>CM032454.1:199096955-199159455 GCA_019049505.1 Pachyrhynchus sulphureomaculatus
CTTCGACAGGAAGTACAGGGTTATCTTTCCGACAAGGGAAGAGTAGTGCGCAAACCCAAGGTGGTTACAGGATGGCTCACAAAAGTGGTACACGGATGGATCCAAAACGCTCCAAGGAGTGGGAGCAGGAATAGTGGGGCGTAGAGCACGCAGATCAATAACCTTGAGCAAGGACACCACAATTTTCCAAGCAGAACTATACGCAATATCGGAAACTGTAGGAATCCTATCCGAAAGGGGACACATGGGAGTAAGAATTAAAATACTCTCGGACAATCAATCAGTCCTCAAGGCCCTAGGCAGTTGTACATTTACGTCCAGGGCAGTACTGGAGTGTCACAACATGCTCAACAACCTGGCGATTCAGAATCAGATTACTCTGGTCTGGGTGCCAGGACACGAGATGGCAGACATCTACGCCAAAAGGGGGGCTGAGGGGACTTTCACTGGACCCACTCCATCCTTTGGCTTTAATAAGAGTCTCCTTAAAGGGGAGATGAAGAAATGGACAACATCCATCGTGGGGAAACACTGGAATGATATTAATGGCCTCGAACATTCCAAAAAGTTTCTGACCTTCGATGCTAAGAGGGCGGACTTTGCTCTGAAACTGGATAGGAAAAGCCAAAGGATACTGTCGGGGGAACTCACAGGACACTATGACTGTAATAAGCACTTATACAGAATGGGCATTTCAAATACCAGATTCTGCGGTGAAGCAGAGGAGTCAATGGAACACTTGATCGCTAACTGTGTGGCATTGGCACACAGGAGATACAGGCTACTACATGCCTATACGCTGGGTAAACAGGACTTGCTAATACTCCCATTGAAGGAGCTGGTCCGGTTTCTTGACGTATTGAACCCGTGAAAGACAAGGGGAGGCACAATAGATCAACGATGGTCGCAGTGCAAAGAGCCGTCTTGGGCCAGACACCATCTTTATTACATAACATTACATGATGACGCATGTTCTTTTACTCTTTTTGAAAAACTTCTTCCTGTTTGACCTATATATGTTTTAGAGCAATTTCCACAATTTAATTTGTATACTCTGGATCTATTGTCTCTATCTGTTTTAGTTTTGTTATATTTTATAAATTTGCCAAGTGTGTTGGATGTTTTAAATACTGTGTTAATATTTAATTTTCTCAAGAAACTATTTAATTTAGTGCTGCATCTACCGTAGTACGTTATTGACTTTACGTTTTTATAAGGTTCTTTATTACTCGGAAAAATTATACTAATGGATTCGTATGTGACGGTTACCATATGTTCCCTAGACAGGTTATAGGATATATTTTATTACATTAGGTAACGTAAGGAATCAGCAGTGACGATAATAGTGAGTCAAGTCCACGTGAGCGGAGCCGCGGGCATGGCTAGTATATTATATTCTTTGCTACATGATGTTGTTCCATATTTAATGGTTTAAACAACGTATTACAAGAAAGAAACTTTTTCCTACTTGATTCACTACTATCGTCACTGCTTATTCCCTATGTTACCTAACGTAACAAAATATATCCTACAACCTAGCGAGAGAACATTTTTAAAAAAAAAAAACACCTAAATCGGATAAGTGGTTCTCGAGTGATAAGCACTCTAACGGATAGGTAGACAGATAGAAAGACAGACAGACGTTGCATTTTACATATATTATAGAAGATTATAGATAACCTGGCTAAAAAACAAATGTGTGAATTAAAAAAAAAAACACGTAAATCAGATAAGTGGTTCTCGAGTGAAAAGCGCACTAACGGAAGACAAACAGACAGAGAGACGTTTCAATATATATTATATTCTTTGCTGCATAATATTGTTTCATATTTAATGATCTAGGCAGTGTACTGCAAGAAAACGCGCTAGCGGCAACCTTTTTTCGGACTTGAATCGCTACTATCGTCAGTGCTTATTTCTTATGTTATCTAACGTAAATATATCCTATAACCTGGCCAGAGAACATATGTATGTTTAAAAAAAAAAGCACGTAAATCGGATAAGTAGTTTTCCAGTGATAAGCGCATTAACGGACAGAGAGACAGAGAGACGTTGCATTTAATATATATTGTAGATTAGTTATCAAACGTAATGTACTCGTGATAATTTTCGCTTAATCTACACTTTATAAAAAACTATTCTGGAATTTTTTCAAAATTTTTGGATCAGTACTTTTCGAGATAGGGGGGGACATCGATTTTTGGCAATTTTTTTTAAAATAATACAAAGAAAAGTGTGCGCAAGTATTACATCTATATTTTTGAACTCGTCTTTTCACAAGCTTTCATTTGACATCCTACTCGATTACGTGTAAAATTTTTTTTTTTTCACTTCTGATTTCACCTCCCAAAGCTAACGTCGAAATTTAACTTTCAAAACTACATGGCTCTGATTGGGCCATCAATTTCTATATTAGTGTCAAATTTCAATTTTCTATGACAAATAGTTTCGGAGAAAATGGGGTGTGTGACAGACAGCCGGACATCGAAGTGATCCTATAAGTGTTCCGTACGAAGCATTAAAAAGCTTCTCGGTGCCGGCGGGATTCGATCCATGGTCTCAGGGTATAACTCACTGCACTTAAAAACCAATCAGCTTTTTGTAATTTCCAATTTTCTGTTGTGTCTCTATCCTAATTCGAAACCTTTTTTTTTAATAAAAAGTTGAATATTATTGTTATTTTTAATATTTTAGTTTTTGTTTAAATAGGAAATAATCTCGGACTTTCTCCTGCACGTTTTCCTATAAAAGAACGCTTCATATCCAAACGAAATTTTGTTATATCTCATTCCATAAATAAAAACGTTTCCACTTCTGATCCTATTTACTTGTGTTTACTTCAATGCATTTAATTACAGCACCAGTAATAAATCTTAATAAGGAAGCCAAAAACCTACCTATTTAATTAACTAAAGCAGCAAAAAACGAAACAACAAGCAAGGGCTTTTAGTTTAAATCAATACAAGATGTCCTGCAGCTATCTTGGAGACATATATCTTAGCAGGACACACTGCTAGTTACCCGAAACGCCCTGATGGGTAAGATTTATGCCTTTGAAAGAAAACAAACAAAACAGGTAGAAATAAATACGTGGGCGGTTAAAACGTATACAAATCGGATTTATTTACCGAATGTGTGGTATATAGTTGCGCACTATCGCAAGAGAAACAATAAAATTTTTTAAACTCTTCATGGTAACCAATTAAGTGCATGTAAAAATTACGTTGCGACTTTGGAATCTTTGATACAGTGTCACTACACAACACTAATCATCACCACACCAACAACTTTATTTTTTGCACGCCGCACTGTGGGCCAGGAATCTGATTTTTCGTTCAAAATTGTCTAGAGTGCTCAATTATTAACCAAATTGGATATATTTTTTTAAATACTTGTAAGCAAAGTCCGGACAAACGTAAGGAAGCCGATTTTCAAAATTTAACCTCAAAATTTTTTAAAATTGCAAAAAGCAGCACGGAACCGGGATGTGAAATTTTAAAGATCACGAGATTTCAAGTTTAAACGTTCATCGGGATTTTTTGGGGTCACTGAATCTATTTTTGGACTCATTTTTATCAAATGCACCCTTTTGAGATGTGATAATGGGTGATGGAGGGTGAGAAATTACGATATTGACCTGAATTAGAGTTTGGCGTTCAAAACTGGTTCCTCGGGGTTTTTTCTGGGGTCGCTGAATCTATTTTTGGGGTCATTTTGATCATATGCACTGATATGAAAATCGGGGTTGGAAAATAAATTAACGACCCCAGAAATCTCTAAGAAACCAGTTTTGAACGAGAAACTCTAATTCAGGAGAATATCGTAATTTCTCCCCCTCCAATCCTCATTTTCACCACTCAAGAGGGTGCACATGATCAAAATGATCCTGAAAATAGATTCAGCGACCCCAGAAACCCCCGATGAACCAGTTTTGAACGCGAAAACTTGAAATTACGTGAACTGCGAAATTTCACCTCCCGGTTTCGTGTTACTTTTTGAAATTTTAAAAAATTTTGAGGTTATATTTTGCAAATCGGCTTCCCTACTTTATTTGGAATTTTTTTTTAAAAAAAAGTCTGATTTCGTTAATAATTGAGGGCTCTAGACAATTTTGAACGAGAAGAAATCAGATTCCTGGCCCACCGTGCGCCTCTCGTTTCGCTAACCATGTTCAGGAGTGATGATTGACCGTTAAGGTAATCATTGCTCCTGATGATGCTAATAATGGGTGTCGATGAGGTCATTATAACTGAACGTTTTCAGCTACCTTTATTGACGAATCGAAGAAATTACCATCTGGTCTGTTTTCTTATAAAATTATGTAAATCTCTTATTGACTCTCCTGACTTACTATTTCAAGTAAACTTTTACGTTCTTATTAGATTGGTCAGAACCTCTCCTGTTTTCTATTTATCTACTACATTAACTAATTTTCTGATTAAAACACCATTGTTTCAAGCTATGAGCGTTTTCAACAGTACTTGTAACGACATTGACCTGTCACGTGAACAACCTGTCATTTGCGCAATTTGCCAAAGGCTTTAAAAAATAAATTGTTGCATGTATAGGTATTTATTCCAAGTATATCATTTTAATTTTAATTTGCCAGTTTTATTTAATTTCTATGTGATTTTTATGTTATCTGTCTCTTTTGTTCTATACTAGTACTTTACTTTTCTTTTTTATCTCTATCTCCTTTGTATTATGTTATTTATGCTTAATTGTCTTGTAAATGGTATATCTGTTAGACAATAAAGATTATTATTATTAATAATATGGCTAGCGGAACGCGAATCGAGCGTAAAAATAAAGTGTTTGGGGTAGTGGTGATAAATGTAAATTTCATAACGCAATATACAGTGGGTCAAGTAAGAACGTGTCGCGCATTATGCAATAAAAAATGTTTTTATTTTTTAAAGTTTTTACATCATTCGAGAGTAAAGGAATGCCATTAAAATGTTGCCTGGCATCTTCGTGACATACTTTCGACGAGATTTGCCGTATATTCTTAGGGCAAAGAAATCTTTGCAATTTGGAAATCTAAATTGCCCGAATTTGCCATGACAGATGCTTCACTGTATACATCTTTTTACTACGAAGCTTCTGCTTGATGTATGACCAAACGTTCTCGATTGGGTTTACATCGACGAGTCACCGTTTGACAGTCGATAATAATGCCTTCTTGTCAATCTGGAGTATTTTGTCAGCGTTTAAATTGTAGGTAAAGATGAGGAGTCTCCTAAAACCTTTTTCCGAAGGACATCCCCAAACATGGATCTCCACACAGGGTGTTTCACGGTTCGCTGAACCAATTAGTTAGTGGAAATTAAACAGGATCGTGGGGTGACAACGTAATCCAAAAAGAAGCTTGATCGGAAAAAATTACATTGCTCCAGTGTCGATCTATGTTTTCCTCTGGCCACGCGAGTCGTTTCTCTCTATGTTTTTCGCTCAGGAACATGTTCCTTGATTGTACTCCGCTACTTCAAATCGTTAGCCCGGAGATGACAGCGACCCGTCTCATACGATATATCCAAACCTTCCTGCTTTAGGTTTTGTGCCCCTTGGCGCAAAGTAATTGTGGATTTCGGGGAAAACATGTTAATAGTGATTTTCTCGTCTTTGTCCGACACTTTTCTTCTCGAACCACGTTTCACGTACTTTGTACCCGCTGCAGGCGTCATTTTCGGACCTTTAGGATGGTTGCATAGGAACGCAGCGATGAAACGCGAAGCGTAAAAAGCACTCAGGTTGGATAATGTATAAATAAATAAGGTTAGAAATGAGTCTCTTTTTACAAAGCATTGTCTGCAGGGGTGCCAACAATAACTTAAAAAAAAAGAAATTTCTTTTACCGACTTATAGGCTATACATTCTTACTTGACCGAATGTATAAACTAATAATTATATGGACAAGTTACATTTTTCCCAAATGACCTGTAGTATAATTTATAAACTATACCACGTATAATAAATAAATAACTTTACCAGGCGTTTGTCCTGTTTATATGAAATTTTCATATCGGCGACTCAATCGGTATTACGGACGTATGTTCATATGCAGTACTTTTGAAATATTACAGGATAATATGAATCCTTCGTCGTGGATGATTTAGGAAGGTAAATATATCATGTTGTTTTTAAAATTGTAAAACGAAGGGATATGTTCATCTATTACAGTTTTATAATGTTCTGGCTTTTTTATCTTTAGTTAACAAAAAAAAATATATAATGGTAACGGATCAATTCCGCTAATAATTAATATCTCAGTTTTTTTTTTTTACTTTTAAAAGTAGTTTTTTAAAAGATGAATATAATACAAGACTTTTGAGATTCTGATTGAAAAAATATTATTTAATACATCTTTATATCTTTAATAAATGTGTGCTACCCGATTTTACATATGGAGCCGAGACACTAACTAAAAAATCTATAAATCAAATAAGGTTCGTACAATATAAACATATATATATATATATATATATATATATATATATATATATATATATATATATATATATATATATATATTTATATATATACATATATATATATATATATATATATATATATATATATATATATATATATATATATATATATAATGTAGGCTGAATAGTTTTTAAATATATAATAAAAGACTGTTTTTGGTCAGTTTCCACTGGTTTATTTAAATTGCGATGACGCGTTTCGCTGTCGATGCAGCTTCTTCAGATCTATATTTTACACTGTCAAGTTAGGTTTAATGTTCACAATTTTATATAATTTCTTAATTATAATACTACACCTAATTAAATTACATTGATAGTATTGGAAAACCCACACAGATTTGGAATTAGGAGAATAAATTCAATACAGGTGAATTGCTTAAATGTACCTGATCGTTGAGTAAAGTACCTGTAGTCCTTAATCGATTTATTTGCATTGTCTCTAAAACTTTTTTGTTGCGTGTGTAAAAATTTGAAATTCTTGTTAAATGTGTGATTTTCTGTTAAAAGATGATTAGCATATGTTGAATTGGATTTTTGTATGCTTTACAGGTACGGAGAGACAATTAACTCACTTTTTATAGTATATTACTTCTTTACATAGAAATATCAGTTTTACAATGGAAGAAGAAGTCGAAGGAAAAATCAACTTCCTAGACTTAACAATCATTAAAACCATGAAAAAACATGAATTTGCAATGTATCACAAACCTTGTCATACAGATACCACAATTCACAATAGTTCTCACCACCCTAACCATCATAAATTCGCAGCTTATCATAGTTTTATACATAGACTAACTAATATCCCCTTATCAGAGGAAAATTTTACTAAAGAATTAAACTACATAAAACAAGTAGCCGTTAACAACGGTTATTTGGTTACTTTAATCAATAATATCGTTAGGAAAAAACTCAGAAACAAGGCAATCTCAGAAATGTACCCACGTTTTAAGGACAGAAATACCACATTTAAATGCTTAACCTATTTCGGCAAACCAACGGAAAAACTGGGGAAATTTTTTAAATCAAAAAAATATCAACGTAGCTTACAAGACTAACAATACTATAGGGAAATATTTTAAAAACTACAAACCACAAATCAATAAAGACAATAAATCAGGGGTTTATCAATTAAGATGCGGTTCATGTCCTAAAACATACATAGGACAAACTGGACGTACATTTAAACAAAAAATTACAGAACACGAAAAAAGTTTCATCCATAGAAAATCCAATTCCACATATGCTAATCATCTTTTAACAGAAAATCACACATTTAACAAGAAATTCAAAATTCTACACACCCAACAAAAAGGTTTAAAACTAAACCTTTTAGAGACCATGCAAATAAATCGATTAAGGACTACAGGTACTTTACTCAACGATCAGGTAGATTTAAGCAATTCACCATTATTGAATTTATTATCCTAATTCCAAATCTGTGTGGGTTTTCCAATACTATCAATATAATTTAATTAGGTGTAATATTATAATTAAGAAATTATATAAAACTGTGAACAATAAACCTAACATGAGAGTGTAAAATGTAGATCTGAAGAAGCTGCATCGACAGCGAAACGCGTCTTCGCAATTTAAATAAACCAGTGGAAACTGACTAAAAACAGTCTTTTATTATATATTTATAATGAAGTTCCATCAAGTAGAAGCCACAACCATCCAAAATTTAAATAGTTTTTTGATCTGACAGATAGATAGACCTTTTCCAAAAATCCATATGATTTTTAATAAGTACCAACCTTCAAACAATACATATCAAAATTTCATGACATTTTGACGATTAGTTTACAAGTTACAATGGTTTTAGTGACGCTACTTTAATATTTTTAAAACAATGGAAAAAACCGAATTTCGTGTGTTGATTAATTACTGTTTTTTGATGAGAAAAAATACTGTTCTAGCAAAGCAATTGCTTGATAAGTGTTACGGGGACTCTGCCCCTAAAAAATCAGTCATCATTTACTGCTATGCCGAATTTAAACGCTGTCGTACAGATATAAATGATGCTGAACGCTCTGGATACCCAAATGAGGTAGTTAACATCGGAAAACATCAAAAAATCCACAAAATTGTTTTGGATGACCGTAAAGTGAACTTGAGAGAGATAGCTGACACCCTAGAGATATCAAGAGAACGTGTTAGTCATATTTTGCATGAACATTTGGGAATGAGAAAGCTCTGTTCGAAATGGGCACCGCATTTGCTCACAGTGGACCAAAAACAATAACGTGTTGATAATTCTGAGAGCTGTTTGGACCTATTTAAGCCAAATAAAAAGGATTTTTTAATACTATATGTGACAATGGATGAAACATTGATCCACTACTACACACCGAAATCAAATCGGCAGTCAGCTGAGTGGACAGCAGTCGGTGAAAGCCGCCCGAAGCAACCAAAGACAACAATAGTCGGCTAGGAAGGCCTTGGCCTCTGTATTTTGAGATGCCAATGGAATAATTTTCATCGACTATGCTAAGAAGGGAAAAACCATCAATAGCGAATATTATATAAAGTTATTGGTGCATTTGAAGGCAGAAATCGCAAAGAAACGGCCCCAAATGAACAAGAAAATAGTGCTCTTTCATTAAGACAATGCACCGTGTCACAACAATGTCACACGATGGCAAAATTGCATGAATTGAATTTCGAATTGCTTCCTCATCTACTGTATTCTCCAGATTTGGCCTCCAGCGACTATTATCTATTCGCCAACCTTTAAAAAATGCTCGTGGGAAATAGATTTAGCTCCGATAAAGAAGGCAAAGACAAATCCTTTAACAAGAGAGGTATAGAAATGTTAGAAAAGCGTTGGATTGGTAGTATTGCTCTTGAAGGAGACTATATTGATGAATAAAGTCGAATTATGCAAAAAAGAGTATTTTAAGTAGCTAGACCAGAAACTTTTCATTCTACGTCTTACATGAACATTTCCGTAAATATGTTGGCGGTCCAAAAAAAGAGACAATTTTTTTTGAAAGTGACAAGCAATTAAATCGTTCCTTGAACCTCCAGAAACAATTATTCACGGCTAAACACGATTTTTTTAAGAACCTTTTTTTACAGCTCAATATACAAATTTTTGCGGAAAAATGGAAAAATTATTAAAAATCAATATATAATGTAGCGTATTATAAGTTTATCCAAGCGATTTATTGAAATTATTCATCGTGAATTCCGATAACGTTTTCCTCTTTTATATAACGGCCATGTTTGATTATTTTATATCTTTTAGTCAAATTAACGTACCGGTCCAATTTGATCTGCTGACTACGAACCTTTATGTACCTTGTTGATATTAAGATATCGTTTCCAAGTTATGTTTAGATTTTAACCACTTCTTGGTCAGAAATAGCGTATTTAGAGATATTAATCTTATAGCCAATGTATATCTTTAAATACACCATTTTTAATTTAAGGCCATTTCTGACCAAAAAGTGGCTAAAATCTGACCATAACTTCGAAACGATATCCTATACCAACAAGGCACATAAAAATTCGAAGTCAAAAAACATAAGAAAAATGTACCTGGACGTTAATTTGACTAAAATATATAAAATGGGCAAAAGATGGGCAAAAATAGCCATGATATAAAAGAAGAAAACGTTATCGGGATTCACGATGAATAATTTCAATAAATCTCATGGATATATAATACTGTACATTATATATTGATTTTTGGTGCTTTTTACGGCATTTTTCCGCAAGAATTTGCATATTGAGCTGTAAAAAGAACGGCTCTTCAAAAAGTCGTATTTAGCCGTGAATAATTATTTCCGGAGGTCCAAGAAACGATTTAAATCGAGTCTAGTGAGTGTCACTTTCAAAAAACTTTATCTGTTTTTTGAACCGTTAACATACCAACAATTTACGGAAATGATCCTGTGCATATACATATATATATATATATATATATATATATATATATATATATATATATATATATATATATATATATATAGTTACAAATAGAGGTTTTCACGGATGGTGGAATGTAATACATTAAAATTCCGGGTTTCAATCCGTTCGTCTAATAATGAATTTGCACGATGTTTCGCCAAAATCTCATTTGGCATTTTCAAGTGCTCCCGCTGCTGCTGCTACTCGATACTGTGATCTTGCTGCTGCTGCCGCTCGAAGCTAACTGAGAAACCGACGTGCGGTCGCAGTCTTTTATAGGTCGGGGTCTACGCAGATTTTATTTGAGGGGGTCGGAAGTGGTCGTCCGAGCATCGGTGTTTGCCGGTTGGCTGATAATTACGGGTTTCGGTGCTATGCTGACTGTTGCCTTCTCGATGTTTTGGTTATTCCTTGGTTTAGCTAGTAGACCCTTCCATGTAGTGGAGATATTCAGCACATCATCTCACTTATTTAGCTGTCCATTGTTTTCGATTTCCAAGGCTTCTCTGACTATGCGTGTTTTATAATGTGAAATCGAGGCTATTTGTTTAGATCCCTAAAAACTGATGTTGTGACTAGTATCATGATGGTGCTGAAAAAGAGCTGATGTTGTTTGTTTGTTTTTGCTACTTATTTTGTGTTCTTGGATCCGGGTGGAGATTCTTCTGTTTTTTTGTCCTATGTACAATTGGTGATAAAATTGGAAAACTATGGAGTTTACAGCATCCCATGCGGAGACTGCACAAAATACTCGGACGAACACTTCCGACCCCCCACCTTAAATCTGCGTAGACATTAACCTATAAAAGACGGCAACCCCACGTCGGTTTCTCAGTTAGCTTCGAGCGGCAGCAGCATCAAGATCACGGTGTCGAGTGGCAGTATATATATATATATATATATATATATATATATATATATATATATATATATACATATACATATGTATATATATAGAAAATAGTTGAGGCAAGGAGACAATCACAAGAGAAAAAAAAAGTTTCTCGACGCCGGTAGGATTCGAACCTACGACCTCAAATTAAATGCCCCTGTAGTTTGTGAAATAAGCCCCAGTACCATCGTACTTAGACCCTGCTAGTCGCTTCCCCCACTTCAATCGAGAATCAATTCAAATTTCCTTGACTTCACTCGCATTGGCACCGTCAGTAAATAAACCCAACCTTGGAGCCACGATTTTTACAATTTCTTCCATTTGTAGATCTTTATAATATACGCTAGGAAATATTTACAGAATACAAATAAGTTTTAATGAAAGGTGGGCGGAGCAACAAAACAGATCTCCGACTAGTGGGCCAAGACACGCTGGTGCTGTGGCTTAAAATACACAACCTGAGATCGTGAGTTCGAATGCCACCGATACCAAGAAACTTTTTTGATTTCCTTTCGGTTGTGTTTTACTTTTAAGCATTTTTCTGATTATTTATGGTTTCGATACCCTGAACGGACATCATTTCTTTCATTCAAACATATATGGAAATTATGTTTTTGTAATCTAGGGATCCTGAAACGTGAAGGATTGTCATTTTTTATAAATACAATATTCTCTTTGCAACGCAAGTAAAAGTGGGAACTACTTTCAAATAAAAATTGGAAGGTTAAAATATTTTTTTGATCCTCGAACCTCGAAAAGGAGGTCTTCTTAGGGCGCCATCTTCTATCTGAGGTTGGCGATGGCAAATGGCTATCATGGCTTCGGAAACAACAGCTCTGTTTGTAGATATCAAATGAATCATCTCAAATCTTTCAGCCAGGCATTCTGACGTTTTCTAACCGATCTCTTTCCTTGAATTTTACCCTCTTAATAAATTTTAGTAGCGCATATCTATCGCCTCTCATTACGTGTCTCAGATACAGAGTTTTTCGGTTTTCTTTCTTTAATGGTGGGTAATCGTTCTTGTTACTTTTGAATACGGTTAAGTATTTCTTGGTTGATTCCTCTTCACGCCTATGAGATAAGTATCATCCGTCTGTATAAATACATTTCGAAGGCCCACCAAGCGTTTTTCGGTGCTTTGATCGAGAGTCCAGTTTCCACATCCATGTAATACAATTGGATATATATAGCACCTGATCATGTGGAGTCTCAGCTCGATACAAAGATCCCGGCATCTAAAAACGTTTTCATATCTATGAAGATCCTTTTGATCTGATGTCTTTCTTCGGGTCACATTGATCATTAGTAGTTATACTCAAGTACTTGAATGAGGATACCGATTCGACAGCTTCTTCATTGTTACTTAAGTTACTAGTTATTTGTTGTTTAAAGAAAACCAGCTCTTTAATTTTTAAGATACAGGTAAGACATCTCACTATGTCGAACGCTACGATGCATCATGTGTTGTAGATCTTCTGGATGCTTTGCTAGTGTAACGGTATTATCCGCATAACGGACCGTTTACATTGATTCCTTCTGTTGTTTAGCGCCAATAGAGATTAGGGATGATGAATAAGTCGTCTTTGTTAACACCCGCCGGTCTCAAAATCTCAATCTTTTTTTGATGATTGGCGCAGTCGAAGGCTTTTCGGTAATCGTCAAAGGAGGTATAACATGATATATTCGAAATAACTCCTTCATTACTAAATTTGAAATCGATATCTCATATCGTTCAAGAGTTTTCGTGACAATATACAGCAGAAATTGAAGATGCTATTTTCCGTGATCTAAGGACCTTGAAACAAAAATCTTCGAGGGTAATTATTTTCTGCAAATAAAATTTTATTCCCTATTTTGAATATCCTTTTTCAAAGAAGCTTTCAAGAAGCCAATGTAACTAATTTAATCATGATAATGTGATATAAAGATTTACAATTATTACGGTTGCTTTACTTATTTACAATTTAATGTTGGTAAAATTAGCAACGTATATAATCTCTTCTTAAATACTTTTACTCGCGCATATACCAAATATTTAACCAGCATTAAATGACTCGTATGACACTTTAAACGCCTTAAAATCTACAACTAAAAACGATTAGATAAAACGAAAACAGTCGGATATATATACAAATTGCCGGGTATATTTACGTATCATAATCCCTCGCGATAATGAAAAGTCTTCTTGAATAAATATCCCCCAACAATCGGCCTGAGGCAAGTAAAAGCGTCATTATGCGGTGAGCTCAGGGAGCAACACTGTACTTGTCTAAGAAAACACCGAGCAAATGTAAGAATGAAAATTTGCATGATAATATGCATTGGCAAAGTAACTTTGTAAAAGGCAATACGCTTTCAGGAACGGATTCTGGGGTAAATGAGGAGAAACTGGAAAATATGTGATTTTGCTTTATACTTCATTATGTTTATTTGGAATTGTTTGTAGACACCAAAAAAGCTTCTGGCGCTGACAGAATACCTGCCAGAGTACTCAAAAATGCGTGAGAGAACTAACACCAGTTTTCTGTAGGCGTTTTAACCTATTCTACAGAAAGGGAATATTTTCTTCCTGGAGGAATGCGCTACATTTCAGCTGATCATCAAAAAAGGTAAGAAACCCTTACCAAACAACTACCGATCAGTCACACTGCTTTCAATAATATCGAAAGTCATGGAAAAGGCATCTTCTAAAATATCTTGAACGATTGAATATTATTAGTGACCATCAATATGGCTGTCGTAAGCAAATATCAACTAGAGATCTAACTTATGTAACACATGTTTGGAACAACGCAATCGAGCACTTTAGAGAATCTTGAGCGGCTGCACTTGATATATACAAGGCATTCTACCGACTTTGGTACGATGAACTGTTAGCTAAACTGCGTTCTTATCGTATGTCTGAAAAGTTTTGTTTATGGCTCTCGTGTTTCCTCAGAGAGCGTCCTTTACGAGTAGCAGTTGATCTTCACAATCAACGCACCACGGTAGGGCAAAACACCCGAAAAATGAAAAAACCCTCCTAAAGTACTTGAGTAATATCATTTAATTATTTGTGGTACCAATTCCAATGTATTTTTTCGTGCTGAATCGAAAAGACAAATTTTTAAGTCGATAGAACCAACTGACTGAATGCTATGCCAATTTATTCAATGCTATTGCCCATAGAACGTGGTTTTTCCAAATAATTTCAAAATTAGTGCAATTTTTAATGAATTTTAGTTTTTAATCGAACTATTTTAGTATCACTAGGATGAACTAATGTGAAAATATAGTAAGAATATAATTTCAGAATAGACATTTTATTTAGGTAAGAACCAGTGATCTCTGCTGGCACACAATTTTTGTATGGAAATGTTGTTTAGAGATAGTGACCCCTAAATTGCTCTTAACATATTTTAGTGGTCTTTATTCTTGAAGGAACTCGTCAAAATTAAGGAATTATGCAGTAAACATGAGTATATTACCGTATATATTATAGTACCAATTTTTATTTCCATGAAGATGGAAGTATGGTGATATTTTTTTGTTTTCCTTGAGTTTTAAAGCCGAGCTCCACTCGCCTCCATAGATCCTCTTATTTGCTTAGATAGTAGGAACGCAAAGAATGCCACCAAATATCACCAAATGCGATTTTAGTTGTAAACATGAGATAAAGGAAAAAAATAAAAAAATATTTTTCTCAACTCTTCTTTATGTTTTTTGGAGTAATGAATGTAAATTTCAACTACACCACCTCGTAATGTGCGTTTTGAGTAAAATGCAAAAAATGGTCAAAAAAGCTATTTCCTTAGTTTTTCGCTTATAACTTGAAAACTGCGCACTTTTCAAGGAAAGTAAATATAAACATGGACTACATTAAATTTCTGAAAAATTATGTCCTGGAGATTTTTTTGTTAGGTGAACGGTTTAGCTGCTAGAGTTCTTTGAAATTTGGTGAAATGTCGGACATAGAGCTAAGCCAAGAGCCAATTCCTTTATTTCTCGCTCGGAGCTCTATTCTCTGGTTACAAATGTAGGTTAATAAATTTATTAAATACATCTAATTAAATTGTTTTAAATAAGGATATCGTGAAAATAGAGCTGCAAGCAAGAAATAAAGGAGTGCTCTTGGCTTAGCGCTATGTCCGAAATATCACAAAATTTCCAAGCGCTCTAGCAGTTACACCGTTGTAGGTTATTTTTGTATATATATTTCGTTTTATCGAAAAGTGCGTAGTTTTCAAGTTTTTTTGCATTCCATTCCAAACTCACAACATTTACAAGGTCGCAAAGTTGAAATAATAATAATAAAAAGTAGTTGAGAAAAAACTTCTGTTTTTTAACCACTTTTTGTCCTCTATTTACTGGACTATGAACTGAAATCGCAATCCGTGATATTCGGTGTCATTCTTTACGAAAAATCGGATCCCATGGTACCTACTATCTAGGCAAACAAGAGATTCTTTGGAAGCGAGCATTGAACAACATTATAAGCAATTTAGAGTTTACTGTCTCTAAAGAACATTTGCATACAAAAATCGTATGAAAGCAGTGATTTTTGGTTCGGGCTACTTTGGGGGCAGTTTTTATTCCTCTTTGAACGCTATTGGAAAAAAACTTGTCGAGTTAAGAAACTTTGGGATTTAAACTACAATATAACTTAACAATAAGAATTTTTAAAAGGGTTTTTTTCGCTTATTTCCCACTGTGCGCCGATGTGCCACAAGGCTCCATATTGCCTACTACTATCATTTACGTTAACGATCTGCTGGAAGGACCAAAAATCCAATCCACACCTTTGCCGATGACAACACGCTTATTTTATCATTCACTGTGGACGCCCGAACATCGGCTACTCATGCAAATATTCGCAGACTGCAGGAAGTCATTTAACTTAATACAGACCCGAAAAACATTCCATCTTGGAGCGACAGTAACTAAGTAGAATTTAACGCTATAAAATCCCAGGGGACAGTTTTTTCTAAAAAAGATAACGTTGCCCAGCCCGACATAGTTGTATCGGGACACTGTATTCTTCTAGCATCGTCATTCAATTTGCTGGGCGTTAATTTGGGAGCAAATATATCTTGGCAAGAACATATTACAAGCATAGCAAAGGAAGCTTCTCAGAAGCTTTTACACTCCACAACCACTCTTAATTCTGTACAAAGTTGAAATTCGACCAACGATGGAACACTGTTCCCACGTTTGGGGCTCGGCTCCCAAACATGAACTTCATTTGCGGGATTCTATTTAGAGAAGACCTGTTCGTCTAAATGGAGATCTAGAACTCAGCAGTAAAGCGAATGAAATATCGAAGAACGGCTGGCGACTTAAGCCTATTTTATAAGTATTTTCATAGAAAGTGTAGCCCGCTCAATTCCTGCCAAAACGGTGCATGCTCACACGTCGCATTAATACTTCACATCCGTATGAAGTTCAGCTTGTCACTCCTCGTATAACCCTTTTCAAGCAGTCTCCTCATTCCCTTGGAATGATTTGCCAAGAACTGTGTTTCCCACCGAGTACAATTCACAGCGATTCAAGACCAACATGAATCGCTTTTTCCGCACACGCGTCGCTCCCGTAGCATTTTAGCGATTTTACTGTAGTATATGTGCTACGCTTATAAAAAATAACCGGTCAAGTGCAAGTTGGACATGCGCAATCAGTGTTCCGTACGTTGATTGCTTTTAAAATAAAAAATTTTGTTACGGAGGTATAAGATGATCAATAACTTCACAAAATACATCCCAAATGAGTTTTCAGCAAAGTTTTTTTCCGATCTTTACTGAAAACTGATGACCTTGAAGTTTTTTTTTTTTTTTTTTTTTAAATATATCAGATAAATTATTAAAGGTACTCGTGATAATTTTCATGCAATCTACACCCTGTGGAGAATATTCCAGAATTTTTTCAAAATTTTTTGATCAGTACTTTTCGCAATTTTGAAAAAGAATACAAAGAAAAGTGTGCCCAAGTATTACATTATATATATTTTTGAAGTCATGTTTTTACAAGCTTTCATTTGACACTCCACTCGATGACCTGGTAAATTTTTTTTTCAGTTTCGATTTTACCCCCCCCCCCCTCAAAACTAACCTCTTAAGTCATTATTAAATTTTCAAAACTCTACTGCTCTGATGAGGCCATCAATTAGTGCCAAATTTCAACTTTTTATATCAAATAGTTCCGGAGAAAATCGGGAGCGGCAGACAGACAGACGTACAGATGGACACCGAAATGATCTTATAAGTGTTTCCTACGGAACACTAAAAATTGAAACGTCATTAGCCTAGATTACGGTATCATCCGTCTAAAGAATATTATTTATTGGAATATCAATGGCTTTGATATCTTTTCTTTCAATTTGGGGCCCATAATGTATTACATGTTGTTAGTGGGGTTTACTGGTCGCTAGGTAATGTCTCTGAGTAATTTTTTCAAGTCTCTCGTAACTCTTCCAAGCCTCTCTTAATATCAGTCAGCTTTAAAAATATATTACCCAAACCTAAAAAGAAAACAGTTAAGGCAAACAATACGCTACTTATCAAAAACATAAAAGAAAAATTATACCTCGTTGAACTTTTTGATCCATTTGTAATTTATTGAAGTTTATAGTCCAGGCAAATTAGTACTATTAAAACATTAATCAGGCTTAACGTGCTTAATGTTTCGTACCACTAAACTAAAAGATTTTATCCAAAAACCAGATCAAAATTAAAAAATACTGTTATGTGCAATCTTCTGCTAATTTTTTTTTCTAGCGTTTACTTCTCTTATTATAATTTTTTTTTATTATTATTGTCCTTGTTTTTTTATGAAATGTAGAAGTAAAATAGTTCTATTGATGACTATATATATACATATATATATATATATATATATATATATATATATATATATATATATATATATACAGGGTGATTGGTAATTTAACCTATTTCTTGAAAGTTGTTATACTACAGCTAATTTGCAACAAATTTATTCCTATGAACCGAAGGTCTGAAATTAGTGGTTCTTGAGTTATTGCAATTTTTAGATTTCTTTTAATTTTCCGACTTTTAACCAAAAACTGCTAACTGTGAAAAAACTACTCCACTTCGGTCATTCAATTGACACTTTTCTAATAACTGACGAAAAAGTGATCTCTTTAAACCAAATCATGGCCAAAATTTCTATAACCTCAGAAATATATATATATATATATATATATATATATATATATATATATATATATATATATATATATATATATATATATATATACATATACATATACATATACATATACATATATATATATATATATATATATATATATATATATATATATATATATATATATATATATATATATATATATATATATATAAGGGTCTGATACAGCTGACGCTGTCTCCCTTCTCTCAACCTCGCATTCCATTTTCTTCAATCTTCCCAGTCTCCTTCCTGTAACCCCCTGTTTTCCATTGCCTCATCGACGTCATCCCGCCATGAGCGCCTAGGTCTTCCCCTCTTTCTTCTTTCAATTGGACTCCATTCTGTGATTTTCTTAATCCACCTTCTGTCGTCGCTTCTCCTTATGTGACCATACAATTTCAATCGTTTTTCTTCTATGGCATGTACTGCGTTTTTTCTTATTCCCATTGGCGGTCATATTTCCTCGTTCCTTAGAAATAAAAGGTCATAAATCACATGTCATGAATTTTTTTTTTCAAATATCGTTTAAATCGTAGAGGATTACTCAAAGTTTGGAAAAAAATCCTAATAAAATGCGCAGAGGGCGCATTGTAGGTCCCCATATACGGGGTGGTCCAAATTGGACACTTTTAAAGGTAAACCCCTTTATCTAAAGGAGATAGAGGAAAACTGATGTCGGCGTCTGAGGCTTAATTTTTATGATAAACTCAACGGTGAAAACCGCGTATCGATATCTGGTACCCTTTCAGATATACAGCGTGTTTTTCAAAAAACTGCATTTTGGAAAAATGTTTGTAATTCTTTTCCTATTGAAGATTTTTGATTTCTGTAAAAACATTCTCAAAGCACTTTTTCACGTGAATTTCAACAGTGTAAGTTGCATTTTTTTACAACTAATATTTTAATAGTTACTAACGCAAAAATATATCCGAATAGAGTTTTAAATTACCATTCTAAAAATATAGCACACTTTATATTTTGCTTAAATCTACTTCAAAATATACGGGTTTTCAGTTTTTTACGCGAGTTTTAAATGCACATTTTGTGAAATAGGCTTTGGACGGACCGGCAATATTAATTGTTTATCGATAGAGGTCAATGGATATGCGGTTTTCATCATTGAGTTTATCATAAAAATTGGGCATCAGATACCGACATCAGTTTTCTTCTATCTCCTCTAGATAAAGGGGTTTACCTTTAAAAGTGCCCAATTTGGACTACCCGGTACATAGAATTATATTTTATCAATTTTCAGAAATAGATAAAAAAAGAGTAAGGAATTCTTTTTAATTACGATTATCATTCTTTAATTAACCGTAACAAAAAATTACAAATTATGTTCAAATCGTCTATGTTACGTATGCAAGCAAGAAGTCTACGGCGTACTTCAGATACAGTAACTCGCTAATGATTTTTTTTAAAGTGCTCACTCTTTCATCAGCTATTAGAAAAGTGTCAATTCAATGGCCAGAGTGGAGTAGTTTTTTCACAATTGGCAGTTTTTGGTCAAAAGTCGGAAAATTAAATAAAAAAATCAAAAAACTGCAATAACTCAAAAACCACTGATTTCAGACTCCCAGTTCATAGGAACAAATTTGTTGCGAATTAGTATAACACCTTTCAAGGAATAGATCGAAATACCAATCACCCTGAGTATATATATATATATATATATATATATATATATATATATATATATATATATATATATATACAGTCCCTGGCCAAATTATTAGACGCACTGTATTTTTTTTAGTAATTTTATGTTTCTTAAGAGTTTTTATGCAATAATGGTATATTTAAACTACAATATTATTGATTTTTATTTAAAAGAATTGTTGTAGACTACATATTTGTATTTATTTTTAACATATGGCAACACTGTGTTGACAAAGTGATACATGAACGTAAACAAGTACAAATCTGTATCAGTCGCGATCGGAATCGAGTCAGGTACGGACGTGTTTCTGTGGCTTTATGGACTGTGATTGTTTGTTTAACAGTTTTATACTACTCAGTTATTAGTTTATTTTGTATGCAGTGTTTTAAAAAAGTAATTGGACTATTTTCATTATGGGTAGAAAAGGCGATCTTTCACCACGTAAAAAAGCTGAAGTGAAGGCCCTTGTGATTGCGAAAACATTTACAAACCGAGAAATATCACGAAGATTGGAGGTTTCTGAAGCTAGTGTACGACGCATAAAAAAGAAAATTGAGTCAGGGAAGGAATTAAGCCCGAAAAGAAAGAAAAGATGCGGTAGAAAACCAATTTTCACTCCACGGTCAGAGAGATGTTTGAAGAAAATTTGTGTAGAAAACAGATTTGCTACCACAAAGGTAATAAAATCACAACTCCAGGATGCTAGCGTAAATGCTTCTGAGCGCATTGTTCGAAGAAAATTGAAAGAATTAGATTTTAAGGCCTGTCGCCCCACCAGGAAGCCCAAGTTAACAGCTGCAATGAAAGCAAAGCGCCTGAAGTGGGCCAAACAATGGCAAGACAAAGATGTGGACTTCTGGAGATTGGTAAGATACAGCAATTTAATCAATAATTGATACATTATTATCATTTTCAGTTAAATAAAGCAAATAAACATGGAAGTTTATATATTTTTCCTATTTTTGACAGGTCTGCTTCAGTGACGAAAGCACATTCGAAATTTGCAGAATAAAGCTCAGTATGTGCGTCGTCGTCATGGAGAAAAGTTTCATCCTGATTGTGTCGTCCCGACGGTTAAACATCCCACCAAAGTGATGATTTGGTCAGTCATCAGCGGCAAGGGCACTGGACGTCTGTACGTCGTCAAAGGAATAATGAGGCAAGATCAGTACAAAGAAGTATTACAAAATCGGTTGATTCCGCAGCTCAGAGAATGGTTTCCAAATGGGGAACCATTCACTTTCATGCAAGATGGAGCTCCCTGCCACACTGCTCGGTCTGTTAAAGCTTTTTTGGCAGAAAAAAATATCCCTCTGTTGGATTGGCTAGGGCTAGCCCTGATATGAACCCCATTGAAAATGTGTGGGAGCTGATGAAAAGAGAAGTGGCTAAAGATGTGATTACCAACAAAACCCAGCTCCTAGAAAAGATTATTCATGTGTGGAATCATCATCCTCAAATGCAGGAGACAGTACAATCTTGCATTGATAGCATGCCGCGCAGAATTAAAGTTTTGATAGCGGCTAAAGGTGGCTCAACTAAATATTGACTTCAGGTGTACAAGTATGAAATGCGGATTTTTTTTCTAAAAAAACATGTTAAATTCGGAAGAATGATAAAAAGTGCTTTATTCAAAGTATGCTCTAACGCTTGTTATACATTTTTTCCCATCTTTCGGGCAATTTGTGAATACCACGCCAGTAAAAATCTTCCCCTTTTGCTGCGACCCATTCATCGAGTCATTTCTTCACATCTTCGTACGAACCAAAGCGCTGCTCAGCAAGTGCGTGCCCCTCGATGCAAACAAGTGGTAGTCGGAAGGAGCCAAGTTTGGTGAGTAAGCCGCATGGGGTAGAACTTCCCAGCTGAATGCTTCCAACATGTCGCGATCTGGTTTTGTGATGGAGCATTGTCATGAAGAAAAATGACTTTGTGTTGCCTCTTTTTCAAGCAGCGAACGGTTCAAATTGGTCAATTGTTGTTGGTAACATTTAGTATTAACCGTTTCCCCAGGTTTTAATTAACAGCTCATAATAGACCACGCTCCTCAGGTTCCATCAAACACAGAGCATCGTCTTTTTGTTAAAGCGATTCGGTCTTGCGGTCGATGTGGATGGTGTGCCTAGGTCTACCCATGATTTTTTGCGCTTGGGATTCTCAAAATAAATTCACTTTTCATCCCCTGTAACTATACGATGCAAAAACGACTTCCTTTTGTACCGAGCGAGCAAAATGTCACACGTGTTTTGCGCTTTTCCATTTGCCTGTCGTTCAACTCATGTGGTACCTATCTACCGGTCTTCCGAATCTTTCCCATCTCTCGTAGCCGATTGGAAACAGCTTGTTGACTTACGCCCAATTGCTCGGCGAGTTGTTTTTGTGTTTGCAAATCATCTTCGTCCAACAATGCTTGCAATTCCACATCTTCATATTTTTTGGCGGTTTTCCACGTTCCTTGTCTGCAGCATCGAAGTCACCACTTTTGAAATGCCGAAACCATCGTTCACACGTATCTTGCGATGGAGCATGTCCACCATAAGCTACTCGAAGTAATCGGTATGATTCAACAGCAGTTTTCTTCAAATGAAAACAAAAAATTAATGCTGTCCGCGAATGTTCTTTCTTCGGTATACATTTCGACATATTGAACACAACAACACACCACTATGCACACACTTTTCCAATTTATCACTCGTGCGCGTCTGATACTTGTTGATGGCACAACAAAATGGCGCAGTGTCAAATCTTTATAGCACAAACTGCATTGGTGCACCATCTGTTGTCTGAAATCCGCATTTCATACTTGTATACCTGGTATATATATATATATATATATATATATATATATATATATATATATATATATATATATATATATATATATATATATATATATACATATATAATACATTAGAACTCCGGGTTTCAGTCAGTTATTTAATTCAATATATTGAAACGGGTGACTCCTTGGACCACATAGACTAACGTTCGATACTTTTTTTCTTCTCAATTTGAACAAACTTTTCCATTTATTACCTCAGTTTGGGGTTATAAATGGGAATGTACCGAATATACATCAGTACATTCACATTTATAACCCCAAACTGGGGTAATAAATGGGAATGTTTGTTGAAATTGAGAAAAAAAAAGCATAGCACGTTGGTCTACGTGATCCGAGGAATCACCTGTTTCAATGAATTAAACTATTTTCATAGCAAAAAAAAATAGTATAGAAAGCAAGTGGTGTATGGAGACTTTTTGGACTGATTGTATATACGGAACGATAGAAACCGCATTGAGTACGTATGTATTCCATCTTTACAAATTTAAAACGAAACACTAAAATTTTGTTATCCAAATCCGAATTTGACTGGACTAGATTGATATTCAACTGACTTGTTCGCGAATCCATTAAGCTGACCGCCGCACCTCATTACATCCCTAGTAAATATTTTTCTTTTAAAAGATTAATATCTTTTCTTTATTTTTACGTTTAAAAGCTTTTTTTGTTTTTTTCGGTTGTTTTTAAATACCGACCTGTCAGTCAGATGATAAAAATGATCTTATGAGATATGATATGGTCCATTAGGAATAGAGCTTTTTTTTATTGGAGCCTCTATGGATTTTTTGGCACAAAAACCGATATTGTTAGTGTGTTGGTATTAAAAATGGTAGATAAATAGTGTCCACATCTAGAAGGAAAAATAACAAATGTCCTGTTAAATCACCTAAAAAATGAAAAATTGCAGCTCCGGTTCTTTTTTTAAATTGACTCCAAAAAAAGAGAGGTTTTCAATTCAATACGTATGATTGTTCAAATATAATATTTATGTACATGTGTTGCTCTATATACGCTTGCGAACTGACATATCAGGTTTATCCAATGTATGTATAGACCAAGAAAGCGACTTAAAAGTTTGACCTATCGACTAACCGTCTGCCTAGTTGTTCATTCTGTCAGGCGAGGCCTTTAACGTTGATTTTACAGCCCCAGTGCCTTGGAATGCCCAGATAAGGCCCAAAATGTTACATGCACACCGTCGTTTAATCACTTGAATCATGTACCATAACATTTGTTGACACTAATAAAGTCGAGCGCCCCAGCCGGACCCTGCTTTAGGGCCCAAAAAATGTCGATCCAAAAATGGACTGTTTAATCATATAAAATTAATAAATTTAGTTTGCTCTTGATAAAATAAGAGGGAACCTGCAAAAGGCAGACGCCGCTAATACTCGAGGATGAAGCTGGAACCGCTTTTTCTAGCCAAAAACGGTTGTTTTTAGGGTACAAAAACTCCACTCGCCCGATAGAATGAAGAACTAAGCAAACGGTTAGTAGACAGGTCAAAATTTCGGATCGCCCTCTTGGTCTAGTATGATTCTTTGTCTTCAAATATCTACAAAACTACTGTACCGAATCGAATGTAATTTTTTGTGTTCGAACAGGTATTTATCAAGTTAGGGCAAGTGAAAGAATCATTTAAATTGGATTTGTAGTTCAAAAGTTATGTTTATAATAGTAATGAACTGAGCCTGAGAATTTTCCAGAATTGTTTTATTACATTTATTTGAGCCTCAAAAAGCACGTTACAAACTTTTTAGGTCCTGATGTCCTTTATTAGATAGTTGAACCAAAATAAGTCGTAGGGCAGTTATAAGATTGTAACTCGCTAAATCAACAGCCTTCGGTAATGACTAGAACTGTGCCTGCGGTTGTCGCCTAAAAGAAAAGTTTTGGTTTTCCATGAATTCTGAGATTTTTCGGTAATAACCTGCTTCAGGTTTTGGAGTATCCTTCCGCAATCCTTTTCGTTAATTGTGGACCCTTTTTCCGTATACTTGACAAGAATAATTCGTTTGCAATTCCAGAACACGGTCGCCATCAGATGACAACTAACTTTTCGCCATCTTTAGGGGTGGAGAGCTCTTATAAACTCATTGAACATTAAATAATCGGGAGAGAAACGTGGAAGGTAGCCCAGTTCCAATTTTCCTTGTCCCAAGAAAGCAAAAATGAACAAATCGAAAATCGAATCTTTTTTTTACAGTTAGTGGATCGACCAAAAGGAAGTGGCCAGGGCATATTGCTAATTAACCTTTCTATCAGGAATTTCTTTACAGAGTCGAAAAGAAGTTGGCATGTGTGCGTTAAAGCATTAGATGCATTCGGATACTGCACCACGAAAACACGATATATACGGCAATCTCCATATAAAAATTTTTGACAAAAAAAACTCAGTGGCATTCTATCCCCTTTGTTTTGATTTCGTTTTATTCCCTCAGTTCAAAAACTACTTGAAAGGGCGCCATTTTGTTACTTTGAATAGTATTTAGAAGAGCGTAACCGATGACCTAAGAAGCACTCCAGCAAAAAACCTTCCACCACTGATTCCAACAATGGGAACAACACCACCGTCGCTGTGTAGATACTCAAGTAAACTACTTTGATGAGCAAAACCTTAATTTGCAAAAAAACTAGATTTAAAAAAAATATCATGTAATAACTTTTTTGCAATACCACTTATAGACCAAGAAAGCGACCCGAAATTCTGTTGACTAACCGTCTGCCTAGTCCATTCTAGGGGGCGAGTCGAATAAAAGCCTTTAACGTTGATTTTGCAGCTCAAAAATTGCATAAAAAAATGCTTTTTCGGGCCCATAGCGACAGGCCTGAACACTATGGGGCCTCGAGAATGACAAATTCGGAATCTATGGGTCGAAGAACATCAAAAATAACTTTTTCAGTCATCCAGTACGAGTTTTATGTAGAACCTATAAGATCGTCTATATTTTCACAATTTCGATTTTTTTTGAACTAGTGATATTTTATTCATTAAGGCCAAAAATAATTTGGGCAGACGCGTAGGACCTAAAACTTGGGACCTACGGTCTTATTTATTGAAAAACTCGAAAAATGACCGTTTTTGGCTGGAAAAAGTGGGTCCAGCTTCGTCCTCCGATATTAGCGGCGTCTGTCTTTTGCAGGTTTCTCCTCATTTTATCAAAAACAAACTAAATTTATTTATTTTAAATATTTTTTTTGCCCTAAAGCTGGGTCAGGTCTCAGCGACGTCTGCACTTTGGGGCGCTCGACTTTTTTAGTGTCAATAAATGTTATGGTACTTGATTCAGGTGGTTATGCGACAGTCCATTTTTGAATGTAGCATTTTGGGCCTTATTTGGGCATTCCAGGGCACGGGGATCGCAAAATCAACGTTAAAGGCTTCTAATTAGCTCGCCCCATAGAATGAACAACTAGGCAGACAGTAAGTCGACGGGTCAAAATTTCGGGTCGCTCTCTTGGTCTATTATGTCTTCTATTCAAAATGAAATTTTAATCTTCGTTAATTAAACTTCCTAAAAAGTTTTCTTTTTCAAAGCATAGACGTTAAATAGGAAAACTTGCAGAGGCTGCAATTAAGAATTATATGAGACGTGTAACAATGCAAACTACTAATACACATTTACAAATGAGTAAACTTTATTTAACCTTTCTCTTCTCGTAACTCAGTTGCTTATTTTAGCAGCGGTTCTCGGTTAAGAAAATGGGATCTAAGATTCACTCGGTTTGAGGTATTTCTGATGCAAATGTCCCTGATTATCTTTTGCCGAGAGATTCAAATTGCCCTGCTTTCAACCAGGACCGTTTTGGTTAATTTAATTCTGTAATTTTCTAAAGTAGCTTCTTTCTTGTTTAAAACAGCTTTTTACTTATAATATCGTCTGATTACTTAAGCCTTCTGTTCAACACAATAGTTATCACCACTACACCAAACATTTTATTTTTGCTCTCGGTGCACGTTTCGCCAACTATGTTATCATCATCAGGAGCGAAGCGATGATTGACTACTTCTGTCCAACAAGAAGCCCAAAATAAAAGAGGATAGTGGCGCCCACTGTTGCATATTATGGTTGTTGAAAGCAGAAACCTTTACTAGGATTGAATGAGCTGACATTTTTCTCTTAGATGCTTTATTATACTGGTACAAGTGACAGTGCGTTTTGATGAACAGCAGCAAAATTAATTTCACGCTAAGAATTGCGATTAATTGCTCCATTAAATTTAATTATTGAAATGTTTCAAATGCTTAATACGGTGATGAATACTTGTCCCTTAGTGGTCGTGGGATGCTTGAGAACGACTAGAAGTTGAGTTGTCCAATAAATGAATTTAACGAAGTTAACATTTAAAAATGCGTGATTTTAAAGAAAAACTGGAATTGTCAATGTGGAAATAAATAAAGATTTCAAAATGAACTGTGCACAACATTTTTATCTAGAATTTAAGCCCTCGTCAACTGATTTCGCGATTTGTTTGCCATTATACGGCACTTTTTGAGGAAAGGCCAGCGGACGGTAGTTCTTATAGCCCCTGCCCTCATCTGCTGATGTAATAAAAGCGACATGACACTATCAAAAATGTTCAAGCTACAATGACCACGACTCTTCATAATATTCCAAAAGCCGATACAAACAAAATATTTAGTGACTTAGTTGACTGTACAGGGGAACAGCTGTTTTGGTGTCGAGGTTTTTTGAGCTGATTCTATATCAATTTGATGTCCTGAATTCATATAACGTATTCATTTGTACCTAGGAGCTCAAATTTTTAAGATATACAATTTTAGAGAAATATAAGTTACATTATTGTAACTCAAATCCGTAAGTGTAGTAAACAAAAGTAGATACGAAATTTTTATTTTAGTTATACAAAATACAATATTATGTCGTACTTACAAACAAAAAAAAAACATTGAAGAAATGAACTCAACACTTGGAAAGCTTCTTTTCCGCGACATTCTTGAATGTTTTTTTAAACAGTCCCTTTTTAAACTCCAGCAGTAATCTGCCATCATGTGCATGTCCCATCTTCCTTGGTAGCGGTCCTCCATAACTTTAATATCTTGGTGAAATCTTTCACCTTGTTCCTCACTCATGTCTCCTAAATTTTCTGGAAAACGGTCTAAGTGGCTGTGTAAATAGTGTATTTTAATACTCATATTGCACCCTAAGGATTTGAAACTATTAAGCATCTTGTTAACCATTTCAACATAGTTTTGAGCTTTATGTTTGCCTAGAAAATTTTCTACAACTGCAACAAATGTTGTCCAAGCTTCTCGTTCAACTTGATTCATTGAATTAATGAAGGCAGGATCCTTAATTAATTGTCTTATTTGTGGGCCGTCAAATATCCCTGCTTTGAGTTTTTCTGTGCTCAACTGATGCATTTTTACCCCTATATATGCAAAACAAGACCCATTCTTATCAAGAGCCTTTACAAATTGCTTCATTAAGCCCAACTTTATATGTAACGGAGGAAGTATCATTTTTTTTCTCGTTCAACCAAAGCGTCGTTAATGACATTCTTTTCCCCAACGTCCATGTTTTCTCTCTGAGGCCAATCTTTTCTAACCCAGTGGTGTGTTTTGTCCCTACTATCCCAGAGGCACAAGAAATACGGATATTTCGTGTAACCACTTTGCTGCCCAAGAAGAAAGTTTACCATTTTTAAGTCTACACAAATCATCCATTGATGTTCGTAATACTTTATCTTCTGCAAGACCAAAGCTATGGTATTATATTCTTCTTTCAGTTTCGTTGAGTGAGCTAGTGGTATTGAACCATATTTATTCCCATTATGTAGAAGGACACATTTTAAACTTCGCTTTGAACTGTCAATAAATAGGCGCCAATCATCTGGAATATATTCAGAAAGTCCCATTTCTTTCATGAGTCCCCTAATTTCGTGACAAAATACAAGATTGTCTTCTTGAGAAAAGAATGGTAGCAGATCTTTTTCTCTTGTACGGTAAAAGGTAATTTTGGTTCCTTGTTCCAGTAAATTTTTGTCGTTCAACCTAGAAGCCAGTAGTTCAGAAGCTTTTTTCGATAAATTGAGATCCCTGGTGAGATCATTTAATTCATTTTGATTGAAGCGTTGAGGAACTGATGACGTCCCCTCATAGTCACTGTTAGTTTCATTAGCATCAGAACTTTTATTAGCATCAGAAGAGCGATCAGAGGGAAAATATTCGTCATCAGAGATATGTGGTAGCTGATGAAATGTTGGAATCGGTATTTCATCTGAGTGCGGGATAGGGCGTATTGCCGAGTCTAAATTGGGATAAGTCCACTTACTGCGGTTATTTCGATTGATTCCATTAGTATTTACTAAACAGAAATAACAATCATTGAAGTGGTTTTTTGGTTCTCTCCAAACCATTGGTACGCCGAATTTTAGACATTTTCTTTTCCCGGTAGTCCACTGCCGTAAATGCTCTGTACAAGTTTTACATACGAGATGCGGGGCCCACGTTTTGTCCTGATCACCAAGCTTAACTCCAAAGTATCCAAGATACGCTCGCTTTACAAAGTCAGTAATAGTTTGTCTGTTTTGTTGAAACATGTATTCTCCGCATACATAGCAAAACACATCAGGTTGATTTACACAACTTCTTCTTGAACTGGAACCTGAACTCATTTTAATTCTGTTCAATAACACAAAAACACTCTTTTCTTAACATAAAATAACACGCCGAATTCGATCTACTCTCATTAGTAAGAACGCACAAACTGACGAGACTTACCCGAGTTAGGTGATTAAAAGGGTCAGTTCAGGTACCTGATAGGCAATGGTTCCACTATTTATAGATTTACCTGGAATTTACTCAATTACAGACTGACAATAAAACCATTGTACCTACATTAATGAATATATAATAATTTTAGAACTCTCATAAATGAATATACTGAATACAAACCACATTAGTAGATAAGTTGATGTATCTAAAAAAGTAGAGCTGATAGAGAAAAACGGATTGCATGTATAGATTTAGCGTCCCAAATATAGTTAAAATCAGCTCTAAAATCCCAGGCACCAAAACAAAAATATTTTTTGTTGCCCTGTGATGTGAAACAGGCGCCATCAAAACTAAGGGAGAGTCTCGAAATTACTTTTAAAATTTTTTAAAACTTAATGTTCTAAAAATATTTTAACTTTTTAAGTTAGGTTATTGAAGTCTAAGATTATCGATATTGTAAATACCTTCGGTTTCATCTTTGTTCACGTTTCCTTATTAAATAAAAATTCGTAACGCTGCAATATTGAATTCACAGCAATTCGGAATTTGGTTACCAATTATCAATATTTTTTCCCCGAATACTAAAATATTATATATATATATATATATATATATATATATATATATATATATATATATATATATATATATATATATATATATGTTACATATATATATATATATATATATATATATATATATATATATATATATATATATATATATATGTTATATATATATATATATATATATATATATATATATATATATATATATATATATATATATATATATATATGTTTTGACGAATGTTCTCACGGGTTTGAAATGTAGTAATGGTTTTTCGGGTATCCCGTGTTAGCTTGAAGTCCCTTGATGGACGGTTTCGCTGACGTTTCGATGGAATCTCATCCATCTTTTTCAAAGCGTTGATCACTGGTCGGTGTCTTGGCGTTGAATGTCACACGCACAATGTGACATTCAACGCCAAGACACCGACCAATAATCAACGCTTTGAAAAAGATGGATGAGATTCCATCGAAACGTTAGCGAAACCGTCCATCAAGGGACTTCAAGCTAACACGGGATACCCGAAAAACCATTACTACATGTATATATATATATATATATATATATATATATATATATATATATATATATATATATATGTATATATAATAAAGAAAAACAAAAATACATAGTTTAATATTTGAAATTCATCATTGAAAACTCTATAATAAAGAGGTTGGTCGGGCAGTTCCAGCACCTTTCTGGACAGTACTAATCAAGAATTTGGGCATTCTTGTTCCCATTATGGTAGTTATATGTATTGACGAATGAGTAACACAAAGCCAGGTTGTTCTTTATATAGAGAAGATCCTCGTATAAAAAGGAACAGTAAAGTAAGGATCCTGAGTTCTGTTAAAGATTATCTACAATCAGTTCCTTACGACAAACCAGGCAATAGAAAGTTCGTGTTTCATTACAGATACCAAACCTCATTGCTATGACCTCAAGCAAATAGTACATAGATAATATCGTCAGAGGAGAAAGGCATGCGTCAATACTGAATTTGATACACCAACTGCTACCCACGCAACAATGTCAACTGTGAAGACCACGCATCATTTCGCGTATTTTATTATAACTCTGGGTTCTGATAAATTGACACATCCACTCTCAGTACATCACGGGTTGAGAAGATAAATAATTGAGTTTTGGAAGCATTTAACATTTGATTACACAGGTATGCAAAAAAATCTCTCTTTTAAGTGAGAAACGCGTTTTTTTTTAATTACTTTATGCTGAATTCAAAAAAATCACAAAAAAGACATCCACCGTGAGTTTTTTTCAGAAATTCATATTAACGTTGCCAGAAAACTATTGATTTGACTAATTGAAAAACATAAATAATGTAAAGCTGTATAATTATTAAAATTATGGAATAAAACTATTATTTCGGACATCTTTAAATGTTCTGAATCTACATTTATCATAAAAACTTTAATATTAGGTTTTAGTGTTCATGTTTAACAAAAAACACGCATACACTACCTTCAACTAATCTACGTAGCAAAATCCTGTTTAAAATAAATGTGCAGTTGCGAAATTAAAAAATTATTTTTAATTTTTATTAATAATGAACGAAACTATAATTTCCAGTGTGTTTTGAAGTTCTTAATTCTGACTTGACATCAAAAAAAAAACGGTCAAGTGCAAGTTAAACTTGCACAATTAGTGTTCCGTACGTTGATTGTTTTTAAAATAAAAAATTTTGTTAGGGTGGTGTAAAATGATCAGTGACTTCACAAAACACACCCTAAATGAGTTTTCAACAAAGTTTGTTTCCAATCTTTACTGAAAACTGGTGACCTTGAAATTTTGTTTTTTTTCTATACCAGATAAATTATTAAAGTTAATGATAATTTTCGTTCAATCTATACCCCGTGGAGAATATTCCAGGATTTTTTCAAAATTTTTTGATCAGTACTTTTCGAGATAAGGTAGGGGACAGCGATGTTTCATGATTTTTTAAAAGTAATACGAAGAAAAGTGCGCGCAAGTATTACATTATATATATATTTTTTACTCGTGTTTTCACAAGCTTTCATTTGACACCACACTCGATGACATAGTAAAAAAAATTTTTTTTCACTTCCGATTTCACCCCTCAAAACGAATCCCTTAAGTCAAAATTGATGTTACGGTGATATAAAATGATCAGTGACTTTACAAAACACACCCCAAATAAGTTTTCAACAAAGTTTATTTCCAATCTTTACTGAAAATTGATGACCTTGAAATTTCTGTTTTTTTATATACCAGATAAATTATTACAGGTAATGCACTCGTGATAATTTTCGTTCAATTTACACCCTATGGAGAATATTCCAGAATTTTTTCAAAATTTTTTGAAAAGTACTTTCCGAGATAAGGCGGGTGGACAGCGATTTTTCGCGATTTTTTAAAAAATAATACAAAGAAAAGTGCGCGCAAGTATTACATTATATATATATATATATATATATATATATATATATATATATATATATATATATATATATATTTTACTCGTGTTTTCACAAGCTTTCATTTGACACCACACTCGATTACCTAGTAAAAATTTTTTTTTTTCACTTCCGATTTCACCCCCCAAAACTAACCCCTTAAGTCAAAATTTAACTTTCAAAACTACATAGCTCTGATGAGGCCATCAATTCCTATATATATTACTACCAAATTTCAACTTTCTATGACAAATAGTTTCGGAGAAAATCGGGTGTGACAGACGGACAGACGGACAGACGGACAGACGGACAGACGGACAGACGGACAGACGGACAGACGGACAGACGGACAGACGGACAGACGGACAGACGGACAGACGGACAGACGGACAGACAGACAGATGGACAGACAGACGGACAGACACCGAAGTGATCTTATAAGTGTTCCGTACGGAACACTAAAAATAAACTTTTATATTCTGTTTCAACAAAAAACTCGCCTTTAACACTTAGAAGGGTGCTATGTGGTTGGTAAAATGCTTTTTTAAGTAAATAAACGCAATGAAATGATAGTCTTGTTCAATAATAATAAGAATTAAAAACAATTTTTTAATTTAGTGATTGCGTATGTTTATTTTAAATAGCTTTTTGCTACGTAGCGTGGTTAAAGGCGGTGTATGCGAGTTTTTCTTTAAACGTGACCACTAAAACCTAATATTTTTAAGTTAGTAAAGATGCCTGTAACAATAGTTTTGTTCCATAATTTTAGTGATTATACAGTTTTATATTATTTGTTAAAATTTATTTTTTTCAGTTTAATCGTTTTCTCGCAAGTTTAAGTGTGTTTTCTGAGAAAAACCTCACGGTGGATGTCTTTTTTATAAATTTTTTGTATTCAGAAAATACTTAAGAAAACACGTGCTCCACTTGAAAGACAGAGAATTATTTTTTTTTATACCTGTGTTATCTCCGTATAATCGCTCAGCCCGCGATTGTACTTTTCGGAAAACCTGTAAAGTTTTATCCAGTTTTACACCATGACAAGAAATTGAAATGTCTTCTACAGAAACGAGCCACTGATTTACTAGTTGAAAATTATCAATAATACGCCACTAGGATTCCCTTTATTAAACATTGGAGTCACTATATATATACTTTAACATTTCTGAAAATTTCTAAACCATTTCCTTTTGATGATATTCTTGTCCAGAGAAATGTACCTAGTGACCTCAGAATCATTTGCAAAATGCCTTTAATTTCTAGATCTTTTGAAGAAATACATTCTTTTTAAAAAAAAATATAATTTACTAGGTTGGGATTTGGGATTCTGTAACACTACACAACAGATATCGCCACTCCACCGAACGCTTTATTTTTGCACTCGACACACGTTTCGCTAACCATATTAGCATAATCAGGAACGATGAATGACAATCAGTCATGATGCCAACATAGTTACCGAATCGCTTATCGAGCACAAAAATAGCGTAATAACTGTTGTACTACGTAGAAAATTTTATTTATTATCTTAAATTTATATAAATTTATATTTTAGGCCATTTATCCTATAGAATTTTCTTTTTTTAGATCATTTTGCCCTTAATAAACTACTAATACCGTCTTTAAAAGAATATCAAAGTATAAAATTACTTAATCTTCTCTATAAAAAGAACAAGAGGTGGACAAGGGCAAAGGAACGTAAGCCGACCTGTGTGATGGATTACAGCATCGATTAGACGTGATCCCCCGTTTGTTGATCCTTCTGCTCTCGTTCGACCTTTCCATTACCTTTTCGTGTGTACACAATCCAGAACAATTTAGCCGGTGTTTTTCATCGTTTTTCTCATCCTGGAAAATCGGGAGCAATTACTTTAATAGGTATTGTGAGATGTAAGTTTTGTCGGATGGTGATGGTGACAGGTGTTGGCTTTAAAATAAATTAGATGAACCATTTAAGTTAATTTTATTAGCTACGTTATTGCATAAATAAGTTATAAGAAAATAAATATATTTTCCAATAGCAATATTATAATTTTCAGTTAACTGTATAGTGGGTACTCTTTCTTTTATATTTTAAATAAATGCTTTACTTATTAAATAAGAGCCACTATTTGCACCTTATGTATATCTTAGTTTTGAGAATGGATTGAGTGGATATTATAGCTGAGAGAAAACAAAAATAAGATATAAGATATAAGATAGCCCGTTTTGTTTGGAGAAAAATGGAGATCAAGGTAATTTTTATCGCCTTTTGAAAATAGTCTCTTCAATTGTTTAAAGCCTAGTTGTACTGTTTTAGGCACCATTCATTTTAGAATAAAAATAATCAGAAGTTCAGCTCAAAAAATGAAAAAATACTGAAGACTATTTAGTTGTTGTTAGAAAATTGAACAAGGTACAACTTATACGTCTTGTAAGATAGAACGGGAGGTCAGTGAAACACTACGCTACTATACAAAGAAAAGTATATTAACAAAATAAAAAATTCTTACGTGTATTACACCCTTAAGATTAAGTAGACTCAATAAATAACCTTTTATGCTATGAGAGTGTGCTAATTCACGAATAGTCTTTAACTTAGAATGATGAAGGGAGTATAGTTTTTCGCATCACTTAATTTTGAGAATGAAAAATTGGCTTAAAGATTAGGATATCGAAATATTGTTCTAGATTCACTTCCTGTGAAGCCGGCTTCGGGATCACACGTGTTACGTTGTCGTTGGGAACACACGCTGTAGAAAGGAAGTAAGATATTTAAAACTGGTGTACTAATGACTTACTGCTTGGCTTCTCCTCGTGGCTTTTCTATCAACTCCTCAGCCTCTCCTGGTGAGTTTTCCATTAGAGTATTGCCTCACACACTACCTCCTTATTTTTATTTGGGTAACTAATCAACCCTTGACCCAAAAGATGGGTAGAGTATTTTAGAAACGGCCTGATGATAAAAAAACACACTATCTCATCGACGGCAAAAATGATGCCTTGAAGGACGGAGAAAGTCACTGTTACATGCTGGACCGGAAAAAAGCCTCTAAAATCGGAAATGGCGGTTTATATACCTCTCTGCTCCCCTTCTTTTGAAGTGAAGTCTTCAAAATGTACTGGTTCACTTCAAGAACGCAAAATGAGACGGGAGTGTTAAACTCGCGACTTGATAGACAAGGACCGATGATGCTCGTCTTAATCATAATCCAGACATATTCAATGTAAATGAAATAAGTTAAATTGATCACATGCGCCTACTACTGGTTGAGTTACTCTGCTTAACCAAAAATAAAAAACTGTAATAAGATTTAAATTCACTGCTTAACTTAAATTAACAATTATTACTTGATTTAAAAAAATAAAAACAGTTTTGTAACATGATCTTAAAACCTAGGAAAAAAATGAATGTTACAACTGCTTCAATTTTAAAAAATATATTCTATACATTTAAAATAAGAAAGAAGTTTTAATTGCATATACAGTATGTCACATAACATATGCTATAAGAATCTGGAGACATTCATTTCTTGCTTAAAGGGTTTTTAATGTACGAAAAAGTGAATCTACTTCCGTATAGATATCTCTTGGCTGTTGATGTTTTATAATCTGGTGAATATTAGAATATCTTACTGTTAGAATTCGATGCTGGATTTTTATATGGTAGATGTATTATCTGTGTATTGCATCTTTGTCATATTAAATTCACTAGATGGTGATGATAGCATAAGGTGATTGATATTGGTATAGCCATCGGAATAGATGTATTTACAAAAAATAGTGTCCTTTTTTTGATCAAGAATGAAGTACGCATTTTAAGTAATTTCTGTTGTCTAAAAGCGCACTATAAACAATAAAAATGAAGGTTAGTGCATAAAATTAAAGAACACAAGTCAAATGAGAAAAACTCTAATTCATAAATATAAATGTATCATACTATTTACGATTGTGAATTCAATTTATTGATAAGGACAGGTGTATCGTATAACACTATATTGTGCAATTTGTTTTAAACCAATAAAAACAGTTTTTTAGGCAATGAGCAAATTAAATTAACCAGAATTGGTCCTTGTTGCAAACTGAGGATTTTAAATTTCTTAGATTTCAACAACTACAGTACGAGGTACACGTAACATAGAGTAACGTAAGAATCAGACGTAGAAAACAGTCTTGTAAATTCGGACAAAATCTAAAACTGAAAGTAGTTACTATTTTTTCTGCTTTTAATAAAACCTATTCTGTCACAACGTGATCAGTTAATGGTTGATTTAGAGTTATATTGTTTAGCTATCTGTCTCAGAATTGAGTCCTTAAACTCTAAAAATCTCCAAATGTGCTACAAAGTCGAGATTATGCCCTACCTTAGTAATCAGAAATCGTGGCTAAATTAAATTTATTCCCTTTTTTAGAACTGAATGTTAAAATATATTTCTCACAATCCTGTTATATATATATATATATATATATATATATATATATATATATATATATATATATATATATATGCATAATTTCCGAAAATATTAAGTAATTAAATGCGTTTTAAGGACTTAATTATTCGTATTAATGGTACGTTTCGTTTTAGTGTCTGATGTTTTTCGTGTTATTTCTACTAACCCAAATAGGTTCATTGTACAACAATGAACAGTTACTAATCTCGTACAAATCAGGCAGGTTATAATACACTGACTTCTCGAAGGTTTTTGATGATTCCGAAGAAATAGATTACTATGAATTGAGTTGCTCACTGGTAAAGTTTTTCAAAAGCAACCTTATTTTTAGGCAACCATTTGTTGATTTTAATAATTTTGGCTCTCAGATTTAGAAATATATCGTAGTATTAGATATACTAATAATTGTGTGGTTCTTAAACGGCAGTATGATATACTATATAAGTGTTATTTTTCGAATAAACTCGATTTAAATACCTCTTAGTCCTGTTTAGCATATTCAAGCAAAATATATTTATTGCTCAACGGTATAAATTATAACGCTGGCAGGTTTAGAGGTAATATTTGTTATGTAAAGCAACTAATTAGTATTACTAGGACAGTTTTTTTTCCCCTAACTAGTTAGTTAATAAAATATTCTAATACTTCAATTCATACCGTTTATATTTTTACTTATTGTTTACATAATTTTTACTCCATTTTAAATAATTAAATAAATTATACGTAACTCTTGGATTTAAGTTATCCCATTACCACTAAAAATGTATATTATTGTAAGTCATATAATGCAATTAACGTAGATGTGCCAGAAAGTTGGGTGGAAATAAAACGTAAAATAAGACAGCAGCTTTTCTTAAGGGATAAGTCGGCTAAACCCAATCAAAGCCCGAAGTTAAATCGTTTTAATTTTCCTTTACATTTCTCTTTATTCCTTTAGTCGGAACAAGAATTAAGTTTGGCTTTTGTAAATTAAAACAGCCCGGCAAGAAGAAGTAGTACGCGGCTGCCTCGCTACTGCTGCAGTGGTTTTTAGTCTAATTAATTCTGCTTATAAATTCCGATTCTAGGCCTTTGCTTTGCCCGTCCGCTGCCGTGCTGTTATAGCCGGGCACGCGGACGTACAGTGGGATAAAATGGACAAAATTAGAAAAAGTAGTAATTAGATATTTATACATCGTAAATAATCCTTGTAAAAGCAACAAAAACCTGGAAGAATGAACCTAGTAGAAATTAACGCTACAAAAACCAAGACGGCAACTTTGCTGAACCCTGACATAGTAAAGGGAGCTTTTCAAAATCCGGGAATATTATTTCGAAGTAGAAAGCTTAATTAATTAATTTATTAGCTTAATTGCAAACTTTAGAAGGTTGATAAAGTCTACTTTTATATACTGATCACAATCCAAAACAAAAGAGTACATAGTCATGTAACGCAGTAATAGAAACATTCTTAAATACTGCCTTGTGTGTCAAAATTGTGTGTCATTTTATTATATAACTGCTATACTTTTGTCACATTTTTATCTACTAAAAATGATTTATTTCTAGTAAAAAAAGTTGTTATTGTTTAAATTTTCTCTTCGCTGAGTTTGATTAATAATAACCTGTTAATATTAGCTCCCAAGCAACTTGAAGTACCAAGCTATAAATTGCTTCAAAATAGAGATCAAATTTCCCTGTAGTAGGCATCTCAACAAAATCAGAATGCTCACCCTGCTTATTCTTGTATCTTCTCCATATCTCTGCATTAACCGCACGCACCCACTTTGGATACGTAAGCGATGCTTGTACTATGTACAGTCTGTCAAATAAGAACGTGTCCGCGATAATTCATTTTTGGTAGATGCGATTCTAGTAATTCAACAAAAAATCGGTAGAGGGAACCTTTGTCTCCGACGAATTTTAGTAAAGGTATCAGTCGATTCCGAACTTTCGTCGATATCACGTAAAATCCAAAATGAGTCACTTGTTTGCGTGTCTGTTCGAGGCAGTCTTTCTTTGTTCCCATGCAAAGAGGCCTAAAATGACATATTTTGCGGCCGCTAAATATATTGAAAAGTCGGTATCGTTTGTGAAAAGTGGGTAAATCATTTTAACGAGATGAAAAATGTCGACAACTTGCCAAAACGTGGCTCGATAGGCAAAGTCACACTGAAAGTTGAAAAACGAATCGTATCTTGGTTTTCACGGGACCCGAAATCGATTAAGAAAATCGAGTTTAAATGTGTCCTTCGAGACCACTATCTTCGTAGTTATGTCAAATTCCGAAGGGGGAGGGGTTTCTTTAAACTCTCGCTGAGCGAAAAATCACGTCGCGAAGCGACTCGCTTGGGATCGTGATAAGATACTAGAGTGGCCCTCACAAACGCCGGATGCCAACCCTATTGAAAAAGTTTGATCCCTTCTAAAGAGAAAGCTCAAAGGAAAGAGTCTGAGAACTTTGACTTGATTTGAATTTGCAGAGCATGCAGAAAATTTCATCGACAGCATGCCTCGAAGATGCCAGGCGATTATTGTTGCAGGAGTCGATTGGAAAACCTAATAAGGTAATTGTGCCGTTGTTAGTACACCAAAGAATATATCGATGGTAAAAAAATTTCTCGAAACACATTTTTTTCAAAAATACGAGCGGTCACTTTCTTACTTGACAGACTGTATAACAAAACCGTAGAAAGTTTTAAAACAGAATGCAGACTGGACTTTTTTCAAATGAATTTTTTAAACAATTTTGTTTTAAGGTATTTCTATAGGCTATATTTAGCGATATGACTTCATTTAGTGAGTATCACAACCAGGAAAAACAATGCCCGAACTAAAAGACACCCCGTATATATAATCTTTTATGTCGTACCACTGCGGGACGTTTTATTATTGCCCAGCCACGGACGCCGGTGTGCGCTTGATAAATTCACTTTTCCCGCTCTTAAAAACATTAAAGCGAAGACGATTGAAGTTATGAAAACTGAGAAATTAAATCCTGAGTAGCTGGACGGGCGGGCAAGCGCTGCTGCTGCTGCTCGCCGGCTGCCGGAGCTCAGATTATAGTAAATACAGTAGGAATAATTAGATTACGTACGAATAACTCGCTTTTAATACGTCGTTACGATTCGGCAATGCAATTTCATTATTAAGGACCGCTCGGCCCTTTACCTTCGAGTTCTTTGCTCATTTTATTGAGGGGCCGAACATAGGAAAGCTTTATAACAAATTATTACCATCCTGATTTCATTAGAATTGAGTTATGGCGTTGAAAACTTAAAGGGTCCCGGCATAATGAATATAAATTACCTTTGCACCTCGTTTCAGAAGTAAGAAATGGAGGAAATGTATTAAACTAAATAAAATTATAAGCGTAATAAGCGTTTAACGTTGGAAAATAATACGCAGAAAACTATATAGTGGTTTATCAGACTATAACCAACAATAAATTTTTCCCTTGTAAATAAAAGTACGGGAACTCTAAAATAATGGACAATCCGGGCGTATCTTACGCAGGTATATGACATTTAAACTTTGTCAGATATGTTAGGAATGTGGAATCTTTGGCACAATGACACTACTCAGTATATATCACCATTAAACCAAACAGCGCTCCTGATAAGGCTAACATGGTTAGCAAAACGCACGTCGACTGCAAAAGTAAAGGGTTTGGTGTAGTGGTGATAACTATATACTGAGTGCTGTCAGCTAGTTAAAAGCAAAGATGCTATTTTTTTTTTATTAAAAAAAAGTTTTTTTTATTGAAGAAAAAGTTATTTACTCAGGACTTCCCTTGCAAACAGATAGTTTTAATATAAATACTAAATTAGATCTAATGCAAACATTGCAACTCAATATTTTCAGTAATGGCTCCTTTATAGTATAATAAAAAATAAAATTAAAAAAAAAGTTAGTCAGTGGAAGGGCTTCAATTAAAATTGGAAATGATGAAAAAAGGGTATAATTTTTAGATTACTCGAGTTCAAGGACCTTTTTAAAGTTCTTATAGTATGATACCCTAACCCTAATTCTCATAATACTAACGACACACTGGCCCTTTTACCTTCTACCCATGAAGCGATATCGCCCAAAGACTACAGGCTTAGACCTATGTCAAGTATTGTATGTGTATCAGATTTGAAAGAAACACCTTTCCTTTTTAGAGTTGTACTTACAGGTCGACGAAAATAGGAGAGTCGATTTTTCGAATATCGAAAGGAGATCTTTTTACAAATATAATAGTTATCTTCAGCAAGAGAACTAAAAATGGTAACTTTTCCTCGCCTTTATTTACAAAAGTACCTATTATATGTAGTAATAGCCAAACTACCTACAGATTAGAATTGTAAAATCTTTAGAATAATTAATAAATTAATCTTCTGAATATATTTAATTACAAAATGACTTTTTTTTCTAAATTCTCAGTTATGAGGTTACATACACCTCGAATTTTTAGGGGAGGGGAATCCCAGGATTCTCCTAGTACGGGCATTAAGAATCCCGAGGTACTTGAGTCATGTTATGCTGTCTTGTGTTGTCCAGATTATTTGAGAGGAAAAACGGCATTCATGAATTGAGCCTAGAGATACTCGCCCTCTCGGAAACCCAAATTTCATAATTTCTCAAAACAACGAAGAATAAGAGATACAAAAATAACTTTTAGTGACAGACCAACAGTAATAAGCACAGGAAAACACACCAAAACTATATACCTTCTACTAACAGGCAACATAATGTGGGGACACTTTTGAGCTTCTGACACTACAGAACACTGAAAACACTTTAAACAACAGTAAACCAATAAAAGAAGAAACGGGCGAACGACGTAACGGTCGAGGACTCACGAGAAATGGCAGCTCGATGAAGACCGGGCAAAAGAAAATAGACTTGCCAAAAGTGTTGTGCCGGCGAGTAAACTGATACCCACCAAGGCAGGAAAATCAAAGCAACGCATGAGTTGCATCACAGAAATTAACGAACACGTCATGCGTTGCTGTAATAAAATCACAAAACCTGATAAAGAAATCACTCACGAAAAAATTACTCGCCGTCTGGATCTACCGAAATCAATCCCAAACACAACCGACACCGATGCGGAACCAACACAACCAACAAAGCCAAACCAAGCCACGTATGTTTTGCAAGGACAACACGCAACTACCAAGGCTGACAAACCAAGACAGCTGTTAAAGCGGACAGATGAAATGAATAGAACAGTAAGGCGCTGTTACTACACCGCCACCAATTCTTCCCCTCGTTATATCAGCCACACGCCTTACAATGACAACATTCACACCATACTTAATAAAATTACGACTCAACACAAACATACACAAAAACATTCAGAAGTCAGTGATTTTGAAAACATGTAAAATTGTCAGGACATTCCTTAGTACACAATGGTAACAGCGTTTGTGCTGACTTGGCTTAGGCCCGTCAACTAAACGTGGAACCACATTGACCAAATATGAGAAAGAAGATCAAAAACAATATTAATAATAAGCCAATAGACCCGATATTACTTTTCAATACAAAAAAGGAAAAGTCACCTATGTGACTGACACAGTTATCTCCAGCAACATAAACATCCAAACGAAATACACAGAAAAAATCTCCAAATACACAGACCTTGCAACAAAAATAAAAACGTAATGGAAACAAGAAAAAGTTATCATTATCCCCCTCGTCATATTAGCCACAGGCCTTACACCAACAATATTCACACCATATTTAGTACAATTAAGACTCAACACAAACATATACGAAAACATTCAGAACTCAGCACAAAGAAACACATAACAAGCGGATGTAAAATATTAGCCGGAACGGAATACACAGCCACACATGACTCAGCGCCAAAAGTAGTTCACCAAGCACTAGTCACAATATACAAACTCATAGAAAACACAGATTGCTACTATAAATACACACCAACATCCATACTTGAAAATAAATATTACAAGCTCTACTGGGACATCAATATTCATACAGATAAAAGAGTTCCCGCCAATATACCTGATATTACTTTTCAATACAAAAAAGGAAAAATAAAAAACCGGTCAAGTGCAAGTTGAACTTGCGCAATTAGTGTTCCGTACGTTGATTGCTTTTAAAATAAAAAATTTTGTAACGGAAGTATAAAATGATCAGTGACTTCACAAAACACACCGCAAATGAGTTTTTCAACAAAGTTTGTTTCCAATCTTTACTGAAAATTGATGCCCTTGAAATTTTGTTTTTTTTATATATCAGATAAATTATTAAAGGTAATGCACTCGTGATAATTTTCGTTCAATCTACACCTCTTGGAGAATATTCCAGAATTTTTTCAAAATTTTTTGATAAGTACTTTTTGAGATAAGGCGGGTGGACAACGACTTTACGCGATTTTTTAAAAATAATACAAAGAAAAGTGCGCGCAAGTATTATATTATATATATATTTTTTACTCGAGTTTTCATAGGCTTTCATTTGACCCCACCCTCGATTACCTAGTAAAAAAATTTTTTTCCACTTCCGATTTCACACACACCAAAACTAACCCCTTAAGTCAAAATTTAACTTTCAAAACTACATGGCTCTGATGAGGCCATCAATTCCTATATTATTACCAAATTTCAATTTTCTATGACAAATAGTTTCGGAGAAAATCGGTGTGACAGATATATGGACAGAGAGACAGACAGACACCGAAGTCATCTTATAAGTGTTCCGTATGGAACACTAAAAATCGCCTATCTAGTTGATATAGCTGTCCCCAACAACACAAACATCCAAAAATACACAGAAAAAATATCCAAATACATAGACCACCAATATTCACACCACACTGAGTACAATTAGGACTTTACACAAAGATACACAAAAACATCCAGAAGTCAGTGATTTTGAAAACATGTAACATTATCAGGTCATTCCTTAATACACATGGTAACAGCGTTTGTGCTGAGTGGGCTTAAGCCCGTCAGTCAATCATGGAATCACATTGACCAAATGCGAGAAAGAAGAACAGTAATAATAATACTACTCAGTATATATCACCATTACACCAAACACTTTATTTTTGCGCTCGACGCGCGTTTCGCTAACCATGTTAGCTTCATCAGGAGCGATGATTGACTCCTGTCTTCTCTCTGTCTGACTGACTTGTAGTCAATCATCGCTCCTGGTGAAGCTAACATAGTTAGCGAAACGCGTCGAGTGCAAAAATAAAGTGTTTGGTGTAGTGATGATATATACTGAGTAGTGTCATTGTGCCAAAGATTCCATATTCCCAACTTAGTAATAATAATAATAATAACTTTTTACTGTATAGTCGTTTCTATTGCAGTCACGGGATGGAGCAGTTTACTGGTATTCGCTGACGTCCTTCTACGTCTTGGAATATGAAGCTTCAGTATCGTCGTGACATTGCTGTGGAGCGTTGAACAATGCCTTGCCTACATCTAGCTGAGAATATATAATATGCATCCTAGATTGATAATCTGTTAATGGGCGTGCGTTAGCGACGTCCATTATTTCCAACAAAAACATTTTATTGCAATTTTGGTAATACTAAAATATCTTAAGGTTTTTAAATTCCACTGTGCGTAGGTCTGCAACGAGACAGTAATTTTATTAAAGACAAACGGGGTACATTTTTCTCCCACTAACATTAAAACTCCCCGAACACCAATAATAATTACCAATAACACAACATTGCACATTAGATTTAGCAATTAAAGGAAGTCACGATTGCCTGAGCTTAATTTTAAAACGACCCCGCTAACTACTGAAATACTGTCAAGGCACGTCATTATGACGAACGAAGTTTAACAATTTTATTCATAATAATGCACTCAGGACTCATTGTTAAGGGGACTTAATGGGTTTGATGGGAACATTAGCAACTCAAGTGCAAAAAATAGCTTTTGTTTTATGTACGGTAGATGGCATGGCGGTTGGGAGGGGAATGTAAATTTGCTTTGTGTGTTAAAATCGTATCTTTTTTTTTTAAGCAATTGTTTTTATGAATAAAGACAAAGACAAGATCGGTCACGGCGAGAAGGTACAAGGAAAGGACATTCAGAAAATCTTTATATACTTAAATACTTTAAAAAGTGTCAAATAAAATTAAGGGGTTACATACATCTGGACGCTGCAAAAAGTATTTATATTTTTTATTTAATGTAATAATAATAGTATAACAATAATCACAGATTCAAAAAAAAACAAAATAAAAAAAAAAGAATGCACTTACAATAATTTAGAAAAAGAAGTAAAAACAAAGATAACAGATAAATTGTTACTGTCGTTGCCTTACAGTTACTGTATTAATACGTCTATACCTTATTTTGTTTTTAAATGTTGTGAGACCATATCTAAACAGATCTAAATCACTAAAATTTGCATTATAATTACTTAACGGTCTATTATAAAAAGTTTGTGTTCCGTACGTAGTACGATGAAAAGTGATATGAAACAGTTGTAGAGATCTAGTGATCTTGTTTGGAATCCGAAAATCAACATGGGATAGCAGAGTATGACAGTTTATCTGACCGTTAAGCAATTTGTACAAAAATAAAACTAAAGCACTGCATCTTCGTGTTTCTATACCTACTACGCGTCAAGTTCGGTACATTACTGTAGGGAAACTTATTTTGTACAGACTCCAGACGATTAATATGACAGTTATAAACAGGACCCCAAATGACACTATTATACTCCAAAACACTCCTAACAAGACTTAATAGCTCCAGTATTACAGATATCATAACAGGTACGGCGTAGAAAACCCAACACACGAGATGCATTCTGTAATATATTATCAATGTGACTATCAAAACTCAAGTCTACTATCAACAGGTTATGAAGGCTTGCCATCTAAACAATAATCAAAATTAATAAGATCTTTGCGTTTATAAAAATTAAGAATCCTACATTTTGAGGTATTAATTTCTAAGCTATTTAAGGAATACCATTTGACTAGCGTGCTCAAATCAGTTTGTATGTCTACACAGTCTTTTGAAGAATCAACCGCATAGAAAAGTTTAAGATCGTCCGCGTGCAGTAAACATTTACATTTTCGAAAGACAGAGGTAACATTATTAATAAATATTAAAAATAAGAGCGGACCTAGTCCCTGTGGTACACCCGACAACACATTTATTTCACGGAATAAGGTACTACCAACTTTAACACACTGTTGCCGTTTTGTTAAATAGGACATTGAATATATGGCCCGTGCACACCCAGCCTAGACAGTCTTTTGATGAGTAATCGGTGGGATACCCTATAGAAGGCCTTGGTCAGGTCTGTGTAGATGGCATCGACCTGAGAACCACTCTCAACGGCGTTCACAACGTTTTCCTGAAACATTCCCAGATTTGTACCAGTAGATCTTCCTTTAAAAAAACATGTTGGTCGACCGCTATGTGAGATTTGAAAGCTTCAAACAGCTCATCCGTTATTAAGGATTCAAAAATCTTAGATAATATGGGCAGTAACGAAATCTCTCTATAGTTGTTAATGCCCCTCTTTGAACCAGACTTGAATATCGGAACAATCCATGAATGCTTCCACAGCCTTGGAAATGAACCATGATCAAACGAAGATTGACAAATAAGGCTCAGAGGAAGTGCCAAGGAATCACAACACTTCCTAAGGAACGATGCTGGTAATCCATCTGGTCCTATACTCTTGGTGCTGTCCAAGCTGTGGAGCTTTTTCCATACATCATCTCGGCCAAAAGAATGTCGTGCAAGATTCACACACTCATTTTCGGTGACAGCAGACAAGTCAATCCCCCTGACGAGTAGCAGCTCTCAGAGTGATCTGCGAGAGCGTTAGCAATATCTTTGGATGTTTGTTTGATATTCTTATTTAACTCCATGGTAGTGGGGATACCGGAGTCCTTTTTTAATAAGTTAACAAAGGCCCAAAAGAATTTGATGTTCTTAGGAATCATTTGTTCCGTGTTAGTAACATACAAAAGGTAGCTAAGCTAAATAAAATGTTTTGACTCCCTACGCAGCTTGGAGTATTGTCTATAGTCCTCTAGTGACTTTCTAACCTTAAATTTTTGATATGCCCTATTCTTCCTAGAGATTATTATCTTAGTATCTGCTGTATACCATCGGGGATATTTCCTTTGTTTTTTATTCCTTCTTGGTACGTAGCTTTTAATATCGTTGTAGATTATCTGATAGAAGGACTCTATCATAGAGTCGACATTTGTACAGTCTTCAACCCAGCTCCAGTCACAAGATAAAAAGTGGTTATTTAGTCTGTTGTAGTCTGCTTTCTCGAAGTTGAACTCAAGTTCCTCGTCGTCATACGCAAGCTCATTATTATGAGCCGAGACCAAGAATTGTATTTCCAACGAAATGCGACGCCGCACTACTACACTTAGTGGAAAATCAGCACGTCTGACTGCCATATTTTAAAAAAATATGTTTTAAAGGTTATTAACTGAATAACATAAAAGAATAGCAATTATATATTTTTATTGTACTTTAAATTATAAAGATGAATACTATGTCCTTGTCTGCAGGATAATTTCACAAAAAGAATCCAAGCTGCAAAAATAAAAACTAATCTTGTAAAATAATGTAGTAATTAAAAATTGTCGAGTGTTTATTTTTTTTCAACAACAAACAATTTTCGGTGTTTCAAACTTTAGCATATAATTTTCGACCAAAAACTTCATGTTTAATTATTTATAAAAAATTATCTATTAGGAAAATTAAAAAAAAACCTCTTGAAATTTTATAGAAAAAGTAATTATTAAAATTCTAAAAAAAGAAAGTTAAGAAATATTAAAAATTGACTGAGTAATATTGCAGACAGTGCCTGAAAACAGGTGGCGGTCCCAATCTGATGCCAGGTCACATTTAATGCTATAACTTTGTAATAGAATGAAATTTTCTAAATTTTTTATTTGAATAATTCTTACAAGTATAGGAAATAAAAATTCGTAAAAAAATATCGAGTTTTTGAAAATGCAAGATGTATATAACCCCTTAAGGGATAATAAATGTTGAAGTTTAACTCTGTAACTACGAGGGAAATTTTTAAGGTATCTACCTAGCTATGGAGCAAAACTCGCAGATCAAATTTTTTTCTACATAACTTCCGTCTACATTAATACACATAGTCCCGCGTTTCTCGAGTTATTTTATTCCATCGAAAAGAAAATTTATTTGTTTGCACCTCAAGAAACGACGTTACAGTGGCTTTCAAGTCTTCATGTGATTTTCGGCCGCCGAGTCCTTTTTTCAGCTGTTTGAACCAAAAAAAGTCGCAGGGCGCCAAATCACGGTTGAAGGGTGAATGTTGCAAGCTTTGTGAACCCTGAAATTGTTTTGCAACAACGAAATTTTAATTCCGCATGAATTCGGATATTTTTCTCTAATGGTCTGCTTTATATTATAAATTATCCTTCAGTAAACCATTCCATTAACTGTAAACCCTTTTTAGATAGAATAAGATCACTTCGGTGTCTGTCCGTCTGTCTGTCTGTCCGTTTGTCTATCATACCCGATTTTCTCCGAAACTATTTAAAATAGTTTCGGAGAATAGAAAATTGAAATTTGGCACTAATATTGGAATTGATAGTCTCATCAAAACCGTGTAATTTTGACTTAAAGGGTTAGTTTTGGGTGGTGAAACTGGAAGTGAAATTTTTTTTTTTACCAGGTCATCGAGTGGGGTGTCAAATAAAAGCTTGTGCAAACACGAGTTTAAAATTATATGTAATGTAACACTTGGGCCCACTTTTTTTTGTATTATTTTTAAAAAATTACCAAAAATCGCTGTCCTCCCCTTTATCTCGAAAAGTACTGATCAAAAAATTTTGAGAAAAGTCTGGAATATTTTCCACAGGGTGTAGATTGAACAAAAATTATTACGAGTTCCTTACCTTTAATAATTTATCTGGTATATAAAAAATTCTAGGTCATCAGTTTTAAGAAACTTTGATGAAAATTCATTTGAGGTGTGTTTTGTGAAGTCATTTATTTTAAAGGCAATCAACGTATGGAACACTAATTGCGTAAGTCAGGCTTGCCTTTGGTCGGTTTTTTTTTATATATTCAAAAGCAAAATTCCTTCGCAGTCATTCTTTCATGGATAGTGTTATCTATTTCCCTTGTTAGTGAGAAGCTTTATAGCTGTAAAATAAAAGTACACATCTTAAAATATTGTTTACATACTTTCCCTAGGAAATAAAAAATCGTAGAACTAACATCTTGTTCCATACATAACCCTACAATATTCTATTAGGTCCCGTACGCAGCTACTTCAAGAGAGAAATAAAAACTAGAAAGTAAAAGATTATAATTTAAAAAATCGTTAATCATTTACCCAGTATTTTAGTTGTAATTGTTATTCTAAAATAAGTACTGAAGTTGATTTTCTCAAATAAAGAGAAAGTAAATTTACATAGTATGAACAAGATAAAACAACAATCGACACCCATGTATTTCACGCTCTTTCCTTTAAACGATATCGTTCAAAAACTACTGGTTTCATCCTTATTTCAAATATTATATTATTTCGTTCTTGCATTATGATGCCGACAGACCGACAGAACGACAGCTTGACAATCGGACAGGCAAATCGATGGAGATGGTAATATATATTTTTCGCGATCTAAGAACACTAAAACGTAAAGAAAGGCAAAAATTGCAGGGGGAAGTTCTTTCTCTTTAGCAAAACAATAATTTACCTGCTGCGAGAGGTAAGTAAGTTTCCGCCAATTTAATTGTTTGATTTCTAAAATTTTTTCCATAATGAACTTAACATTTTTAAGGTTACTCTGTGACCCGATCTCAATCCAATATACATATGTGCAAACCACGCTTCTAACCCCCTACCATATTCGTTTGACGTTATATATCTTTTACTATAAATGATGAGCTAAAATTTTATAAAATATCCCAACCAAAAACCAGGCAAAACTCTTATGATAATATTGAAACTATACAATATTTAATGATTCTCACCCCTCTCATCCTGCCCCGTGGTTAATATTGCAAATAGCAAAAAAATGAAGTAATGTTTCATTCTTTCGACTCAAAAAAATCTAAATACCCATAGCATAATAAACACGAAGTCACTCTGCTAACTCCATTCCTCATCTCTTATACGATGTAATTTTATATATATATATATAGTAAACAAATAATTTTGCTTAAAATTTGTTCACTACCCTAACGTAAAAATTCCCATTTCCCAATTAAAATTGAAAGTAATGAAAAAATATCTTAATTTTCAGGTTCTTCAATACCACAAACCCCGAAAAAGACCTATGACACCATATATAGGAAGCAATCCCATTTTTTTTATAGTTCCCCTCCTGAGTAGAGATTACCCTTTTTAGTGTTCCGTACACTTCGGTGTCTGTCTGTCTGTCTGTCTGTCTGTCACGCCCGATTTTCTCCGAAACTATTTGACATAGAAAGTTGAAATTTGGTAATAATAAGGAATTGATGGCCTCATCAGAGCCATGTAGTTTTGAGAGTTAAATTTTGACTTAAGGGGTTAGTTTTGGGGGGTGAAATCGGAAGTGAAAAAAAAAAATTTTACTAGGTCATCGAGTGTGATGTCAAATGAAAGCTTGTGAAAACACGAGTAAAAAATATATATATAATGTAATACTTGCGCGCACTTTTCTTTGTATTATTTTTAAAAAATCGTGAAAAATCGCTGTCCCCCGCCTTATCTCGAAAAGTGCTTATCGAAAAATTTTTAAAAAATTCTGGAATATTCTCCACGGGATATAGATTGAACGAAAATTATCACGAGTGCATTACCTTTAATAATTTATCTGGTATATAAAAAAAACAAAATTTCAAGGTCATCAAATTTTAGTAAAGATTGGAAACAAACTTTGTTGAAAACTCATTTGGGGTGTATTTTGTGAAGTCACTGATCATTTTATACCTCTGTAACAAAATTTTTTATTTTAAAAGCAATCAACGTACGGCACACTAATTGCGCAAGTTCAACTTGCACTTGACCGGTTTTTTTATATCTTACAGGATATCGGCGAGGAAGTCGTAATACACGTCAATGTTGTCCAAGTGCTGATTCTAGTATTTCACAACACTTTTTAGACAACGCGGTAGTGCGGTAGTTACTACGCCACGAAGCCACGGGCTGCCACGTTACAATATTAAACTACCCCCGTCCCCTTCAGCCCTGGGTTAAACTTGAAGGTAATGAAAAAAATAAAAATGGTATATAACACGATATATAGGAAGTAACCCCCTCTAATCTCCTCCGTAAACCCCCATGAAATTGACATCTCATTTCGTTCGAGAGCTATCGTGTCAACAGACCGACAGACAGACTGATCTACGAATTCTAAAACGTGAAGAAAAGTAAAAATTTCCAAGTGTGATTTTTTCACGAATAGAATATTTTCCTTTAGCAAGGAAACTAGAAAGAGGGAAAAACTTAAAATCGTATAATTGCTCTTGGTGTCAGATTTCTTTGGAATTGGACGTTAAAATTCGATAACTCCGTAATTTTGTCCAACACATTATATTAAAAAAATATGTCATTCACTTACATATAAACATTTAACATCCATACGCGTAAACGCAAAAAATACTTGAATTTGCCTCTTCGGTACAGGGATTATCCTGGCGTCGCCGTTCCGGGCGCCTCCCCGATCCAGTCTTGAAATCAGGATCTCGGCCGAGGTGGGACGTGCTTCGTTTCGAAAACGCGCCTATTTTGCGCGTGAATGTCCTAGATGAGTTTATTTAGATTAGTTTTTTACTACTAGCACGTGAACGTGATGGTGTTTATTTTTGTTTTCGCTTATTTCATTATTCGGTGATGTTACAATGTAATCAATGTGTTTATTGATAAAATATAAAACATGTAAATCAAAAAGTAAATAATAATAACCATAAAATATGTGTTGAGCCTCCATGAAAAATATCAAAAGAAATGCGTAATGTCTTAATAAATGAAGGCCTTACATTTAAAGTATAGGAGTCCAAGAATAATGGACAACACGGGCATGTTTTGGTTTCGATTTTAGAGCTCATCAGCTAGCCTAAGTGAAGAGGCAATCGCAACACAACGAGAACAGCAGCAAAAATTTAAGTAGCATAGTAAGTAGCTCATTAGCCTTAGCATCGTCTAACTAGAACTGAAAAAACCATTCAATTCATAATTTAAGAGCAAAACTCATGGTTCGGAAAATAAGACTGAGACTACCGAGGTTAGCAGCGTTTTCTAGCAGTATTAGCATCCTGTTGTCTTTGACAACACAGTTACCAGTCTCATTTTTGCGATATGTGGACTAATAGGTTTTGGTGACGCAGATTAGATGGCGCTATGCTTCTTGGGCCACTGAATTCCTGGAATAAAAATCTAGCCTAAAGACGAAAATGTAGGATAGTTGTATAGTGTCAGTATAAAAGTTATTAAGAGCATTATAGGATATTTTATTGGCTAAGACATATTTTGAATCCATCAGGTGTGGTACTTTTCCGAGTAATCTAAAGATTTCCAAAATGGTTCCAAGTTTTTTCCAATTTTTAAAATGGAATTACTAACTTTAAATCCAGACGAAGATAAATTGTATGTGTAAATAAAGTACTTTCATATTTTTAACAAAGGAGTTTTTCTTGTCTTTCTTAAGGTAGAACTTAGATTAACATAGGGTGAAAAGTCTCGAGACTTTCCGAGAGATGGCAGCACAAGCAAAAAACCCATATCATTTTCAGTTAGTCTTTGAAAGATTTAATTTCACACTAACATGAGGTGATACATCAGTTAGCGTCAACTGTCAGAAGATTCGTGTAAAATTTTATTTATTAGAGCTGTTTGAATGACGCTACTTTTGCTTTTTGCAAAACGATGGAACAAAAAGAATTTTGTGTGTTGATTAAACATTGCTTTCTGATGGGAAAAAATACAGCCAGAAGACAAGGAGTGGCTCGGTCGTAAGCAACTATACGTCGATAGTTTAGTTAACTGAAATGCGGTCGTACAAGCAGCGGTGATGCACCACGTTCCGGACGTACAAATAAGGTTCAAAATGACCGTAAAGTGAAAGTGAGAGAGATAGTTGACATCGTGAAGATATTGACAGAATGCGTGATGCATATTTTGAATGAAGATTTGCATATGAAAAAGCTATGTGTGGTCAAAAACAGCAACGTGCCGAAGATTCAGAATGGTTTGGCACTGTTTCGCAGAGTGGCTGGAATCGGATGAACGAAGCGTCCAAAATTACAACATTAGCTGGAAAATTTTTGGCAAGTATTTTTGGAAATGCGCATGGAATAATACTGATCGATTAGTTTGAGAAGGGGTGAACAATCACCGGAGACTATTATGTTGGTTTATTGGATCGTTTGACTGGTGAAATTAAGAAAAAAAGGCTGCATTTAGGGAAGAAAAAAAGTGTTGTTTCATTAAGATGATGCACCAGCTGACACCTCTCTAAAATCGAGGGTGAAATTGGACCAATTAGGCTATGAATGGCTTCTTCATCCGCCGTATTCACCAAATCTGGTCCCCGGCGAATATTGCCTTTTTCCAAATTTGAAAAAGTGGCTCCCGGGACAGAGATTTAATTCCAATGAAGAATTCGAATGGGAAACTGAGGCTTATTTTGGAAAGCTCAACAAATCGTACTAGATAAAAGGTATCCGAATGTTGGAAGATAGCTGAAATAAGTGTATTTATTGCTCTTGAAGGAAACTATATTGAAGAATAAAATCGATTTTTAGCAAAAACATTGTTTTTTATTAAGAAATCTCGGGATTTTTCACCATTTGTTAATGTAAATTCCTGGTTATGTATTATGGTTAGTAAAATATCGATTAGGTGATAAAATAAATTTTGTACGGTTTTCTACAAAATAACAGGAGCCTAATAATAATACTGTAAAAGAAGTCCTTGTTTAACTAAAGCAATATATGACTTACAGTAAATTAAAAGTACCTCTGCATCTTCCTACGCATTTTTTAATAAACATCCTGTTCAGGAGAGACGTAATTTCCCGAAATGATTAATAAATTTAATAATCTTATTATGATTTATACTTGTTAAATGTTTAAATCTGGGCAATTTACTCATTTACTCGTTACCGGTAACTACGACTGGAGTTTTTGCACTCTGATCGTTAAACAACATAAAGGATGTCTATTATAATAGACATCAAGAAATATTCATTCTTAGAAGCCAAACTTCCATTTACTCTCATCGTACCAATTTTAATGATGGTCACGGATTAACCAAAATGCATAAGTAATGTCTTAAGAAGATGCAATTTACGACAACTCTTCATATATATATATATATATATATATATATATATATATATATATATATATATATATATACATATATATATATATATATATATATATATATATATATATATATATATATATATATATATATATATATATATATACCAGGTGTACAAATATGAAATGCGGATTTCAGACAACAGATGGTGCACCAATTGGAAAAGTGTGTGCATAGTGTTGTGTTGTTGTGTTCAATATGTCGAAATTTATACCGAACAAAGAGCATTCGCGGACAGCATTAATTTTTTGTCTTCATTTGAAGAAAATTGCTGTTGAATCATACCGATTACTTCGAGAAGCTTATGATGAACATGCTCCATCGCAAGATACGTGTGAACGATGGTTTCGGCGTTTCAAAAGTGGTGACTTCGATGTTGTAGATGTGGAATTGCAAGCACTGTTGGACGAAGATGATTCGCAAACACAAAAACAACTCGCCGAGCAATTGGGCGTTAGTCAACGAGCTGTTTCCAATCGGCTAGGAGAGTTGGGAAAGATTTAGAAGACCGGTAGATGGGTACCACATGAGTTGCACGACAGGCAAATGGAAAAGCACAAAAACACGTGTGACATTTTGCTCGCTCGGTACAAAAGGAAGTCGGTCTTGCATCGTATAGCTACAGGGGATGAAAAGTGGATTTATTTTGAGAATCCCAAGCGCACAAAATCATGGGTAGACCCAGGGGCACCATCCACATTGACCGCAAGATCGAATCGCTTTGACAGAAAGACGATGTTCTGTGTTTGGTAAGACCAGAGGGTCTATTATGAGCTGTTAAAACCTGGGGAAACGGTTAATACTAAACGTTACCAACAACAATTGACCGATTTGAACCGTTCACTGCTTGAAAAAAGGCCAGAATACCGAAAGAGGCAACACAAAGTCCTTTTTCTTCATGACAATGGCCCATCACATACATAAGATTTTAATCGATTATACTTTTAGGTTGGACAAATAATACAATCATTTATGTGTTCTTTCATTTTTGGCCAATAATATATTTGTTTCAATATTTCATGAGTTCCTCTGTGATTCGTTTTACTCTCATGTTGCCGACTAATTAGCATAATTTTTTCATGTTTATTAGAGTTTTGTAGATTTTTAAAGTTTTTTATGTATATGTCCGTGAATAATGGGATTATCTCTTTACTGTATATATATATATATATATATATATATATATATATATATATATATATATATATATATATATATAATATATGTGTGTGTGTGTGTGTGTGTGTGTGTATCATCATCATCATCGTTAGCTTATTCCATCCATAGTTGGATGTAAGTCTTTTTATGTCATCCGTCCATCTTGTTTGAGGCCTACCTCTGCATCTTTTACGTTCTTTAGGCCTTCATTCAACTATAAGGCGTGTCCATCTGTTATCATTCTTCCTGGCGGTATGCCCAATCAAATCCACTTTAATATCTGTCACTTTTGATCTTCTTTCGTATCTTGATGTTAGGAATACGATCTTGGAGTCTAACATTTAGCATTCTCCCCTCCATTGCCCTTTGGGTTACCTGAAGTTTATTTATTATTCTTTTATTTAAAGCCCACATTTCAGTACCATATGTTAATACCGGCAGTATATATTCGTCAAATACTCTGGCTTTTATTATATTTGAGATGTCCAATTTAAATGTAGATTGTAACCTTCCGAACGCAGACCAAGCTAACGAGTCTCTTCTATCCAAGCCTTTAAATTATTTATTAATACTTGGATTTTTTGTCCTAAATATATGAATAATTGTACCTTTCCTATTCTTTCACCTTCTATTAATAGTTCCTGGCTGTTACCTTCACTTTCGTTGTTCAAATATTTGGTTTTGGTGAAGTTTATTTTTAGACCGATTTCTTGAGACTTGTTATTTAATTCCATCAGCATTACTTGTAATTCTTCTTTTGTGTTGGCGATCAGAGTGACATCATCTACGAACCTTAAGTGATTTAATCGTTCACCGTCCATTTATATTCCTTTATTTTCCCACGATTTGAACATGTCTTCTCGAGTCAACGTTATCGGATATCCAGTCGCTTTGTCTAATTTCTTTTTTAATTTTAATTCTATTTTTTTTTCTTTAAGCATTATTTGTGATGTGGCATTATTATATACGTATTCAAGAACAGTTGTGTATCTTTCATCGACTCTGTTATTACTTAAGACGTTAAGGACTGCTCATATCTCTACCGAATCAAATGCTTTTCCGTAGTTGACCATGCTATCTACAAGGTGACTTTATATTCGTTTGCTTTTTCTACTAGTAATCTAATTGTTTGAAGATGGTCTAAAGTGCTATATTTTCATCTAAATCCTGCTTGTTCACGTGGTTGATAACCATCTGATTTGTTCGTTAATCTATATGTTATGATTCTAGTGAGGATTTTCTATAGTACTGATAACAGGCGGATGGGATTGCAATTTTCCAATTTAAATTTGTTCCCCTTTTTAAAAATAAGCTCAATCAAGGCGTACTTTCTATAAGGCACCTGTTAAATAGAGCTTGAAGAAATTGTATTATCGATGCCCCTCCATACCTTATCATTTCTATAGTCATTTCATCGTCCTCTGGTTCTTTGTTATTGTGCGTATGTTGTATGGCGTTCATTATTTCATCCATTGTTACATCGAGAATCTCTTCAGATCCCATTTATTTTCTTCTTCTTTCCCGGGCAGTGGTGATATTTTCGTGTCATATGTGTGGTTGATAATATTTCTCTGTAGTTTCCTTTATCTCTTGGATTTATCCGATCTCTTGGTTATCGTTATTTATAAGTTTTATTATTTGATATCTCCCTTCATTCATTTGTTTGTTTAGGTGTTTCAAACTTTTTCCTTCTTTCAGACTTTCTTCTATTTTCGAGTTTCTATACTATCTGACGCCTTCTCTGATCTTTTTCTTTATTTTTTTTTTGTCTATTTCTGCCAATTCTAATCTGCCATTTGTAGAATTATTTCTTACTAGTTTTCTTTGTTTCATGAGATTTTGTGTTTCTTTAATTAATTTTTGTGTTATATATATATATATATATATATATATATATATATATATATACATATATATACATATATATATATATATATATATATATATATATATATATATATATATATATATCTCTATATATATCTATATATATATATATATATATATATATATATATATATATATATATATATATATATATATACGAGGCTGGTTTGAAAAGTCCGTGCAAAGTCCGAGAGATGGCACCACCGGCGCGTATCGAGGTCATGTTTAGTTAGTAGCATCTCTTGAATGAACGCACACCAAGTTTCAGCCATATTGGTCTATTTCTTTGTGTGAATCAAGGAAGTCGAGTGATTTTCAAGAAATGGACGAAAAAGAATTTCGTGTGGTGATTAAACATTACTTTATGAAAGGTAAAACGCCTCAGGAGACTAAAGAGAAGCTTGATAAACAGTTTATAAGTGGTTTCAAAATTTTCGGACTGGCCATATGGGCACAAGTGACGCTGAACGTTCTGGACGGCCTGTGGGTGCCGCGATTGCTCACGCTTGACCAAAAACGGAATCATGTGAAGTGTTGCAAGGATGGTTTGCAGCTGTTCCAGAAGAATCCGGAGGACTTTAAGCGTCGTTTCGTCACTGTGGATGAAACATGGATACATTACTATACTCCTGAGACCAAACAACAATCTAAACAATGGGTTACCAAGGGGGAATCTGCACCAAAAAAGGCGAAGACCATTCCTTCGGCCGGAAAGGTTATGGCGACTGTCTTTTGGGATTCGCAAGGGATAATCCTCATCGACTATCTGGAAAAGGGTAAAACTATTACAGGTGAATATTATTCATCGTTATTGGACCGTTTGAAAACCGAGCTGCAAGAAAAAACGCCCGCGATTGGCCCACAAGAAAGTCCTTTTCCATCACGACAACGCACCAGCACACACCTCAGCAGTTGTGGTCGCAAAATTAATGGAAATAGGATTCCAACTCGTTTCGCATCCCCCCTATTCTCCAGACTTGGCTCCCTCGGACTACTATTTGTTCCCCAATTTGAAGAAATGGCTGGCGGGACAAAGATTTTATTCAAACGAGGAGGTGATTGCAGACACTAATGGATATGTTGCAGACTTGGACAAATCCTATTATTCGGAAGGCATCAACAAACTAGAACATCGTTGGACGAAGTGTATAAGCCTAAAAGGAGACTATGTCGAAAAAATAAAAAAGGTTTACCCCAAACACATAAGTAGTTTTTTATTTTTGCACGGACTTTTCAAACCAGCCTCGTACATATATATATATATATATATATATATATATATATATATATATACCTAGCTGCCACTCATGTCAGTTATTTCAAACTCCTGGTTTTAGATTTCTTTCTGACATGGCTTTTTGAATGCCTGATGACCATATAATTTTTGGTCTACCCCGTTTTTTGCATTCTAGACGCATCCATGCTGGTATTCTTTGGTCTTCCATTCTCTCTACATGCCCGTACCAAAACGGTTGTTTTTGTTGCATCTCTTCAATTAAACTTTTCTCGACCTTTTTTATTTCTTTAATACGGGTACTGGTTATTTCGTCTAATGTACCTGCTGAGCGTCTCCTGAAGTCGATTTCTAGTGTATTTATTTTGCCCTTCAAACGTTTACTAATTTGCCAAATTTCACTGCCATATAAAACAGTACTCTTAAAAATACTATTGACTTTCTTTGATTTGATATATTCTTTTACCAAAGTATTGAATTTAATGCTATTATTATTTGTTTTCCTTTTGTTTTTTTTTTTTAAATTTTAAAATCATATCGCTTTTCCTTCCTTTACCTTCTAAATATGTTTGCTTATGAAAAAATTATAGATTGGGGCCCTTAAAAGTATTCATATTTTAGACAATAATAACACAAAAAATAGGCAATTTTGAAGTTGAGGTCTATTTAAAGCTAGAGTAATATGCAACTGAAACAACTGATCGAAAATTCTTTAAAACTCACACAGTGAAATAAAAAATTAAAAAATTAGAGAAGCTATTTCCATCCCCTCCACATACTAGCTAACTCCTATTACATCCTGCCAAATTCCATGTATCTCTAACAAGTTTGATTAAAAATAAATATATCCAAAATTAGCATTGTTTTTGAACACACAAATAAGACGATTTTCAGTTTCCCTAATCCTGAAAGCTCTGAAAACAACATATAGCATGGTATATTCGTAGATACTCCCACTAACTCCCTCTTCAACCACTCATACGTTAAATTACAATACTTTAAATTTGTTCATTTTTTTAGCAAGAACCAGGAAAAAATTCCTATATTACTATTAGATTTCTCAAAAATTTATTTTTATTTGTCTATTTCACTTCGATTCCTCGCCACTTCAAATACCCTACCGTCAGAAAGTATTTGCCTACCTAGTTATTTCAGTCCCAAGACAACAAAAAACCAGATAATATATTTTTTTAAATTATAATGAATTATTATTTATTTTCACATTATTTACAGTCTAAAAAATCAGAAAAATATTCATGATTTTCCAGGATTTTTCTCTTCTATGTGACTTCCTTTGTTTTTAATTACGGCTTTACAGAGTTTCGGCATTTTGTCCAGTAGTTTCTTCAGAGTTTCTCCGATTATTTTAACCCATTCTGCTTGTAAAAGTTCCCACAAGTGATTTTCTGATGTTGCATTGAGTTTTCGAACACACCTGTCTAAATGGTCCCACAGAAATTCGATGGAGTTCAAGACGGGTGATTGCGGAGGCCAAGTCATCACTTCCAGGATGTCATCGGATTTTCATTGGTCCAAAAGTTCTCTAATTTGTTTAGCAGAATGTTTAGGGTCGTTGTTATGCTGAAAAATAAATTTCCCTTTAAAAGTATCTCTTTCAGAAGAAAGCATTTGAGTTAGCAAAGTTTCTTGATACTGTTCTTTTCGCATGATTCCTTTTATCTTCAAAAATTTTCCAACTTTACGTTGCCAAAACAACCCTAAACCATTACTGAACCTTCACCATGTTTTACTGACAGGCTTTTAATATCCTCTCTCCAGCTGACCGCAGAACGTAAACTCGTCGATTTGAACCGAAAATTTCGAATTTAGATTCGTCGCTCCAAAGGACGGGATTCCATTGTTCTGATGTCCAATTTTCATGTTCTCGGGCCCATTCTAATCGTCTACGTTTATTAACTTGCCTAAGAAGTGGTTTCGTCACTGCAACTCTCCCGTGTAGTCCACCTTCTGCTAACCTGTTCTTCGCGGTTATCACGCTGATGGGGATGGGCCGCTCCAGGTTTACTGGAGCCATGATTTCTGGTTATAGCTCTGCCTTCAGCGGGAATCGTTTTTCGAGGCCTTCCTAAACGTTTTTGGTTGCGAATTCCATGTCCCGCAGAAAAAATATTTTACGATAATCCACCGTTCTCATTGACATCCGCAGGTCACTCGCGATTTATCGATTCGAGTGACCATTTTGATGTCTCGCAATTATCAGAGCCCGATTTTCAACCGAAACTTCTTTCGTTTTTAGCATTTTCACACAAAAAATTGAGCCTGTATCAATGACAAAGTACTGTTTGCGAATGGTTAATTTCTAAAAGGGTAATGGTATTTCTAGCATAGTTTTTATCATAAAATGTCACTAGAAATTTCCATAATTCCTAGAATCTTGAAATGAGTTCTTACTTCAACTGGAATTCTCAGAAATTGCCTCAGAACGATTATCATGCAAAACATGGAAATTTGTTCTAATTAGGTTTTTAATTTGTGACTTGACCAAAAAGGCTTATCTAAACAATTTTATGATGTACACTTGTTAAGAACAATTAAATTTACCTAATATAATAGAAGGGTTTAATTAGGTATTAAATTTTTGGCAGTTACATTGAAATTTGTAGGTGGGCAAATACTTTCTGACGGTAGTGACTTGTGACTATAGTAAATCTGAAGTCCATATCTTATTTTTTCTGGGGCTATGTTGGCGGCCGACACGTACTGACGAAAATCCGACTTTAACTTTAACTTTGTTTTGGTAAAGGTAAAAAGGAAAAATTCCGAAAAATAAAAGAATGCAAAATAAAATATATCAAAGTAAACTGACACGAAATTGAACAACAGTCATATAACAAGGAAAATATACAACTTCTCATTTCGCCGCTTTTAATTTTGCCAGCACATAAAATTTTAAAAATCTCCCCGCTTGACGCTTACCCTTCTTTGAGAACAATGACTTGGCGGTAAAATAAAACAGCTAAATGATTTTATTACCAATTGAAAATATACACGAGGATATTATGATATTATAGTCATTGACTGCCATGGGCGTTAAGTTGACGGGGGATTCTGGGACGTATGCACTCCCCAGAGGTGGAATATTTAATTAATTTATTTATTTATGTATTTATTATCAACGGTAACACCATTTCTACAAAAAACATCGACAATATGCAAGAAAAAAAAGCAATGTGAATGAACAATATAATTAAACTAAATCTAAAATTAAAATTAATAGGGCAGAATGCAGGGTATTACAATCTAAATTAATCCCTTTAAAGGTAAACAGTACTTGACATATAATACCAATGGGAAACTACCCGAAAATTAAAGAAACTCTGTAGCGAGGTCAGTTGCTTGACCATATTTTTGAATCGGCGTACTGGGCCATCAATTGGCAAATTGTATTTATCAAAATTACGCTGCATTCTAAAGATTGGACTATGCAAGCCATAGTTTCTGGTGACATTAGCTACATTACTAAGTAAGTACTCACAGACAATATACCCATTTAATAACTTAAATAAGAAATGTAGATCAGCTTGCATTCGTCTGTCCTGAAGACTGCACATATTTAAAAATCTTTGTACCAGGTCATAGTTGGTATGTCCCTCAGTTAAAGGAATTTTCAGTTTAAAAGAACAGATACGTAAGCATTTTTTTTGGACACTCTCCAGCTGATTAATATGGACATTATAAAAAGGAGACCACACCGGGCTTGCATACTCCAAAATCGGTCGAACGTACGAGCAATA
>CM032454.1:199164455-199243601 GCA_019049505.1 Pachyrhynchus sulphureomaculatus
AAAAAAATGTCCTACTCTTTTTGACCATTTCATCACAGTACTACAGTAGCGAAACTGAGCTCCAATTTGGTGACGAGATTTTGACGGCGCGTGCGTCGACGGGTCCTTTTTCAAAATGGCCGCTCAGTGTTTACATCCGGTCTCGGAATGTGTCTTTGGAAATATATTGTCTATCGTTTCTTGATGTGACTGCAGTTTATATGAATATAAAGACAGAAGGAAAAGAGAGTTTGTAGAAAAAGAGAATTAAAAACGTTTGTAAGTGAAGAGAATCGAGAAGGTTGAGAAACAATTTATATAATCATGGGGAAAGGAGGTTTTTGTTGTGCCGTTGAGAACTGCAATATTCCATATAATTATTTTAGCAAATTATTTGCTCGAGTCACATTTTTTTGTGCTCTAAAATTTGCAAATAAGAAATTTCTAACTCAATCAGGGCGCGCTAAGACTATTATTCTAAATCATAACTAAATTTAATTATGCTTTATTTACATCACATGTAATCATCAACAGTATTATCCGTCAAAGTTTAAGTTGCTGCATTAATGATTTTTTTTGCAGTTCCTCTATTTTTAGTTGAAACAATGATTTCATAGAAATCATGGTATGCGATTAAAGTTGTTGGAGTTGTTGATTATTTTAATAAATCTCTATTGCTTGCTTTCACAAGACAACTTTTCAATATCTTAAATGCATTTTTGAAAAAATGCATACGCATGAAACAATATTATCATTACTAATGTACATTTTGTTTAGGCGTATCTGCTCAAGAGACGGCCTTCCAGGGAACCTTGATTGATTTAATAAAAACCTTCGTAATGGTAGAGTGATTTGGTCATTAAAGCTTGAAATTTATTTCTAAACTTAGTTCGGCTGGTTATTTAAAAATCCTGACGTGATTGCTCAATTCTGACCTCGGATTCAGTTTCAGCGCCCAAAAATACATATAGGTATAGCGATCTGTTCGGTAGTGAAAAACTTTTTTGTGTGCCTGTGTAATTTTTTTATGATTAATAAATAATCCTCCAAAATCTGGTTTTTAGAAAGATTTATTTTTGTGTAAACTAGTATTCAGTTATTTAAAACTATTTATATTTGATAGATTATAAATAAAACATATTATTTTTTTCTAAAAGGTGTATTCTCAAGAGGCTTCTAGTTTTCAATAACTTCATCTGAATTAATTGTTTGACACACCTTTTCTAATAATAAACCTGATAAATTTAACACTGTTTAATTGCAAGTACAATTAATACTCTGAAAGTGACTTTTTTTTTCTATTTTTCTCTATAAATTACATTGCTCCTTTTTCATGCCAATCTTTCAAAAGTTTCTGTGAAAATATTGTGAGGAATACAGAACAGACAGTATATTTTATTTTCTTATAAGCTGGGTTTGAAAGTTTAAATATTAAGTGTCGTGTTGAGATCACAAAACCACTGGGGAATCGGATTATTGAAATAACTGATATAAATGGATTATTGAATCAAATATGCTATTAAAATAAGAAAAATTTTAATGTGATTCCAAAGAAATTTTTGTAATATGATTTTGTCAGACCATATGTGCTAGAGGGTAAAATATTCTGAAAATAAGTTCGTTAAATGGACAGTACACCTAATCGAAGTCCATTTTGATGGTAATTATGGTTACTATTAAAATTTTGAAGATTTAGTTACCTATTATTGATATTCCTCCTATAAAGAACTTATTTCTATTGATGTATACCTATACTATAAATTAAATATAGTTATTTTCCTTTTAAACTGTAATTGACAATACTCAGTATATATGAGTCAATCATTTCTCCTAATGAAGCTAATATGGTTAACGAAACGCGCGTTGAGTGCAAAAATAAAGTGTTTGGTGTAGTGGTGATGTATACTGAGTAGTGTCATTGTGCCAAAGATTCCACATTCCCAATATAGTTGTAATTGACAAGTCAGCTTGGTCATAACTAAGTATTATATGTAACTATAATTAGGAAATTACTGTATTGACTCTTTGATCTAAATATTAATTCACTGTAAATAAAAGCAAGCGTTAATTACATTATCAAAAAGCAATACAGATAGCAGAACACAAAAAGGTATAGAACCTCTAAGAATTATTCACATAGATAATAGAGGTCTATACATATACGTTCATAATTCATTAATAATATTAAATTAACATTTCTCGAAGTTACATAATATAGTTTTGTAGTTTAAGAAAAAATAAGTACCATAAAAGTAGATACAGTGTTTTTTAATTAACGAGAGATCTATCACACCAAACAACACAACACTGCTTAGAAAAAAATGCTCTTATTTTAGAAGATGTTGACATCTTAGTAATGATAATTAAAATTAAATTAATTTAGTCCTTAAAAAACATCTTTAATCACAAATTTACTTGAAAAATGATGTAAATAAAACTTTAACCTCAAACAGTGACGTTTAACTTTGATAGACTTTTGAATTTTTGGATAAGGTTATTAAAAACTGAAGTTGAATATGAAGAATTCCATCAAATACCTTCCTATCAACTTTTTCACCTGTATTCATTTCTTTTCTAACAAAGTGCTCCATTCTTTTTGTTTTTTTTTTTTATATTACTCATGCTGCATTAACTTTTATATTACTCATGCTGTATTAAATAACAAATCAAAAGTTTTCAAACATTTCTATATCTATGATTTTGAATGATAAAACTTTGCACAACTTTATTTGTATTTCAAATCTCGCGCTGGTCTACTTTGAACATGGCGGATTGCCACGTGATCTTCTGAAAACGAACCTGATTTTCCTATGCGATTATCCTTGAGTTTCGCTACTGTATAGTGTGTTTACTGTGATTTCATACTGCTGTGAACGTAAAATTGCCGGCGGCGCACTACAGCAGACAAATTTTCAAATTTTAAAACTCAATTTTTAAATAACACAGATAATGTGGGTATTTTTAATTATTCTTATACTGAAATTTAAGGTATAATAATGACATATGCACAAGAATTTTTTTCAATACTATATTTTATTAAATATTTGTATTTTACTGTAGGTTCGTTAGAATCATGCAATCAAAAATTTCGTTTTAAGTTTTACAAATTATAAAGCAACGAAAATAAAAACTATTAGTATCATCGGAAAGCTGCAAGTCTCCTATTCAAAAAGCTATCCTTTAATTTTTTGTTACACTCTGAAAACAAGTAGCATCGAGAGGAGGACTTTCCAATTAACCTGTTTGGCGCGCTACACTTCTTAACTCACTTATCTTAACTTTTAATGAATTCTCACGCTAATAAAAAAATCTGGAAAAATCTATATACAATTTTTTTGTAAAATTTCACGCTCTTTCATGTGGTTTACAATAAAATACAATAGAATACAATATTTACTTCAAAAGTTTTTCACATTACATTACAATATATAAAGTTAATATAATTCAAGTGTTTACACATCATATCCTTATTGTCTACTACAGAATAAAAAACTTCACTAGACGCTTCATTGGTCTGTATTCGAAGTCTTTCATTCCTTGACCTGTATGGTAGTAAATCTATGTTCCAGAAATTAAATATTCGTTTTAATACATATTTTACAAGTGAAAAGAATATATTCGATTATAAGAAGTATTCTATTATATAAGAAGGAGCACATGAGGGGAAACCAAAAGACGGAGCAACCACGAAAACCTATGGATCAGGGTTGCAGCCTGGTGAAGCAAAAGAAATCGAAAATTAGAATATAATATATATATATATATATATATATATATATATATATATATATATATATATATATATATATATATATATATATATATATATATATAAGAATAGGAAGGAAAAGACGATATGACATATAGGAATAGAAAATAGGTTGAGTTTTAGTAAATAATGTTAATTTGTCTACGCAATATGCGCATGCATTTAATTTTTTCCTTTTCTACGGTTTCATTAACTTTTTAAAACTATCATAGTTGTGAATGATAAAATTTTTTATTTCGAAGTCTAACCGCCCATTGTAATCATTTTTTTCAATTTTTGCCCTAAAGTTTAAAGGTAGCATTTCTAAAAACTTGGGAAGTAAAAATAGTATGTTTTTTGAAAGTGTGATTTATTGAAAACTGTAAATTATAATTTATTTTAGAGCGGGTGTTGTAGTGATAGTCTAGTTCTCCAAAGGTGTGTTTGATTTTTTTATAGAAAAAAAGGCTTGTACTTACAAATAGTCCTCTAAAATTTAAGACATCAAATTGAGAATAAAAGTCAACTGTAGGATATTGATTGTTTTTTTTACATGATTTTGAGAATTTTGTTTTGGCATATTGTTAAAACCTGCACTGCATTATCATTAAGACCTCCCCAAACTACTACACAATACCTTAAAATTTACTCGACTAGTGAGTTGTATACTATTTTTATTGTTTTTTCAGATAAGACATTCCGTAGTTGATAAAATTTATAATAGAGTTTTCTGAGTTTTTTTGAGGTTTCGATAGCATGTTTATTCCAACGAAGATGTTGATCAATGTATAGGCCTAAAGCTTCCTGAATATGTGGACAGGTGCAATTATTATTTAGTAATTTACATGATGAGTCGTGAATTTTAAAGTCATTTTTTTTTGGTTGATCGGCAGCTGTCAATGAAGATGTTAAAAATTTTGTTTTTAATATATTTAGACTAATTTTATTATCACATATCCAGTTATATATAACATTAAGAACCTGTTCTGCCTTCGAGTATGCGCTCTCCCAAGTATCGTCCGTAAATATCACTGCAGTGTCATCGGCGTAGCAAAGAACTGACCAATTCTTTATTATGGTTCCTAATTCATTTATATAAATCAAAAATAGAGTAAGTCCCAAGACTGTCCCTTGAGGAACTCCAGAACTCACACTCATTGCAGTACTTAAGCTCTCATTACATCGTACTTTTTGTGTTTAATTTACTAAATAGAACTTAAAGAGTTCTAGCACATGGCCTCTTACCCCAACGCTTTCCAATTTTCTTAGCATCAGGGAATGGGAAACTGTGTCAAAGGCTTTTGCAAAGTCCATATAGACGGTAAGACATTTTTTATTTTGTTGTATTTTTGACATAATCTCATGAAATCAAAAGAATATCGCATCCTCCGTACTTCTGTTTGGTCTAAAACCAAATTGTTCATTAAAAAGGACATCCTGTGAATCAAGAAAATCAACCAGACGTGTTTTTAAACATTTTTCCCATAATTTTGAAAAGTTACTTAAAAGGGATATTGGTCTATAATTTGTCATTTGGTATGGGTCTCCACTTTTAAAAACAGGAACAACTATGGCGGTTTTCCATTCCACAGGTAGTCTAGAAGTTTTTAAAGGTTAAATTAATTAAATAGACTAAAGGTTTTAAAATATGCATATGGATCGCTTTAATTAATTTTACAGTTATGCCATCCTCACCGGGGGCGGAATCTGATTTTAAGGATTTTATGTTTAATATGAGTTCTTTTTCATTTACCGGTTTTAAGAAGAGACTTTTGTCCAAATTATGTTGTATTTTATACTGTTTTGATAATTTTACTAGCCATTGTTTCTCCTATCTTCGCAAAGAAATTATTAAAAAGTTCAGATGTACATTTTTTGTTTTTTACTATATTATCTGTATCGTCTTTTATTGTAATCTCTCCTTTTTCGTTATTTTTATCTACTGATTGGTTAATGACCTCCCATACCTTTTTATAGTTTTTACCTGCTTCCTGAATTTGGGTTTTATAATATTGAAATTTAGTTTCCCGAATCAATTTTTGTAAAAAGTTTCTATATTTTTTATACTCTTCCTCCCTTTCAGTCGTAAAGTTTTTTAATAATTGTTGTTTTAAACTATCCATATGTTTAACCCTTTGAGGACAAGTGGTTACCACTGATAACCACCTTTTAAAAATTATTATATTGTAGCTTTCCTACCGGTTTCTCCAGTAAACCACGATGTTAAATTGTTTGCCTAACGTATCAAGAAGTCTAATCTAGCATGCTTAGGGTTTGAAATGTCCACCAGCGTTTAGTTGACATTTGTAATTGCACGTCGTAGGTAGTTGTGAGTTTTGCAGTACCAATTAGGCTGTTATTTTTCTTATAGCTGGTTATTCTTTAAGAAAATGTCCGGTAAGTACTTAAGATATATCTATTTACTACATATGAATATATATCAAGTGCAATTTTTGTTTTGCTAAGTTTATAAATAGATTTATTTGTGGTGGTTACAAATGCTAACCACTAGGACTATATGTTTTTTTTTAGCGAAAGTGTTATTATTATTATGCATAATTTTTCTAATTTTTGTTTGTTCATTTTTTACAGGTTTCAAAAAAAAATGTTGGTCTTTTGGCGAACTTGAAGCAATGAATAGCACAGATGTTTTCGCGATTTTGGATGAAATTTCCAGTGACTGTGAGTCCATTGCATCAGATGTGGAGAGTACTATGGACAACGAAGCCCCCATAGATTATTTACTTTATGATGGAAGGGATGAACTTTTTGATATAGAAGATATTCCATTCATTTTCGAAGATAATGAGCAAGCGAAAGTCACTAAAGAATGGGACAGTGAGGATGAGTTACCGTTAGAAGTAATTCGTCAAGAAGAACTTAGAAAAAAATCAGTTGTTTGGACAAATGATGTCACTCATGCAACACGCGTAAACCAATTTGTGTCTCAGGCAGGGCCTAATGTTCCTGACAACGTTGAAACTCCTACTGATATGTTTTTGTATTTGTTTCCGGATTGTTTCATATCTGAAATTGTTTTTCAGACAAATATGTATGCCTTACAAAAAAATGGTGGCAGCAACTACTTTATTCCAACCACCAACAAAGAAATAAAATCATTTTTGGGTGTAAACATGCTAATGAGCTTGAAAAAAAATGCCAAGTTATAGAGACTACTGGTCCTCGAGAGAAGAACTTAGGGATTATTTTATAAGTTCTGTTTTATCTCGTGACCTGGCTTCTAAGTAATCTTCACGTAAATGATAACTCAGTACAGCCAAAAAAAGGTGAGGCCAATTATGATAAATTGTACAAAATCAGGCCATTACTTTCTAAATTGACACAAACTCTTGGCTCTGCTTTGAATCCTGGTGAATTTCAATCAATCGATGAATCTATGATCAAATTCAAGGGGAGAAGTAGTCTTCGCCAGTATATGCCAATGAAGCCCACGAAACGAGGCTACAAGGTATGGATTCGGGCTGATTCTACTGGATTTGTATCTGAGTTCCAAATTTATACGGGGAAAGTTGATCAGTCAGTTGAGAAAAAATTGGGACATCGCGTAGTAAAAGATCTAACAAGGGCTTTAGTTGGCAAGCACCACAAAGTATTCTTCGACAATTTTTTCAACTCTGTAGAATTGCAAAGAGACTTGTTAGCTGATGGCATCTATGCATGTGGAACTGTGCGTAAAGGAAGGAAATATTATCCAGAGCTCAAAGTGGATAAACACATGAAAAGGGGCGACATAGATTGGAGAGTTTCTACAGATGGATTAACAGCACTGAAGTGGATGGATCGAAGAACCGTTTTGTTTTTAGGAAACTATCATGACCCATCCATCATGGAAGTTGTCTCTAGAAAACAGAAAAATGGCAATACAGAAGAAATCCCATGTCCTGTTATGGTCAAACATTATAATAAACATATGGGATACGTAGATCGATTTGACATGCTGAAAAGAATCTATGAAATCGATCGAAAAGCCCACAAGTGGTGGCACCGCATTTTTTTTTACTTTGTAGATGTTTGTGTTGTGAACGCGTTCATTTTATTTCAAAATAGAAGTGACTCACGATGTATTACATTGAAACAATTTCGTGTATCGGTTGCTCGAGGATTAATTGGTGCCGTTAATTCAATTTCAAAAAAAAGAAGATCAGCAGAACAAGCACCTAACAAATACAAAAAAATCATTCCCACTGAGGTACGTCATGATCGTGCTGCACATATGCCTCTTAGATGTGGATCTCTCAGATGTGCTCATTGTAGCACAGCGAAGCATGTGCATCGAACGACCTGGAAATGTTCAACCTGTGATGTTGGTCTCTGCCTCAATAAGAAGAGAAATTAAATTTCACGAAAATTAGTTTTGAGTGCCTTAATTCCTAGTGGTTAGTGCTAGAAACCACATCCTGCAGGATAATCCAGGATATTTTTTTACGTGAAATGAACTTTTACTTTGTTTTTGATGTTGGTTGAATACATTTTTTCAAAAAAATTCTTCATATCTTTTATTTTTTTTTCTCCGGCCTCAAAGGGTTAATAGAATTTATTAACCCCAGAGTAGAGTGGTGCTATTAGTTTTTCGATATCTTTTATACTTTTCGAGATATTACCGAAAAATTGAATTTTTGATTTTATTTTGGATTTTGTGGGCTTAGCATACATCAAACTTTAGCAAATTTTTTTTTACCGTATTCTACTTCCAGAAAACTACCTGTGTACCAAAATGCAGCCCATTAACATTAATGAGAGTTCAAAACCCCTGGCGACTGGGCTATATACATTCAGCAAAATATCACTTTTCGAATTTGTCACGTAAATATCTATTAATATTTCCAAGACAAAATAATCAAAACATACTCCAAAATTTACATTCTGGATTTAGAATCAAAAGGCCATTCTCTAACTTTATGCCTTGTACCGTCAATAAAATTCCGCGCGGTCAGCAAAGGTCCAATGGCGTTAATAAAACCAACAAGAAAGTTTTTACATGAAAACCAAGTTCAAAACATAAACTAAAAAATATGCAATATCAATATTTTCCCTGGCCGCGCCAGATATTATACGTCGGGCATTCTGAAAGGAATACTCTTCTATAGTATTTGGAAAGTGGATACTTTCTGGATATATACGGATGCAAGTATGGTTTATATTGCAGACGATATTACTGGTATATTTAAAGTTTTAGGAATTTGAATGGTGTAGTTTTAAGTTACGGGTTTAAAGAGACAGTAGCGGAGTATGGTAGTTCCCACTGTGTAGATTAGTTCGAGCTTAGAAGGTCAACGAACAATTAAACTTTTTTTACATCACAATTTAGTTTAAAATAAAAATTATTAAGATACATCAATGTATTTGGAAAGTGGTCACATTCTGGATATATACAGATACAAGTATGGCTTCCATTACAGCGGATGTTACTGGTATATTGAGAGTTTTAGGAACTTCAATGGTATTATAGTTTTAAGTTACAGGTACTAAGAGAGAAGAGCGAAGCATAATAGTTGTAATATTGCATGTAAGTTCAAGCTTAGACCATCCTTTAACAAACGAACTTTGGCATAATAAGGAGAATGCTATTCTCGAGTACCTGAAAACTAGATACTATCTAAATATTTACAGATGTAACTCTCAACTACATTGCAGAAGACATAACTGGTATATTTACAAAGTTTAAAAATTTGATTAGTGTAATTTTAAGTTACGGGTTTAAAGAGATCTCGATTTTTTTAAAGTCAGGCTAAGTTTTAAAATGAGTTCACAAATAAATTTTTTACATTAAAATCTAAGTCAAAATCTAAACTAAAAGATTCATTATTAACATTTCTCCTAGTTACGACAGATATTCCACGAAATTATATAAAAAACAACACTATGTTTTAATTCCCAAGATATTTAAAATGACTTAACAGTTGTTTCACCATACAATGGCTTCTTCAGAAGTGAATTAGAAAGAAACATGTTTGGTAATGGTAATGGTAATAATACTGGTTTTATAGTGCTTAAAACTATCCTTAATTACATAAGATTATGTTTATCGTTTTATCATATTACGCGCTTTCGGGACTTCCCTGCAGCATGTAAGCTAGACACATAAAAAATATTATTTACTGACAAAGTTATTTTAAAGATGCAAATCTCTGGTACTATTTCAGAGAACTAATAAAGTTTAAGTATGGGTTGGTTTAAGTCTACCTGTTCGTTTAATAATAGATTAGAGTTTTCCGTTTGTTAATTTCAAGACATTCAAGCATATTTAATTTTTTAGATTTATTTTCTATATGTAGGATTTTGAATGTATCATCAAAATTATGGGATTCGTTTATTATATGGGTTGGGTAATGTGAACTGTCCTTGTTTTTTTTTTAAATAACTATGTGTTCTTGAATGCACAATTTAATTAATAAACTCCTGATTTTAAGGATTTATTAGATTTGGTTTTGTTATTCAAAATTATATTCCCTAAAGTATTATTGGTTTTTAAATGCTATTTTATTGTTCTTTTTTGTTAAATGTTTTGAAATTGTTCTAGGTATTTTCTCTGTGTACATGAGTGTGTTAAATTTTGCCTTTTTTGTCATTAATGGTGGGATAAATGAGAGAGAGCTTGTTTAAAAACGATTTTTTATTCAAGTTATTATCTATAATGCTAGGGTCAAATCCATTATTAATTGCTATTTGTTTGATTAAGTTGAATTCTTTGTTAAAATTGCTTCTAGTCATAGGAATATGTAACAGTCTATGTATGAACGAGTTAAAAGCTGTCATTTTGTGAGTATAAGGGATGAACTATTGTGTATGACCGTGTCAGTATGTGAAGACTTGTGAAAAATCGAGAAATCGTGTTTATTGTTCACTTTTGATATAGATATGTCTAAGAAATTTATAGAGTTATTGGTTTCTAATTCTAAGGTGAATTTAATGTTAGGATGCAAATTATTTAGGAAGTTAAGGAAGATTGTTAGTTGTCTATCTGTTCCCGTGAAACAGGAAATGATATCGTCAAAATATCTATGCCAGTAAACAATATTTTTGCTTACCGCGTTTTGATGAATTTTTAGTTCTAAATGATCCATGAAAATTTCGGCTAGTAAAGGGCTTAAAGGATTACACATTATTAGACCTTCTTTAGATGTATAAAAGTTATCATTGAATTCAAAATAGTTTTGATCCAAGTACATTACGCTACCCATATAACAAACGAATCCCATAATTTTGATGATACATTCAAAATCCTACATGTAGAAAATAAATCTAAAAAATTAAATATGCTTGAATGTCTTGAAATTAACAAACGGAAAAACTCCAATTTATTATTAAACGAACAGGTAGACTTAAACCATTCACCCTTACTTAATCTTTATTAGTCCTCTGAAATAGTACCACAGATTTGCATCTTTAAAATAACTCTGTCCAAACCAAAAAATGGACTGGACTAATATGTATAAAATGCAACGTCTCTCTGTTTGTCTGTCTGTCTATCCGTTAGAGCGCTTATCACTGGAGAACCACCAATCCGATTTACGTGCTTTTTTTTTAAACATACATATGTTATCTGGTCAGGTTATAGGCTATATTTTATTATGTTAGGTAACATAAGGAATAAGCAGTGACGACAAGAGTGAATCAAGTCGAAAAAAAGTTTATCGCTTGCGCGTTCCCTTGCAATACTGCTTAAACCATTAAATATGGAACAATATCAAGTTATAAAGAATATCTATAGTATATCTAAAATGCAACGTCTCTCTGTCTGTCTGTCTGTCTGTCCGTTAGTGCGCTTATCATTCGAGAACCACTTATCCGATTTATGTGCTTTTTTTTTAAATTCATACATTTGTTTTCAGGCCAGGTTATCTATAACCTTCTATAATATATATAAAATGCAACATCTTTCTGTTTGTCTGTCTGTCCGTTAGTGCGCTTATTACTGGAGAACCACTTATCCGATTTACGTGTTTTTTTTTAGTTCATACATTTGTTCTCTGGCCAGGTTATCTATAATTTTCTACCCATAATACATATAAAATGCAAATCAACAAAATCATTTTGTATCAGACGAAGCTATAGTATAGCGAAACGCGTCATACAGTTTCAGTGAAACTAAATAAAGTGGAAATTTGACAAAATCAGTCTTTCATTACATTTAAAATCAATAAATTTAGTTTGTTCTTGCTAAAATGAGGGGGATCCTGCAAAAGGCAAACGCGGCCAATACCGGAGAACGAAGTTGGCATAGCTTTTTCCAGCCAAAAATAGTCGTTTTTCGAGTTCAAAATCTCTCAAAAATAAATAGAAAAGTCAATTTCAAAGGAATTCAAAATCAATAAAAGGCTGAAGCAGGGGTGCTGTTTCTCACTAACGCTTTTCAAAATTTATTTGGAACAGGCATTGGATATTTGGACGAGGAAATATAGAAACATGGGTATACCTCACGACTCTGATGATGCAATTGTATATGCCGTGTTTTGCACATGACTAGATAGTACTTGGGCACGACTATGAGGATGCAGTGGGGCGTGAAAGTTTACATTAATGAATGAGAGTACATGTGTATTGGTGGAGAACAACAAAATATAATGCTGGAAGAACAGCAGCAAGAAATAAAACAATGCAAGAAATATAAATATCTGGGCATGTATATCATGAATGATGGACGAATGGATGAAACAATTAAACATAGAAACAACGAAAGAAGAAAGGCCATAAGACAACTCAATAGCATATTGTGGGCTAGAAATATGTCAAAAGAAAATAAATACAGAATCTACAACAGTATTGTACAAAGCATAACCACATATAGTAGTGAGGTGTGGCCAATTAAGGAAAAAACGACAAAAACTCTTGAGGTGACAGAAATGGACTCTTGGAGACTGCTGTCGGGAAATCAAACTTGGAGAGGGTTAGAACTGACAGAATTCGGGAAATCATGAAAGTCAAACATACAGTAACAGAAGATATTAAGATAAGTCAGTTGAGATGGTATGGCCACGTACAAAGGATGGGTGAAGATCGGTTACCCAAACAAATACTTAACTGGACACCGCAGGGAAAAAGTAAGACCTAGACTGAGTTGGAAGGAGGGAAGAGACAGAAGTACTGGAAAAGAAGGAATGGAGGAAAATCTATGAGAGACTACAGAGAAATGGAAACTGAAAATCGAAAGACGTCGAAGAACGTTTTAACCTGAGCTTTATTTACGAGGGATTTGAACAAAGTTGTACACATGCAGCGCCATCTACTAATTGTTTCCGAAGCTACTAAAGTTATTGTTTTCATTTAGTAGTCGTTTGCCTATCCGTGAATGCAGACAGACAACAATGTCGATGAAAATCGCTGCTCCGGCTAGTTGCGAAGTGCGTGCTGTGATTCGATTTTTGTGTTCAAAAGCATCATCAGCTACTCAAATTTGTCGGGAGTTGTGCCTAGTTTTTGGCCCTACAGTAGTGAAGGAAAGGTTAGACAATGATGTCGAGATTTCAAAAATGGCTGCACAGATGTAAGACCGATGAAATCGTTCAACAAGTGGACTAAAAACTGCGGTCTAATTGACGATTGCACAACAGCGGCTTAAAGACGACGAGGAACTCAAGACCGCCGTTGTTAACTGGTTCAATTCCTAGGCGGAGGGATTAAAAAGCTAGTGCAGCGTTACGAAAAGAGCTTAGAAGTGAACTGCGTTTATGTGGAAAAGTGAAGTAGGTTTGTAGGAAACTAAACCGTCAATAAAAAACTTTTTCTAACGAATATATATATATATATATATATATATATATATATATATATATATATATATATATATATATATATATATATATATATTTTTATGACCAAACGGCTCTTACTTTTCGAATATGCTTCGTATATATTAACGGTGATCAGGATTATGACCTGCATCACACATTGAGGGCGTTTAGTATATACTCTTCGCTTTGGCCACTCTGTGCTGAGTAAGTATAAGATATCCCGTACAATCGTAGATAAACCGTAGGAAATTCACGCGAATTTGAAACATTGAACTCCAAAAACTATGATTTTTCATTACGATGTCAATTTAACTAAAATTCCTAACCCCACATAACACATTAACCGAACTAAAGCTATTTACTAATTGCGCATTTAATCAACATAAACGCAAACCACTACCCCATCATCAATTTCCAACTTAACCTGAAGACTGTTTCTAATAAAAATGTTTTACATAGTTGATCGCAGTTGCCTCAGGCTTTATACTCTCCTAAGATGTTCCAACTCGTCTAGTTCCAACTTCCAACTAGTAATGCTTCGCCGTAACGCAACTCCTGACCGGCAAACAGTTTTAGAAGTTTATGTGGTTGACCCTCCAAGTTGAGGTTTCATCTACTTACATGTAAAACTCCTTTCATTGAATAAATATCCTGTGCTCAGTAGTCCGTTGTCCTCGGGTTAAAATTGCTAAGGGATAAACATTTTCGGGTATACTGGGTGGAAGGAAGTCTTAATGCTGGATTGCAAGTGTTTTATTTAAAGAATGCAATTCTTCTAAGTAAAATTTCAAGAAACATTCAAAGCCCAGAAAAAATGATAGTTTTTTTTTAGTATCGAACATACTACTTTTATCGATATAAAACTGTCGTACAGGAGAGTGGCTAATGATAAATCTATTAAATTTAATATTATATATACAGGGTGAGTCAACGATAGAGTTCATTATTTCATTTGTTTCGGGAATGACGAAAAAAATGTTAATTACAATAGTTTTAGGGAATATTAAGGCGCACAGTTTAAAATTATTTTTGAGTATACAGGGTACTTCAAAAAAGTGTGGCCAATATAACATATGTTTTTTTTAAATGGAACATCCTATTTTCTAATTATTTTTAAATTATGCATAAAATTTTATGCTTTTTTTTATTAATAATATTATATACCTAAACCTAGTAGTTTTTTTCTAATATTTCAATTTTTTTAAAAAAATACTAGTTTTCAGTTTTGTAAAAAATTGTCAGTAGCGCCATTGTTTCTGAAGGTGGAATACTCATAATTAGTACGAGCATTCTATAGAGATGAAAAAAGATATATATGTAAAGAAATTTGAGTTAGATGCTACAGGGTGTTCAAAAGAAATTTATAAATTTCGACTATTTTAAATTGAATAATCTTAAATTTTTTAAATAGCACACCCTGTATATCATTATTTTTTCTGATAGATTTTACAAAACCCTTCAGCTTTTATTTTCTAATAGTTTTCGATTTATTTTGAATTTTTCAATTTTTGCCCTTGTTTTACACTTACGCCATTGTGAAAACATAAATAAATAGTTAATAATAATTTTAATATAGTTTAAACTTATCTAATGATTAATTATTATGACGTAATAAATGTTCAAAAATATGCCCGTCTATTTGAATACACATGTTTAGTCGTTTTACTATATTTTCTTTCCCTTTTCTCAGCATAAAGGGCGTTGTTGTCCTGCACGCATCCCGTATCCTATTTTCCATATCTACTGGTATTGTAGGGAGATTCACATAAACAAGATCTTTAATGTAGCCCCACAAAAAGAAGTCTAAAGGGTTAAGTCACATGATCGAGGGGGCCACTGAATGAATCCATCCCTACCGATCCATTTTTGAGGGTAACGATCGTTTAAAAATTCCCGAACTTCGCGGTGGTAATGAAAAGGGGCTCCATCTTTTTGAATCCACATTTGCTTCCTTTCAAAGTTATTAGCTTCTTCAAGAAGCTAGAGTAATTCGTTTTGCAAAAAATTTAGATATCTAGGCCAGTAAAGCAGTTCGCGGAAAAAATATGAACCAATAAAAAATTTAATATTCCACACCATATATTAAGCGACTAATGGTTTTGGTTTTGAACTTTCCGGACTCAAAATGGATTCTGTTGAATAACAATGCATGTTATGGCTGTTAACTGCTCCATTACTGCGAAAAGTAGTTTCATCAGAAAACATTATTTTGGATAAAAAATTTGGATCGGCCTCTATTGCTCCATTTATGCTGGTACAAAAGTTTACTCGTCGTTCAAAATCACGGTCTTGAAGTTTTGGTGTAGTTTTATATGAAAGGGATGATACTTATATTTTCACGTAGTGTGAGTAGCCGTAGATTGGGATGTGTCAGATAAGTCAGCTAGTTGACGGCTGCTGACCTGGAGATTATTTTCAACATGAAGTAAAATCTCCATTTCTGTTTCCTCATTGATAGCATTCTGCTTTACTACTTTCCGTTTCCTATAGTCAACGCTACCAGTACCATCAAACTGAACTGAAAAGACTTTCTAGATGGTATACGTCTATTAGGGTACTTCGCTCCGTAAAGCCTTACTGCCAAAAGACAATTTTTTTTTTCCGCCTCGCCCAGTATATAAACCATATCAATTAATTCATTTTCAGGAAAATCCATAACTACTACTTTTATACGTCACTTACTACAACAAATTAAATTATTTTTACTTGCTTAATAGACATGTCAAAATTTGACAATGCCTACATTTTTGTTTTGCCTTGGCAACTATGATGTTATAGCGTAAGTGTATTAAAAACAAGGGTAAAAATTGAAAGATTCAAAATAATTCGAAAACTATTAGAAATAGGTATATGACATACTTAATAAAGGTTGGAGGGTTTTGTAAAATCTATCAGAAAAAGTAATAATATACAGGGTGTGCCATTTAAAATATTTGAGATTTTTCAATTTAGAATAGTCGAAATGCATAAATTTATTTTGAACACCCTGTAGCATCTAACTCAAATTTCTTTACAATATCTCTTTTTTCATCTCTATAGAACCCTCGTACCAATTATGAGTATTCCACCTTCAGAAATAATGGCGCTACTGGCAATTTTTTACAAAACTGAAAAGTTTGAGAGTGAAAATAAAAAGTTTTTTTTTTAATTGGCGGTGCTACCTGCTAAAAAACGTTCCATTAGGTGTAAATAGAGGTCTCTAAAATTTAGGTCCAAAAATATTTAGAGGGTGCAAAAGTCGATTTTACTGGTAGCATCAGTGTGTTGTATATTTTACAGGATGGTTGGAAACATTACTTTTTTGAGGTTTCAGTTACACAGATATATAGAACTGACAATTATGTGCAATACTAGACAATGTGCGGCCACGGGAGCCCAAGTAAACTCAAATTATGAGCAATTAAAAGACGTTTAAATGCACAAAGAGGCCAAATTTCGAACTTAATTTCTAAACCTTACGTTGGACGCGTTATTTTTTTCAGGTATAAATTGCATAGATACACGGAATTGGCAATTATGAGCAAATTTAGACCACGTGCAACCAAGGATTACTAAGTAAAGTCAAGTTATGAGCAATTAAAAGACGTATAAAATTTAAAAATAGGCCAAATTTTGTATTTAATGGTTACTTTTTGTTGCGCACCTTATTTTTTTGACGTATAAATTGCATAGATATTCAGAACTAACAATTTACAACAACCTTAGACCATATAAGACCCCGTAAACTTTAGTTATGAGCAGTTTAATGACGTATGGAATGCACAAATAGGCCAAGTTTTATATTTAATGGTTACTTTACATTGCACACTTTATTTTTTTGAGATATAAATTATATAGATATTCAGGACTGTCAATTTTGAACATTCTTAAACCACGTGCAACCGGGGGCGATTAAGTAAACTCAAGTTATGGGCAACTAAAGACGTATAAAATGCACAAATGGGTCAAATTTCGTATTTATTGGTTACTTTATGTTGCGTACCTTATTTTTTTAAGTATAAATTGCATACATATTCAGGAGTGACAATTTCGATTAAACTTAGAATTAAAATTTAATTAAACCCAGATTAAAATTCAAACCGGGTGCGACCATGGACGACCAAGTAAACTCAAGTTATGAACAATTCAAAAACATATGAAATGCACAAATATGCCAAATTTCGTATTTAACGGTTGCATGTTCCGTAATTTCTCGAATAGAATATTGAAATAATTATCAAATTGTAATCAATAATCAATAGTTTAGAAAAAAATAATTAATACATTATTTTCATAAATAAGTATTATGTATATATATATATATATATATATATATATATATATATATATATATATATATATATATATTAAATATAAATACAAAGTGCCTGGTTCTACGATCGAAGATTTTGGGATGTGCTAGAGTATCAAAAATAAGGAAAAATCCCTTCGAAATGATTTTCCCAGGACTGTGTTTCCCACCGAGTACAACTTACAGCTATTCAGCGCTTTTTCTGCATACGCGTTGCTCTTGCAGCGTTTTGGGAACTTTCCTGCAGGACGTATGCTACGCCCATAAAAAAAACATAATTTTTACAACTTTTTACGAAACATTGTGAAAGACTTATAAGAGAGTTTGTATCCTATCGACTCGTTCCACCCAATCGCCCTTGATCTGCCTCTAAATTTACTTACCAAACGTTTTCCTGGTAACGGCAGCTTACCTGAAAATTAAAAAGAAATAAATAAATATACAGGCAAAATTACACTTTAGTTTTAGACTGCTTAATATGCTACTAGGTAGAAGCAGAGAGGTTGAGCATGTCACTTACTAACATGCTTAATCCTTATGAAATTATTAGTTCAAAAATTGGTTCTCCTGATCTTTTGGCCATGGTGAAATTCAACGTTTATCAAAAAAATTTTACTGTTTTAAGAAACAAATAGTAGGCTAAATTGTCCATTTTCTAGAATGCTTAAGAGTGTGAAGTGTTATATTAGTGTAATGAAAATTATGACTTGATACTTGTGAATGTAGACCTCGTATATCAATATACTATTCAACAGCTAAGTAAGTCTAAACAGTGCACTTAAGAATAAAGTATTTTAAATAGTAGATTATTCTTATGTGATTATGTTGCTGTGCGATTGCCAAGTCATTGTATTTATTATAGAAATAAAGATGTCTAATATCGATAAGGTCACTATAAATGTTGGTAGGTAACTAAATAGATAACAATTTATGACAAAGTTGTTGAATAGGTGCTTTCATAGATACTAACTAAAATAACTGACTTGGTTTTACATGAGATCTCACAACTTTTTGTGGTGGAAGGACTGCGTTGCGAGACTTGGCATTTTTTACATTTATGTTTTTGATGGGATCTCATTTCTTTTTGTAGGTAGTCCTATTATTTTTTCTCGGGTAATATTTCTTGTATGTCAAGACGATAAGTGCTTCTAAGTCGATTATATTCAAAAATTGCGGACTCCTGAGCTTTAATACTACCGAAGTTGGCATTAATTAGATGTAATCCGGCCAGACTGGTCACTCTCGAAAGTGCCACGTATGCTTGACCGCATGTGAACACTGAAGAACCGATGTCCATCAGTGCATTGTTTAGATTTAGCCCCTAACTTTTGTGTATGGTAACAGCATATGTTATACATATCGAAAACTGTTCTCGATGAACATAAGCTCTATTAATAATTTCAAATTTAGTTTTGACTGGATCAAGCTCGTAAAGATGTTCATTATTAAATGTAATATGTATTTTTTTTTATTTTATTTGTATTTTCAGGGTACTATACCAATAGAACCGTTGACTAAGCCAAGACTCACATCAATATTTCGTCGTCGTGACTTTTGCTACTATTTTAATAACTACATTCTCTTCTAGCTCTGCTGTCATGGAAGCATCATCTTCATACTTTTTTATAATTAAAATATACTTAAAGTATTTCACACAATTTTTTAATTATACGAAGTAGGTAAGTATTATTAAACGAATATATTTGATAAATGAAAAATATTAATAAATATAATATATTAATTAATAAATAATACAAATTATTCATAATTATGGATTTTTTAGTGATTAATTAACTAAATACGACGAATTATTTACCGGGACTCACGGTTGACCTTGCATTATTATGCTACGTATGGCTGAGCACTGCGCGCTCTCCGCGCTCTATCTCAAAAACGGTTAAGCGTATAAAAAAATGTTTAGAACAAAATTTATAGAGAATTTTATGCTCTACAATTTTTATAATAGATGCAAATATCATAGGAAGCGAGATATTTGCGAAAAACCGATTTTTGTGACCTTTGGCCTTGAATATCTTAAGACGCGGACACGAGATTTTATGAGACTTTTGAGACAACTTTTAGAATGCCAAAATAAAGGTTTATACAAGTTTACAGCTTATTATCTCTCATTCCGAGGTTGACCTTCTTTTTTGGCTTAAGTGACTGTACAATTTAGACAATGGGACTGAAATTTCGGAATGTTTCAGTTTTTCCTTCCTTTATAGGCTAAACACTAACTAAATTCAAAATTTGAAGTTTTTGTGTCTGCTAGAAGTACCTTAGAATTTTGATGATCCGTGAGTGTGCCAGTGCCAAAATTAAAGAACTTCGACTGGCGATAGTTCGTAAACTATAAGGTATAAATAGTAGGTAATTTAGGAATATAGCTAGTATAGTATGTCCTCTTGGTCACTGAAAATTCAGGCTTCTAGCTTTATCCACAACAAAGTTACAAGGGGGGGGTCGAAAATGCCGTGAGTGACTTCGAGAAAAGGATGGTACGGCTGTGCTTTCTGCTCGACTTGGCGGGGGCACTACCGTGCCCCCAGATAAGCAGTGACGATAATAGTGAATCAAGTCCACGCAAACGGGCACGGCTAGTTAGAGTATAAATTTAAAAAATATTCAGCTGTTTCTTATAAATATAACGTTATTTACTTTGTTTTCTATTAGCTAAAATTATGCCTTTTATTAGATTGCAATCTAAAATTTTTTTATGATGAAAGATTAGTAGGCAGTTTAGAAATTCAGCTAAAACCAAATTTTACTAACAATATATTTAAAAAAAAAACAGGTCTTGGACTTGCGCGATTAGTGTTCCGTACCATGATTACCTTTAAAATAAGAATTGGCTACCTAATAGTCAATAAATGAATCTAGTTCAATATAGGATTGAGTAGTAAAAGTTTAAAACAAAAATTTTTTCTTCTTTTCTTTTCCAGCATTAAGAGAGAAATATTAGAACTTGTAAAGTTTGAAGTTCTCAGAAATAAAGACAAATACACAAGTTTCATCATCGATGAAATAGCAAAACAAACGTAATATCATTGCAAGCTCAATTCGGTAGAACTTATATGGGCACAGGTTAAAGATGAAGTCGCAGACGTTGCCCTACACCATATCGTAGAAGGGATGTACGATTATATATATATATATATATATATATATATATATATATATATATATATATATATATATATAATTAGCAGACGTACAAAACCTTTTTCAGAATGCCATATCTAACGTTTGCACAGAAAATTGGAGAAAATGCGCCGGGCAAGTATTGAGGGTGCAAGATAAAATGGAGACTGTGGACATGGAAGTGGATGCCATTATTGAACCTTTAATTATACATCTAAATTTAAATGAGTAGGACAATGATAGTTTTTCAAGCATGTCGGAGATAGAAGATTGGTAATACTTTTTTCATTGTTGTTTGAGTTCACACTCACAATTTGTATATTTTTTAATTAATAATGTTTCATTATAAAATGTTATTTTTTTCAAATAAATGTTTAAACATTATTAAACTATTTCATTCATAATATTCGCAAATAATACGTATACGCCCAGGCACACCACCACTGGCCAGAACTATTTCAGTCTATTTAGCCCCAAACAACAAAAAAAGGGTCGTGTTCCTATTGTATTCAAACATAAGTGATTGCGAATATTAGACTGATTCCAGATGGTATTCCAATAAAGTTTATGAATTACTGCAATGTAGGTAAAACTCTGGGGCCCTTACTACTGCTTGATGCTAATTTGAATAATTCTAGATGATTTATTGCTATCACTTTCAAATAAATAGAGTATAGTTTAAGTTTCAAATTTAATAAGAATGCGTGAAAGATTTATTCTTAACTTTTAATAAAATTAAAAGAAAGCGGTTACTTTGGCAGTAACTATCTTCTATGAAACCCAAAGAGAAACAAGCAAATAAAAAAAATATATTATCAATCTAAATTGTTTTCATCTCTATGTATATAAAAATCTTTTGAATAATTCATAAGCTCCTTTTGCACGAATCATTACTTGAGTCATGTTGTTGCTCCGGTAAACACTTTGTTCGGTGCAATCCACTGACTTCGCTCATCTTCCATCCCTTACTTATTTATGTAAGCATACGCGGAAATTTCGGTCATTTATCTAACACGTTGACAGTATTCCTCAAAATCTTTTCCGACTCATAAACGTAGGACGCGAAATCGAGACCGAAATTAATTGTTTAAAAGTCTCATCCATCATGGGAAGGCAGTCGGATATTCTTCTTTTACTAATAAAAGTGTTTTTAAAACGAATTCTATAGTCGAAGTTTTATTGAGATATACATTTCACCGTAAAAATAAATGACAAGATATTTTTTAAAATTTTATGTATACAGGGTGTCCCAGTATTCCATGTACATTTAAACCAACTTACCTTAGTCCAAAAGTTCATAATTTTTGAGATACAGGGTGTCAAAGTTGTACTTTTATTTTAGTTTTTCTTAAGTAGCTTTCCTAATGATAGTACTATTTGTACAAGATTCGGTGCTAAGGGATTTTCTAAGATGAGAAATCGAAATCAGCTCACAGTTTTGTTGTAAATAGTAGGGGGCGCCTCTTCTTGCACTGTGTATACTTTTAAATTGTTACAATTTTTTTGTTCACTCTGTATGATATTTTTAATTAAATATTCGTATTCTCCGCCTTCTCCTCTCTAAAAAGCTCACTTGGTAAATGTTGCTTCCAGTAACAGTATTTGAGATAATGGGATTTGTTTCCATTTTTTAATTCCATTGTCAAATTCGTAGATGCGTTCCTTCACACTTCATCCAGGCTTAGGACAGGTCCAAAAGAATAGTCTTTGAAATTTGGACCATGCTTACATACCAACAATAATAAATTTATAGACCAACGGGCCAACAACAATAGGAATGTAAAAACCAACTGGCCAAGGGCATAAAAAATTGCCCACAAATTGATAAATTCGAATATAGTTTAATCACTCAACTGACAAGGTATTGGTTTCACAATAAATGTTCAATATGGCCGCGACCTTCGTTAATGCATAAATTAATACGTAGCAGGAAATTGAAATGTACTCTTCTTAAAATGTCTTAATCTCGTAAAGCGTTAGCAGCATTTTGAATCTTATTCCACAATTGCTCAATGTGAATTGAACAATTTGAACTTGATAAACTTTTTCAATGCAACCCAAAGGAAAAAATCGCATGGATTTAAGTCTGGGGAACGAGGTGGCCAATGAATAAGAGCATCTTCACTTCTTCCGATCATTTATCTTGGTAACTTTGGTGTAAAAAAATTCTCACATTACGCGTAAAATAAGGTGGTGCACCATCGTGCCTGAAAAACATGTCGCGACGTATACTAACGGGTAAGTTTTCCAATAATTTAGGAATAGTTTCATGGATGAAATTCAAGTAAATGTCACCATCAAGTCGATCTGGTAATCTAAAGAGCCCGATCAATTAGTTCGCGACAAATCCCATCCAGACATTAATAATGAATTCGCGTTGAAACTGTCTTTGTTGCACAGCATGTGGGTTTTCTTCAGCGTAAACATAATTATTATGCCTATTTGTTATACCACGTCGAGTGAAGCGTGCTTCGTCTGTAAACAGGATTTTCGTGTGAAAAGCCGGAACAGTCGCTATGCGTGCTCGAATAATTTGCGAAAAATGCAAACGGGATCCAAGATCTGGAGGTAAGAGTTTCTGGACGGACTGTATATGAAAGGGGTTTGTTGTCTAATGATCCGGTTAGTTGTACTTTTTGATATTCCCCTTTGACGTTAAATCAAATGAGTGCTGATTCCAGGATTATCGTGTACAATTTCAAGGATTTCCTCACTAACATCGGGTGTTCTAGCTTGTGAAGGCTGCCCAGCATTATTCCTGATCGGCTTAAATTGTTCAATTTCTCGAAGTCGTCTCTCAATAGACAATACACAATTTATTCATCTTTTCAGCTACAAAAGTTGTAGATAAGACATGTCATCAAAGGGATGTATGATCCCATTTTAGGTAATATCAAAAATAATAAATAGAAAAAGAAAAAAAAAAGAAATCTTACTATTAAACACATTAATACACAGTAAATACAAGATATAACAAAAAACATAACATACATATTTATAACAAACAAATTTATAACAAACAAAATACATACTAAAGATGCTTTAATTAAGTAAGGATGTTATAAAGAATAACATTCACACTCTGCCCAGCAAATAACTTTCAAATTCAGTTACAGAATAAAAAGTTTTACTTAATAGTATAGTTTTTATTTGTTTTTTAAAATGTGCCATAGATTCAATCCTTTTTACATTTTCCGGCAGAAAGTTAAATAGTCTGCAACCTAAGTAATGACTAGTTTTTTTAACATATTCATGATTGTGTTTTTCAATATAAAAATTTTCTCTGTTTCGAGTGGGATAACGATGAAAAGATCTATGCGACATGAAGCTATCTTGATTTTGATAGATATACATTAAGAGTTTTATTATATATATATATATATATATATATATATATATATATATATATATATATATATATATATATATATATATATATAAATACTCGTAACTGTTAATATTTTTTTCTATTCTTAAAGACTTCCCTACAGGATGCGTTATATGGCATACTAAAAATTAGTCTCATGATTCGTTTTTGCATTACCAGCACTCTGTCCAGTTCCTGCGCACTTCCCCAAACTGCCAGACCATAGGACATGGCTGGGTACGCATTAGCGTAATAGACAGTTATGAGATTGGGAACACTTAATGAGTTTTTTAAAGATTTTATCATAAAAAAAACATTTATTTAGTCTTGAGCAAACGTCGTCTATGTGCAAACTCTATTCGAGGTTAGAATCTATTATTATTCCATAAAACTTTGAACTATGGCTAACAGGCAAATTCATATTATTAAATACAATATTTAGGTTTATTGGCTTGCGCATTTTTGTCTTAAATTCCATAGACACGGTCTCTGATAGATTTATTATAAGGTTATTCTTTTTACACCAGTTTTAGAACTCAGTTAATATTATTTTAATTTTTTTCTTCAAAAGTTTCTCATCTTTGGCTGGGATGACTATGGTCGTATCGTCAGCGAACAAAAAAAACGATTCCACATGAAATGTATTCAGGTAAGTCGTTTATGAACAACAAGAAAATTAGAGGACCCAGGACACTGCCTTGAGGGGTCCCTAAGTCACAGTTTGTCATTTGCGAAAAAATATTACCAATTTTTATTTTAAAGCTTCTACCGTTCAAAAATGAATTAAACCATTTATTTAGTGGTCCTCTAATATCTAGCCTCTCAAATTTTTCAACAACAAAGCCTGGATCTATTGTGTCAAATGCCCTTGTTAGATCAAATAGTAGAGCTACTACTTTCTCATTTATATCAAGTTTTTTATATATATTCTTTATAAAGTCGATCGCTGCGGTCTCTGTAGAGGGCTTTTCTCTAAACCCGTGCTGGTGTGAGGTTATTATCAAGAAATGGAGTTATCTTATTGTAAATAACTTTTTCGAAAACCTTTGAAAAACAGTTAAGTAATGATATAGGCCTATAATTTTCAATTAAAAGAGGATCGCCCTTTTTAAGTACAGGTAAAATGTTAGCCTCTTTCAGTCGTGAAGGAAAATACCTTCATAAACAGACATATTTATTAAATATACCAGGCAAGCAATTACTTTAGGCGAACATCTCTTTAACAAAGCAATAGGTAACTCATCTGGTCCCGTTGATTTTTTATTGGGTAACTTTTTTATAGCAGACCTAACATCCTGTGAAGTTACATTAGTATATTGAAAGGCATCAAAACATTTTTTTTGATACAGTGCATTCCTGTGATAAACCGTTACTGAAGTGAGAATTTAATTTATTTCTTTACAACAGTAGATAAATAATTACTGGAGCTACTTGCTATGTCTTCTGCATTAGTAAGAGTGACATTATCTGTGCATATTTGGTTAATGTATCTTTTGGAATTATTTTGGTTTTTGCCATTTAAAAAATCAATTATATTCCAGGTGGTCTTTGTTTTGTTTTTTGAGTTATTTATTTTCCTGTTACAGTAGCTTTCTTTTTCTTTCTTAATTTTACTATTTATGTCTTTTTTAGGTGTTTATATTTATTTTTTAGTTGAAAGCCCTCAGTACGTTTCTGTAACCAATGTAAGTTTTTTAAGTTTTTAAGATCCTCTAGGAGTTCATTAGAAACATTAATATTGGCAAAAGTCTAATCGTTAGGAGTTCAACAATACGGAAATCTTTCGTGATATACGCGAGCACTTTTGCGACCGTTGTCGTTACAAAAACACTAAAATTATATCAGTTTTCTCACGAAAAGTGTACTCCATAATAATCTAGATTTAAAACCCTGTTGAGTTTGAGAAGTGATTAATTCTCGTTAAGACTCGTAAAACTTGTTTGATATCTGTCAAAAATTACTTTCTGTCAGTATTATTACAAGCCATTTAAGTCATAGAACATATGATATCTTACATCATTGCCAGAGTGATTTTTGAGCGTTGCCAAGTAACTATACAATGTGAAGAAACGTGTGAAGGAACGCATTTGCGAATTTGACAATGGAATGAAAAAATGGAAACAAATATCCCACTATCTCAGAAACTATTGCTCGGAGCAATATTTACCAAGAGTGCTGCTTTTTTAAACAAGAGAAGGCGGAGAATACGAATATTTAATTAAAAATATCATACAGAGCAATTTAAAAACGTTATAACAATTTAAAAGTATACACAGTGCAATAATCCTACAATTTACAACAAAATTGTGAGCTGATTTCGATTTCTCATCTCATAAAACCCCTTAGCACCGAATCTTGTACAAATAGTCCAATTATTAAGAAAGCTACTTAAGAAAAACTAAAATAAAAGGATAACTTTGACACACTGCATCTCAAAAATTACGAGTTTTTGGAATAAGGTAAGTTGGGTTAAATGGTCATATTTTCATCGCAGAAATCCACCGTAACTCTATGTACACGGAATAGTGGGACATCCTGTATAAGGTGTTCAATAAAAAAAGGTTAATTTTAAATATTTGTAGTCTAAAAACAAATTGAAAAATCGAAAAAAAAAACATTTTTCTAAATGAAACTACAACAAACTATTTGATACTTTGGGTTATCCAAAATTCGTGCCGGGACAGTGCCTTTCCGGCCTTCATAACACAGCCTGATTGTTCACTTTAGCTAGGTGGGGTTGACGGGAGGCAGCCAAGAACTTATTCCACTGAAACGCCTACTCTAATGCCCTCAGAAAGCTCCTTTACGAGAAGAAAAAACTAGACGAGAAGTTTGACTTGATCTAATTGAAAAATTGACACCCACTGAAAATCGGTTTTTGATGTATATGTCAAAACAACAGAACCTATTGGAACATCTTTATAACATATGTACTCAATGCTCACGAATAACAAGACGATTAATAGTCCAGTCGGCAGGAGTTTTGAGCTCTCAATTAACGTTAACAGGCTGCATTGTGGCACACAGGTAGTTTTTTGGGCGTAGAATACGATAAAAAAAAGTTTGATGTACGCTAAGCCCAAAATAAAATAAAAAATTTGGTTTTTCGGTAATATCTCGAACAATAAATATGGTATCGAAAAACTAATAGTACCATGTGAAAGAGCGGGAAATTTTACCAAAAAAAAATAGAATATAGATTTTTTTCCCAGTTTTTTTTAGCGTGAGAATTTATTAAAAATTAGAATAGGTGATTCAAAAGGTAGCGCGTCAGACAGGTTAATTTGAAAGTCGTCGCGCGCCGTTCGAAGGTTAATCGATATTACTTGTTTTCAGAATCTAAAAAAAATTAAAGACGAAACTTTCAGCTCTCCGATGATACTAATAGTTTTTTATTTTTGTTGCTTTATAATTTGTAAGACTTAAAACAAATTATATCATTATTATACCTTAGGTTTCAATAAAAGAAAAATTAAAAATAGCTACATTGCCTGTGTTATTTAAAAATTGAGTTTTGAAATATGAAAATTTGCCTGCTGTATTGCGCCGCCAGCAATTTTGCGTTCAAAGCAGTACGAAATGGTAAAAAAAAAAAAAGTCGGACAATTTTTTTTTAGTTACTGTTAAAAGTATACTTGATATTAGACAATCATTAAAAACTTTGAAAAACTATGTCTTTTTTTGTAATTTTTCTCTTAAAAAAGTTTTCATGATAAACGTATTTTTTGCTATTATTAATCATACAACTTAAACTTAAATTAAAAAAAATATATTTAAAGGTAGGAAATGAAAGATAAAAGTCTAAGTTTTAAGTATAAAGTATTTATGTTTCATTTAAAAATCCAGGTACAAAGAAAACAGTTACTGAAAACACGAAAATTTTAAATTACTCGAAGAAATTAAATGAATTACATGCTCTCTGGCCATCATATTGGATCCGCCATTTTGAATTTTTCAAATCTGTCATCGTCATTCTTAATCAACATCCTTAATAGCCAATTTCATAATATTTAACGGTATACAGAAACGTTAATTTAATCATAAATGAGGTTGGAAGCATGATTCCCACACAACTGGAGGGTTTAAACCAGCCATTTTAATAATTTTTTTAAATTAAGGTAAAACTTAAAAAAAAAACCTATATACTATTTTTTTGTAAAATTTTCCGTTCTTTCACGTAGTGCTCTTATTTTTTCGATATCTTTTTTATTTTTAGAGATATCTGCCAAAAACCGAATTTTTCATTTTATTTTCGATTTTGTAGGCTTAGCGTATACTTTAGAGCAGCAAACTTTTTTTTATCGTATTCTACGTCCAAAAAACTACCCGTATGCCAAAATGCAGCCTGTTAATATTTAATAAGAGCTTTTTGTCAAATTTTGCCTCTGACGACTGGGCTATAATGATTTGTTTAGCCTTAGGCATTGCTCCCTCCTCCTCGATTCGATTAAAACAGGAATTCACATGAAATTAGAAAAGATTTTAGATATAAAAGTTACTTCTGCAGCTGAATTCCTTAGAGCTGCTGTTGTCTTACCTCAGTTTATACACCACTTCCTTCGCTTCGTATGTAAAGCCAGTAAAGTAAAAAAAAAGTCCAGTAGTTCTATTGGGGTATCACCAGGAGTATTGTCCTGAGTTTGAACCTCGAAAAACTTGTGCTCTTTTGTTGATAAACAAGGTTTTCAAAACGCGTTTTTTGAGCTTAAAATGTGAATATACGATTAGATAAGTCGGATCGAGACAAAAAAAATAAACTCTTCATAATGAAATTTCCAACAAATCCTCGCTCAAGTGCGTACATAACCTACAAAATTGAAAAAAAAACAGGCAAAAAAACTGTGTTTTTTTTTTTTTCATTTTATAGTATAGGTCGACTAAGTGAACCGATTGGCTTGAAACTATTCAGAAAATATGCCTTTTGTTATAACAAAAATACCCTGGAAATTTGGTACAAAAATATTGAACGCGAGCTTTCCGATGCCACCTTAAAATGACTCCAAAAAAAATTAATGGCATCGGAAAGCTGGCGTCGAGACCTAAATTTTGAAAAAAAAAAAAATTATTTTGAACCAAATGGTATAAAATGGCGGGCAACTCAAATTTTAAATAACAAATTCAATTGTGCCTACTGGGTTTAAGATTTTTGTACCAAAATTTCAGGGTATTTATGCTATAACAAAAGGTATATTTTCTGAAAGTTTCAAACCGATCGGTTCACTTAGTCAACCTATACAATAAAATGAAAAAAAATTTTTTGCCTGTTTTTTTTTTCAATTTTCTAGGTTATTTACACAACTGAGCGACTTTAAACCAACGAGGATTTATTGTAAATTTTATTACGAAGAATTTTTTTTTTTTTTGTCACGATTCGACTTATATAACCGGAGTTATTCATATTTTAAGCACAAAAAAAGTTTTTTGAAAACTTGTTTATAAACAAAAGAGCACAAGTTTCTCGAGGTCCAAACTTAGGACAATACTCCTGGTGATACCCCAGAGAGGATAAAATTATACGGTTTTTTAATTTTTCCAATGCTTCTGTTACGTTTTCTCCCGTTATAAATGTTTCTTCTTTTATCATTATATCTGGTGTTTGTGTCAGTGTGATACACTGATCCCTTTCATAAATCGTAAAATATGCTACCCACATTCCTTTCTTCACGTACGTACACTCTATTAGTTCTTTCATCTCAGTTTTCATATCACAGACAAGTCTGATAATTTTTATATATCCACACAAGTTTGTTAACATTATTTACCAGAATTATAGCAAATATATCAAATGACACCTCTATAAACCTTCTTACTGCTCCTAACTACGCCCTGGGGAAACTGTTTATCCGAATTTCAACACCCGCGTTTATGAAATTTATAAGGCCAATTTGTATAGAGTATAATTACGACCCTGGCCAATAAGAAATAGCAAGTTTATGAGGAAGTTTCGGGGCAACAAGAGAACTCAGACCCAGCCGAAGGAATTTTGGGCCCGGAGTCCGTCCCGAGAGATCCTTGTGGTCTAAGGAACATCCATTCCAACTCATATCCGTTGTTTCTCTGGCTAAACTTACAGTTTGTTACGTGAAGTTCGCCTCTCATGATCTATGTCGTCGCTATTAAATTCAAACATGTTCGGATTGTTGAGAATTGCAATGTATTATCCCTGCTCCGGGACATTTTCAGCGGCAAGAAGACCATGATACGAGAATTAATGAACTCTAAAGTCCAAGTACTTACAACTTATGCGACATTCCTTAAGGCTTTTACGTAATTACTAAACAGAGTGAATTAAGTCAATTTTGTGAAAAATATCACTGCGATAAAAAAATATACAAAAAAATTTAAGACCGATAAACGTTAAATACAAGTTATATTCGAAATATGTATTAGAGTCATAGTAAAATTTTCGTGATTTTTGTAAATTTTTGGATACAGCTTGGAAATCGATTTCACTACTTTGAAATAGTGCCAACATAATGTAAACGAGTTTTCTCAGCCTAATTTTGACCACAAGGCCACTTTTCTTCTATTTAAGTACCTTTTTTCACATTTTAATGCTTTCGGCACGCTCTTTCTTAAATATCTCAGCTTCTGTTCGTTATTATACGACAAAAAAAGTTCATTTTACTCGTCATAAAATTGTCTAAAAAACTACGTAGATTGCACTAAAAAAATATTAAGTACTTAACCTAAAAAAAATTATCTACTACGGTAAATTTTTTACGGATACCTTCCGTCCAATTCGATATTACGACTTCAAATTATAAGAAAATATAGCAAAACAGTGTGCCAAATTTTATTAAAAAATATTAAGAGGATTGGTCAAAATTCGGGTTTTAGTCTAAATCTTATTATAGATTTTTCTTATGGGCAAAAGGTAGTAGGAAGCTGTTTAAATATGCGAAATCTTATGCTCTTCAAGATGGTTAGAGGGAAAAATAAAGAATATAAAAAAAAATATCTTATTTTGCAATTTTTTCGTTAGGAAAAATTCAATTTTCTTCGCTTTTGCTCTAGAAAAGGTCTGGTTCGTTCTCTTTATTTCTATTGGATATTTGATCTTCAACTAGCCGAGCCCGCGGCTCCGCTCGCGTGGACTTGATTCACTACTGTCGTCACTGCTTTATTCCTTATGTTATCCAACGTAATAAAATATCTCCCAATATTTCTCCTTATCTCCCATTATCTCTACATAATTTCCATTATCTAGGCTTATCTCTGCTCATCTCCTATTATTTCTCCTTATCTCCCATTATTTCTTCTTATCTCCCATTATCTCACCTTATTTCCCATTATCTAGGCTTATCTTGACTTATCTCGCAATATTTCTCCTTATCTTCCATTATTTCTCCTTATCTCTCATTATCTCACCATAACTCCCATTATCTAGACTTATCTCTGCTTATCTCCCATTATTTCTCCTTATCTCCCATTATTTATACGTATTTCCCATTATCTCACCTTATCTCCCATTATCGAGGCTTATCTCGATTTATCTCCCATTATTTCTCCTTATCTCCCATTATCTCACCTTATCTCCCATTATCTAGGCTTATATCGAATTATATAGTACATATGCATAAATTTATAAACACGTAAATCGGATAAGTGGTTCTCGAGTGATAAGCGCACTAACGGACAGACAGACAGACAGAGAGACGTTACATTTTATAGATATTATATTCTTTGCTAATTGATATTGTTCCATATTTAATGCTTTAGACAGTGTATTGCAAGAGAACGCGCTAGTGGCAAACTCCGACTTGATTCCCTATTATCGTCACTGCTTATTCCTTATGTTACCTAACGTAATAAAATATATCCTATAACCTGGCCAGAGAACATACGTATGTTTAAAAAAAAGCACGTAAATCGGATAAGTGGTTCTCCAGTGATAAGCGCACTAACGGACAGACAGACAGACAGACAGACAGACAGAGAGACAGACAGACATTTTATATATATTATAGATATAGATTATTATTATATAACCTGGCCAAAGAATATATGTATGAATTTAAAAAAAGACATGTAAATCGAATAAGTGGTTCTCGCGTGATAAACGCACTAATGGACAGACTGACAGACGGAGAGACATTGCATTTTATATATATTATAGATTATAGATATTCTCTGCTACATAATATTGTTCCATATTTAATGGTTTAGACTGTGTATTGCAAGAGAACGCGCTAACGGCAAACTTTTTTTCGATTTCATTCACTATTATCGTCACTGCTCATTCCTTATGCTACCTATCGTAATAAAATATAGCCTATAACCTGGCCGGAGAACATATGTATGTTTAAAAAAAAAAGTACGAAAATCGGATAAGTGGTTCTCCAGTGATAAGCGTACTAACGGACAGACAGACAGACAAAGATACGTTGCATTTTATATATATTATAGATGTGATAAAATATATATCTATAACCTGGTCAGAGAACATATGTATGAATTTAAAAAATCACGTAAACAGGATAAGTGGTTCTCGAGGGATAAGCACACTAACTGACAGGCAGACAGACAAAGAGACGTTGCATTTTATATATATATATATATATATATATATATATATATATATATGTATGTTATAAATATAGATTATTATTATTATTATTATATAACCTGGCCAAAGAATATATGTATGAATTGAAAAAAACAAGTAAATCGGATAAGTCGTTCTCGTGTGATAAACGCACTAATGGACAGACAGACAGACAGAGAGACATTGCATTTTATATAGATTATAGATTACAGATATTCTCTGCTGCATAATATTGTTCCATAGTTAATGGTTTAGGCTGTGTATAGCCTATAACCTGGCCAGAGAACATATGGATGTTTTTAAAAAAAAAGTACGTAAATCGCATAAGTGGTTCTCCGGTGATAAGCGCACTAACCGACAGACAGGCAGACATACAGACAGAGAGACGTTGCATTTTATATATATATTATAGATATAACATGTGTGAGAGATTTTAAAACAAATACAATAAAATTATGATTTAGTTAACAGAAACGTATTAATTATTACTATTACTAATGCTGAAATAATAGTAATAGTAATATGATATAGCAGTTTCAAAATAAAACAATAATATTAAAAAAAAGAATATTTGGATTCAAAGGCATTAAAGTCCGATTCATCGCTCCTGATGAAGCTAACATGGTTAGCGAAACGCGCGTCGAGTGCAAAAATAAAGTGTTTGGTGTAGTGTTGATATATACTGAGTAGCACGTCATAAATGTCTGAATATAGTGTAAACATTCTTCTTGTCAACATGTTAAGTATATTTAAAAACTTATAAAAGTAGGTCTTCTGTCATCTGAAGTTATTTGCGACATTCGCTCTATTATCTATCTCGGTTATTTCTACATATGCAAGAAAGACAGCGAACAACTTGGAATTTGGGTATAGCTTCACGTTTTAGAAGCCAGTACCGCCAAGTTTATGGGTAATAAAAATAATCGGTAATTCTTTGACGGATTACGGAAGTTTTACCATAAAATTAAACATAACCAGAATTTCCCACAAAAAACGTGAACAGTGCATATGCATGCATTTTTATTCAACGTATATTGGACCATACAGTAGGCACTTCCTTAATTGTTACGGTAAACGGTCACTAACGTGTCTATCCCATTACTGAATTTTGGAATATACTTGCTAACTAATAAATAGTTCTGTTCAGAGCTCTAATATTTGTGGAATATTGACCAAATACTCTTCATATGAAGCCACCAAAATGCCTGGAAAACGTTTGAATAGTCAAGCAAGAGATTTTGTTGCGAAATTAATAGTCACATTTCACATTTCATTTATTGACAAAATTAGCTAGTAACTAGACTATAACTAATATACATTGATAGAATAAGCGTGTATACATTTTGAATCTTAAGATATTGACATCGAATGAACCTAACTACTTCGCCTAGGTATTGACAAACTTAAGCTTTTTCAACTTAAGATATTTCATGAATATACTTTAAAACAGAACTTAAATGAATAAACTTAAGCTATTTCAACTTAAGATATTTCATTAACATGAGCTTAAGTACTTAATATTAACTTAAGCTAATCCTGGGTCATCGGGTCGCTGGGTCTTAGTAGACGTCGGCGGGCATGGCGTGGGGGGGGGGGTAAGGGGTCCTGATTGTGGGGTTGACGTGACGGGTGGCTTTGTCCAGGAATTTCTGCTGGGTGAAAATTAATAGTTTATTTTACATCGGAAAGGGATAACAAGGGTCCTCTTATATCTTTTAATACTGTACAAGAGGTAAATAAATCACATAGGTATATCTTTTTAAAGTGTTTACAATATTCTGGTTCCAGAGAGTCGCTGCTGCTTTACAGATTAGTACGAGAACTGTAGCGAGCATCACAATTCGTAGTCATAAAAATGAATTGCTTTCAACCCCTGGAAAATCACGACCAAGGAAACAAGCTAAGACCCATGATCTGAGTGAAAGTTCTAAAATAGACGTTCGTAATACACTATATGATATGTATGCACAAAGTAAGTACCTATTAATATCTATCGGTTTAAGTGAAATCAAAAGTAAATCATATCATACTTTTAAAAAAAAACATGTTACCATTAAGAACTGCGACACAAAGAGATAATTAATGTCAGTTATGGAACTTTTCGAACATTACTCCTGGATTTGGATTTCAAATTTACGAAAGATGACAACAGACGAGCAGTAATGGAGACACCAAGAATTTGTTCAATGAGGGCAGCTTATCTTAGAAAGTATATGGAAAACAAAAATGCACACATTGCCCGTGAGCTTGTTTTCATAGACGAAACATGGATTTTTTCAAATGGCTGTCAAAGGAAATCATGGATGACAACATTAAAAGTGTTCGTAAGCCTGGGAAAATTGAGGGTAAAAGGTTTATTGTTTTACATGCTGGACATAGTGGGGGTTTTGTGGAAAATGCCAATTTACTATTTGCTAGCAAGTCAAAGTCACTTGATTATCATGGAGAAATGAATGGTGAAATGTTTATGAAATGAGTCATAAACCAGTTGATTCCTAATTTAGAAGAACCATCTTTAATTATGATGGATAACACTGGTCAACAAAAAAAAGAAAATTGCTTGTTTCCTGTGATTTTTTTTTTGTTTCTATCTCAAATTGACGCGTATTTTTTAAATATGGCAACATTTTTTCTCTAACAGCTTTTGTTTTTGAGTTATAGCTAACTACCCTCATTTACTATTTTTACTTAGATTTTCGTTTTTTATTGGACACTAAAATATATTTTTTTGTTGTTTTAGATAGGGCTTCGTCAAGAAGATGTTGTGTGCTTAATCCCGATTGTTTTTGCTATATTTGTGGTGACTATATATTTGCAAAATATCGAAAACCTATATCGAACTTTGTGAAAACTGCGTATCATCAATACTTTAAAATAAAATTTTGTAATCAGGACAAGCCATGGGTTCCTCATATTGTATGCCAAAAATGTGTGGTATGTCTAGGGTTATGGTCCAGTGGAAAAAGAGATGCAATAATGTTCGTAACACCCATGATTTGGCGAGAACCTCGAAACCATCATGACGATTGCTACTTCTGCGTTGTGAAAATAAACGGAATTAACTCTAGAAATCGAAGTAAGTGGTCATATCCTAACTTATCTTCTGCTCAACGACCTCAATTAAAATCACAAAAGGTACAACCCAGCACATCTAAATCTTCTGATGATCCAAATCTCTGTGAACCCGAACGAAATACATCAAGTGACTGACTGATTCAGACTACAAATGTAGCCTTTCAGAACCTCAACCAACTAAATGACTTAGTAAGAGATCTGAACTTACCAAAAGAAGCTTCTGAAATTTTAGCATCTCGTTTAAAAGAAAAAAATTTGCTTACTCCGGAAACCAACATTACATTTTATCGTACCCGAAAAAAAAATCTGTTACCGTATTTTTCTCAAGAGAAGGATTTAGTTTTTTGTAACGATGTTGGTGGTATTTTGCAGCAGATGGGATTAAAACAGTACCAACCTAGTGAATGGCGTCTTTTCATAGACAGCAGCAAAAGAAGTTTAAAGTGTGTTTTGCTTCATAACGGTAACAAGTACGGATCTATACCTATTGCACATTCGACGACTTTAAAAGAAGAATACGTAAATGTTTCTAAGGTTATGGAAAAAATTAAGTATCAAGACCACAAATGGGTCATTTGTGTTGGTCTGAAAATGGTTAACTTTCTTTTAGGTCAACAAGGGGGGTATACAAAGTTCCCTTGTTTCATGTGTCTCTGGGATAGTCGTGACACAAAACACCATTGGCCACAAAAAGTTTGGCCAGTGCGGAAGAGCTAAAAGTTGGTTGGTAAAAATGTTATAACCGTGCCTTTAGTTAGCCGAGACCGCATCATACTTCCACCACTTCATATTAAACTTGGCATAATGAAACAGTTTGTGAAGGCGCTTGACAAAAGTGGCGAATGTTTTAATTTTCTTTCACGCAAGTTTCCAGGATTAAGTTCAGAAAAATTGAAAGCTGGTATTTTTGATGGGCCACAGATTAGGCAACTCGTGAAAGATCCTAATTTTGTCAAATCAATGACTGAAGTCGAATCTAAAGCTTGGAATTCATTTGTTTTGGTTATGAGTAGCTTCCTAGGCAAAAAGAAATCTGACGACCATGTCGAGCTTGTTGAGTGCATGCTATCGAACTTGCAAGAGCTAGGGTGCAACATGAGCATAAAAATCCACTTCCTGCACTCGCATTTAGACCGATTTCCACAAAATCTGGGTGATTTTAGTGAGGAGCAGGGTGAAAGATTTCATCAGGATCTTCGGACAATGGAAGAGCGTTATCAGGGGCGGTGGGACTCACATATAATGGCAGACTACTGCTAGAGTTTGCAACGAGATCTACCTAAAGTCGTTCATTCAAGGAAATCTTATAAAAGATCATTTGCTAGTGTTCAATAGAAATTTTGTTAACAAAATGTATTATTTTTTTGTATTTTTTTGGCAAAATAATAAAACTGTATATTTCAAAAGGTAAAGCTGTTAGCAATCTCCCAGTATTTTTTTCATAGTCAGGGCCATAGAAATACCCAATAACAGAAAAAAAAAATAAAGGAAACAAGACTTGTGTTGACCAGTGTAATGCTTCATACTATTCAATTGAAGTAAAAAAACAGCCATCTTCAGCATGGAAAAAAGAAGACATTCACGAGTGTTTAAGACAAAATTGTTAGATATTGTAAAAGCTCTTAAAAAATCAAAGGAATATCAAATCGATAAAGTGGGCATAAAGTATTGAGATTTCCTCCTTATCACTGTCAATTTAATGCAATCGAGCTGATTTGGGCAAATGCAAAAACATTTTATAACAAGCACATTGGTGAAGAGGGATATGGAGATAAACAAGTACTTCAGATGTGGAATAGAGCCTTCGAAATGTGTACACCAGAGGTATGGCATGCCAGTATACAACATACAGAAAACCTGATTCAACAGTGGTATGATGGAAGTTCTGGGCACAGCACATACAAACAGAGATTTGAGAACACTGAATATACGGACGAGTTTCTTTTCGCATTTTCTTTAGTTCCCCTTAAGTTATATGATGGGTCCAAAATTATTTGGCAAAATCCTCGGCCTTCATCAACTTTGTATTGTCGCCCAATCAAATTTATATTTGCCAAAGAAACGAACGACTTCACGTTAGTGGAGACAAATAGATTGTTGGAAGAAGTTAATGCTCTTCTTCCAACACTTATCAACTTTGGTGATTCTCAAATCTCTGTAAAACACGAATTTTTGCTGACAATGACAGACGGAAAGGTGTGTAACGCCTTAACGGAAACTAGTTCATCCCAAAAGTGTTTCATCTGTGGCGCCACCCCCAAGACGATGAACGATGACCCCGCGATGTTTAACAGCAATCAAGAACATTTTGGCTTTGGTTTATCTACACTTCATGCTTGGATTCGTTGCTTCGAATGTCTTTTACATATCAGTTACAAGTTGAATATTAAGAAATGGCAGGCTAGAACCAACGAAGACAAAGCAGATATCAAGGTTCGTTCCGAGGAAATCAAATTGAAATTTAAGAACGAGATGGGATTCATTGTAGATAAACCAAAGCCAGGATTTGGTTCTTCAAATGATGGAAATACAGCCCCTCGCTTTTTTAAGAATGCTGAGATGAGTGCTCAGATCACAGGGTTGGATGTTACAATTATAAAAAAGTTTGATGTTATTTTGAGAACATTGTCTTCTGGATTCGAGATAAACTTAGTTGAATTCAAAAAATTTTGTCTTGAAACCAGAAAACATTAACTTAGTCTCTATTCGTGGTACTGTATGCCTGCTACTGTGCATAAAATATTAATTCACAGCACAGAAGTCATCAAAGCGGCATTGCTTCCAATTGGGCAGCTTTCCGAAGAGGCTCAAGAAGCACGGAACAAAGATTGCCGCAGATTTAGGGAGTACAACACCCGCAAACGCTCGCGTGTTGCCACGAATAGAGACTTACTGTGCATGTTAATTATAACATCTGATCCTTTAATCAATAGCCTTCGAGAGATTCCCAAAAAAAAAGCCGGAAAAAATATGTACAGATGTATTAAAGTTAATTGTAAGCCCTAGCATAGAAGAGTCAAGATTGGAATCGTCATCATATTGTCGCACAATGCCACAAAATGATGACGATTATACAGTAAACGACTCATCAGAAGACTCTGATGATGATTATTAGGTTCAGCTACTATTTTTAGTTATGTAGTGCTTGTACTAAGCATGTAAACCTTGACTTGTAAATTTTTCTTTATCAATAAATGAGTATTTTTATTTTACATATAATTACAGTCAGTGTCATTATGCTAAATTTATTACAGAGCATTTATAACATTTATTTTAAAATTAAACAAAAACAATTTTTGACTGGAATTTTCAAAAACAATTTTTTTTTGAACCGAACAGCAAGAAATATGTACCTTAAAAAAATCAAAAACATTTTAAAATACCAACTACTTATGTATGTATAACGCACAAGTTACCTACCTGAAAGGCAGGTATTATTTGAGTTTATCCTTTTTGTGTCAATAAAACTAAGTAATATGGATTAATTGTTTTATTTTTAATTGACAAATGCAATAAATGATTTTTCATCTGGTTATTATTAAAAATAATAATACAGTGTCATTCATTTAGTTGCACATTCAAGTTTGTAGAAAAATTCGTGCACATACGCAGAATATTTTGTTTTTGTTATACGATGTTTTGTGCAGCTGGACAAAAAATACAGGTAAGCGAAATGCAGCTAAATGAAAGACACTGTATTATAATTTTTAATTCTAATAACCATACAAAATACCCTTGCCCTTTAGTTCCGTTATCTACCTGCTAAGCTGATGCAATCCTACCGCGATATGCAAGGGTGGCTGTATTACACAAATTTTATCGATATTGAGTACCTGCGGTAAATTGTGAATAAAACCCACATTTATTAACCGATTTTCATGATTAATACCTTATTTTATTTTCCAGCTACGCAGCTGTCAGAAAAATGTATAATATTTTGTTTTTCTTTTGTTATTGCGCTTTTTTACCGAAAAAAATAATGAATTTTACACGAAAATTTTTTTTTTTTCTCTCCATTAATTTCTAAATAACTCCAAAACGATAAAAGATAGAACAAAATAATATTCAATCAACTTTAATAAAATTTTGTTACGCATTTTTTAATGTTTTATTTATAAAAGTCTGACAAGTTGTTCCCGAGTTATCGTTAAATATGTCTGCGTAGCTGACTAATTTAGGGGAAAAAATTAGTCACGCCCATAAAAAAAACCAACGCGATGAATTTTTTCTTAAAATAACTTAATATGCCTAGAATATACATAAACAATTGAAATAAGTGAAAAAATAATTTTGTCCAGCTAACTTGTACTAGTCGACACACTGTGCTTCGTCATGAAATATCTTACTGTTTTTAAAAGTATTATATTTCAGTTCTCTATTTTAAAATTTTATTTAATGAGTGCTACGGTGCAACTTTTTACAGTTTTTATAATGCCTTATACATATGTAAATTTGATAAAGCTGTGTTAAGTGTGTATTGTAATTTCATTACAACTGAAAAATAAAAATAGGTGATATTAGACGTTGGATTTATGCAGAGAGGTAACTGCCCTTCACAAGTAAGAACTAAGGTGTTTTATACATCATACATTTTTAATATATCCGCAGTTTTCGTTAATTACCAAACCGGATGAAAAATTTTAAATTCTATTTTGACTTTTGAATTTGTCATTTATAACTCAGACCACCGACACTGAATTGGCAGCCGATTGAATCGTATGAATATTCTTGAAGTCGCGTTGATCACATGACTGCAAAGATCCATTGATCAGACTATACCAACCTATACCTAAACAGAATATAAGGTAATTTGAAAATTATAGCTTAGTGCATCGACGCTACGCTTCGAAATAAGTTGCAATGCTAACAACCTTCGTAAGTATACAGACGGCACCTGTATCGTAAGCATCAAACACTTCATCGTAGTTGGCCTTATCGTAGTGTACTGTGGTTCGTGGACAGCAGTTATTTTCAGAGATATGCTAATATCTGTTTATTTTACGTATATTCTCGTATATTCTTTAACTCATTAAACATTTCAGAATATTACAGTTTTGTGATTCGTAATTTTATTTTGTGTTAATTAATTAACCCTGCGGGCGGGGCGCCTAGCCTCTGAGACCCGACGCTCCGACAATCAGTCGGCAATTTTCGTAACATCGTTGCAACCGCTTAGCGGTTTGTCTACCTGTTCATTTTTGGCCTCAATACCCGCATAACAAACGGTGGTTGTGTACGTATTTTAGTTTTTAAATTATTTTGATTTTGGTCTGTGAGACCCGGCGCCCCGGTTTGCGCTTTTCTTTTTACATTCGGCTGGTTTTACTTTTCAACGGTAAGTTAGCATAAATAAAATTTATTTTGCATTATTTTATGCATATTAATTATTTATTAGTTAATATTTTATAAGAAATAGTACCTCTTTTGTTTAGCAGCGATGTCTACTTATTATGAGAAAGAGCAGGAGAAACTCCGCCAATTATGGGAAGAAGCTGATTCAGATGAAGAGCCGGATGACGAAGAAGAGGAGTTAGCTTTAGAAGAAAATATAGTAGAAACCCGAAGTACCGATAGTGAATCAGAACAAGAGTGCGATGATAGCAGTGATGACAATGTACCTCTTGCAAAATTACCAAGAATTCCAGCTTTCATTGGTAAAAACGGAACCACGCGATGGCAAAAACATTGTCCAAACAAAACCGTAAGGACGAGAAAAGAAAATATTATTGTTCGGCTACCAGGCGCCAGGAACTGTGGGAAAAACGCCAAAACAGCCATGGAGTGTTGGTCATTATTTTTCACAGATGAAATGCTTAACATTATAGTGGAAAACACAAATCTCTACATTTCTCGATTGGCTCAAAATTATGCAAGAGAGAGAAGAGGGAAACCCACGGACATTTGTGAAATAAAAGCTTTTCTTGGATTATTATATTTGGCGGGGACCCTCAAAAGTGGACGACTTAATACAAAAGAGCTATGGCAAAGAAACGAACTCGGGATTGAAAGATTTTGGTTGGTAATGTCTCACGATCGATTTCATTTTCTTCTTCGATGCCTTCGTTTTGATGACTTGGCGACAAGAGAAGCAAGGAAACAATTTGACAAGCTAGCTCCAATCAGAAGCCTATTTGACCTTTTTGTTGAAAACTGTAAAAACACATATACTGTTGGAGCAAACACAACAATTGATGAAAAGCTTGAGGCATTTAGGGGGCGATGTGATTTCAAACAGTATATTCCAAGTAAACCTAACAGATACGGTATAAAAATATTTGCTTTAGTTGATTCCTCTACATCTTATGCTTCAAATCTGGAGGTTTACGTCGGAAAGCAGCCTGAAGGTATATATGAACGCCCTAACGATCCACAAAGTATAGTTTTGAGACTAATAGAACCTATATCTGGGACTAATCGTAATCTTACGTGTGATAATTGGTTTACCAGTGTTGAATTGGTAAAAAAATTACTTGTGGAGCATAAAACCACGTACGTGGGTACAATAAAAAAAAATAAAAGGGAATTGCCTCTAGAATTCTCCAACACAAGAGCTCGCCCTGAATTTTCTTCAATATTTGGCTTTCAAAAAGTTATGACTATTGTGTCATATATTCCAAAGAAATATAGAAATGTTAATCTTATATCCAGTTTACATCACGATGATAGGATTGATCCCTCTACGGCAGAAAAATGCAAACCCGATATAATTACTTATTACAATCATACCAAAGGAGGTGTAGATAATCTCGACAAATTGTCTGCTACCTATAACGTAGCAAGGAATACAAGAAGGTGGCCGATGGTTATTTTTTTTTCAATTATGAATATGGGTGGTGTAAATTCCCAAATTATTTTTGCTTGCAATAATAAAACTTATAAGATTGAAAGACGATTATATCTAAGAGATGTTGGACTATCCTTGACAAAAAAACACTTGGAGCGACGTTCTTATGAAACAAATGTTCCAAGGTCGGTAAGGGAAAGAAGACAAGAAGTTGCTGGAACACAAGAACCCAATAGAAATGAAGAAGTCCAACCAGGTAACAGAAAAAGATGTTTTTTTTTGTAAAAAAGATTCAAAAACCAAATATTTTTGCAAAAAATGTGGCAAATTTGTATGTCTTACTCATATCCATGCATGGTGTTCTGAGTGCTCAGAAATTGCAATGAATCAATAAAATCTGTTGATTTATGATATTTTTACAATGTTTTACTAAAAATTTTTTTTTTCATCTTCAGGTTATTTTGTTTGTAGTTTTTAGGAAATGTTTAATTTTTTTGACAACAAATATTTAAAAATTAGATTTTTGACTGTGTATACTTAAACCAGTTTTATAATATAAGGTTTTGTATTTAAAAATTGTATTTTTTTTTCAATAAAATATTAATTTATCACTTTTTTTTTTTTAACAAGATTTTTTATTGATGGGTTTGCGAGACCCGGCGCCCTGGTTGGAGATTTAGTCGGCGGCGCCCGGCCCGCAGGGTTAAGGCAAATCTAGGTAAACATATACGACATCATTCCGTTGATACAGATAGGAAAAACATACAGATCGACGGAAACTATGTGTAGAAATTTTGGAGATTGATTTTTTGATAAATTCTTCTTTTTTGAGCAAAGGAAGTAACAATTTTTACGGTGGTAACAATAATTATTTCCTGAAAACATAAAAATAATAAATAGGATTTTAAACTTGTACTTTTATAGCATACGTATTTTTATTGCAACTATTACGTTGAAATGACCTCTGTGACTTATTTATTCGGAAATTCAAAACATTACTTAAAATCAAACAATACAACAAGAACTATTCTCATGCATTTTGCACCAATTCCTACTTCTCATGAAAATCTTTCCTTTAAGCTACTATAAATGATTGATACTTAACCAAGAAAAGCTTTCTTTTCATATGCAAAGTATAAAGATCGTTTGCGCGAATAAGGTCGGATTCACATTATATTAATGACTTTCTTACTGCTTTCAACAGGGGATAACGTTCTGTACCTTAATTTTGTTAATACATTGTCAGTATATAGGATGATCTTGCAACAGAAGTAATTTGGATGAGTAATAACTTTAAATTAATAAAAACGTATTTTTATTAAACTAAATTAAATTTTGAAATCTTTGGGACAATGACGCTACACAACAGTTATCACTGCTATACGAAACACTCTATTTCTGAACACGATGTGCGCTTCGCTAACCTTGTCAGTAACATCAGCGATGATTGACCAAACCTAAGATTAAAAACTACTTTTTATATTAAAATTGTGATTTACTTGAGTGGAATCCACCAATCGCAGACACGGCAGAGTAACCAGTACAAAAAACTGTGTGGAATAGGTACTAGGTCGTTATTTAGATGATATTTATATTTTATAATTTCAATAATTCTAATACATTCTATATTAATCCTAGATTATCTAGTGTGAGTGTTAAGGGCATGTTTGGCAATCTTGATTTTTGTGATCTACCGTACCTTAAATGAGCTAAATCTTCTTTAACTCTTGTTTGAATCACCTTTTTGTTTGCCCAACATAATTCTTGTTACAATCATTACAATAATTTCATATATTCTTCTTCTTTCATGTTCGTGGATTTTATCCTTCGGAGTTCCTAAGATATTTTTTAGGTTGTCTGATGACTTATAGACTAAGGTTAGAATTACCTAAAAATGGTTATGTAATATAATATGTGCCAAGCTATTACTTCCCACCTCTCCTTAAATACTTTATTACCCTTATATGTAACAAAAAAATTCACTTTCCGAACATACTTGTTAATACTACGAAGATGAAGTTTATAATAAAGCTGAAAATAATAATGGAGCCCTGTGGGTTACCATACGAGACAGAAAGAAAGTGCGTCACAGCGATAATAAATGAATGGAACCTAATAAACATTCATCCTGTTGTAGGTAGTACTTCGAATTTTAAAAAAATTATATTGAGAAACATATTATGTAATTTTTAAATTATCAGAAATATTTTTCAAATAAATTCACAACAAAGTGTGTTTCCAAATAGCGTAATATTACTTTAAAGCCTATAATATCAATAAATTATAGTTGAAAATAGGCCATATATTTGACATTTTCGTTAGATGGGACGAGTCCCATTTAAATGCTAAGCCAAATTTTATTTGGCACATTTTTTTGCTCAAAACTTTTACGACGATCGTATGGAATAATTTTCAACCTTGTTGCAAGATTTGCTTTTACGACGGCAGAAGTCGTGAAGGGCGAAAAGTGGATGCCCGCTGAGCTCAGGCCCGTGAAATCCGCATAAAAACCAGGAAATATGAGTTATGGTGACATTATCACATGCTCCATTTAATTTCAGTTCTATTTTAAATGTTTTATTTGAATGTTGAGGGTTATCTCCTTGTTCTTGTCTTGTGAACACTGCGCTTCCTGTCGAATGATTTGGTTTTAACTTAGTTACAAAATAAGGTTGCAACATTAAATTTACTGACGTACTTTTTGCATGGGATTAAGGGCATATACCTAGTCATGAAGCCGAAAAAACGTATTTTTTTTAAAGAAATTATTCATTATATAAATAAGGTTTTAATTTTATATGATAATACATGGATCAATCTTGTCTTTAAATGAAGAAATTTTGATTTTATCAAGAACTTCAATTTTAATTGGCAAAAGTGTAAAAGACGGTAACATCATTTTTTTTGCTTTTTTATTTAAACCAAGGCAATTTGATGAATTTTTTTTATATCCTCTAGTAAACTAATTTCTTTGGAAATTTTGATTTCAGATGATCCAGCTCTCAGTAATCGTGCACATCGTAAAGCTCCGTAAAAAAAAGGGGTCGCAGGAGAACGCGTGCAGCACCACCATTTTTTTAATTAAAATATCACAAAATGTATTTTAGGCTATGTACTATGATATAAAATAAAAATCTGATTTTAACGAATAGTTTCGCTACAAAAAATTTCTAAAAAAACGCCTTTTTTCGGCTCCGTGACTAGGTATATGCAAATATTAAAAAGATATAGTCACAGTAATCATAAAACATAGTAGAGACGCTCAAGAAAATTTTTAGGCCTTGTTTTTTATCACACACGCGTCCCTTCTCATACCAACAACATGGCTGCCAGCGCGGTCGCGGAGTATATTTACATATGGATACCAATGATAATTACCAAACTCCGCAGCGGAGATGGCACTTGACGAAGAAGAAGTCTTCCCGTTTGTTCTAACAATGATACGTGTAGGGTAAATACAAAAATTAAGAAAATTGTTCCAGAGAGAGAGCCACTATTGTAAAAGTAAACAAAAATAACGTCAGATGAACACAATCATACATAACTGCAATAAAATTAAATTAATAGTAGAGACAATCCACGGAAAATACAGGTATAACATTAAATAGCATTATATCAACAAAACCAGATAACAAGTGGTTAAGAAGATGGCTGACTGTATCTTGAGACCGAAAGATTCCTTATTAGCTATTCAAGATCAAGTTATAGTACAGCCTTTAGAAATTATCAAAGACATAAATGTAACAAATTATACTCTATTTATTTAAAACTGATAGTAATAAAAATGCCAGTGGACTGACCGGCGGTCCTATAACAGAGGCGTGCTATCTTTTCCCAGGTATTTTTCAAGTAACAATGCTCTTTTGGGTAGAACTTCGTTACGCGGGCTTCTCAGAAAAAGAGGTTTTTTTTTGGAATAGGCTTAAAATGGTCTAATTTTGAAAGACTTACGAGAAAATACCGGGGGGTGAAGCCGTTTTTGCACTTTTTTTTGGTAAATAAAAATTAACCTATATCACTGACAACTGTTGATAACAACTGATCGAAACTGAAGGTTGTTTCCGTTCAGTCTAATGGATGAAAGTTTTTTTCAGTTATAATTTAATCTTATCACAAAATTGTTTATTGTCATTATTTTTGGTAAAATTGCGGTACGCGGTCTATTCAGAGAAAGGAAGATTTTTTTTAAATAGGCTTAAAATGACCTAAATTTACAAAATTTATGAGAAAAAATCGGGAGGTAACCGTTTTTGTTCACCTGAACTAACAGAAACTAACCTAAATTAAATAATCAGCAATTACAAAATACATTAAATAATGAAAAAAAAATGCCCTACCTTAATGTGAAAAAATGATATACAGTAGAACCCCGGTTATCCGAGGTAACGTGGGGGGCACCCTCCTCGGATAACTGAAAACTCGGATAATCCGGATTTGTTTTTTTTTTATTCAAAAAATAAACGATAATACTTTAAACCGATGTATTAACGTTTTTAACATATAAATAGGTACATATATTATAAAACAGTGAAATAGGTATCTATGCGCTTCTGTTTCATATTGCATCTTCTTTTTCTCGCTGCAATGTTTCTCCATTTATTAAGGAGAATCAAATCTGCTGGGGTTGCCTCTAGTTGTTGTTCGATATACCTCAAAGCTTTTTCAAAAGAAGCAAAACCTTCTTGATGGGAGATCTTAGTGGGGAGACTGTTCATCCACCGCCGCTTCGTCATCGTCATCTGATTTTCGGTTTCCTGAAAGGCATTCGTTATTTCCTCAATACTCATTTCTTCTTCTAAATCATCTGCTGTAATCGATTCAACAACACCTTTTCTTGTCACATTTTCGCAACCTTTTAATTTTTGCATTAATTCAAGTAAACTTTTTTCTTTTTCTTCTAACTCGCTGTCAAAATTTGAACAGGACATTTCTCCATGGCTTCTCAATTTCAAAGCTAATTCATTTAATGGAGTATCATCTTCACTGTCATTATAGTCCTAAAAATCAATAACTTTTGACCAAGATTTTTGAATACTGGTAGTACGCACAGAATTCCAAGCTTGACTTACCCAGTAAATAACATTTTTCAGTGTAACCTTTCTCATCCCATTGATAGTATCCTCCTTTTCTATGTATTTTAATAGATGTTCAAGATATAAACGCCTATAATATGTTTTAATGTTTTCGAGGATACCTTGATCCATTGATTGCATTATGCTGGTTACATTTGGAGGAAAAAAATTTACAATTTCGCCCACGTGAAGTCCTTCTCCAGGGTGAGAGGGGGCATTATCCATTAACAAAACTGCTTTAATAGGAAGACGGTTTCTGTTCAAAAATTTAGTCACAGATGGCACGAACTCTTCTTCAAACCAGTTAGTAAATAAGGTCGCATCCATCCATGCGCTCTTCTGACTTTTGTAATAGACTGGTAGGGCTTTGGGTGAAATGTCTTTTGGACTGCACTCTTGGACGTGCAGTCTTGCCAATCACCATCAGTGGGATTTTGTGCTTGCCAGATGCATTGGAACATACCATTATAGTTAATCTTCCCTTACTTCGTTTGTGTCCAGGAGCTGATTTTTCCTGTCGAGATGCCAATGTTTTTGATGGAAACATTTTATAATTCAGACCAGTTTCGTCACAGTTGTAAATTTGATCACATGTGTATCCACAATCTTCGATTTGCTTTTTAAAGTTCTGCCTAAACTTCTCAATTGATGACACATCAGTCAGTTGTCGTACACCGTACCGTTTTTTCCAGCGGTCAAGCCATCCAGAACTGGCGGTAAACTGATCTATCTCTGGGAATTGCCTACTAATCATTATTGCTTTCTGTTGTAAAATTGGACCTGACAGAGGCACACCTTTTGATCTCTGTTGGTTAAACTACATGAATAAAGCTTCGCTAACCTTTTCATAGTCGCCGGTTTTCATTGATTTTCTTCCTGAGGACGAGGAGGCTTGATTTATACACCACTCTTCCTTCTATTTTTGTGCGGTTTCTTTTCCAATCTCCAACTGTTACCTCACCTACTCGTGCAACAACTTTAATTGTCTCTCCTGCTTAAATTCTTCTGATGGCTTTTAATTTTTCTTCAATAGGAACGACGATTCTTTTACGCTTGTTTTGCTCCATTATAATATGACAAACAAAAATTCAAACAAAGTAGTTCGTATTAATTACACTTAACTACCAGAACTCCAACCAAATAAATTATGTGAGTATACTCGTACTTCTCCGTAGTAAACGCTATAACGCACTGCATTCACGCAAATTTACATGCTGAAAGAGTCCAAAAACATAAATAGGGGAACCCCTCACACGGGCCAGGGTGATTCCTCGAAGGCCTCGACGATTTTAAATGGAAATATGTACATACATATTTTAGAAGCTCGGTTAATACGAAGCATAGACCCGCGTACCTCGGATAATCAGGTTCTTAGATTGGCTCGGTTAATCCAGAGCTCGGATATTCGCGACTCCGATAATAGGGGTTCTACTGTACGTGCTATATTAGTGACTAGAGACCAAGGTTAGTTTAGGTTAGCAAGGACAACCTTCTCTCGATTTTTTCTCGTCAATCTTTCAAAATTAGACCATTTTAGGCCTATTCCAAAAAAAATCTTGTAATTTGTTCTTTTCGTGTTGTTTTCCGCAAAGAAAATGTAATCATCTCGGCGCATGCACATAAACGAACTGAGGTCTACCGAGCAGTTTCGACCAGTGGTTGTTAATAGCATAGTAGATTATCAATGTTTATATGCAAAAAAAAACGTGTAAAAACGGCCTCTCCTCGATATTTTCTCGTAAATTTTAAGAATATTCCAAAAAAAACCTTTTTCTGAAAAGCCCGTGTAACGAAGTTTTACCCTTTTTTGTAACGAGGTTTTAATGCCGATCATATCATTTTATTTACACACCTTTCTGTTGCCTCATCTATAAATATATATCTAGAGCAGCATGCCCAAGTATCAAGCCAGTTAGTGATAAATCAGTTAGTGTGTTAAAAAAATGTGTTCTCCAGTGAAAGGCCAAAAATTCGGGCAGCTAACCCATAATGAAAAGCCTATATTAAAAATGTATTCGACTACGTTAAAGACGATCAAAGTTGTGATTTAAGTGTGGACGATTGTGTGACAAAATATTCCTTAATAACCGGAGTTGGTAAAGCCACAGTTTACAGAATTTTAAAAGAAGGGGGTATATACGAGTACTCTCCAAAAAAGTGGCCAGGCAGAAAAGAACTCCAGCTGACAGACAACACAAAATAAGCAGTAACGCGTATGGGTCATGACTTTTTTATGAAAAAAAATCTTTGGATATAATCCTGCAGGCTGCGACATGCCACCCAGAAATACCGAAAATCAGTAAAGTAAAACTATAGAGTGTTTTAATAGGTATGAATTTTTATTGGAAAAAGTGTGAAAGAAAATCTTTATTGATAGAAAGCGGAAAAATTGTACACTGGAGAAGAGACTATTTAAGGGAAGTTAGAAAAGCTCGCTCTGAAGGAAAAAGGATATATTACTTAGATGAGACGTAGATAAATGAAGGGTACACGGTCAAGAAATTTTGGCAAGATGGAAATATCAAAAATACTCGCCAAGCATTCAGTCTCTCTATTGATTTTAAACCGCCATCTGGTAAGGGACGTAGGTTAATTATTACGTATATTGGAAGCAAAAGTGGTTTTGTAGACGGAGGTCTTTTAACATTCGTATCCAAGAAAACAGGAGATTATCACGAAGATATGAATTCCGATATTTTTGAAGATAGGTTTTTGCAGACGGTAGACTTAGTACCATACGGTTCTGTTATTGGAATGGATAACGCAAGCTATCATTCTAGAACGAGGTCCAACCTTGGGTTGGCTGCAAACGGACATCCAATCTTGGATGATCGAGAAAAACATCTCATTCACAAAATATAGCGTTAAGAGAGAATTATTAAAACTTGTACAGCTTGAAGTTCTCAGAAATAAAGACAAGTACACAAGTTTAGTCATCGACGAAATGGTAAAAAACGTAATATTACTGTTTATCGCCTGCCATCATATCATTCCGAGCTCAATCCGATAGAACTTTTATGCGCACAGGTTAAAGGAACAATACCACCTATAAATTTATATAATAAAAGATTGTGATGACGCGTTTCGCTGTCGATGCAGCTTCTTCAGATCTACATTTTACACTGTCAAGTTAGGTTTAATATTCACAGTTTTATATAATTTCTTAATTATAATATTACATCTAATTAAATTACATTGATAGTATTGGGAAATCCACACAGATTCAATAATGGTGAATTGCTTAAATCTACCTGCTCGTTGAGTAAAGTACCTGTAGTCTTTAATCGATTTATTTGCATTGCCTCCAAAAGGTTTAGTTTTAGGACATGACCCACATGTTAATTGATAAACCCCTGATTTATTGTCTTTATTAATTTGTGGTTTGTAGTTTTTAAGATATTTCCCTATAGTATTGTTAGTCTTGTAAGCTATGTTGATATTTTTTTGATTTAAAAATTTCCCCAGTTTTTCCGTTGGTTTACCGAAATAGGTTAAGCATTTAAAAGTGGTATTTCTGTCCTTAAAACGTGGGTATATTTCTGAGATTGCCTTGTTTTTTCCTAACGATACTATTGATTAAAGTAACCGAATAACCGTTGTTAACGGCTACTTGTTTTATGTAGTTTAATTCTTTAGTAAAATTTTCTTCTGATAAGGGGATATTAGTTAATCTATGTATAAAACTATGATAAGCTGCAAGTTTATGATGGTTAGGGTGGTGAGAACTATTGGGAATTGTGGTATCTGTATGACAAGGTTTGTGATATATTGCAAATTCATGTTTTTTCATGGCTTTACTGATTGTTAAGTCTAGGAAATTGATTTTCCCTTCGACTTCTTCTTCCATTGTAAAACTGATATTTCTATGTAAAGAATTAATATACTGTAAAAAGTGAGTTAATTGTCTGTCCGTACCTGTAAAGCATACAATTATATCGTCTACGTATCGATACCAGTATAGACAATTATTACTATTGTTATTATGGTTGTTAAATATCATTGTTTCAATACTGTCCATAAAAATTTCGGCAAGTAATGGACTTAATGGACTCCCCATAATTAACCCTTCCTTACTATTGTGGAATGTATTATTAAATGAAAAATAATTTTGTCTTAATAAATTAATTATATCCATTTTTATAACTTCATTTACTTTGTTTTTTGTTAATAGGTTCTCTATTAAAGTTATTGTTTCGTCTGGGGGAACACTTGGAAATAAGTTTTTGACATCGAAAGAGACTAACTTAGAATTATCTGGTATTGTTATATTCTTAACTTTATTCACGAGTTCGTATGAGTTTTTTTTTGATACTATATTTAGGTTCAAATTTGGTATGATATTTGATTAAATCAATTAAAAAGGATGACGTCTTATATGCTGGAGCAGACATGTAGGAAACAACTGGTCTGATTGGGTGGACAAGTTTGTGTAGTTTTATGAGTGAATAAAGTTGTGGGATTTGGGGATTCATATTTATCAATTTAATTTTATCTTTATCGTGAATGATACTTTTAGCCTGTTCAATTTGTTGTTTTATTTCTTTTTGAAAATATATTTGTTGGATCTTTATTTAAAATTTCGTACTTTCCTGTTTTGAAAAAATCTAACGTTTTATTAATATAGTCAATTTTGTCTATTGCTATTACTGTGTTACCTTTGCTTTGGTAAAGATTACATCATTTTGTTTTGCTTTACTCTGAATTGTTTCTATTGTCCTTAAGTCTTGGTTGATGTTGTTAGTGTTAGATATGAATTCTTTTTTAATAATTTCGGCTGTTTAAAATTTTGATAATATGTTGTTAGGACTATCTTTCAAGGCAAATCTCAGTATCAATACCTAATGTCTCCGATTCTTTGATATTGAAGTTAGTTTGAATATTGTGTTTGAAACCTTTCGTTAGAAGATTTTTTTCCCTGTCCGAAAAAGGTGTGTTGGAAATGTTAATAAATCGATTAAAGAATTGATGATCACCAAAAAATTCTTTTTCTTTCTTATTTTGTGTTGTTATACGTTTTTGTTGAATGATATACTGTAGTTTATTGTATTGTTTCAAAAATATTTTTTATGTATTATTGTTTTTACTTTTTCACGTGTATTTGAACCTAAGACCATAAATTCTATAAAGTTTAGTTTAAATAATAATTCTGTGTGGATTACCTTCAGATACATGCTATATGAGTCTCTAATGCTATACTGGATTTTTCTCTCTGTGTATATCCATTTTCTTTTGGCGAGTATAACTGCTTCTTTGGCTGCTTTGCTGGTGTTGTTAGTTTTAAAATTTATATAGTTAGGCGTTACTTAATTTTGGAGGCACTGATTGAAAATGGACATAATTAGTTTATTAAGAACTTGCCTAAGACAAAATTATTTTTCATTTAATAATACATTCTGCAATAGTAAGGAAGGGTTAATTATGGCGAGTCCATTAAGTCCATTACTTGCCGAAATTTTCATGGACAGTATTGAAACAATGATATTTAACAACCATAATAACAATAGTAATAATTGTCTATACTGGTATCGATACGTAGACGATATAATTGTATGCTTTACAGGTACGGACAGACAATTAACTCATTTTTTACAGTATATTAATTCTTTACATAGAAATATCAGTTTTACAATGGAAGAAGAAGTCGAAGGGAAAATCAATTTCCTAGACTTAACAATCAGTAAAGCCATGAAAAAACATGAATTTGCAATATATCACAAACCTTGTCATACAGATACCACAATTCACAATAGTTCTCACCACCCTAACCATCATAAACTTGCAGCTTATCATAGTTTTATACATAGACTAACTAATATCCCCTTATCAGAAGAAAATTTTACTAAAGCATTAAACTACATAAAACAAGTAGCCGTTAACAACGGTTATTCGGTTACTTTAATCAATAGTATCGTTAGAAAAAAACTTAGAAACAAGGCAATCTCAGAAATATACCCACGTTTTAAGGACAGAAATGCCACTTTTAAATGCTTAACCTATTTCGGCAAACCAACGGAAAAACTGGGGAAATTTTTAAATCAAAAAAATATCAACATAGCTTACAAGACTAACAATACTATAGGGAAATATCTTAAAAACTACAAACCACAAATCAATAAAGACAATAAATCAGGGGTTTATCAATTAACATGTGGGTTATGTCCTAAAACATACATCGGACAAACAGGACGTACATTTAGACAAAGAATTACAGAACACGAAAAAAGTTTCATCCATAGAAAATCTAATTCAACATATGCTAATTATCTTTTAACAGAAAATCACACATTTAACAAGAATTTCAAAGTTTTACGCACCCAACAAAAAGATTTAAAACTAAACCTTTTGGAGGCAATGCAAATAAATCGATTAAGGACTACAGGTACTTTACTCAACGACCAGGTAGATTTAAGCAATTCACCATTATTGAATTTATTCTCCTAACTCCAAATCTGTGTGGATTTCCCAACACTATCAATGTAATTTAATTAGGTGTAATATTATAATTAAGAAACTTGTCAGTGTAAAATGTAGATCTGAAGAAGCTGCATCGACAGCGAAACGCGTCATCACAATTTAAATAAGTCAGTGGAAATTGACTAAAAACAGTCTTTTATTATATATTTATAATGAATTTCCATTAAGTAGAAGCTACAAACATCCAACACCTGTAAATTAGCAAACGTTCAAAACCTTTTTTAGAATGCCATACTTCATGTTTCCACAGAAAATTGGTGAAAATGCGTCGAGCTATATTGAGGGTGGAAGATAAAACGTAGACTGTGGAAATGGCAGTGAATATCATTGTTGAACCTTTAATTATACACGTAATTTGAAATGAGTGGGACAATAATAGTTTTTCAAGCGTATCGGAGATAGAAGATTGATAATACTTTTTTCACTGTTGTTTGACTTCCTCATTTGTATATTTTTTAATTAATAATGTTTCATTATAAAATGTTATTTTTTTTATAAAACTGTTTCATTCATACTATTCGCAAATAATAGGTATACGCCTAGGCGCACCACCACTGACCAAAACGATTTCAGACTATTTAGCCCCAAACAACAAAAAAGGGTCATTTTCCTATGGTATTCGAACATAAGAGATTGCGAGTATTAGACCGATGCCAGATGGTATTCCAATAAAGTTGTTGAACTGCTGCATTACAGGTAAAATGGAGGTAAAACTCTGGGCCCTTAATACTTCTTGGTGCTAATTTGCATAATTCTAGATGATTTATTGCTATTACTTTCAAATAAATAGAGTATAGCTATTCAAGATCAAGTTATAGTATGGCCTTTAGAAATTATCAGAGAGAAATGTAAAAAATTAATTGTAGTTCTAATTCTGTGATTACAATTATCTACTTATTGAATTGTATGTTTTATTTTACTTATTTATATTTCTTAAATTTTTAATTGTAAAGAATGTAATAGAATTAAATAATACATAAATAAAATATCTGTTATTTTATTTGACTTAAGTGCTCTACTTATCGCGATGCATTTAAGTAGCTGAAAAGTTTAAAGAGTTTGATTTACATCCATTTTATTCGTAGTTGAGCCATTTAATTTCCATATTAGGTACTTCGAACACACTCATGAATTTAGTTCAATCGTTTGCCCATCTGGTGTTTATTAAAACATTTTTTTTAGTTTAGTTCGCACTTGAGAGGTGACAATTAAGAATTATTTACGAGGCAGCGTTTGATCTTTTTTATATGTAATTAAAGTAGAACACGCATTTTGAAAGGATAAAAAATGTTAGTTTATTTGAGCGTGTAATAGGGTTTCTTTGTTTTCATGTATATTTAGAACGAATCTTTGGGAAATAGGAATTTTCTACATTAGCCATTTAAATCAATACTTGGAAAAATATTGTTTGTAACTAATAAAGGCTCAGGTTCTAGCTACGTATGCCCACGGTTTCGTCCGCCTAAAAATGGTAAATAGTAAAAACTATGTACAGGGTGAGTCAACGATAGAGTAAAGTTCATTATCTCATTTGTTTCGGGAATGACGAAAAAATGTTAAATACAATTGTTTTAGGGACCATTTTTGAGTATACAGGGTACTTCAAAAAGTGTGGCCGATATGTTTTTTTAAATGGAGCATTTTATTTTCTAATTTATTTTAAAATTCAGCGTAAAATTTTATTACTTTTTTATTAATAATGTTATATACCTAAACCTAGTAGTTTTTCTAATATTTCATTTTTTTTTTTTTTAAATACTAGTTTTCAGTTTTGTAAAAAATTGCCAGTAGCGCCATTGTTTCTGATGGTGGAATACTCATAATTGGTACGAGCGTTCTATAGAGAGGAAAAAATTATTCCAAGTGTTTTAAATGGCACACCCTGTATATTATTATTTTTTCTGATAGATTTTACAAAACCCTCCAACTTTTATTAAGTATGTCATATACCTATTTCTAATAGTTTTCGATTTATTCTGAATTTTTCAATTTTTACCCTTGTTTTTAATACACTTACGCTATAACATCATAGTTGCCAGAACAAAACAAAAATGTAGGCATTGTTAAATTTTGACATGTCTATTAAGCAAGTAAAAATAGTTTAATTTGTTGTAGTAAGTGACGTATAAAGGTAATAGTTATGGATTTTCCTAAAAATGAATTAATTGGTGGTTTATATATTGGGCGAGGCGAGAAAAAATTGTCTTTTGGCAGTAAGACTTTCGGGAGCAAAGTACCCTAATAGACGTATACTATCTAGAAAATCTTTTCAGTGCTTAATGGAACGGTTTGATGGTAGTGGTAACGTTGAGTATACGAAACGGAAAGTAGTACACCAGAATGCTACCAATGAAGAAAAAGAAATGGAGATTTTACTTCTCTTTCATATGGAACTACATCAAGAACTTCAAGACCGTGATTTTGAACGACGATCAAACTTTTGTACCACCATGAATGGAGCAATAGAGGCCGATCCAAATTTTTTATCCAAAATAATGTTTTCTGATGAAGCTACTTTTCGCAGTTAACAGCGATAACATGCATTATTATTCAACAGTTAATCCATTTTGGGTCCGGGAAGTTCAAAACCAAAACCACTGGTCGCTTAATGTGTGGTTAGGAATATTAAATTTTCGAATCCATATTTTTTTCCGCGAACCGCTTAACGGGCCTAGATATCTAAATCTTTTGCAAAACGAATTACCCTAGCTTCTTGAAGAAGCTGATAACTTTGAAAGGGAACAAATGTGGATTCAACAAGATGGAGCTCCTGCTCATTAGCACCGGGAAGTTCGGAAATTTTTAAACAATCGTTATCCACAAAAATGGATCGGTAGGGATGGATTCATTCAGTGGCCCACTCGATCATGTGACTTAACACCTTTAGACTTCTTTCTGTGGGGCTACATTAAAGATCGTGTTTATGTGAATCCCACTACAACACCAGTAGATATGGAAAATAGAATACGGGATGCGTGCAGGACAATAACGCCCTATTGCTAAAGAAAGTGAAGGAAAATATAGTAAAACGACTAAATATGTGTATTCAAGTAGACGGGCATATATTTCAACATTTATTACGTTATAATAATCAATCATTAAATAAGTTAAACTATATTAAAATTATTATTAACTATTTGTTTATGTTTTCACAATAGCGTAAGTGTATTAAAAACAAGGGTAAAAATTGAAAAATTCAAAATAAATCTAAAACTATTAGAAATAGGTATATGACATACCTAACAAAAGTTGGGGGGTTTTGTAAAATCTATCAGAAAAAATAATAACATACAGGGTGTGCCTTTTAAAAAATTTGAGATTTTTCAATTTAAAATAGTCGAAATGTATAAATTTATTTTGCACACCATGAAGGATCTAACTCAAATTTCTTTACATATATCTTTTTCTTCATCCCTATAGAATGCTCGTAACAGCTATGAGTATTCCACTTTCAGAAACAATGGCGCTACTGGCAATTTTTTTACAAAACTGAAAACTAGTATTTTTAAAAAAAAATTGAAATATTAGAAAAACAGGAAGGTATATAACATTATTAATAAAAAAGTTATAAGATTTTACGCAGATTTTAAAAATAAATTAGAAAATGGGATGTTCCATTTAAAAAAACATGTTATAGCGGCCACACTTTTTTGAAGTACCCTGTATACTCAAAAATAATTTTAAACTGTGCACCTTAACATTCCCTAAAACTATTGAATTTAATATTTTTTCGTCATTCCCGAAACAAATGAGATAATGAACTTAACTCTGTCGTTGACTCACCCTGTACAGTCAATGTCTGCTACTTTTAGTAAATATTAATTCGCCAATTTTCTTTTCTTTTTTTTGTAATAAAATTGGATCGCTACATTGTCGTTAAAAAACCAAAAAACCTCAAACTGTATACTATAGGGTAAAAATATTCGATAATTGCCTGTGCGACAATTGCGCTTTTAGGAAAATCACCATTTTTTGGTTGGTTGTGAAAGAAGTAAAACAGCTTGAAACCGACAAATAAATTTTAAAAGTCTTCTAACAATCTAACTAATGTATTTAAAGAAATAAACAACTTTAGGACAAAGTCATTTTCTGTCTGTTGTTCTATCGGTCGAGAGAACAAACGTTTTAATACCGCGGACATACAGGAAACTTGCAATATACAGTAATTTCTTAGCCGGATGAATACACATTAATCTGCATCTTCTCTAGGGGATGAAACATATACAGCTAAGGGATGGAAACACCTCTAAGAATTTGCCGGGGACTTAGAGCTTGCCACGCTGAAGTCCGGTACATAAGGAAATTACACCGGACCTGAATTCCTTAGGCCGAATAATTTGTAGCTTCGCTTTGCCGCAACATTGTTATGTCTGGGCGCTTCCATAAACAGATACCTTTTTGGCTTCCCGTCGTCAAGGGGGAAGGAGCGGGTAATGTATGTGCCACTTACGTACATAAGTTCAGGGGGGTGGACACTGGGACAAAGAAGTTGCGAGGGTCATTTTTATGATTTATAGAGAAGGGTGAGTTGTTATAATGACTGGATGTCATTTAGATAAAGAAAATCCAATGTGCAAGCTGACAGAGTTAGATTTCATCAACTTAATTCAAACGGTTATGTTCCTGGCACTTTTCTAAGTGAGCGGTAAAATGATTGGGAACTGCTTGCTACGTTGTTTTGTTGATCGCTGCCATTTCTAGCAGGATATTTTCTTTTACAGTCTGTTAAATAAGCACGTGTGCGCGATTACTAATTTTTGGTAAGTGCGATTCTAGCGATTGAACAAAAAATCGGTAGAGGGAACCTTTGTCTACGTCGCATTTTAGTAAAAGTATCAGTCGATTCCTAACTGTCGTCGAAATCACGTAAAATCCAAAATGAGTCATTTGTTTGGCCGTCGGTTTGAGGCAGTCTTTCTTTGTTCCCATCCGAAGGGGCCTTCCGCGGCCGCTAAATATATTAAAAAGTCGGTATCGTTTGTGAAGAAATGGGTCAATCGTCTTAACGAGGCGAAAAATGTCGACGACTTGGGTTTGAATGTGTCCCCTGAGACCATTAGACAACATCCTTGTGCTCATGATGTCAAATTACGAAGCACGTTGAAGAAACCTTTGCTGGACAAAAATCAGTCGCGAAGCGTTTTTCTTAGGCTCACGATAAGATATTACTGGCCTTCACAATCGCCAGACGCCAACTCTATTGAAAAAGTTTGGTCCTTTGTAAGGAGAAAGCTCCGAGGAGAGACCCTGAGGAGTTTCACTCAGTTATCTCGCGAGATTTGAAAAATTTGATTTTTGAGATAAGGGGGGCAGCGATTTTTCGCACTCTTTTAAAAATAATACAAAGGGAAGTGTGCGCTAGTATTACATTATATATATTTTTGAACTCGTGTTTTTACATGCTTTCATTTCACACCCCACTCAATGACCTGGTAAAAAAAAAAAAATTTCACTCCCGATTTCACCCCTAAAACTTACCCCTTAAGTCAAAATTTAACTTTCAAAACTACACGGCTTTGATGAGGCTATCAATTTCTATATTAGAGCCAAATTTCAACTTTCAATGTCAAATAGTTTCGGAGAAAATAGGGTGTGACAGACAGAGAGACAGACAAACAGACGGACACCGAAGTCATCTTATAAGTGTTCCGTATGGAACACTAAAAATAATTAACTTTGCGCCAAGGTGCGCAAAAACTAAAGTAGAAAGGTTTGGATATATCGTATGAACGTATATAACGCCTTGAAGTGGCGGAGTATAATGTACCTATTTTCAAGAAACTGGCTTCTCAAAACTATACTCTGTATTCGATACACGAAAAGTTTTAATATGAGAGCTGTGAAGTAGTACTGGTAGGGCTTAAAAAAAATATATTTTTTTACTCAACTATAATCTACACTAATATATATATATATATATATATATATATATATATATATATATATATATATATATATATATATATATATATATATATAAATTTGCGTTACAACGGCTTTCAACTCATCATTTGTGATAAATTGAACAAAAAGAAGGCGCAGAGCGCGTCGTGGCAGCTTTCGTTTACAGAAGCTTACCTGTGCTAAACGGTTGGTCTTATGTCGTAGAGAATGAGTTCTAGTTGTAGAGATGCTACTGCTGCCTTTTTTATTTATTTTATGCATCAACTATTTTTATTCAGCAACCTTACCAAGTTTACCTAGCATAGAAATAGGAAATGCTGAGCGAAAAACACAGAGAGAAACGCATGGGCAGGGGAAAACATAGATGGAGACTGGAGCAATGTAAATGTTTCCGACGAAGCTTCATTTTGAGGTTATGTTATCACCTCATGAGCCTGGTCAATTTCCATTAATCGATTGGTTTAACGCTCCGTGAAACACCCTGTGAAGATCCATGTTTGGGAATGTCTTTCGGAAAAAGGTTTTGAGAGACTCTTCATATTTACTTATAATTTGAACGGTGAAAAATGTTTCAGATTTACAAGAAGACATTGGTACCGACTGTCAAACGGTGATTTGTTTGATAAAAATGAAGAGTGGATTCTTCAAGAGGTTAACGACCCCAAAGTCAGAGTAAAGCGTGTAACCAGTGGAAAAGGGAATTCGATATAGTCAGACTAGGATGGCCATCCTATTCGCCTGATGCATACATCAAGCAGAAGCTTAGTAATAAAAAGGTGCCCACAGTCAAGCAGCTATCACCGCAAATATTCGAGCGATTTGGAAATCTTTGCCCCAAGAATACGCGGAAAATCTCGTCGAAAGTATGCCTCGAAAATGCCAGTCCATCATCGACGCTGATCCCTTACTGTCGAATAATGTACAATTTTTTAAAATAAATACGGTTTTCAATGAATAATGCGCGACACGTTCATGCTTGACCGACTGTATGTGGATATCCAGAAGAAGTTCCTAATCACACCGCTCTAGATTATCCTAAACAACTAAAGGACAAGTTAAATAAGATATACGAGTCCAAGTTATGATCCCAAATTTTAATCCACCGAGAGCATTTTAAAGCGGCCACTTTTCTTAAGCTGATTACGAGTGTAAATCGAGATAACGCCGCAATATTTATGACACTTACATGGCTTTAACCTGCTGCAGACCCTTTAAAAAACCGACGCAGATTTTTAAGTGAAGCCATAAAATTGTGCTAGGGGCTTTAAACAGCGGTTAACATTCTAACTTTTTGTTAAATTAATGGACCAGTACCTTTTAGAACATAATTTGTATTCAAGATAAAGTATGAGCCGTTGTTATCCCTCGAAATATTAAGTGTTGTGCTCTTGTTTTAACTCAGCTTTAATTTAACTCAACGAGCTTATCTTTTGAGAGATGAGCTGAAAATTGTCTTTTTATATGAAAAGCACTTTATGACTATAATATGCTTAATTTTTACATTGTCTTTTATTGCACAGCGGTAGGTAAGTTTGTGAGCTCTTCTTCGAAATTTGCAGTTTATATGGCAAACCAAAATAAATTTTAATAAACTTCAAATAACATTAAATATTGATTAAAGGCAAGCTCTGCATGTATACATTAAATCGCGGTTACACATCTCACTTCGCCTGAAAACTGGCTGACAGGATAGCGTGCTAACGAATCGGTCAAAAGCACAGTTGGTCAAGTAAGAACGTGTCGCGAATTCTTCATTAAAAATTGTATTTATTTAAAAGTTCTTAAAATATTGGACAGTATAGAATTGCCATTAAAATGTATTCATTAGTTCGTCCAGTCTCCATTAGCGTCGATGATAGGATCTTCGAGGCATACTTTTGATGAGATTTTCCGCGTATTCACTCTTCACCTTTTTACTACGAAACTTCTGCTTGATGTATGCATTGGGCGAATGGGATGGACAATCTAGTCTGACGATACCGGATTCCCTTTTCCACTGGATACACGTTTTACTCTGATGTTTGTGACATACTTTCGACGATATTGTTGGGGAATTCTTGGAGTAAAAAATTTCACATTGCCCGAATTGGCTGTGGCTGCTATTTTCACTGTGTACACTTTTTTAGTGCAAAGCTGCTGCTTCATGTATGACCACACGTTCTCGATTCGGTTTGAATCGGATGACTGGGATAGCTAATTTAGTGTAATGTTACCGGATTCCTCTTTCCATTGGCTATATGTTTTATTCAGATGTTTGGGGTCGTTATCCTCTTCAAAAATCGACAAATCACCGTTGGGCAGTCGGTACTAACACCTTCCTGTAGGTCTGGAGCATTTTTTCAGAGTTCAAATTGTAGGTAAAGATGAAGAATCTCCTATATTTTTTTTTTCCAGAAAAAGACATCCCCGAACATGCAGAACTTCTTTAATGGAAAACAACTTAACCTCTCCATCAATCCAGACGAAGCTGTAGCCTATGGTGCTGCGGTACAAGCAGCAGTTTTGAGTGGTTAAACAGATTCCAAGATCCAGGATGTCCTTCTAGTTGAGGTCACTCCACTATCATTGGGCCTTGAGACAGCTGGTGGAGTAATGACAAAACTCATTGAGAGAAATAGCCGAATTCCATGCAAGCAAACCCAGACCTGTACCACCTACTCAGACAACCAACCAGCTGTTACCATTCAAGTATTTGAAGGTGAGAGAGCCATGACCAAAGACAACAATCCATTGGGTACCTTCGACTTAACTGGAATCCCCCCAGCACCTAGAGGAATGCCAAAGATAGAAGTCACTTTTGACTTGGATGCTAGTGGTATCCTGAATGTTTCTGCCAAAGATACAAGCTCTGGTAATTCCAGAAATATCACCATCAAGAATGACAAGAGCAGACTGTCACAGGCTGATATTGACCTAATGTTATCTGAAGCAGACAAGTACAAGGACGAAGATGAGAAACAAAGACACGATGAGTGGGGAACTTACCGGGCTCATGGGGTTTCGATCTATATTTTCCTCTGCCTACGCAAGTCGGTTCTCTCTGAGTTTTTCGCTCAGCAATGGTCAATGGTTTCTTGGTTATACTGCGCGACTTGAACACGTTAGCCCAGAGATGATGGTTTAGTTCTTGCGCCCCTTGGAGCAAAATTACTTGAGGATTTCGGGAAAACATGTTAATAATAATTTTTTCTTCATTGTCCGACACTTTTCCTCTCAAACCACGTTCTAGTAGAACATCAACATTTTTTAACTGAGAGTATCGTTTCACCCACTTGCAAACGAATGCCCTCGACTTGGCCATATACTACTTATATATGTTATAAGCTGCTTGTTTTGACAAGTTTGTCTCTACGTAGCTCTGATTTGCCACCGATGCGTTTTTTCTTGTAAGGATATCTCAAAACTGAAATTTACAGTAACAATTATAGCTCCCTAGTGTAATGAAAAGAAAATACTTGGCAAGAAATTATACCGATCATGGAAACGACGAGCCGACTAGTTTTTAATAATTTTACCGGCGGTTTAGAAGAGTGCCGGGAACATAACGGTTTACATTTAGATGACATTATTCTATTTTTCTTCTAACTTATAGCTAGGCACTATTGCCTGTTTTCTTTATTCCCTGCTCTATATATCGTCACTCCATCTGTTTCTTAGACGACTCATTGATCTTCTTCGGTGACTTGTTTCTTGCTATCCGTACTATTCTATTGTTTATCATTCTCCCTATGTGTTCATCCCATTCCACTCTTCATCCTCTTATCCACTGGTTGATATTTTCTATATTACATGTGCGTCTTATGTATTCACTCCTTTCTTTATTCCTCAGTGTCTTGTTTATACATCTCTTAGTATTCTCATTTCAGTTGATTCCACCATCCTCTGTGTTATACTTGTATCAGGTCTTGTTTCAGATGTGTAAGTTATTACTGGTCGTATTACGCTCTTGTATATCCTGATTTTGGTCTCAACGAAGAGGAATTTATTTGTAAATATGGTATCATTGAGGCATTCCGTTATCCTATTAGCCTTACTGACTTGATTTTTTACTTCTTTCTCGATTTTTTCCCATACTAGATATTTTGATGTCCAGGTAATCGACCTCTATCACCTGTTGGTGATGACATTATTTTAGGATATATATAGATATATATATATATATATATATATATATATATATATATATATATATATATATATATATATATATATATATATATATATATACAGTCCCTGGCCAAATTATTAGACGCACTGTATTTTTTTTAGTAATTTTATGTTTCTTAAGAGTTTTTATGCAATAATGGTATATTTAAACTACAATATTATTGATTTTTATTTAAAAGAATTGTTGTAGACTACATATTTGTATTTATTTTTTTTAACATATGGCAACACTGTGTTGACAAAGTGATACATGAACGTAAACAAGTACAAACCTGTATCAGTCGCGATCGGAATCGAGTCAGGTACGGACGTGTTTCTGTGGCTTTATGGACTGTGATTGTTTGTTTAACAGTTTTATACTACTCAGTTATTAGTTTATTTTGTATGCAGTGTTTTAAAAAAGTAATTGGACTATTTTCATTATGGGTAGAAAAGGCGATCTTTCACCACGTAAAAAAGCTGAAGTGATTGCGAAAACATTTACAAACCGAGAAATATCACGAAGATTGGAGGTTTCTGAAGCTAGTGTACGACGCATAAAAAAGAAAATTGAGTCAGGGAAGGAATTAATTAAGCCCGAAAAGAAAGAAAAGATGCGGTAGAAAACCAATTTTCACTCCACGGTCAGAGAGATGTTTGAAGAAAATTTGTGTAGAAAACAGATTTGCTACCACAAAGGTAATAAAATCACAACTCCAGGATGCTAGCGTAAATGCTTCTGAGCGCACTGTTCGAAGAAAATTGAAAGAATTAGATTTTAAGGCCTGTCGCCCCGCCAGGAAGCCCAAGTTAACAGCTGCAATGAAAGCAAAGCGCCTGAAGTGGGCCAAACAATGGCAAGACAAAGATGTGGACTTCTGGAGATCGGTAAGATACAGCAATTTAATCAATAATTGACACATTATTATCATTTTCAGTTAAATAAAGCAAATAAACATGGAAGTTTATATATTTTTCCTATTTTTGACAGGTCTGCTTTAGTGACGAAAGCACATTCGAAATTTTGCAGAATAAAGCTCAGTATGTGCGTCGTCGTCATGGAGAAAAGTTTCATCCTGATTGTGTCATCCCGACGGTTAAACATCCCACCAAAGTGATGATTTGGTCAGTCATCAGCGGCAAGGGCACTGGACGTCTGTACGTCGTCAAAGGAATAATGAGGAAAGATCAGTACAAAGAAGTATTACAAAATCGGTTGATTCCGCAGCTCAGAGAATGGTTTCCAAATGGGGAACCATTCACTTTCATGCAAGATGGAGCTCCCTGCCACACTGCTCGGTCTGTTAAAGCTTTTTTGGCAGAAAAAAAATATCCCTCTGTTGAATTGGCTAAAGATGTGATTACCAACAAAACCCAGCTCCTAGAAAAGATTATTCATGTGTGGAATCATCATCCTCAAATGCAGGAGATAGTACAATCTTGCATTGATAGCATGCCGCGCAGAATTAAAGCTTTGATAGCGGCTAAAGGTGGCTCAACTAAATATTGACTTTTACTAACATTAATTTCACTTTTCTTTAAAACTTAATAAACTTATGCTTTTCTAAATTAATGCTGTTTTATTTATGTCAAATAAATAGGTAATTGATTGGCTAATATAAAAATAAAAAACAAATCAATTTAAAATAATAAAACGGTACAATATCACTCGGTAATTAATATTTTACATGAAATCTTGCAGTGCGTCTAATAATTTGGCCAGGGACTGTATATATATATATATATATATATATATATATATATATATATATATATATAACGGTTTTTATACAGTCTGCGGCCGCTTTCCCGTTCCTAATCGCTAAAGTGTTCTGTCTCTACCAATCTTCTGTTTCGCATGGCCTCCCGCATCCCCTCGTTCCAGGAACGGCAAGGTCTTCCACGTCAATGGAGATGCCCATTTGAATAACTTTGGGCTATCGATCTTCCGACATACGTAACAGGTGTCCAAACCACTGCAGTTGTCGTTTCTCAACTCTCTCCAATATCGTCTCCTCTGCTCAAATTTTGTTGCAGACTTCTTCGATTGTTGTCCTACAAAGCCTCGAAATGCCTGCACCTCGCCTGAGATAATCCATCTCCACCGCATTAATGCGTCTTCTTGTACAAGGACCAAACTTCGCATCCATAATATAAGACAGATTCAACCATTGATTTTCCGATGTGTTGTTTAACTTTAGCAGAGATGTTATTATCCCACTAGACCGTATTTAGGCTTCCCAGCACTTTTCTGCCGTGCTCGATACGACTCCTGATATTTATCAACCAATTTTAGGATATAGTGTAGTTTCATTCTATTTTTTAATTTGTCTTTTTACCATTGTAAAATAAAATTCTTTTATGAGACACCTGCAGATGTCTTTTTTTGTGTTTGAGATCCTAAATACGTTTGACGTCAACTGGGTACAGTTAAGTGGACGACTTCCTACTGTGTAGAAAAAAGTTCTTGTCTCGACCAACTTTTTCATAAAATCTGTTAAATCTTGACAGATCTCGAATCCATCAATCGCTCTATTGCAATACGTTCTAGACTCTAGCAGGGTATAGTCTGTCAAGTGAGAACGTGTCCGCGATAATTCATTTTTGGTAGATGCGCTTCTAGCGATGCGACAAAAAATCGGTGGAGGAAACCTTTGCCTTCGATGCATTTTAGTAAAAGTATCAGTCGATTCCGAACTTTCGTCGAAATTACGTAAAATCCAAAACGAGTGACTTGTTTACGCGTCGGTTTTTCTTTGTTCCCATCCAAAGGAGCCTAAAATGACACATTCCGCGGTCGCAATATATTAAAAAGTCGGTGGCGTTTGTGAAGAAGTAGGTAAATCATTTTAACGAGACGAAAAATGTCGACGACTGGCCAAAACGTAGCTGGGTAGGCAAAGTCACTCCGAAAGTCGAAAAACGAATCGCGTCTTTGTTTTCACGGGACCCGAAATTGACGCTCCGTCAAAGAACGGCAAATTTGAATATGTCCCATGAGACTATTCGACAACATCTTCGTGTTCATGATGTCAAATTCCGAAGCACGTTGAAGAAACCTTGGCTGGGCGAAAATCACGTCGTGAAGCCACTCGCCTGGACCTACTAGAGTGGCCCTCACAATCACCGGACGCCAACCCTATTGAAAACGTTTGGTCGCTTGTAAAGAGAAGGCTCAGAGGAAAGACTCTGAGGACTTTCAATCAATTGTCTCGTGAGATTCGAAAAATTTGCAGAATATGCAGAAAATCTCGTCGACAGCATGCCTCGAAGATGCCAGGCGATTATTGATGCAGGAGGCGATTGGACAACTTACTAAGCTAATTGCGCCGTTGTTAGCACACCAAAGAATACATTGATGACAAAAACTGTTGTCGAAACACATTTTTTCAAGAATACGAGCAGTCACGTTCTTACTTGACAGACTGTGCAGGGTGGTCCAAATTGGAAAATTTTAAAGGTAAACCCCTTTATTTAAAGGAGATAAACGAAAACTGATGTCGGTGTCTGAAGCTCAATTTTTATGATAAACTCAATGGTGAAAACCGCATATCCATATCTACTACAGTTTCAGATATACAGGATGTTTTTCAAAAATCTACATTTTGGAAAAATGTTTGTAATTCTTTTCCTATTGAAATTTTTTAATTTCTGTAAATACATTCTCGAAGCCCTTTTCACGTGGATCTCAACAGTGTAAGTTATATAATAAAAGACTGTTTTTAGTCAATTTCCACTGGTTTATTTAAATTGCGATGACGCGTTTCGCTGTCGATGCAGCTTCTTCAGATCTACATTTTACACTTTTTACGCAGCAAGTAATTTGTACCACGAACGGTATCCAGAGAGGCGTCAACCTTTAAAGAATATATTCGCTCGATTGCGACATAACCTAGTTAATAGTGGCTAGTTTGAAAAGAAACGACCCAAAAATTATGCATCAAACAGGGACAAGGAGTTAGAAAAAATAGTAGTTTTGGGAACTATCGGAAATAATCCCACAACACTTTAACCCGACAGTTAAAAGAATCCACTGGACTACCAAGAACTAACGTAAGTCGTACTTTCAAGAAGCACAAATTCAGGCCATACAGGACAAGAAAAATTTATCACCTTAGAGACGGAGATTTTCAACGGCGTATGGATTTTTTCCCATGGTTTCTGGAAAATTGTAACCATGTTCCGAATTTTTCATTAAATTGCATTTGGACAGACGAAGCTTATGTAAGCATTTTTTAACCGTTACAATTCTTATACGTGGATACAAGAAAATCCTCATTTAGTTATGGAGCAAAGAAATCAAGGCAGATTTGGATTTAATGTGTGGGCAGGAATTTTTAGAGGCAAGGTTATAGGTCTATTTATTTACGAAGGAACACTCACCTCTCAGAGATATTTAGAAATTTTAAGGTAGCAAATAGAACCTGTTGTTGATGAACTGCCGTTAATGGACCTTAGAAATATGTTTTTTCAACACGACGGGGCACCCCCTCATAAGGCTACAGTTATCAGTAATTTTTTATCGGCCAATTTCGATAATAACTGGATAGCCAACCAAGGTCCGAACCGTCGGCCGGCAAGGTCACCGGATTTAACACCCATGGACTTCTATCTCTGGGGAAGATTGAAAGACCTAATTTTTAAATTGCCAACAAACACCCGCAACAGTTAGAAATCGCAGTGATACAAAGTTTTTCAGCTCTCACACCTCTTGTACTAATCAACTTGGTAAGAAGTGTCCAAAAAACTGGTCGACATTTCGAATATCCCTTATAGAAAATTGTTTTGTTTTAGTTTTCTCTACTCGGAATAAATTGTTTCATTGTTGTTTTGTTTTATCTTCTACATAGTTTAAAGTACTATAGCATTTAGTAAATTTCGTTGTAGTTATGATTCTTAGAGTTACTTCTGGGAATTTTTTTTTTTACGATTTGACTACTATCGGTAAACAATTGATATTGCCGCTCCGTCCAAAGCCTACTTCACAAAATGTGCATTTTAAAACTCGCGTAAAAACTGAAAACCATTATATTTTGAAGTAGATTTAAGCAAAATATAAAGCGTGCTATATTTTTAAAGCTCTATTAGAATAAGAAAAAATATACAGGGTATCCTATTTAAAAAATATATTTTTGCATTAATAACTATTAAAATATTAGTTGTAAAAAAATGTAACTTACACTGTTGAAATCCACGTGAGCAAGTGCTTTGAGAATGTTTTTACAGAAATCAAAAATTTTCAATAGGAAAAGAATTACAAACATTTTTCCAAAATGCAGATTTTTGAAAAACACCCTGTATTTCTGAAACGGTACTAGATATCAATATGGGGTTTTCACCATTGAGTTTATCATAAAAATTGAGCCTCAGACACCGACATCACTTTTCGTCTATCTTTTTTAGATACCTTTAAAAGTGTCCAACCCTGTACATATCCGGTGATACTTAGTTAATGAAAAATTGTAATATTAACAAACCTCTCCATTGACCTCTAAAAACTTGTTCAGGTCAAAATTATAACATAATTTAAATTACATTAGGTAGATGTTAACACTGCGATCCAAACTAACTTTATTACAAAGTAATCCTTCAAAAACCCGCATATATAATTACGAAATTGGACCTGCTCCCACATTCGTTATCTCCATAACAGCTAACCGCCATTTATAAATTTTCTATGGCCGATGATATACTGCAGTCGTTGTCTTAACTTTTCAATTAACTTAATGAAAGTAGAATATGATCTAATTAGTCGTGTGGAGAGCCATAAATTACGTCGGTCATCCAGGGTGTGGGTCATCTTAACAACCGGCTGCTGGCCGGTAACACTTTATATTAAGGGTATCGGATGTAATATGAAAATTCGTAAAAATTTTGGCATTTGTTCAACAAAGTTTTATACGAATATTTTATAACTTTTCAAGTATTTCAATGAACTACTTTTTAGACTGTTTTTTAGTGTTCCGTACGGAACACTATAAGGGTCTGTGTATCTGTATGTCACACCCGATTTTCTCCGAAACTATTTAATATCGAAAGTTAAAATTTGGCACTAATATAGGAGTTGATAGCCTCATTGAGCCGTGTAGTTTTGAAAGTTAAATTTTGACTTAAGGGGTGAAATCGGCAGCGGAAAAAACAAATTTACCAAGTCATCGAGTGTGGGTGAAAATTTGTTGGAACACGCGTTCAAAAATGTATAAAATGTAATGCTTGCGCACACTTTTCTTTGTATTATTTTTAAAAAATTGCGAAAAATCGCTGTCCCCCCTTATCTCGAAAAGTTCTGATCAAAAAATTTTTGAAATATTCTTCACACGGTGTAGACTGAACGAAAATTATCACGATTATATTATCATTTAATAATTTATCTGGTATATAAAAAAAGAAAAACAAAAATTTCAAGGTTATCACTTTTCAGTGAAGATCAGAAAAAACCTTGTTGAAAAGTCATTTGGAATGTGTTTTGTGAAGTCACTGATCATTTTATAGCTCCGTAAAAAAAAAATTATTTTAAAAGCAATCAACTGTAACATTCATTTTTTCCTAGATTTTAAGATCATGTTAAAGTAGATCCCAAGATATAAGATCCTGCCTTTTTGCTTTTTCAATGGGGCAATAAACGACCCTATTAAGGTTTTGTGCATAGTTGCCAGGTATTACGATAAAGGTATTTTTATTTCGCCTGCTTTGTATACCGCCCTCACTTGCACCTGCAATCATATTGGATCTATTTTTAACTATATATTTACTACCTGGCAACCCTGTTTGGAGCCCTTTAAGTATTTGATAATATAGGTCTAATGACCACAGGTCAGGATTCGAAAGATATTATTTTTATTTTTAGTTTTACTTACAACGTATCGGTTGTATCTTAACAGTGATTATCGCAAGAGAAAACATATATCACTTGACCCTAAACAAATAGTGAAAAATGTTTACGACAGTTTGATAAAAAGAAATTTGAATAAACAAAGTGATTTGCAAGAAACCAGTGAACTAACAAAAATCCCAATTTCTACGATTAAGGGTATTGTAGGAAAACCATCACTCAGGAACAGGAAAAAAAAAAAAAAACGGGAAGTTTTTCAAATGCATCATGTAGACGATTGTGAAAAAGACGTCATCAGGAGAAAAATATATTCTATGTATGAAGAGCAGTTGGTGCCGACACTAGACAAAATAAAATTAAGACTGGTGCAGGACGGGACCAATATACATTGTGGTCGATCAACTCTTCACAGAATTCTCTTAAAAATGGGATTCACGTTCCGAAAAATCAACAAAAGGCAAGTAGTGATGGAGTCACAAAGATTACGAATCTTGCGACATACTTATTTACAAGAAATTAAAAAGTATCGATCAGAGAATTGGCCATTAATTTACCTTGACGAAACATGGTTCGATACCCATGACACTGTGCAAAAAGGGTGGGTTGACAGCAGTACAAAATGTCAAACTAACTCTCTTTCAAATAAAGGTAAACGAATAACCATTTTGCATGCTGGATCTGAAAAGGGCTGGGTTTCAAATTGTTTACTATTATCTGCAAAAAACATAAAATATTCTAGTTTGGACTATCACGAAGACATTACCGTAGAACTTTTTGAAAATTAGTTTCAAAATTCCCTTTTGCCAAATGTCCCCGAACAGAGTGTTATAGTTATGGACGATGCAAGTTACCATGGTCGCCTACTAAATAAGGTTCCTAATGCAGCCAACACTAAATCGGAAATACAGGAATATATGTTAGAAAATGAGATTTATTTTGACTTTAGTTATAAAAAAAGTGATCTTTTGGAAAGACTATAAATTGAAAAAGAAATATGTTTGTGATAGTATGGCTGAGAAAATGGAGTACACTGTTTTGCGGCTTCCTGCGTATTATTGTGTATTTAATCCAATTGAACATATTTAAATCAAAAATAAGGGCACAAAATGTTTTTCCTACTTTAAGCGTGTCAGTGGTTGAATTAGTAAAAAGAGTTATAAATGATATACCTTGTGACTCGTATTATCCTGAATGTATAGGGTAAACGGAATATTTTCAAATTACAATAAAAAAAATATTTAAAATCGAGAACAATCGACATTATTTTGAAATGGAAAATATTCTATACTTCTTTACCGTCGTTCTTACTCTCATATTCAAAACTTTAATGACCAACTATTCGAACCAACGTTATCAACAATATGTGAACTCTATAGAATTAATCTAATATCATTTGTTGAGTAAACTTTTTGGTCTTAAGCTATTTACATGTCAGTAACCTAATTAACTTAGCCTAGGTAAGGGTTTAATATAAATAAGATAAAAGCTTAAAATACTTAAGACTTAAGATATTTCATGAATTGTGACTAACTTAATACTAATCCCTGGGGAGAGAGCCTGATAGTTTTGGGTGGCGAGTCTTGTGTTTGGGCTGAGGTCTGTCAGCATTTCTGAGTGTAAGGTTAGGGTTGAGGGTAGCTTTACCCAGGAATTCGAGCTAAGCGTTGCTTATGATTTCCCGGATTATTGGTATTTAGAAGTCATGGTGAATTTGGGTATTGCGGACGAACCACAGGACGTTGATGATGATATGAGGCTCCTTGTTTTAAATGGTCTGGAGGGTGAATCTGTGGGGACGTGACATTTACTACCATGCCAGACTGAAGTCAGTGAGGCCAGCCCTGGTGATCATTTTGTAAATTGTCAACTTGTTGCGTGTTGATAATTTGCTGGATTTTTGTGAGGTAGAGCTTGTCTAGGAGCTGGTTGACCTTCATGGTGGTGGCTGCAACCTGGTACTTCCATACGAGCCGATTTTATAGAACTATGGTATTTAAATTAATATGCTCTAATTTTTATAGCCCACGTCACTCGTCATTTAGTTGACCCGCACCTTAACGATATAAAATTTCCATTAATTTTGTTTATTATCTGCCAGCATTTTCATATATTTTATGTCTAGTTTTACCGTCTGGTGACAAAAACTGTTAATTCTCAATGACTTTTAAAATGTTTGCAAAATTTTGAAATTACTATCTGTATAATATTTATATTATGTCAACAAGAATTTTTAAATTTATAAGTAATTTAAAGATTTTTCGTTTTTTTTTTTATTGTTATTACTTGAAATTATGTACCAACTATTCCCTTTTTGCTAACGGACAATTAACTCTGAGGATGATCCTTTGATGGGTTGAAACAATACATATTAATTTTTCTTTACATAAAGAAGGATTTTTGACGTTCTTATGATTTTAAATGATTCTTTCGAATTTTGAAGACGTTTTCAATTTTTGACGAATTTTTCGATTTTTAGGTTTCTTCGATGTTTGATAAATTTTTAAATTAAAAATTAAATTTTTTGGATTTTTTTGAGTTTTGAACAATATTTTGATTTTTTTCGTTTTTTTTCTATTTTTCAGTTCTTATCATATACAGGGTCCCCATATGTATGGAATAATGATTCCACAGCATTTATTAATCAATGTATCAGAAAAATCTTTAAATTAAAGTTATAGGGTGTTATACGGCGCACATGCTGTCGTTAGCAATAAAATGTTTTGATTCCAGAATTTTTTCAAAATTTTTTGAGAAATACTTTTCGAGATAAGGCGGGTGGTCAGCGAATTTTCGCGATTTTTTAAAAATAATACAAAGAAAAGTGCGCGCAAGTATTACATTATATATATATTTTTTACTCGTGTTTTCCAAGCTTTCATTTGACACCACACTCGATTACCTAGTAAAAAAATTTTTCACTTCCGATTTCACCCCCAAAACTAACCCCTTAAGTCAAAATTTAACTTTCAAAACTACATGGATCTGATGAGGCCATCAATTCCTATATTATTACCAAATTTCAACCTTCTATGACAAATAGTTTCGGAGAAAATCGGGTGTGACAGACGGACAGACAGACGGACAGACAGACACAGAAGTGATCTTATAAGTGTTCCGTACGGAACACTAAAAAGACAAAAAAGCTATTAATAAATATTACTCAGTATATATCACCACTACACCAAACACTTTATTTTTGCACTCGACGCGCGTTTCGCTAACCATGTTAGCTTCATCAGGAGCGATGATTGACTAGTCCATGATTGACCAGTCAATCATCGCTCCTGATGAAGCTAACATGGTTAGCGAAACGCGCGTCGAGTGCAAAAATAAAGTGTTTGGTGTAGTGGTGATATATACTGAGTAGTATCATTGTGCCAAAGATTCCACATTCCCAACTTAGTATTAATAAATATTCTAGGTTTATTTTTAAGGTAACAATTGCTCAAGATATCTACCATTAACAGCGAGGCCCACCCAATCTGTCATAAACAGCCTGAACAGAGTTTTGCAGAGAATCCGGGGTTGATCTGTGCTACTTCATATTGAATTCTTTGTTGTAAATCTTCTATAGTTTCAGGTCGCCTTCGGTAGACTTTGGTTTTCAAATGACCCCACAAAAAAATCGAATCCTGTTCTGCCTATCCATCGATTAGAAAAAATCGCATCTAAATATCTACGAACATTGATTTCAAAGTGAGGAGGTGCTCCGACCTGTTTATACTACAAATTCCTGTTAGGGGTATCCTAATTATTTTCATTGGGAAAAAGGCCTGCACGAGTTGGAATAACTTGCTCTTGGAATAACGGTAAATACCGTTGTCCTATAAGATTTCCATCGATAAAAAAAGGGACCAATGATACAAACCCATTCTATTGCAAGAATTATCTGAAGATAACTACGATAGACGCGTTGAATTTTGCGAGGTCATGATGGAACGAATCAACAATGATCCTAACCTAATTGATAATATTGTTCTTTCTGGCGAGGCCACATTTTGTCTTAACGAAAGAGTTAATAAGCATAACTGCTGGTACTGGTCTACTGAGAATCCCCACTGGATAATAGACAGTCATTATTAAAGACCACAAAAGATAAACGTGTGGGCAGGGATTTGTGGACGTCATATCATTGGTCCCTTTTTTATTGATGGAAATCTTATAGGACAGCGATATTTACATTTACTCCAAGAGCAAGTTATTCCAACTTCTGCAGGTCTTTTTCCCGATGAAAATAATTTGGATACCCCTAACAGGAATCTGTGGTATCAAGAGAACGGAGCATCTCCTCACTACGAAATCAATGTTCCTAGATATTTGAATGCGATTTTTCCTAATCGATGGATAGGCAGAAGAGGTGCTGTAGAATGGCTTGCAAGGAGTCCCACCCTTACGCCACTCGATTTTTTTTGTGGGGGTCATTTGAAAACCAAAGTTTCCCGAAGTCGACCTGAAACTATAGAACATTTACAACAAAGAATTCAATATGAAGTAGCACAGATCATCCCGGATTCTCTGTAAAACCCTGTTCAGGTTGTTTATGACAGATTGGGTCATTGTCTCGCTCTAAACGGTAGACATTTTGAGCAACTGTTACCTAAAAAATAAACCTAGAGTATTTATTAATAGTTTTTTTGTCTTTTTTTTATTTTCATTTTAAAGGACAATAATTCCAAAACAGTTCAATTTAGACATATGGTATGTTAGACAAATAATATCTAGAATTTTTAATAGGACTCAAAAATGAAATAATATACAGGGCTTTCCATTAAAAAAAAAATCAAGATGGCGTAATTTCTTCAAACGGGCAGTTTAAAACATTTTATTGTCAACGTCAGTATAAGTGCCGTATACACCCTATAACTTTTATTTAAACATTTTTTTTGATACACTGATTAATAAATGCTGTGGAATCATTATTCCATATATATGGGGAACTCTGTATGTGTAATGAAAGACTAATATTGTCAAATTTCCACTTTATTTAGTTTCACTGAAACTGTATGACGCGTTTCGCTATACTATAGCTTCGTCTGATACAAAATGATATTTGAGTATTAGTGTTGTTACATTTATATAAATACCCTAAGGTAGATAGGTAATAAAATTAATACTATATGCTAATGAATATTGCTGGGAAATCCATTCTGAATATTAATTGTATAAATTGAGTAAAGGGGAGTTACCATGGGCCAGACAGGTATCTTTTTGTTCGTTTAAGATGATGTCTGAATTTTTAATGATATTTATTTCTAAATTTTCTAATAGGGTAAATTTAGAAATAAATAGAATTAAAAATTCAGACATCATCTTAAACGAACAAAAAGATACCTGTCTGGCCCATGGTAACTCCCCTTTACTCAATTTATACAATTAATATTCAGAATGGATTTCCCAGCAATATTCATTAGCATATAGTATTAATTTTATTACCTTAGGGTATTTATATAAATGTAACAATACTAATACTCAAATATCATTTTGTATCAGAAGAAGCTATAGTATAGCGAAACGCGTCATACAGTTTCAGTGAAACTAAATAAAGTGGAAATTTGACAATATTAGTCTTTCATTACATTCGTTATGAATTTCCATCAAATAACAGCCACAACAATTCAAACCTGTATGTATTTTCGATGAGTTCAACTTATTTTGAATTTACACGGCGATCTTGTAACTCATTTTAAATATTGGTATATCTTACGCCAATGAGAAATTTTTCTAAAAATATAAAACATATTACAGAAAACTAATGTTAAATCGCACCTCGCAAATTGGAGAAAAGCTCCTGTTTTATTTCCACCGCAAACCCGGCACGACTTTGACGAGTAGATGGCCATTTTGATAACAAATCGTCCCACCTTACGTTCTCGTAAAGACAAAAAGCAAAAAAAGCCTCACGATCATCAATCATCGTAAACTCAAGTAAATACCGTTCGTTCCGGACTTGTAGTCCCGTATAAGACCGTAACAAATAGCTAATGAAAATGTTTGCGAGAACCCCAGAGAGCAGGACACACAAGCTATGGCGACCGACCCTAACAAAGTCAAAGTCGTTGAAATCGAGACACAAGAGAAACGAAAGAGAATTGCCAACGTCACCGGTGAGAAATGACTGAAATCCACCGAGGAAAACACCACATAATGCACGAGGCAGGTAGAGGACGCTCCGCCAACTTAGAGAATTGTAGCCATTTGTTTCCATCGTACGGAGAAGGCGAATTTAGGTGAATCAGTATAGATGCCCTCGCGACCGCTAAGGCAAATTAAGAGTTATGGTGCTCTGAGAGGATGTTAAGTGGTGGACGATTGAAATGTTGATGGGAAAGGAGGCTTTGCCATGAATGTAATGAGCTTTTTATTTCGCACTGAGAGTAGGGTAAGAAAACGAAAGTCATCAAGAATAATGCATACATCAATTTAGGAAAAGCACGATGGATGATGATAATAATATAAATACACTAAACAACTAGTGTACGGCGTTTTATCACGTTTAAGTTTTTTAAAAAGGAGATTATTTTAACAAGTTTTTTTCCGCCAATTAAACTCAAACATACTTTACAATAAACCCGGTGGCCAAGTCAAAAAAGTGATTAGAAAAACGGGCTTTATGAGCTCATCAAAGCTTGTGAGTCAAACTTTAATGAAAAGACTGTGAGTACGTGAATAAAAATAGGTCCTTTAAGGCCAATTATTACTGTAGTGTTAATCGTAAGGCAGCACAAATCGGCTGATTTGTGCTGCCTTACAGTTTGGAGTTTTTAAGTACACAAGTACACTTGTCCTAAGGTCACACATTTAAAATTTATACAATCGTTGTTGAAGAATTTGTATTTTACTTCCCTAGTTTCGAGCTGTCGAAATTCTAAATATCAAAACCGTGATTAAATTTAAATCGAGATTCACTCCTCAAAAACACACGCCAATAAAAATATAATGAACACATCTGATTGGTCACCAACTTTTTCTTAATTATTTTTATTTGACATTTAGTTATATAACATTTAAAGTTACCATAAAATATTGTACTTAGAACTTCGAATAACATAGACTATTCTGTAAGATGGACAGATTTCTATAACAAACATACTATAAAAATATTATAACTCAACTTACAATATTTACCTTTAATTTATTTAAATTTATATATAACCTTAATTTGACTCTGATAACAATTTTTTGTTTTGGTTGTGGTAAAGGTTGCTTAGCGATAATTAACAACTGTTTAGTTTTTATACAGAGGATGGTAAATTTTGAGAAAATCAGCTCTGCCTTAATGCATTAAATATTAAATAATAGATGCTATTTTAATTTAAATAAGAAGTTTCACCTTTCGTTAGTTTAAAATAAACGTATAATTTATTCATTTACCATAAATGTCATTTTACCACTGCTGGTACTTAGGCGACTTATTTTACACTTACAATGTTGCCGTCGTTTAAAATTGCAACTGGTCAAGACTTGCGTTAGCTGATTGATTTTTTATTGCTTTTAAACAATGCTGGTCAGTACAGGTGCTAAACTTCACATACTGACACAAAATACTTTTCTATGAAAGATTGTTTTGTAAGAGCAGTACAAGGTAAGACTGATAAGACTTTTTCTAGATATTTTTGGCATTATTATTATGCTAGTACTATGTAAATGTTTGATATCAGTTGAAATTTTGAGATAAGTACACCAACCATTGTTGAATAAATTGTATTTTACTTCTCTAGCTTCGAGCCTAGAATCCGAAAAATATTGTTTCCCATTTCTGTTGGTCCCTTTGCTGATTTTTTGGCGCGATAATTCTTGACCAAAACGAAATATCTGCCATATTTAAGGTAGGAGGGGAATTTATAGTTTTTGAGAAACATAACTCCAAAAAAAAAGGTAGAAAGAACAGAGGTCGTTAAATATTGTAGAGTTTTAATAGTATTTTATAAATTTAATATTGGTAAATTTTAAGCCTAATTTTTTATACTCAAACATATAATGAGTTAAAAGGGTGAGGAGAGGGTTAGAGTAGTTGCTACGTATACATCTTCTTG
>CM032454.1:199243701-199287620 GCA_019049505.1 Pachyrhynchus sulphureomaculatus
AAATATAAGTTGTAAATTCGTTTCTTTCATTACCTAATAACTAAAAAAACTTTTTGCAATTAACTAATAACTAAATACATTAGTAAATTTATACATCAACATGAAAAAGTCAAAGAAATCTTACCGCGTATAGTCTGGTCAATGGATCTTTGCAATCATGAGATCCACCCGACGTAAAGAATATCATACGATTCAATCGGCTGTCAATTTCAGTGTTGGCGGTTTCACTTGTAAATGACAATTTCAGAAGTCAAAATAGAATTTAAATTTTTCATCCGGTTTGGTAATTAACGAAAATTACGGATATAATGAATGTGTATGATGTGTAAAAACACCCTAGTTCTTACTTACGAAGAACATTTACCTCTCTGCATAAATCCAACGTCTAATATCACCTATTTTTATTTTTCAGGTTGCTATTAAATTATTTCGTCAGTAAATTTACTTTATGAAAAGTTTTACAATTGTTATCTGTTAAAATTATTTTGAAGTTTGTGTAATGGCAATGAAATTACAATACAGACTTAACACACAGCTTTATCAAATTTACATATAAGGCATTATAAAAACTGTAAAAAGTTGCACCGTAGAACTCATTAAATGAAAATACTTTTAAAAACAGAAAGATATTTCATGACGAGGATATGAAGTATGAATTTGAATTGCATAATCCAATTTTAATATGATTTATCTAATCGAACTAATAGATATATAGATAAAGTCTATTTTTGTCCTGCAAAATTTACAATGAATGTTGCCCAAGGGGCTTGGAACGTGTCAATAAGTAATATTTAAATTATTAGTTGAATGATGACACTAATCGCTAGAAGTAGATTATTCACTCTCGCTTTCGTCATTCCCAACACGAATAATGATTTCTGGAATCTCTTCGATTGTTACCTCATAATCACTGTTGAATCAGGTTTTCTGTATGTTGTACGCTGGCATGCCATACCTCTGGTTTACACTTTGTAAGGCTCTATTCCACATCTGAAGTTTTTGTTTGTTTATCTCCATATCCCTCTTCACCAATGTGCTTGTTATAAAAATGTTTTTGCAATTTGCTCAAATCAGCTCGATTGCATTAAATTGAATAAAGATAAATGAGTGTAGCAAATTAAAAAAGGTGCAATTAAGATGATATAAATATAAGTTTTTAACATAATCACCGTTAAGGTGCTTGAAGAAGATAAATTCATTTTTCAATTTGATTTCAGGAAAATTCTGGCTCCTTAGGGGGCAACCGACTTCGGGTGTTGATTCAATGTTGGAAATAAAAACAGGGAATGACACGGCCTTTCCAACGGTAATGTTTCAAAAATTCTTCGGCGTCGTCTATTTGTTTGTTTTTCATTTATTCTGTGAATATTCATGGATTCCACCTAGCCCAAACATTCCGAAAATGAAGCTCACTACTGATCATATGATTTACCTCTCTCTTGACAAATATTCAGATTTTTGTCATTTTGTTTGTTTTTGAATGTCCTAATCTATGAGGGCAGTTTTCGGTGGAGTGGACCTTGGTTTATCAAGTCCATGATTCACATTTTCGATCGTTTCATCAACATACACATGCTTCAAATGCATGTAAATTTATTTAGGGACTATAAATTCGACAAAATTTTAACGGGATTTTTTATAAAAAAGAACTCCTACATACAACTCTAAAAACCGGAGGGAAGTAGTTTTTCACACAAAGGAATCCATGCGATAATGGAAGTCTAAACACTCAATTTAAAATCGCTGACAGGGAGATCAAGATTATATATATTTATATATATATATATATATATATATATATATATATATATATATATATATATTATATATATCATAAACTTAAAAGGAAACTATAAATCGAATGCATTCTACCAGTAACAACATATGGTAGAGGAGAAACGTGGGTTTTAACAAGGAAAGTTTGAGAAAATTTCAAGTTCACCAGAGAGCAATTGAAAGAAAATCCTCAATATATCACTTAGGAACCGCAAACCAAATGATTGAATAAGGAAAAAAAATTGGTCCACGACATACTTAAAAGAATATCTTCCCTCAACTGATACTGGGCTGGCCATGTGGCCAGAAGTACTAATGACTGGAGTGGAAAAGTTACTAGATGGAAATCATGGGGAAAAAAGAAGTACTGGCAGACCTCAGCAACGTTGGTACAACGATATTAAAAATCAATGGTACTTAATTGGTATCAGATTGCTCAAAACAGGGACATAGGGAAACATATGAGAGAGGCCTATATCCAAAGGATAGAGAATGGCTAGAAAAAGAATATATATATATATATATATATATATATATTATATATATATATATATATATATATATATATATATATATATATAAGGTAGCTCTATAGGCCCTGTAGGCCTAAGGCTTGATCGGCAATTCTTCTCCATTCATTCTTTTCTGTGGCCTTTCTTTTCCAGTTACATATCTTTAGCTTTTCTAAATCCTCCTCCACTGCCTCTAACCATTCTCTGCTTGAGCGTCCTCTCCTTCTCTTTCCGTTCACCACCTCTTTCAACATTTTTTTTGCTACTTTGTTTTCCGACAATCGTTCTACGTGACCTAGCCATCTGATCCTCTGTGCTATGATTGAATGGCTGTGGTAGAGTTCATATAGTTCACTATTTGTTCGCCTCATCCAGATTCCGTCTACTTTTTTCCCCCCATATATTCTTCGTAATATTTTCCTTTCCCATATCTCTAATTTTTGCTCTTCAGCTCTATTTAGCGTCCATAACTCGCATCCATATAGGGTTACAGGTCTTATCACTGTTCTGTATAGTCTTTCTTTTGCTCCTTTAGACACCAATTTCGATCTAAATAGTTTCGTTAGAGTTTCTGCACTTAGACGTCCTTTGTTTATTTTGTAATTTATTTCTCTGCTTTCTTCATTTCTACTATTTAAGTTCATTCCCAGGTAAGTAACGTTTTCTCTTTCGCCAAACAAACAAATCGTAATTTTTGAAAGACAGGGTATCAAAGTTATCATTTTATTTTAGTTTTTCTCAAGTATCTTTCTTAATAATTGTACTATTTATACAAAATTCGGTGTTAAGGGGTTTTCTGAGATGAGAAATCGAAATCAGCTTACAGTTCTGTGTAAATTTTCGTGGGCGCCACTTAATGCACTGTGTATACTTTTACATTGTCATAACTTTTTGATACCACTCTGTATGATATCTTGAATTAAAATATGCGTATTCTCCGCCTCCTCCTATCCAAAAAAGCTCTCTCGGTAAATGCTGCTTCGAGCAACAGTTTCTGAGATAGTGGGATGTTTTAATTTATGGGTTACAAATTTATCAATTTGTGGGTAATCTTTTAAGCCCTTAGCCGGTTGGTTTTTACATTCTTACTCTCCCATTGGTCTTTAAATCTATTATTGTTGTTAGCCTGTTTGCCTTTAAGCATGCTCCAAATTTCAAAGACTATTCTTTTGGACCTGTCCTAAGCCTAGATGAAGTGTGGATGAATTAAAAAATGGAAACAAACATTCCATTATCTCAGAAACTGTTGCTCGAAGCAACATTTACTAAGAGAGCTTTTTTAGACAGCAGAAGGCGGAAAATACGAATATTTAATTAAAAATATCATACAGAATGGTATAAAAAAATTATGACAATTTAAAAGTATACACAGTGCAATAATGGCACCCCCTACAATTTACAGTAAAACAATGAGCTGATTTCGATTTCTCATCTCAGAAAACCCTTGGCACCGAATCTTGTACAAATAGTAAAATTATTAAGATATCTACTTAAGAAAAACTAAAATAACAGCAGTATAAATTTGACACCCTGTATCTCAAAAATTACGAATTTTTGGACTAAGGTAAGTTGGGTTAAATGGTTCATCCCAGAAATCCACAGTAACTCTATATACACGGAATACTGGGACACCCTGTATATATATATATATATATATATATATATATATATATATATATATATATATATATATATATATATATATATATAGTTATGAAACTAGTTGGGGAACTCGGCAAAAACGGGCATCAACAGATGTTCATACTATATTCATTTAGCCAATATTTCGGTCCTAGGTTGGGACCTTCATCAGGGCACAAACTGAAAAAGAGATAACGAAGCAACCAATAAAGAAAATTAGGCATAAAGAATTGGTGTTATTAAGTCAAGTTTTTAATTATTAATTTCTAATTTGCAATTTTTGATTTCAATCTTACAATTATTAATATGTAACTATTGTAATTTAACAGTATTTATATTCTAAACAATCACAAATTATTATTATCATTATGAAGAAATGTCAAAAAACACTTGTAGCATGAAATTTAATCTAACAAGAATGACCATCAATAACAATCGCCATAGTAAAAACCAACACTGAAATAAAACAACCACTATTCACTAACATATTAACATAAAAACATGGCGTTTACAGCAGGGATGCCATTGATAACGTTGGATGCTGAAATTCAAAACTAATTAACCACCTGCCATCTTAAAGAAAAAATGAAAAGTGACAACTTTGACAGGGCGCTGACAAAGGACGACCACCTGACAGATGTAAGGGATCACTCAAAAAGAATAAAAGGAAAGGTCGAACGACCAGGAAAGGACCAGTTTAGTACAAAATTAAGTGCTACGTCATATAATAAAATTTTGGTATAAAGGGAAAGGATATCCAATGGGAAGGCAAATTTTCGCTGTTATGACCATTGAGTGACATATAAAGGAAACAGTTTTTTACTTCATCTGGGGGGAGTAGAGCAAGGGAAAGAGGAGGGCGGCAATTGGAAAGGGTTTTTTCATTAATTGGGAACATATTAATCAATTTATTATTATAATTGTTATTATTATTAATGTTACTTCAATAGGAATGTAATTATAAAGAAATTGAAGGGAAACCAAGAAAAACATGTACTTAAACAAGATGGTACCCAGAGGGCAACTTGCAGAAGGACAGAGCTTTCAAATACCAAAACGAAAATTATTATGAGGAGTATGACGACCCAGAGATATTATGCAAAGGATGACGATCACAAGAGAGAAGAAAGCTGTTATATGCTGCTCAAGCCGTCAAGATCAGTTCTTTTATTAATATTTTGGGGATTCTCGTTGATATAGCACATCTCAAGGAATTCTCTTTTAAGAAGGTTTTTTTGAATATGAAGGATTTTTGGTTCTCTGAAATTAAAGGAATGTCCATTATCAACAGAGTGAGTTGCCAGTGCACATCTTTGTGGATGGTATCTGGTGTCGCTTTTATGTAATGCGATGCGACGGTTGAGACATTGTGATGTCTGGCCGATATATACAGCAGGACAATCAAGACAGGAAACGGTTTTAGACTACATCTGACATAGAAAGAATTAGGTAGAGAAGATTTCAATTTGCTGAAAATACGCTTATTTTTATAGAAATAGTACTTGGCAATCTTAACATTGGGAATGACGCGCAAAATATGAACCAATTTTGAAGTAAGACCAGGTATAAATGCAAAGAGAGAGCAAAATATATATATATATATATATATATATATATATATATATATATATATATATATATATATATATATATGTAGATGTAGAGACCATCCGACGATAATCTCATAGAGTTTCACGACGGCTGACGATGCAGTGCAGAGTGGACAGATCTTATTGGATAATAATATACGCAGTTACTAAGAAATGTGATAATAAGGAACACACAGCTAAGATAATAGAGATTTATTGAAACTTGTTCAATGTTATTTCACTGTTATTAAGAGCCCCGTCGAATCGACCCCGAAAATGTAAATCTAAAGTTAATTTAAAGAATCTCAGTTCGCTTTTTTTGCGGTTACTTTTCCAACAAATTAGACTTTGTAATGGTTGAATGCAATTAAATTAAAAGGTCCACCGGGCGAGATGAATCGTTCTGTCTCGTGTCGGATTCTATGTCGACGGTGGCGAAATCTGCATTCAGCTCATTAACCAGGTAAATTAAACCGTCAGGGCTTATGGCGGGAAAGAGAATTACCTGGGAGGACTAGTTCACCTCAAATCGCGCCAGATAATTACCCCCACAATGAAAACGAGGGGTAAATATCGTTTAATGTAAGGCTTGCGATACTGGTATTAAGGGGTGATGATGATGTTTAAGTTCGTAGCTGGGAAGAAAATATAATTTTATAGTTTAGATTATTAGAGAAACATTAATAAATGTAGATTTAGAACTTTTAGAGGTTTAAACATGGAATTATATTATTATCCGAACTAATCAAAAAAGTCTATCTAACTGTTTACTAAATGAAAATAATTCTTCATTACTGATTAAATTAGTATATTATTAAAAAATAAGCAGAGGCGTCAACCAAACAGGTGTGTGGCGGCATAAGTCACTCCCCTAGTATATTTGCTTCAAGGTGATTTTTAGTGTTCCGTACGGAATCACTTCGGTGTCTGCCCGTTTGTCACATCCGATTTTCTCTGAAACTTTTTGACATAGAAAGTTGAAATTTGGAACAGATATAAGAAATTGATGGCACCCCATCACCTGTGTAGTTTTAAAAGTAAAAATTAGGGGTTAGTTTTGGGGGGTTGGAAATCGGAAGTGAAAAAAAAATTACCAGCGAGTTCAAATATATATATATATAATATATATATATATATATATATATATATTATATATATATATATATATATAACATATATATATATATATATATATATAATATATATATATATATATAATATACATATATATATATATATATATATATATATATATATATATATATATATATATATATATATATATATATATATATATATACGATTTAGGCGTAACTTTGGAATCTGTCTTTATGTCAGAAGCGACCTCTCTTGCCAACGAGAAGAGGCTCTGGAGCCCCCAAACTTTGATGTTATGTGGTTAAAAATAACGACTCAACCAACCACAAAGTTCATCTGTATCCTCTATCGACCACCAAGTGACACTAACTTTAGAACACTTCTCGCTTCCCTTGCAGACACCATCGATCATTTACAAATTAACTATCCAAATGCCGAAATTGCCATCCTGGGCGACTTTAATGTCCACCACATCAACTGGCTTAAATATTCAAATACTACCAACGAACAAGGTCGTGAAGCCGAATCATTTTCAATCAGTTGTGGCTTAACTCAGCTTATTGACGAACCAACACGGATCCCTGATCGAGACGGAGAGTTTGCCAGTCTTCTTGATCTCTTTTTAACAACCAATCCGGAGATTTACACAGTCAGCGTAAATCCGCCGTTAGGTTCTTCCGACCATGAACTACTTTCGACATCGAGTATTCAACCAATCAATGACAGAGAGGCGCCTAAACCGCGCAAGATTTGGCACTACAAGTCTGCTAAATGGGAAGATCTCATGGAATATTTTCGAACTTTCCCTTGGTTAGACGTTTGTTTTCGATCCGACGACCCATCTGACTGCGCCAGGGAGGTTTCCGATGTTATTTTGGCCGGTATGGAGGCTTACATCCCTTTTTCGAAGAAATGCCCTTCCAACGGCAAGCCTTGGTTTGACCGAAAATGCAAAGAAGCTGTTGCTTCTAAACATCTTGCATACCGACAATGGCGCGAAAATCCTAACACCATAAATCGTAATACATTTGTTCGTGCCAGGAACAGATGCAAAGAAATTATCGACGAAACCAAGGAGGTACACAATCAACGGATTAGAAACAAACTTCTCGCCTGTCCCGGCAATTCAAGGTCCCTTTTGGTCGGTCGCTAAGGCAGTTAGTCAAAATTTCACCAAATCCACCATACCACCACTTACACGGCCAGATAATTCTATTGCAACGACACCTGTTGAGAAAGCGAACTTGTTGGCTGAACTCTTTGTTTCACATTCTACTGTCGATTTCCAAGGAAAAACACCACCTACTATTCCCATAGTGCAGTCAAGGATGCCCGATGTTGTCTTCAGACAGCGTATCATAAAGCGTATTCTGATGATGCTAGACACCAAAAAGGCTTCTGGCGCTGACGGAATACCTGCCGTAGTTCTTAAAATCTGTGCGAGGGAACTAACACCAGTTTTCTGTAGACTTTTTAACCTATCCTACAGAAAGGGAATATTTCCTTCCTGCTGGAAATGTGCTACAGTTCAGCCGATACCTAAAAAAGGCAAGAAGGACCTTGCCAAATAACTACCGACCAATCGCACTGCTTTCAATAATATCGAAAGTCATGGAAAAGGCTATCAATCAGCATCTTCTAAAATATCTTGAAAGATTCAAAATCATTAGCGATCACCAATATGGCTTTCGAAAAAAATAGATCAACAGGAGATCTTCTGACTTATGTAATACATGTTTGGAACAATGCAATTGAACACTTTGGAGAATCTCGAGCGGTTGGTCTTGACATATCCGAGGCATTCGACCGTGTTTGGCACGATGGGCTGTTGGCTAAGCTACGTTCTTATGGTATTTCGGAAAAGTTCTGTTTGTGGCTCTCATGTTTCCTCAGAGAGCGTTCTTTACGAGTGGCAGTTGACGGATTTCTTTCTAACACCTTCACTATCCACGCCGGTGTACCCCAAGGCTCCATACTGTCTCCTACTCTCTTTCTTATTTACATTAACGATCTGCTGGAAAAGGCCGAGAATCCAATCTACAGCTTTGCAGATGACAGTACACTTATCTCTTCATTCACTTTGAACGTTCAGACATCGGCTACTCAGACGAATATCCGCAGACAGCAGGAAGTCATTCAACTTAACAAAGACCTGGAAGAAATTCTATCTTGGGGTGACAGTAACCAAGTGGAATTTAACGCTACAAAAACCAGGCGGCAGTTTTTTTCTAAAAAAGTTAACGTTGCTGAACCCGACATAGTTATGTCGGGGCACTCCATTCCTCTAACATCGTCACTCAATTTGTTGGGCGTTAATTTGGGGGCAAATATGTCCTGGCATGAACATGTTGGCAGGGGGCATAGCAAGGAGAGCTTCTCAAAAGTTGGGAATATTATTTCGAACCAGAAAGCTTTACACTCCAAAACAACTGTTAATTCTTTACAAAGCTCAAATTCGACCAACTATGGAATACTGCTCTCATGTTTGGAGCTCCGCTCCCAAACATACACTGCATTTGTTGGATTCTATTCAGAGAAGAGCTGTTCGTCTGATTGGAGATCCGGAACTGACCGTCGGCCTTGATTCGCTGGAACATCGAAGAACGGTTGGCGACTTGAGCCTATTCTACAAGTACTTTCATGGAAAGTGTTCGAAGGATGTGGCCCGCTTAATTCCTCCCAGAGCGGTGCATGTTAGAAGTACACGTCGCGCTAATTCTTCACATCCGTATGAGGTTCAGCTTGTTACTCCTCGTACAACGCTTTTCAAGCAGTCTTTTATATGGAGACCATCATCCCTTTGGAATAATTTGCCCAGGACTGTGTTTCCCACCGAGTACAATCTACAGCGATTCAAGAACAAAACGTGAATCGCTTTCTCCGCACATGTGTCGCTCCTGTAGCGCTTTAGGGACTTCCCTGTAGCACGTGTGCTAGACCCATAATATATATATATATATATATATATATATATATATATATATATATATATATATATATATATATATGATGTAATACTGTACTTTTTTAAAAATAATGTATTATTTTTTAAAAATTACACAGGCAACGATGAAAAAACTTTTTTAATAATTATACTGGATTTCTATGTTTTTTGGTGTGCTGAGTCCCAAAGTTATAATAAAAAAGTCTTATCACCCACCAGTTTTTCGGATTTTAATATTCAAAATGTGAAAAGTTTATTTTTTATCATTCGAATGTCATTAGATTGGCAATAAAATCAGAATTTTATATGGTTGGCAGTAAAATCAAATGTTATTAGGTTGGCAGTTCCGATAAATGTCACAGCTGTTTGTTTTTCTTCCAGTTAATATAACCTCGCATTGCAATGTTTAACCCATGTGCTTTAATTCACACTCAAAAGTATGGTTGTGGTTGTAAAACTCTCCTGACATTTTTTGTTATATATGTGGTGAGTTTGTAGTTAAAAAACATCAAAGAAACGTTGCTGACTTTGTAAAAAGAGTATACTTTGCATATTTTGGTGTAGAAATCGGTAATCAAGAAAAAATGTTGGGCTCCTCACAAAGTATGGTATGTTTGTGTCGAGGATCTTAGGAAATGGTATAAGAAAGAAAGAAAGCATTTAGATTTGCAGTACCCATGGTATGGTGAGAGCAAGAAAATCTTTCAAATGATTATTATATTTGCGGTGTTGATGTTTCTGCATATAACTCCAAAAATAAGAAAGTAATTGTCTATCCCTCCAGTTTATCAAGCAGGAAAAGGATTTGGTTTACTGCCATGATATTGGTAGATTAATGAACGAATTTGGCATTGAGTACAAGAAGGAAGATTGGAGGCTTTTTATAGACTCATCAAAAACTAGTTTAAAAGGTGTTCTGTTATACAACGGAAATACTTATGCTTCACTGACTATTGCTCATTCAGTCCATATGAAGGAAACTTACAAAAATCTTAACATGATTTTACAGAAAATTAACTATCCAGCTCACAATTCGATGCTATGTGGAGATTTAAAATTTGTCTCCATGATCGTTGATCAACAAAAGGGATTTACAAAGTTTCCATGTTTTATATGTGAGTGGGACAGCAGAGCAAGGGTCCAAAAGATAATGGCCCCTAAGAAAAACTTTAACACCTGGCGAGAAGAACATTTTGCATAAAACTTTAGTAGACCCAAAAAAGGTTCTTCTACCACCACTACACATCAAGTTAGGCTTAATGAAACAATTTGTGAAAGTTTTACCTAAAGATGGTGAATGTTTTAAATATTTGTGTAAAAGATTTCCTCATTTATCAGAAGCCAAACTGAAAGAAAAGGTTTTTCGTTGGGCCTGATATTCGTAAAAATGATGTTCGATTCCAACTTTCAAGCAAGGATGATTACAAAGGAAAATGAGGCTTGGATATCATTTAAAGAAGTTGTGATTAAGTTTTTGGGCAATGTGAAAGACCTATGAACTTATCGTAGCTAATATGATAGACAAGCTAAAAAAATCTGGGTTGTCTGATGAGCCTTAAAGTCCACTTCTTGTACAACCATCTTTACTTTCTTCCTAAAAAATTTAGGCGATGTGAGTGAAGAGCAGGGGGAACGGTTCCATCAGGGCATAAAGGATATGGAGAAACGGTACCAGGGATGGTGGAATATCAACATAATGGGTGACTACTGTTGGTCACTTCGTAGAGAACAACAAAATGCATTACATCGGAGAAAAAAGCTGTACAAGAAACTTCACAGAGAAAAGGGAAAGGAAATACAAAAAAATAAGCACCTAAAATATTCGCATTGAAGTGAAATATGTTATCGTGAGTAAAAATTGTTGCCTAATCAAATAAAAGTACGGTTTAAGTTTTTATTTTTTATGTATTAAATTTTCCCTATTTTGAAATTTAATCGATGTCATATTGTCAGAGAACTGTGGGTGATACAAAAGAACTGATACCAGATACGGTTTCAGCACCCAAAAATACATAATACTTAGATGTATTGGTTTAAAAAGTTTTTACAAATTTTTTTGGCCTGTGTTATTTAAAGATCTTGACTTAAGGTCAATTCTTTTGGCATATTAGGTTTAAGCATGTAAAATACCTATATATATATATATATATATATATATATATATATATATATATATATATATATATATATATATATATATTTATATATAAATATATATATATATATATATATATATATATATATATATACATATATATATATATATATATATATATATATATATATATATATATATATACATATATATATATATATATATATATATATATATATATATATATATATATATATATATATATATATATATATATGTACATATATGGGGGGTCTGTTCATTTAATTTTTTAATTTACTTACAGAGAAATTATGTTAAAATGCTGACATGATGGGTGAATTCTGACCTTGGATTAGATTTCAGTTCCCCAAAATACGTATAGATATGGTGGTTTGCCCCTTTACATTTTTAATTTATTTCTAAAAGTATTTTTGGGCATTTTCGAGGTATTTTTTGAGGTTATTTCAAAACCCTTGGGTGATGAGTCAACTCTGAGTTCAGATTCGTATTCAGCACATCAAAAAACATATCGTACAGTAGCTCATCTTTCTACTACAAAACTTTTTTTGTGGTCCTGTATAATTTATCTGGTATATAAAAAAAAAAAAACTTTAAGGTCATAAGTTTTCAACAAAGATCGGAAACAAATTTTGCTGAAAACTTATACCAGGAGTACAAGTATGAAATGCGGATTTCAGGCAACAGATGGTGCACCAATGCAGTTTGTGTTATAAAGATTTGACACTGCGCCATTTTGATGTGTCATCAACAAGTGTCAGACGCGCACGAGTGATAAATTGCAAAAGTGTGTGCATAGTGTTGTGTTGTTGTGTTCAATGTCGAAATTTATACCGAACAAAGAGCATTCGCGGACAGCATTAATTTTTTGTTTTCATTTGAAGAAAACTGCTATTGAATGTTACCGATTACTTCGAGAAGCTTATCGTGAACATGCTCCATCGCAAGATACGTATGAATGATGGTTTCGGCGTTTCAAAAGTGGTGACTTCGATGTTGCAGACAAGGAACGTGGAAAACCGCCAAAAAATACGAAGATGTGGAATTGCAAGCATTGTTGGATGAAGATGATTCGCAAACACAAAAGCAACTCGCCGAGCAATTGGGCGTTAGTCAACAAGCTGTTTCCAATCAGCTACGAGAGATGGGAAAGATTCAGAAGACCGGTAGATGGGTACCACATGAGTTGAACGACAAGCAAATGGATGGGAAAAGCGCAAAAACACGTGTGATATTTTGCTCGCTCGGTACAAAAGGAAAATCGTTTTTGCATCGTATAGTTACAGGGGATAAAAAGTGGATTTATTTTGAGAATCCCAAGCGCAAAAAATCGTGGGTAGATCCAGTCGCACCATCCACATCGACCGCAAGACCGAATCGCTTTGGCAGAAAGACGATGCTCTGTGTTTGGTGGAACCAGAGGGGGCGTGGTCTATTATGAGCTGTTAAAAACCTGGGAAAACGGTTAATACTAAACGTTACCAATAACAATTGACCGATTTGAACCGTTCGCTGCTTGAAAAAAGGCCAGAATACCGAAAGAGGTAACACAAAGTCATTTTTCTTCATGACAATGCTCCATCACATACGGTAAAACCAGTACGCGACACGTTGGAGCCACTCAGCTGGGAACTTCTACCCCATGCGGCTTACTCACCAGACTTGGCACCTTCAGATTACCACTTGTTTGCATCGATGGATCACACACTTGCTGAGCAGCGCTTTGGTTCGTATGAAGATGTGAAAAAAATCGCTCGATGAATGGTTCGCAGCAAAAGGGGAAGATTTTTACTGACGTGGTATTCACAAATAGCCCGAAAGATGGGAAAAAATGTATAACAAGCGATGGCGTATACTTCGAATAAAGCAATTTTTATCATTCTTCCGAATTTAACACGTTTTTTTTAGAAAAAAAATCCGCATTTCATACTGGTATAAATTAACAAAATTTCTTATTTTAAAAGCAATCACCGTACGGAACACTAATTGTGCAAGTCCGACTGCACTTGGTCGATTTTTTTTGTTCTATAAAATATTTCCGTTGATAATATTCGATATAGATTATTAATAGATGCATAAATTTATTTGGGGACAACAAAACCATATATGTTATTTTAAAAATCAATCTACGTCATAAATCTGAGATTCAGAAAGGAACAGAAGAAAAGGCTGTCTATTTATTTACGAGTTCTGTTACCACGTAAACAATTTCTACTCTTTTAAAAGCCTATTTTTAATATTACGCGTTATTTTTAGGAAAAATTTTAAATCTATTATATAAAATATAAAGTAGAAAAACGTGAAAGCACGTGACATGTAGCTCAAATAGTCGATTGTCGCCGAGAAGTCGCGGTGGGGTTTTCATTGAAAGCCGCAGGACGGGAGTGTTGCAAACTCGTTAAACAATAAAACCATCTTGGGGCACCTCTTATTTAGGATAATGGCCTATGTAGGTTAAAGGATGGATCTTATAGGAAACAGCATGAAAGTGGGTTTTTAGCAAACAAGTCGCACTATAATGGTCTAACGAGGAGGAACGGGTTGAACGCCTTTCCATTTTTAAACTTATGAAAGCGTCTTTCCATATTTTTCAGTATTTCGTGTTATGAACCTAAAAATAAATAAATAATCGGGTACGAGGGTGGACTAAACAATACAAAACAAGGTAAATAACTTTTTTTTGTGAAATAAAAATCTATTTCTCAACATAATCTCTATTGAGCTCAATTCATTTGGTTCAGCGAAATATTATCTCAGACAAAAAATATTTTAAACTGTGTATAACACATGTAACCTCTTCATTTGACAAAAATTTCTTCCGCCTAAGCCAATTTTTGAGGTTCTTCTTCTTTTGGATGGTTGTAGCTTCTACTTGATGGAAATTCATTATAAATATATAATAAAAGACTATTTTTAGTCAATTTCCACTGGTTTATTTAAATTGCGATGACGCGTTTCGCTGTCGATGCAGCTTCTTCGGATCTACATTTTTACACTGTCAAGTTAAGTTTAATGTACACAATTTTATATAATTTCTTAATTAAAATATTACACCTAATTAAATTACATTGATAGTATTGGAAAACCTACACAGATTTGGAATTAGAAGAATAAATTTAATAATGGTGAATTGCTTAAATCTGCCTGGTCGTTGAGTAAAGTACCTGTAGTCCTTAATCGATTTATTTGCATTGTCTCTAAAAGGTTTAGTTTTAAACCTTTTTGTTGGGTGGTGTGTAAAATTTTGAAATTCTTGTTAAATGTGTGATTTTCTGTTAAAAGATGATTAGTATATGTTGAATTGGATTTTTTATGGGTGAAACTTTTTTCGTGTTCTGTAATTCTTTGTATAAATGTACGTCCAGTTTGTCCTATGTATGTTTTAGGACATGACCCACTTGTTAATTGATAAACCCCTGATCTATTGTCTTTATTGATTTGTGGTTTGTAGTTTTTAAGATATTTCCCTATAGTATTATTAGTCTTGTAAGCTATGTTGATATTTTTTTAATTTAAAAATTTCCCCAGTTTTTCCGTTGGTTTGCCGAAATAGGTTAAGCATTTAAATGTGGTATTTCTGTCCTTAAAACGTGGGTATATTTCTGAGATTGCCTTGTTTCTAACTTTTTACAGTATATTAATTCTTTACATAGAAATATCAGTTTTACAATGGAAGAACAAGTCGAAGGGAAAATCAATTGCCTAGACTTAACAATCAGTAAAACTAGGAAAAAACATGAATTTGCAATATATCACAAACCTTGTCATACAGATACCATAATTCACAATAGTTTTCACCACCCTAACCATCATAAACTCGCAGCTTATCATAGTTTTATACATAGACTAACTAATATCCCCTAATCAGAGGAAAATTTTACTAAAGAATTAAGCTACATAAAACAAGTAGCCGTTAACGACGGTTATTCGGTTACTTTAATCAATAATATCGTTAGGAAAAACGTTAGAAACAAGGCAATCTAAGAAATATACCCACGTTTTAAGGACAGAAATACCACATTTAAATGCTTAACCTATTTCGGTAAACCAACGGAAAAACTGGGGAAATTTTTAAATCAAAAAAATATCAACATAGCTTACAAGACTAACAATACTATAGGGAAATATCTTAAAAACTACAAACCACAAATCAATAAAGACAATAAATCAGGGGTTTATCAATTAACATGTGGTCCATGTCCTAAAACATACATAGGACAAACTGGACGTACATTTATACAAAGAATTACAGAACACGAAAAAAGTTTCATCCATAGAAAATCCAATTCAACATATGCTAATCATCTTTTAACAGAAAATCACACATTTAACAAGAATTTCAAAATTTTACACATCCAACGAAAAGGTTTAAAACTAAACCTTTTAGAGACAATGCAAATAAATCGATTAAGGACTACAGGTACTTTACTCAAAGACCAGGTAGATTTAAGCAATTCACCATTATTGAATTTATTCTTCTAATTCCAAATCTGTGTGGGTTTTCCAATACTATCAATGTAATTTAATTAGGTGTAATATTATAATTAAGAAATTATATAAAATTGTGTGCATTAAACCTAACTTGATAGTGTAAAATGTAGATCTGAAGAAGCTGCATCGACATCGAAACGCGTCATCGCAATTTAAATAAACCAGTGGAAATTGACTAAAAACAGTCTTTTATTATATGTTCTTCTTCTTGTGTCGACCCGTTATCAGATATTGGCCATCATCCTGACTATTATGACTTTGTTTACAGCTGCCCGGAATAGTCCCGTTGCTGTTGTTGAGAACCATGTTCGCAGGTTTTTCAGCCACAAAACACGTCTCCCGCCTGGTTCTCTCCTTCCGTCCACCTTGCTCTGCAGTATCAGTTGGAGTAGACCATATTTTTCCTCGTTTCTCATGATGTGGCCCAGATATTCGAGTTTTCTTCTTTTAATGGTATTAACAATTTTCAGATCTTCGTTCAAGAGTTCTAGCACTCTCTTGTTGGTAGTGTGTTCTGTCCAAGATATTCTAAGTATGCGTCTGTATAGCCACATCTCGAATGCTTCCAACCTTTTACAAGATGCCGTAGTTACAGTCCAAGACTCCGCTCCATACAGAAGCACCGGAAAGAGGTAGCATTTGAGAAGTCCTTTTTTGATTTTTAAACTGAGATCATGACTTCTGAATACTTTGGCCATTTTTGTATGGGCTGCTCTCGCTTTTTCTATTCTGCAACGAATCTCCAGTGAGTGGTATCATGCTTCATTTACCGGGGTACCCAAGTAGCAAAAGGTATTCACTCTATCAATCTTTTGGTTGCTAATATAGAGTTGTCCTTGTAATGCAGAGTTCTTGCTTATGATCACGTGTTTAGTCTTCTTTGTATTTATATCTATTCCGTATTTTCGACTGACATGTACTACTCTGTCCATCAGCATTTGCATTTTGAGGTTAGTAAACGAAATAAAGTCACTTAAAGTAGCTTTGTTAATTGGTAAATTTCAGAAACAAATTAACAATATTATTACCTTTTTGAACCTTATTTTCACAGGAATAGTCTATAACTGTAGAAAAAGATTCCTTCTTTTTATGAGTAGAAATATTTTAGAAGTAAATCCTCTTCGGTAATAAAAAAATCTATATATTCATTTTCACTGTTTTTTACTTAGACCTTTATAAAAAGTAAGTATCTTGTCCGATTGACAAACAAATTCTTATAGACTTTTGTAAACATTGTATGTTTAGACTGTTTTCATTTAAATTATTCCAGAAATTTGTAAAATGAGATAGATTTTGATCGGTTTGTGAACATAATGCTCTAAAAACTCGTTTTCTGTATTATTAAATAATTACCAGATTGAATGGCCTAGAAATTTACTAAAGTATATTTTTTCTTTAATTTTATGTGTAAATGTTCTGGGATTTGTTATATTTCGACAAATTTTCGTTTAATAGTTAAAAATAGGAAGTGTTTATTATGATTGTTTTTTATCTACAACTTTTAAGAAGCCATGATTTATAAAAAAAAAAATGTTCTAAAAATCTGTGAAAATACACTACTAAATTGTATTAATTTGGTCTGATTTGTGAATAGAATAATCTATATATATATATATATATATATATATATATATATATATATATATATATATATATATATATATATATATATATATATATATACATATATATATATATATATATATATATATATACATATATATATATATATATATATATATATATATATATATATATATATATACATATATATATATATATATATATATATATATATATATATATATATATATACATATATATATAATTATATATAATTATATATATATATATATATATATATATATATATATATATATATATATATATATATATATATATATGTACAAATACTATCGACGAACAAGGTCGTGAAGCTGAATCATTCTCAATCAGTTGTAGCTTAACTCAGCTTATTAACGAACCAACCCGGATCCCTGATCGAGACGGGGAGTTCGCCAGTCTTTTTGATCTATTTTTAACCGCCAATCCGGAGATTTACACGTTCACCGTAAATCCGCCGTTAGGTTCTTCCGACCATAACCTGCTTTCGACATAAAGTATCCTACCAAACAGTAAGAGAGAGGCGCCTAAATCGCGCAAGATTTGGCACTACAAATCTGCTGAATGGGAAGATCTCATGGAATATTTTCGAACTTTTCCTTGGTTAGACGTTTGTTTTCGATCCGACGACCCATCTGACTGCGCCAGGGAGGTTTCCGATGTTATTTTGGCTGGTACGGAAGCTTGCATTCCTTTTTCGAAAAAATGCCCTTCCAACCGAATGCCTTGTTTTGACTGAAAATGCAAAGAAGCTGCTGCTTCTAAACATCTTGCCTACCGATAATGGCGTGAAAATCCTAACACCATAAATCGTAACACCTTTGTTCGTGCCCGGAACAGATGCAAAGAAATTATCGACAAAACCAAGGAGACACACAATCAACGAATTAGAAACAAACTTCTCGCTTGTCCCAACAATTCCAGGTCCTTTTGGTCAATCGTTAAGGCAGTTAGTCAAAATTTCACCAAATCCACCATACCACCACTCACCAGATAATTCGAAAGCGAACATGTTGGCTGAACTCTGCTTCACATTTTACTGTCGATTTCCAAGGAAAAAACACCCACAGTGCAGTCAACGATGCCCGATATTGTCTTCAGAAAGTGTATCATAAAACGTATTTTAATGAAGTTAGACCAAAGACCAAAAAAGCTTCTGGCGCTGACGGAATACCTGCCGTAGTTCTCAAAAACTTTTCAGGCAGTCTTTTACGTGGAGAACATCATCCCTTTGGAATTATTTGCCCAGGACTGTGTTTCCCACCGATTACAATCTACAGCGATTCAAGAACAACGTGAATGGTTTTTCCCGCATATATGTCGCTCCTGTAGCATTTTAGGGACTTCCCTGCAGCACGTGTGCCGGACCCATAAAAAAAAATGTAATATATGTGTTTTGACTGATGTCTGCACAGAGAATATTTAGAAATTTGTAAAAGTGTGTGTAATTTTGCTGATTTGTGACTAGAACAATAGTGTTACGCTTGTTGTTTTTATTCTGTTTTACCTAAAGCTAAGCTAACTACTTCGTCTTATTTACTTCATTGTACTCTATTTCTCTCGATATTCTTTTCTCAGCTATCCAATCTGAGTGAGAGACATTTCCAAGAACAATGTGATTTTAATCAAGGTTAAAATGGCCAAAAGCTCATTTAGTCCTTGAAGAATTTCTAATCATTGAGGATTTCTGTACATTTCAGAGATTACAAAAAAGATTACTTTTCCATTTTTGTCAGTATGTCTGTCTGTTGATCAAAAATGCCGAACGAAAAGAAATATTAATTTCAAATTTAGTACACAATACTTAACTATAATACTTGAAGTAAAAAATGAACCCGGAAGGAGTAAGTTCTTTAAATATTATATATTTTCAATGGTATTATAAGAATTTTTTCTTGATTGAGGTAATAAGATAATTTTAAGTATGATTATTTAACATATACTCAAACATATAAGGGATTAAAGCGAGGAGAGAGGTTGGAGGGCTTGCTTCGTATATATCGTGTTATAACTCCTTTTTACGAAGGCTTGGAATTGAAGAATCTTCTCCTCTGTTTAACTCTCTTTATTTAGTAATATATCACTATAAAAGTTTATTAGGTATAATGATCTAAATATTATTAAAAATCTGTACTTAAGTCAGTGGAAGTTAAAATAGGGCTGGAAAAGTCCGAAAGCATAAAAATAACCCTAGATGTAAGACAGGGATGTACGCTCTCATCACTTTTGTTCAATTTTTATTCTGATTCTGTGTTTAATCTACGAATCCATTGAAGGAATAGCAGTTAATGGGAGTACACTGAAAAATATACGGTATACCGATAATACTGTTCTATTAGCAAATAATATTAAAGATCTCCATATATATAAGAAAAACCAAGTATATGGTCATTACAAGGAAAAATCTACCACTAGAATTCCTCGAAATCAGGGACAACAACGTAGAATAGATTTCCACATTGAAATATTTGGGAACCAATAAAAATGACAAGTGGGATCCAAGAGAGGAAATATCTTTCCGAATTGAACAGGCCCGAGTAACATACATAAATATGAATAAATTTTTCCATCGCAGTCTCGAACTCCGAATGAGAATGGTGACAGCGTATATATTCTCCGTGATACTGTATGGATATGAGTGTTGCACCCTCGACCCTGGCTCAGAGAAACGACTGAAATCTTTTAAAATGTACATTAATAGACGCTTTCTTCGCGTCGCCTGGGCACAGAATTTAAAAAGCAAAGACATACTAAAAAGAATAAACAAGATGAAGAAATTATTAACAACCATAAAAAAAAGAAAAACTCAATACTTCGGACGTATAATAAGGGGCACAAAGTAAGAATTGCTACGTTTAATTATTGAAGGCAAAATAAAGGACAAACGATCGATCGGAAAACGACAGAATTTTTGGCTGAATGACATGAGAAGGTGGTTTGGATCTGCTTCGAGTGATATTTTTCGAGCAGCAGTTTCTAAAGTTCGTCTAGCTGCATGGATCGCCAACCTTCGTAAGGAGACGGAGTCGTAAGAAGAAGAATTTTTTTGAACATTCATTGATTTTGTCTAATTTGTGTAGATACCCTAGAAATTTGTGAAATTTTTTGTGAGCTACATATTCTACAACTCAAAATCTGTGGGAAATGAGTATTTCATCTCATTGACGAGGAGATTGTACCGGAACCTTTCAAGCCGTTATTTATCTTATCTGCCTACCGAAGTTTCAACAATATAGAAGGAGTTCACCTATACCTTTCTTTAACTGATATTATTTCACTAAAAATCACAGAAAAATTTATCATCTGGTCACATGATGAAAAAGAATCTGAATGCCTTTTTGACTCACTCAAATCATTCATATTTAAATCTAAAATTTACATACGGAAACTGAATCATATGGTACCATTCCTTTTCTAGGTGTACTGGTACATTGGCAGGTGCATCTTGAGACATTAGCTACTCTGTATACCAAACACTTTCTTTTTGCACTCGACGCGTGTTTCGCTAACCATGTTAGCTTCATCAGGAGCAATAATTGACTAAAGCTAAACTATAAATCAACCCTATTTATACTTAGCTTAACACCTCAGTTACTAAGGCGGAACTAATGGCAAAGGCGAGGTCGTCAGTTCTGGTCAAGTAACCAATAGAGGGGACTATAAGGAATAGGCTCTCAGTCTTTATTTAAACTACTTTTACATTTTATAATTTCAATGCTTCCGTATGCGTTCAACAATCTCCTATCAAATATATTTTTAATTAATCTTAGATCATCTAATGTTACAGTGTGAGCAGCTTCATGCTCGGCAATGCTAGACTTTTCTGTTCTACTGTATTTTAAATGGGCTAAGCATGTTTAAATTGTGTTTTAATGGACCTTCTAGTTTACCCGATATACTTTTTGTCGGAATCATTACTGATTTTATAAATGCTACTATTCTCGCAATTAGGAATCTTGTCTTTGAGATTTCCTAAGATATTCCTCAAATTGTCTGATGACTTATAGACTAAGGTGAGGCCTACCTTATTAAATACCTTATTGAGTCCCGTGCTATATTTCGGATTATATGGTAAGGAAACATACTTGGTCTTATTTTCTTCGCGTGTAAAACAGGTAGAATTCTGAATATTTAACCAGAACTTATGTCTATTTACTGAGTCGTCATCATAACCATTTACTCTAGTTATATTTCTGATACAATTCCTTTCATTATTGAAGTTTACTCCATTAAGAGGAAAAGTGGCCAAACGATGAACTAAAAAATGTAATGCGGCTAATTTATGTTGTTTTCAATGCAAATGAATCATTAGGAATATATCTACCTGTTACTGTGTCTTTTCTATAGATATCAAATTCTAACTTATTATTTTTAATAATTAAAATATCTAGAAATGGCAATTCTCCTTTGTTCTCAATTTTTTAAGTAAATTTAATAAAGAAAGAGAAGATCATGTTCTTGAAGCTGATCATATTGTGTGTGGTGTAGTGGTGATGTATACTGAGTAGTGTCATTGCGCCAAAGAATCCACATTTTCGACATAGTTGAGACATTAGCTCTACAGAAAGCCAACTTATACCAGTATATCTGAATACTAATTTACGCCATCATAATTCTCAAAAACTTTCTGTTATGAACTCATTAGTATTTAGAGTTTGATTAATATGCGATGAACTATCTATTTTATCAGTAACAGACCTTATATGGTACTAAAAATCACGATTTCATATTACACATTATTGAAAAATGTTATAACAGAAAATATTGTAAAAAAAATCTTAATACCTACTAAATTCGCTGTTGGTATTCATATTAAAACTTCAAAATCACCGAGATATAGCGATGATAGTAAAATGTAAGTCAGATCTTAAAACTGACCTATTTCCACGAATTTCTAGTACATTCCGGCATCTAGTCAACCGCAATCGTATTTCTTGTTGACAGCCTACTTTTAAAGGGTTGTAGCCTGCAAAATAGTAGTCCTTGTTTCGTCGCTTTTCCACGTGCTTTTCTTGCCTCATCATCGAAAACAGCCTCACAATAGGTATTTTTGTAGGTAACAAAGGCTGTCGTAAAGCTCTCCTTTCCCTTTCTAGCGTTATAAACTGATGATTTATTGATATTCTAGCTTAAGTTTAGCGGTTGCTTTGTTATGACTAAATCACTTCAAAGCTGCCAAGTAGAAATGTTATTTTTAGGTGAGAGCCTTTGATTTTCTGGAAGAGGTTAGAGGAAGTTAAGTTTTTGACGTTTTATGACACATCTATTATAATAAAATTGGGCTATTGTTGTGAAATGGGCTTTAATGTACAGATGTTTAACACGAAGCTGACTGATATCTGCGTAAAACATGTATCTCGCGAAATAACATAATTTACCTGTAAATAACTAGTTACCTAATTGATTATCGCCAACAGATAACCGTCTATGATTTTTATGTAAATACCCCAGTCGTCAGAGGCAAATTTTGACGATGAGTTCTCATTAAATGTTAACAGGCTGCATTTTGGCATACAGGTAGTTCTTTGGACGTAAAAAAAGTTTGCTGCTCTAAAGTGCACATTAAGCCTACAAAATCGAAAATAAAATTAATTATTCGTTTTTTTGCAAATATCTCTAAACATAAAAACCGGTCAAGTGCAAGTTGAACGTGCACAATTAGTGTTCCGTTCGTTGATTGCTTTTAAAATAAAAAATTTGGTTACGGTGGTATAAAATGGTCAGTGACTTCACAAAACACACCCCAAATGAGTTTTCAACAAAGTTTGTTTCTAATCTTTACTGAAAACTGATGACCTTGAATTTTTTTTTTTTTTATATACCAGATAAATTATTAAAGGTAATGCACTCGTGATAATTTTCAATCTAAACCCCGTGGAGAATATTCCAGAATTTTTTCAAAATTTTTTGATCAGTACTTTTCGCGATTTTTTAAAAATAACACAAAAAAAAGTGTGCGCAAGTATTACATTATATATATATATATATATATATATATATATATATATATATATATATATATATATATATTTTACTCGTGTTTTCACAAGCTTTCATTTGACACTACACTCGATGACCTAGTAAAAAAAATTTTTCGCTTCCGATTTCACCCCTAAAACTAACCCCTTAAGTCAAAATTTAACTCTCAAAACTACACGGCTCTGATGAGACCATCAATTCTTATGTTATTACCAAATTTCAACTTTCTATGACAAATAGTTTCGGAGTGTGAGATGGACAGACAGATAGATCGACACCGAAGTCACTTTATAAGTGTTCCGTACAGAACACTAAAAAGATGTCGAAAATTTAGTAGTACCATGTGAAAGAACGGGAAATTTTACAAAAGAATAGTATATGGATTATTTTTTTTTTTCAGTTTTACCGTAATAAAAAAATAAAATAAAATAAAATAGCTAGTTTAACGCCTTCAGTTATGTAGGAATCAACCTTTCAACCCCATTTATGATTAATTTAACATTTCTGTATATTTCGAAATTGACTATTTAGGGGTTTCGCGGGGTGCTGATTAAGAATCTGATGACAGATTTGAAAATTTCGAAGTGGCGGATCCAACATGACGGCCAGAGAGTACGTAATTCATTTAATTTCTTTGAGTAATTTAGAATTTTTGGGTTTTCAATAACTGTTTTCTTTGTACCTGGATCTTTAAAACTTATCTTTCATTTCTCACCTTTAAATATTTTTTTTATTTTAAGTTTAAATTGTATGATTAATAATAAACAAAAAATTTATTTATCATGAACACATTTTTAAGAGTAAAATTACAAAAAAAGAGAATGTTTTTTTTTTAAGTTTCTAGTGATTTTCTAATATCAAGTATACTTTTAACTGTCCGACATTTTCCGACTTTTTTTTACCGTTACGTACTACTTTGAACATAAAATTGCCAGCGGCGCACTATAAAAGGCAAATTTTCATATTTAAAATGGAATTTTTAAATAACACAGACAAGGAGTGTATTTTTTATTATTTTTATATTGAATCTTAAGGTATAATAATGATATATGGACGAGGATTTTTTTTCATTACTATATTTTATTAAATATTTGTAATTTATGTATGTCCGATAAAATTATGCAAACAAAAATTTCGTTTTAAGTTTTACAAACTATAAATCAACAAAAATATAAACTATCAGTATCATAGGAAAGCTGAACGTCTCCCTTCAAAAAGCTTTTATTTTTTTTTACACTCTAAAAACGAATAATATCGATTAAACTTCGAGCAGTGCGAGAAGACTTTCAAATTAACCTTAATAAATTCTCCCGCTAATAAAAAAAAATCTAGAAAAAAAATCTATACACTATTCTTCTATAAAATTTCCTGCTCTTTCACGTGGCGTTATTGGTTTTCCGATATTTTTTTTATTTTTCAAGATCTTACCGAAAAACCCAATTTTTGATTTTATTTTGGTTTCTCGTGGGCTTAGCGTACTTTAGCAAACTTTTTCTTTATCGTATTCTAGTTCCAAAAACTACCTGTGTGGCAATATGCACCCTGTTAACACTTAATGAGAGCTCAAAACTCCTGGCGACTGGGCTAAAAATAAAGTTAGACGAAAAATTACTCATTTTTCGATTATCTTTAAGGGTTTGAGTGATACAGACCCTCTATTGAAAGAAAACAAATTTTTCGAAAATAAAAAAGAGGAGTGCCACTAAAGCTTCGCTTGTTTACATCTAAACGCGATCCAAGATTAACAGTAGACTGAAGTAAAGGCGATTTGAATCCATCAGGTAGAATTTGATTGAATGTGATATCCGACTTTCGCTATATTATTAAAAGTCTAATCTGATAAAATAAAATTATCGGGCATAAAGAAGAAAGTAAATAACATTTTACTTTTATAAAACAGTTAAATATTTTCTAAATTTGTACTTTAATTAAGTTATATATCACCACGTAGAACCTGCTATTAAAATGAACAAATATAAGTGACAACACCGGTATGCATTCTCAACAAGTTTTACTAGCAGACCAAGTGCGATCATTCCGGATTTTAGCGGCGCTGCACTGACGCGAGATACAGTAATTTTTGTTAGATAAGATGCAGTTGAAAATTTGGCCAGTGTTTTGCTACTTTTCCTTATCGTACTCATTACCGTTTCAAATGGATTATTGATTTTGGGGGTAACGTTGTATATTTTTGTTATCGAAACTGGTAAGCTTATTTTTATATACCAGATAAATTATTAAAGGTAATGTACTCGTGATAATTTTCGTTCAATTTACACCTTATAGAGAATATTCCAGAATTTTTTCGAAATTTTTTGATTAGTACTCTTAGAGATAGGATGGGGGGACAGCGATTTTTGGCAATTTTTTAAAAATAACATAAAGAAAAGTTTACGCGAGTATTACATCATATATATTTTTGAACTCGTGTTTGCACAAGCTTTTACTTGACACTCCACTCGGTCACTTTAAAGTTTTTTTTCACTTTTGATTTCATCCCCAAAAACTTACTCCTTAAGTCAAAATTTAGCTTTTAAAACACACGGCTGTGATTGGGCTATTATGGTGGTTTACTCGTAAATCCACTTTTCTTAAGAATTTGATGAAATTGAAATATGATGTTAATCTAAATGTTTTTCATTTAATTAAAAAAAAATGACCGATTGTGAAGCGAGGTATTCTTAATTAAAGTGTACATAATTAACCTGCAAAAGACCAATGAAGTATAAAAATAAGCATAGTTTCGTGTATATCCTAAGAACTAGTCTTACGAATTTTTTAAAAAAAACTAATATTTAGTAAAATAGAAATTAGAAAAATTTTGAAATAAAAATTATTTTTTTTATCGATTTGTTAAAAAGACATAAATATTTAAAGTTGATATTTGTTCAAAAGAATAACCGCGTAGTGAGGGACCGATATCATAATTTGACAATGCTGTATATCGTCATATTTTACGCGTCAACCTTCAAACAGCATTTAAAATGGTTAACTTTTAAACAGAAATTCATTTATAGGTTAAATAATTTACCGATAAAAACAATATATTTATCGGCTTTATCTTTAATCATCAAATAAAAAGATTAAATGTATTAATTAAAAATTTGAATTTTTATCTTGATATTATTATTTTTCTTTACTATTTAAAAGATTTATACGTAAACAAAATATGTTTGTAGGTTCAATTTTTCGATAATTTATGAAATTAATATTATGTTGATTGTTATATATCAGTTGATAATAATATTAAATATATATTAAAAAAAAAAATGTTTTATAAATTTTCTCGGTAAAACTAAATAAATAATTAATGATACGAATGATAAATAAATAAAGTATTATAAATTATTAATAAAGTAATTTATTTAATACTCGCGTATCTTTGGTTACACATGGTTTTTTGCGTTTATTAATGAGCTATTTCTTTGCAAATTTACCTTTATGTTGCAGATGATTACAATCAAAGGAATTTTTTATTTATTTGTATTTTTTCTTTATTTTAAAAGAAAAGTAATATGGTCTAAAGAGTAAACATACACAAAGTATAATAAATATAATCTATAAAAACGTTACTTCTACAGAGCATTCTGTACACACATTGGCAGCATTGCCACATTAATTTTCATTAAAAGTGTATTAGTGTGTGTCTGCATATGAAAGTTTCCATCTACCGAAGACAGTTTTCGACAAATATAAAATATCCTGTCATTGAGTATTGTACACTTTTTGTATTTACTGTCGGACTATACTTTTGGCTCCGATTATCACGAGTGAACTACCTTAATTCCTATATTTGTGACAAATCTCAACTATTTATGTCAAATAGAAAAAATCGGCTGTAACAGACAGCTTTTCAATTTTGGTACGGAACACTAAATATGGGAATTTCAACATAATCGTGTCAGCTTATACGTGTAAATTATTGAATTTATTATTATTTTTAGAAACATAATGGAATAGTTGTATAAAAGCATTTCAATTTGAAATATACATATTCTGATCATAAACTTTTTGGTGTTATAAATTCAAGTCAGAAAAATATCAATTTTCCACCTTTTAAAGTAAAAATTCTTACCGTTCTCCCTTAAATTTACTTTAAAATATCTTTGACACGAGGAGTGTCGCCATATGATTTATTTTTTTTGCACGGGGAGTTATGTAAAAGACGATAAACTCGATAAAGAAACATAAAAATATGTTACCAGTTCGGAAGTTTTTGAAGTATGGACTTTTCAGGAGTTTGCTAAACAAGTATATTACACGGGTAAGTTTGCTTCAAGTGGATATTTTTCTCTGTTACATACGACATCTATTTCTGTGATTGTCTTGTTATCTTTGATTTAATTTATTTCTTTTTTTACACAGTTTCGGTTTTTTTTTTACAATCAACAAGACTTGAAAGTGTGCAATTGTTAATTAAATTTCATTATTATTTATATACAGTGTGCTGTGTGGAGAGCACCCACAGGTTACAGCATAAAATTAAGGTTTTCCCGTTGTGATCCTATTAGTAATATCTCCATATTGTCAGGGTTATGGTAAATTATTGTAAGGATTTAAAATTTGGTTTTAAAATTGAAACATATAACTACTTTCTCATTAAAATATGCCTTTTATTACAGAGAAAATCGATGTTTATTTTTTTTAATTACCTACTATTGCTAAGGCCAGTAGCATGCATACTCTAGAGGTGAAGGGTGCAAATGGATCCAGAGTACGGAAAAAAGTATTATTTAACTACATACAGTCTGTCAAGTAAGAACATGACCGCTCGTATTCTTGAAAAAAATGGGATTGGAGAAAATTTTTTGCCATCAATGTATTCTTTGGTGTGTTAACGAGGGAGCAATTACCTTAGTAAGTTCTGCAATCGCCTCCTGGTATGCTGCCGACGAGATTTTCTGCATACTCTGCAAATTTTTCGAATCTCGCGAGACAACTTAGTCAGCGCCTTTCCTCTGAGCTTTCTCTTGACAAGGGAGCAAACGTTTTCAATAAGGTTGGCGTCCCGTGATTGTGAAGGCCACATCAACGTGCTTCGGAATTTGATATCATGAGCACGAAGATGTTGTCGAATGATCTCATGGAATACATTCAAACCCAATTTTTTTAAATTTTGCCGCTCCTTGACGCAGCGCCAACTTCGGGTCCCATGAAAACAAAGACACGATTTGTTTTTCAACTTTGCCTACCGAGCAAATCGTCGACCTTTTTCGTCTCGTTAAAACTTCTTCGGTCACGATACCGACTTTTTAATATATTTAGCGGCCGCGAATGTGTAATTTTAGGCCCCTTTGGATGGGAACAAAGAAAGATTGCCTTCAACCGATGCGCAAATAAGTGACTCATTTTGGATTTCACGTGATTTCGCCAAAAGTTCGGAATCGACTGATCATCATCATCATTAGCTTATTCCTTCCATAGTCGGATGTAAGCCTCCCCAAGTTGTCTCCAATGAGCTTTGTTGTTTGCTTTTTGCGTCCAATCGTGTCCTGCTAATATTTTTATGTCGTCCGTCCATCTTGTCTGTGGTCTACCTCTGCATCTTTTGTGTTCTCTAGGCCTCCATTCAACTACAGGGCGTATACATCTGTTAGCATTCATCCTTGCGACATGCCACGCCCAATTCCACCTTAATATACATATTCGTTGTATTACATCTGTCACTTTTGATCTTCTTCGTATCTCAAGGTTAGGAATACGATCTTGGAGTCTAATATTTAACATTTTCCTCTTCATTGCTCTTTGGGTTACCTGGAGTTTACTTATTATACTTTTATTTAAAGCCCACCTTTCAGTGCTATATGTTAATACCGGCAGTATAGGGTGAGTCAATGATAGTGTAAAGTTCATTAACAGATTAATCTATATAACAGCCGTACGTGTATCTCACTGTACGGATAACAGTACAGGATGAGTCCACGATAGAGTAAAGTTCATTATCTTATTTGTTTCGGGAATGACGAAAAAATGTTGAATACAATAGTTTTAGGGAATGTTAAGGTGCACAGTTTAAAATTATTTTGAGTATACAGGGTACTTCAAAAAAGTATGGCCGATATAACATATGTTTTTTTAAATGGAACATCCTATTTTCTAATTTATTTTAAATTCTTCGTAAAATTTTATAACTTTTTTATTAATAATGTTATATACCTAAACCTAGTAGTTTTTCTAATATTTCAATTTTTTTTTAAATTGCCAGTAGCGCCATTGTTTCTCAAGGTGGAACACTCATAATTGGTATGAGTGTTCCACAGAGATGAAAAAAAGATATATGTAAAGAAATTTGAGTTAGATGCTGTGTTCAAAATAAATTTATACATTTCGATTATTTTAAATTGAAAAATCTCAAATTTTTTAAGTGGCACACCCTGTACATTATTATTTTTTCTGATAGATTTTACAAAACCCTCCAACTTTTATTAAGTATGTCATATACCTATGTCTAATAGTTTTCGATTTATTTGAATTTTTCAATTTTTTACCCTTGTTTTTAATACACTTACGCTATAACATTATAGTGGCCAAGACTCACCCTGTACATGTCCATTCATATCTTTACAACGTTGGACCAGTACATTTAATGACCAAAAACCTTCCCGTGTATCCATGCCTGCCCATTTTGTCATAAAATTGTTTAAAAAAAAAGGGCCTTGGATTTTTTTAAGATCAAAATGGTGCTTACTGTAAAAAGGAGCCTCGTATATAGAAATAATCTGCAGTATTTTTAACCATTTTGCTCTCATCGGTTGGAGTATCGGTGATTGTTGTAAGGGTTCTATTCCTTGTTCCTCTTCGGTTGATTTTACATATTTTGGAAGAAAAACATATATATATATATATATATATATATATATATATATATATATATATATATATATACATATATATATATATATATATATATATATATATATATATATATATATATATATATATATATATAAGTAGTAGAGACAGAAAATAGACTTAACGTCACCCATAACGTTTCATCACGACCTTTTATGTTTCATCTTAAAAATTATTATTCTTCCACTCCGAAATAATAATAGCAGAGCTTAAACGTTTCCTTGAAAATAATTAATTAAGGTTTTCTTTTCATTTAACCCGTTAGAATAAATCTCCTCTGGTTATTAAAAAGTCTGCAACCGTTGAAAAAATATTTTTTCAAATAACCCCTTGCTCAAGAGTCCGTTTTCCTAAACGTCAAATTAAACGTTTTCAATTAATAAAACGAAAACAAACAATTTGTACTACTCCTCAACTAATTTTTAAAGTTTTAATTAACAAATTCCTTATCCTTTTATTTAATTACCTTTCTGTATTAAAAATGAAGGCGCCACCATCCGGTGTTGGAATGCAGAATGCTTACAAGTAAAAAAGAAGTGGAACCAGGAGCGTGGCACGCTGGTTCTAAAAATAAAGTAACTGACCAAAAGGTCACTGTAATGAAATATTTGTTACACTTAAGGAAATCGGCTCAAGAGTAGGGCAATGCACAGTATGTTTTTCCTGTAATCTATATCATCATCATAATCATCATCAGCTTATACTGTCTACTGTTGGACGAAAGCCTCCCTCAAGTCTTGCCACCTTTTTCGGTTCTGGGCCACTTGTACCCAATTTCCAGCCACTCTCTTCAGATCCTCAATCCACCGACTTGGTGGTCATTCTCTACTTCGATAGGCTTCGGATCTCGGGCGCCACTCCCACACATGCATAGTTCCATTTAAGATGCAGAATGAATTTGACTGCGTCTTGTACTCCCGTTCTTTTCCTGATAATGTGATTTAGGATGTGATCTCTAAGAATATCATTTAATATTGGCCTCTCCTTTTTTTGCATGACATATTTTGTTGATATTTTTCTTCGTCAATGTGGCTTCGGCTCCGTACGTAAGAACAGGCATTACGCAACTGTCAAAAACTTTTCTTTTTAAACACATCGGAAGACTAGATTTAAATATATAGGTCAGTTTCCTATTCTCTGCTGAATTTTACGTGTTTGATTGTCTCGTCCTATACTGACTTCATGTTCTAGGTATTTGTATCGTTTAATACAAGATTTTTCATAAACTGAGTGTTGGATAGATTGATTTTTAAACCAACCCTTCCTGAAGCCTTTTACAGCTCCAGCATAGTTTGTGTGCTTCTTATATATTGTCTGTTATTAAGACAATATCGTCGGCAAAACAAACTTTTCACCTTCAATTTTAAGCCCCATTTTTTCCCAGTTTATTAATTTTAGCATACTTTCTAGAAGAGTTACGAAAAGCTTGGGAGATAGCGTATCACCCTGGCGCACTCCTCTTTCGATTTTTATAATAATCTATATAGAATATATATATATATATATATATATATATATATATATATATATATATATATATATATATATATATATATATATATATTTATATATGTCCTCGAGAATATTTTATCTATCTTTTGATTTTCATAGTCTTTGATATAATTAAATGATCATAAAATTAAAATATAGATTAGATTACATTAAATTATCTTAAATTATAAATTGATATACCTTATTTTTCATTTAGTTTTCTTTGACAAAACTAATCGTTGTCCTTGATATTGTTTATTTGCGTCAAGGTGACATAACCTTGTAATTTTCTTAAAATATTTTTCAAATTTTACCAGTGTCATGTAAGGACATAGTATATGGTTTCCATAGTGCTTTTCCAGTGAGTATAAACGGAAAAAAACTTCATTTTCATGGATAAATTTACGATTGAATCCTGATTTGGTAAATAAACAGAATTGACATCCTGAAGGTGATACGTCACATGTCTTGAAGTTTTGAAATGCGGCGTTGCCAAATATGGTCCAAAGCCAAGTTGTTTATTATTTTATACCAGCGAATAATACGCTTTATTTTTTCTCGCACTCTTACAAATGTATTGATATAGAGTGGAGATAAATCCTCGAGTTTGTTGAGTTGATTTTTCTCATTTCACGTTCGACGTGAACCAGTGTTCGAATCTTTAATTTTTGAATTATTTTCAAATTGCACATCTTGTCCCCGGAAGAGGAAGTAAAAATCCGGAGTGGACAATCCTATTTAAAGCAAAAATCACGTTAGTGATCATTCTCTCTGTCACGATACTTCCAGTTTAGTAATTCAGTATTTCCAAAAAGTTTTATAAAAAATAGGCGTTGTGCCGATTGTTGAAAAACTAAAATTCCCGATTGCGGTGCTGTTGAAAGTTTTGGTTCAGCTACCGTACCAGCTATTTATGGGCGATATTTTTATTACCGAAAAATGCAGAAGAACATTTTAAAGACTCGAGGTGAGTAGCCATTATACGTAATTGCTAATTTTTTGTATAACTATTTAAATCGAATTCTCTTCGAGAATTTTCTGACGGTTACTGAGATATAATGTCCTAAACGTGGAAGTTTCTTTGTTCCAGGCTTTTGTTTTTGGAGTGTTGGACTTTACGGTTTTTGGATTTTAATCCTTGGATTCCTTTTGAATCTACCGTCATTTCAACTTTCATTTGGTTTTAACCAACCAACTTACCACTTTAAAATTTTCTGTTACCATTGGGGTAAGAGTACTTCTGGCTGTACCAGCAGGACTTGAAACTTAAACGACCGACGTACACACCGTGCCATCCATCTAACGTTTTGGAGAAACCACCCACTTCGTGTTCCTTCTTCGGAGGACGGACTAGAAAACTCCATATAAATCTCAACCATAACATTTTCGTATATATTTTTTTAATTCGCGAAGAATCGAAACATGGAGTAAGTTTTCTGTTTTGTAAATTCACTAGTTAAAATCTCTGCGATTCGATATCTTTGCAAATACCCGTACATCATTATTTAAATTTAAGTACTGTATTTCTTCAATTAACTATTAGTAATACTTGTAGTACGTCATCAACGTTATAACTTTCTAGTATGGTAAATCACACGCAAACATTGCAACTGTCTAGTTTTGTAAGATTTTTTTTTTTTTTTTGGGTTTTATAGAAGTTTAAAATTCATTTCTTGACTCTAAGATAATTAAATATACTCAGATATCTTTAAAGGTAAACGTAAATCTTTTTCATTCATTTTCTTATATTGTTAATAAAATATTTTACAGTTTTGACCAAGTTTTTTTTTCCTCTGGCCGTCCAGGTCGGTTGTAGTAAAAATAAACTTCGGTGGTGTCTTTAAGGTTTTCAGGAGAGATCAACTTAACAGGGAGAGTAAAAAGACCGAACCTGCCTGAGAAAGAACTAACTACTCGTAGTTTAGGTCGTAGATATTATCCTACCGAACCAAAAGGGGGTGCTTGGGCGTTAACCTGAACGATAGTCTTGGATTTTGGAAAATTTTCCTTATTTGGGAGGTTGGGTAGTTTTTGGCCTCGTTAAGGGTACCTGCCGGGAAGACCAAGCGCAGTAAGGAGTTGATTCCTATTCTAACAGCAAATGGTTATACCCAAAACCTGTAGCAGTCTTCCAGCAGGCCACTAGCGGGGGATTATTGAGTTCGACTAGCCCAACAGTGGGTTTTAAGGAGAAAATTGTTTAGGGATGTAGGGTTCCTTATTTTCGTAAAACTAGCGGGTAGCTAACAATAACGAATTAACACCAACGCCAAACTAAACATAACAAGGTTAAGTAGAAAAGCCTATAGAGAACTAGTGTTAGTTCGCCCATGTATTTCTCGAGTACTATGGCAGATAGTACTCAGCGCTAAAATCCTTTTTGGTCTCTTAATCTATAAATATGAAAGTCAAAAACACCTTTGTTAACACAAATTTGGCAAAAATGCTATATATATATATATATATATATATTATATATATATATATATATATAAAATCCTAAATTATGAAAACTAGTTGAGGAACTCGGCAAAAATGGGCATCAACAGATGTTCATACTATATTCATTTAGCCAAAAGGTTAGCTGTTTCCGCTCCATATCTATTGTTTAAAATCTTGAAAAAACCCCATGTCTATAACAAATAAAGAGAGAGAAAGCAAAAGTTGCCGTATCTAACAAAATCCTAAATTATGAAAACTAGTTGAGGAACTCGGCAAAAATGGGCATCAACAGATGTTCATACTATATTCATTTAATATAGTATGAGCTCCATTCATATGGAGCGGAAAACAGCTAACCTTTTGGCTAAATGAATATAGTATGAACATCTGTTGATGCCCATTTTTGCCGAGTTCCTCAACTAGTTTTCATAATTTAGGATTTTGTTAGACACGGCAACTTTTGCTTTCTCTCTCTTTATTTGTTATATATATATATATATATATATATATATATATATATATATATATATATATATATATATATATATATATACCAGGTGTACAGATATGAAATGCGGATTTCAGACAACAGATGGTGCACCAATGTAGTTTGTGCTATAAAAGATTTGACACTGCGCCATTTCGTTGTGTCATCAACAAGTGTCAGACGCGTACGAGTGATAAATTGGAAAAGTGTGTGCATAGTGTTGTGTTGTTGTGTTCAATATGTCGAAATTTATACCGAACAAAGAGCATTCGCGGACAGCATTAATTTTTTTTTTTTCATTTGAAGAAAACTGCTGTTGAATCATACCGATTACTTCGAGAAGCTTATGGTGAATATGCTTCATCGCAAGATACGCGTGAACGATGGTTTCGGCGTTTCAAAAGTGGTGACTTCTATGTTGCAGACAAGGTACGTGGAAAACCGCCAAAAAAATACGAAGATGTGGAATTGCAAGCATTGTTGGACGAAGATGATTGGCAAACACAATAACAACCCGCCGAGCAATTGGCGTTAGTCAACAAGCTGTTTCCAATCGGCTACGAGAGATGGGAAAGATTCAGAAGACCGGTAGATAGGTACCACATGAGTTGAACGACAGGCAAATGGAAAAGCGCAAAAACACGTGTGACATTTTGCTCGCTCGGTACAAAAGGAAGTCGTTTTTGCATCGTATAGTTACAGGGGATAAAAAGTGGATTTATTTTGAGAATCCCAAGCGCAAAAAATCATGGGTACACCCAGGCGCATCACTCACATCGACCGCAAGACCGAATCGCTTTGGCAGAAAGACCATGCTCTGAGTTTGATGGGACCAGAGGGGCGTGGTCTATTATGAGCTGTTAAAACCTAGGGAAATGGTGAATACTAAAACGTTACCAACAAACAATTGGCCGATTTGAACCGTTCGCTGTTTGAAAAAAGAGGCAACACAAAGTCATTTTTCTTCATGACAATGCTCCATCACATACGGCAAAACCAGTTCGCGACACGTTGGAAGCTCAGCTGGGAAGTTCTATCCCATGCGGCTTACTCAGACTTGGCTCCTTCCGATTACCACTTGTTTACATCGATGGGTCACGCACTTGCTGAGCAGCGCTTTGGTTCGATGGAGCATACTTCGAATAAAGCTCACATCCAACATCTTTACAAACGGATAGTGATCAAATAACAAGACTAAGTCTGGCTTTTCAACTCCTTTATAACGTTCCTAATGGTATTCTGCCACTTTAATCGATTATCTGCGCGCGTTCCACGTTAGAATGGAAAAGGCTTTACACGGGATCTACCCAGTGCATAAGAAATCTGCCCCTTCTTCTCCTGCCCTCCGGCTTCTTAATCTGGATGATAAATTTTTCCATGTGCTCACTTCTAGTCGAATGACCAAAGAACCGCAATATTCCAGCATGCCCTGTAGTTAGTAGCCGTAGGGTGGACTTAATTTCGTACAAAATGAACACGTTGGTTCGGTGTTCCGTTCAGGAGGCATTCAACATCTTCCGCAAGCAGAACATTTCAAACGCGTGTTTTTATTTTCGGTCTGTTATTCCAATTGTTCAACTTTCAGAAGCATATTTAACTACAGAGAGTACCAGGGTTTGGACTAAATTGATTTTTGTGTTTCTCGTGATATCTTTAGTCTTCCAAATTTTCGATAGCTGTTCTCCCCAGTTGTATTCTTCTACGGAATTCATCCTCGTTGTCCCCAATATTGTTAATTAGTGCTCTCAAGCAGATAATCCTGTCTACTACATTAAAATCAGACAGGCTTAATATTTGGTTGGTTGTGGTCTTTTGCCCTGTCGACTATCATCATCATAGTTTTGCTTGTGTTGATCGAGAGCCCATATTCTGTGCTAATAATCTGACAATCCCCTGCAATTATATATATATATATATATATATATATATATATATATATATATATATATATATATATATATATATATATATATATCGCCGAGAGAACTCTAAATCTAAAAAAGAATGTAATCTGCTTCCCATCCTCTCTCAGCGCCACTGAATAGAACATAGTATGAGAAATTTAATTACTGCTAATTAAATACGACAAATTTCTGCTTACGTTTTCGTTTTTTTGGTCGTTTACTTTTACATTGGCGCATTGTTCTAAAATTTTGTAAAACTTTAGAGACGAGAAACTTGTTTTATCCTGACTACGAAATACAATTTCTTTACGTAAAAAAAGACAAAGAGAGTCTAAAAAAAAATAGTAGCAATATGAACGAAAGTAACTGGTTTTCAAATTGCAGAGTAAACTAATATAAATTATTATTATTTTTAAGTTATTGCAGCAGGGAGTAGTATAAATATCGGAAATCTTGGGTAAGCTTTGCACTTCGGGCAACCTGCAGCTATAAAAATTTAGCTAAAAAAATGTTTAGACAGAATACTACCCTGTTTGATCATCAAAATTGTAGGGGTTCCGTCAGCAGTGTATTTTTCCTTTTTCAAATAGACAGATTAATCTATATAACAGCCGTACGTGTATCTCACTGTACGGATAACAGTACAGGATGAGTCCACGATAGAGTAAAGTTCATTATCTCATTTGTTTCGGGAATCACGAAAAAAATGTTAAATACAATAGTTTTAGGGAATGTTAAGGTGCACAGTTTAAAATCATTTTTGAGTATACAGGGTACTTCAAAAAAGTGTGGCCAATATAAGAAATGTTTTTTTTTAAATGGAACATCCTATTTTGTAATTTATTTTTAAATTTTGCGTAAAATTTTATAACTTTTTTATTAATAATGTCATATACCTAAACCTAGTAGTTTTCCTAATATTTCAATTTTTTTTAAAAAAAATACTAGCTTTCAGTTTTGTAAAAAATTGCCAGCAGCGCCATTGTTTCTGAAGGTAGAATACTCATAATTGGTACGAGCATTCTATAAAGATGAAAAAAAAAAAAAGATATATGTAAAGAAATTTGAGTTAGATGCTACAGGGTGTTCAAAATAAAATTTATACATTTCGACTATTTTAGGTTGAAAAATCTCAAATTTTTTAAATTGTAAAAAGTAATATTATACATTACTTTTTCTGATAGATTTTACAAAACCCTCCAACTTTTATTAAGTATGTCATATACCTATTTCTAATAGTTTTCGATTTACTTTGAATTTTTCAATTTTTACCCTTGTTTTTAATACACTTACGCTATAACATCATAGTTGCCAAGACAAAACAAAAATGTAGGCATTGTCAAATTTTGACATGTCTATTAAGCAAGTAAAAATAGTTTAATTTGTTGTAGTAAGTGACGTATAGAGGTAATGGATTTTCCTAAAAATGAATTAATTGATATCGTTTATATAATGGCTTCCTTGGATTATTGGCAAGAAGAGATATCAATTAACGGTAAAATGATTAGTAATTTGAGATTTACAAATGAGATGGTTCTTCTGGCTGGGAGCGAAGCGAATTACTACAAATACTTAAGAGGGTAGAAAAAGAAAGCATCGAACTCGAATTTGAACTGAATATAAATAAAACCAAAATTGTGATTGTCGATAGGCAAAATAACAACAGACCATGTGTCAGACATATTGACCGCTTTGGAGTTGTTACTGAGTATGTATACTTGGAATTCTTTAATTCGTAATGCCGGTATAGTAGCGGGAAAGATCCGTCGAAGGCGTGCTCTTGCAAAAGCTGCTATGCAAAAGCTCAACAAAATCTGGTAAGACAACCACATATCCAAATAAGTGAAAATCAGACTGGTAAATTGTCTTTTCTTGCCTATTTCACATATGGCTGTAAGTCTTGAACATTGAGAAAGTCGGAATTAAAAAAAACTAGATGCCACAGAAATGTACTGCTGGCAAAGAAAGCTTAGGATCTCGTGGACCGCACGACAGACCAACGACTCAATTATATCAGAGCTCAATGTCCAGCAACGTATACCAAGTTTTATCCAAACAAAAATCATAAAATTTTTCGGTCGTATCATGAAAAACGATCAAGAATGTTTAGAAAAATTCATCATTCAAGGAAGAGTTTCAGGTAGAGGATGTAGGCTGAAAAGTTTTTGGTCTGACAGATAGATGTCGCCTTTCTCAAAAAATCCATATGATTTTTAGGAAGTACCAACATTCAAACGATACGTGCCACAATTTCATGACATTTCGACCATTAGTTACAGTGGTTTTAGTGACGCTATTTTTGATATTCTCAAAATAAATCGAATTTCGTGTGTTGATTAAACATTGTTTTTTGATGGGAAAAAATACCGTTTAAGCAAAGCAATGGCTTGATAAGTGTTACGGGGTTTCTGCCCCTGGAAAATCACTCATCATTTACTAGTATGCTGAATTTAAACGCGGTCGTACAGACACAAATGATGTTGAACGCTCTGGTCACCCAAATGAGGTGGTTACGCAGGAAAACACAAACAAAAATCCATAAAATTGTTTTGGATGACCGTAAAGTGAAATTGCGTATGATAGCTGACACCCTAAAGATATTAAAAGAACGTGTTGGTCATATTTTACATGAACATTTGGGCGTGAGAAAGCTCTGTTCGAATTGGGGACCGCATTTGCTCACGGTGGACCAAATACAACAATGTGTTGATGATTCTGAACGCAGTTTAGACTTGTTTAAGTGCAATAAAAAGGATTTTTTCAAACGAATGGATGAAACATTGATCCACCACTACACACCGGAATCAATTCGGCAGTCAGCTGGGTGGACAGCAGCCGGTAAAAGCAGCCCGAAGTGACCAAAGACCCAACAGTCGGCTGGGAAGGTTTTGGCCTCTGTATTTTGGGATGCGCATGGAATAATTTTCATCAACTACGCTGAGAACGGAAAAAACATCAATAGCGAATATTATGTAAAGTTGTTGGTGCGTTTGAAGGCAGAAATCACAAAGAAATGGCCCCAAATGAACAGAAAAAAGTGCTCTTTCATCAAGACAGCACACCGTGTCACAAGTCAATGGTTACGATGGCAAAATTACATAAATTGAAGTTCGAATCGCTTCCTCATCCACCGTATTCTCTAAATTTGGCCCTCAGCGACTATTATCTATTCGCAGACCTCAAAAAAATGCTCGCGGGAAAGAGATTTGGCTCCAATGAAAAAGTGATCGCCGAAACTGAGGCTACAAGCAAGATACAGAAATATTAGAAAAACGTTAGACTCATTGAATCGCTCTTGAAGGAGTCTATATTGATGAATAAAGTAGAATTTTGCAAAAAAAATGTGTTTTAAATATATATATATATATATATATATATATTATATATATATATATATATATATATATATATATATATATATATATATATATATATATATATATATATATTAAAACACATATATTAGCTATTTAATGGTGTGTTCATATGTAGAGGGTAATTTAAAAAAAAAATTAGGGTGCATTATAAACTCTCAAATTTAACAATTAACAAACTTTGTGTTTACTGGTAAAATAATTTTTGTTAACCTAAAAGGAATAGTAAATCAGGTGCGCCACTTGAAAGTTAAAATTCAGTTCAATAGCGTATATCAATAAATACTAAAAATAAATATCAAGTGTTATATAGTATACTTTTGTAAACGAACTGAAATGCTATTTAATTGTGTGCCTATATGTAGAGGGCGTCATTTAAAGAAAATCTAGTTGGCTTTGTTAAACTGTCAAATATGACAAATGACAAGTTTTGTGTTATCATATTCAACGAACTAGTATGTAAGTGACAACAACTACAGGAGATTCAAACAAACCCGACTGGTAACCTTAATTAACGCCTCTAGTTCTGAAGAAAAATCTTACAAGCCAAGGAACTCGATTTGATAAGCTCCCACCCCATCCAGTCGTCAGTGCATTAGATTCTCTAATTTATAAAATAAGTAAATATCATATAAATCTTGTGTATCCTTTCACAGGAAAAAACATTCATTTAATAAAATTCATAACATTGGCTCATTATTGGAAAGTTGAACTATAAAGTTGGGCACTGGAAATATTCTGATCAGTTTTGACGTTAAATCCATATATATAAATGTTCCAATGAACGATTCAGTTTCTATAATGTCAGACGTATTTCTCCATTAATTAATCTTTGGTAGATCTAATAGCATCACGTCTGTCGTCTACATATTTTATTTTTAAGAATCAATTTAGGAACACACTTCAAGAAAAACCAAAACTATCTGAGTGCATTCAGATTCCGAGTTTTAATCCGTTCGTCTAACAATGAATTTGCACGACGTTTCGCCAAAATCTCATTGGCATTTCCAACTACTTCCGCTGCTGCTACTACTCAATACTGTGATCTTGCTGCTGTTATCGCTGGAAGCTAACTCAGCTAACTGAGTTAGCTTCGAGCTAACTGAGTTAGCTTTGAGCGGCAGCAGCAGCAAGATCACAGTATCGAGTAGTAGCAGCAGCGGAAGCACTTGAAAATGCCAAATGAGATTTTGGCAAAATGTTGTGCAAATTCATTGTTAGAGGAACGGATTGAAACACGGAATTTTAATGTTTTATCCATCACGCTTATTAATTTGAAAGCACGGTAAGAACGGATAACAACCACTGGTAGTCTGATGGATTGTACAAGGAATATAAAAACATAGTGGATGATTCACCAGACAATTTAGAAACTAAATTGACGTCAGCGATGCTATCAGTGGAGACATTGATGCATAAAAGAATGCGTCTATAACATTCAGAATAAAATTCTTTCATTTGAAGTAAATTTTACATATTTTTTATGAATCTTGTTGACAGCGACTTTATACGAAAACAGTGGGGACAAATATTTACCCTGAACTAACACTAATATTACATTTCGAAATAGTTAAAAAGATTTATCACCATTTTTAGCATTAGGCGATTGTAAGTTAATTAATTTAATGAGGTACATGGTGTTAAATAATAACCGACCAAGTGCAAGTCGGACTTGCGCAATTAGCGTTTCGTACGTTAATTGCTTTTGAAATAAAAATTTTTGTTACAGAGGTATAAAATGATCAATAACTTTACAAAAAACACCCGAAACGAGTTTTCAATAAAGTTTGTTTCCGATCTTTGTTACAAACTGATGACCTTGAAAATTTTTTTTTGATATATATCAGATAAATTATTAAAGATAATGCATTCGTGATAATTTTCGTCAAATTTCAACTTTCTATGTCCAATAGTTTCGGAGAAAATCGGGTGTGACAGACAGACGGACAGACACCGAAGTGAACTTATAATTGTTCCGTACGGAACACTAAAAATCACTGATTTGTCTTAATCGAATAGAGAAATAATTTAAAAATGCGATACCTAGAATAAAAGTACTCACTAAAAATCTTTAAAATAATGACACTAATAAAAAAAAATATTATAATTCAAAGGATGCGAAAACAGGGTAGAGCGTATTTTGAAGTTTTTTCTTGCTCAGTTCGTGCTCTTTCCCGAGCGTAAAGCAGGGGAGGAAGCAAACAACAACTCAAAGTGAGACAATTCCGGCATTTGTAAAAAAGTTATAAAGGATGTGAAACTATAAAACTCTTTTGCCTAAAATTAGTCCTTCTCGTGCCGGGTCTTTGCAAAGGAGACAAATTGCTTGCTGAAAAATGGTAAAACGTCTCTGAAAAAATATTGTGTCATTATGAGGAGAGAAAAAACGTAACAAGATGTATAAAAATCGCGTTTTTTTATTTTTTTTTTAAAACGACAATTTTCGCGAGTCATCTTAAATTTTTTAATAAAAACACTGAAAAATAGAATAAAAAATTAAAATAAACTGCTACCAAAATTCTGACGATACAATTTTGCACACCATTTAAAAAAGTTAGAATAAAATTATTATATATAAGCGTTTTCCCACTAGAAGAAGCATTGATTCCATACATTACAAGTTGAATCAAATAGTCTATTATATACCCCTAATTACTATGGATACTGTGATTGTTTTTAAGAGGACAAATATAGTTGTTTTTTTCTTTTTCCCGACGTGTGATACCCTCAAAGAGTATTGACGACTCTCAAATCGATTTATATTTTATTGAGTTTATTAACTAATTTATTGATACTTCTGCTTTAACAGAATATTATTCGTCTACAAGGTGTTATTTATCTGCCTCTCTTTACTGCTTTGCATATATTGTGCAACAGCTAAGATTTTGAACTCCTCAAAAGGTGTCTCTAATTTACTTGTTAACAGAGAGATGTTGCAATGCTTATTTTGGCAGGACGTTATCCTTATCTTTATTTGAAGCATGCGCCCACCGCTTGAAGCTTGCGCAATATTAAAGGAAATAAATTAAATATAAGGTTTCACCTACTATCGTCATTTGCAGCATGCGCTCACCGTTTGGAGCTTGTGCAGTATGGAAACAAAATAACAGAAACTTTTATTAAAAGATAACGATTTCTCTTATTTAGGAACTTATAAGAGAGGTTATTTAGAGATCGTTATTCTTATCACTCTTATGGTAGGGCGTGTTTTTTTTTTTAAACTTAGGTATATAAATCACTAAGAAAATACAGTAAAATTGAAAGTATAGCCTTCTATTGCAAATAACACTGACAACACTTAATTAGTGTTCAGATTATGTTGGGATTTTGCAATCTTTGCCACAATGGCATTACAGTGTGTGTGTAGTGCTAATTTCAAATGAAATTTTATTTATCCCGCATTTATATTACCTTGGAAATATTGAAGAAAGTGATAGAAACATGCTAGACACAACTTTAATTTAGAAACTTTTTTTGTTGACCCATCAAATACTACTAACTGGTTTGCTTAACCATAAAATTAATTTTTGCAGGTACGTATGTGTGCCAATGGCCTTATATTGTTATTGTTTGCGAACGCTC
>CM032454.1:199287720-199372902 GCA_019049505.1 Pachyrhynchus sulphureomaculatus
AAATTCTACAATTTTTTGCTGCACTAATTATGCTTCCAAAAAATGATACTCTATTTTGTTGTGACAAGTTGTAAGTTTTGACCAACAAGCAACTGAAGCGAGCCGCCAATAAATTTAATCACTGCAGACGCTTCAAAAATCGCTAGTAACACTTTAGCTGAGTGTCGCTCCTTTGTAAGACTCTTGAAACCTACATGGCCTTGTCTTTTTATAAAACGTGAGCGTATCGTAAAAGTCCATTAGATAATGACACAATATTAAAAAAAAATCCAGGGTCCATCGTTTCAAGTAATAACATTAATCAAATATATTGGTCAAAAGCGCACATCTTGAAGAAAGCAAAAATCAAACATATTACCATGCACTATTTGCCTTTTGATCGTCTAGCAACAGGTTTCAATCGTTCGATCGTCGATTAAAGAGCTTTTGAAAAATGTCCGGAGTTCCGCGGTGTGTAACAGATTGCAAACTCTCGCTTGTCGGTTATACACGACAAAGCTTATTCACATGTTTGTTCAACGAACCACGCTTGCTGAATTCAGTGAAAAATTCTAAATTAAAAATCATAGCTGGCCACGATAAAAAGTTATTAGTCGAAATGATGTTTGGATCAAGATCGTTTGTTATATTTCATTTTATTCATTTATTTTATTGAGAAATTTTAGGATCTTTATATATAAAACCTTCTTTCACGTGTAGGCAGATCTTCTGTCAAGATTTTTCACAGTATTTCCAAAGTCTGATTTATAGATCTTTGGTGTATTTTAGACTAAATTATTTTTTTTTTGTGACATGTACAACTACAAATACACCAATATTAAAAACAAAAGTGTCCCATAGCAACTAGATCGGGTTAAAATTTTAAGCATTTGTTGTGGATCTTGACAAGAGTCAACAGTGATTTTATACTACGATAGTAGTGACAAATATTTATCCTGAACCTGAGAGTAATTTTATAAACTTCATATGCACCGATTTTTATTTTAATACGGTATGGTAAAAAAAATCATGATGTTTTCCGAGCATTAACTTCATTTTGATGTATTTAATTCTAAGTTCTATTTCTCGAAAAATTCTACTAGCCGACGCAAATCTTTGGTAATTTTTTCTTGGGCAGTATGCAATTCTTGCGGGAAAAACGATGCGTACAATTATGTGTCATCTGTTTATAGGTGAACCTTCCAATACTTAACAACAACTAGTAACGTTACAGGTGTATATACAAAAATAAGAATGGCCCAGTATTGACCCTTGGGGTACACCACAACTTTGGTTGATACAGATGACACACCTTTCCTTGTCTCCACATACTGCAGTGTATTTATTAAATAATTACTCATTTATAATTGCATGGTTGCGAAATCCAATAAAACGTAAAATTGAGATAAGCAAGTTGTGATGTAATCTGTCAAATGCTTTGCTATAATCTATGAATATCAAAGCAGTAGTTTCACCTCTATTTACCGTTCCGATAATGTCATCGGCGACTGCCAATAATTTGTAGTAGTAGTTAGAAATATTTTTATCCCGAAACTGGAATAACATAATTAATCATATTTCTATTTACACACGGTTGTTAGAAATATAAATTGATCATTATTAATAGAATATCAAAAGAATAAAAAGTGCGCGTTTACAAAAAAAAATAATTAAATATGTCATTGTTTACCAGGGACTAGTGCCGGAGCAGTAGGTAAGACAATAGCAGCCACATGCGGGCGAAGCTGCTGACAGTAGCTCGAGAAATATCCATTTAGTTTTTAAGTTTAGTTCTTTTCATGTATAAATAAGTTATCCTGTGAGGTTTTAGTTTGTGTTAAATTATAAATTTGTGTGAATGTAGAAAAATTACGATTTTTGTTGACACTAGTAATATACAGTAAAGGCACCGGGAGCATAGTAGTAGATAAAAGCAAGCTTTGATACCACCATAAATAACTGTGTGTCCTTATTAAGTAAAAATAAGTTTTTGACAATCAGTAAAAAGTAAGTTTTTGATTTAATAAAGAAAGTTAAATTGATATTGAGCTAGTTTATAAAACCTTATAGCAATTAACACTACCTAAATTACTTTTAATTAAAAAAAATATTCGAAGCCCCACGTTGGGCGCCATTCTTCTGAAGTACCTATTGTTATGCTTAGATTTGCGAACGGTTGACTCTTTTGTCGGAGAGCGTGGCTGTCGGTTATTTAAACCACTGTTTTCCTAAAAGCTTTGAGTACTACTTGTTTGGGCCCACTCGTTCATTGCGACCTACTATAAGGTGTAAGAACAAGAAAGGTTAATTCCCACAAATGATACTTACGGTTTAAAAACAAAATAGTATTCTGTCAATTATTAAATGAAATAAAAAGCTTTAGCTAATATAAACAACAATTTATTCAAGTCTTAATAAAGCTGGTGTTTTAAAAAATATGTAGAAGACTTGTTTATTTTTTTTTCTGGGATTAAAAAAGGTATGTCACTTGATTGGTTCGATGAATATATAACTGTGGCATGGGAATTACTGAGTTTGAACGGCTTGCGGCAGAGGATGGGTATGCGTTAAGTACTTGGAATTTTATTCTCTTCATTGCCGATTCTAACTAGAGTAATGAGATATCTTACCATGAAGCACGTTCCGATATGGTTTGATAGAAAATTTGCTTTATTCGTCCGCCATATTGCGTTGGCATGGCGTTACGACACTTCTTACGAATAAGTGTTGAAAGTTGCTCGAAATTTTGAGAAACAATAGATTTTAGTATCATGCATTCACCGCTTCAATATAAAGATGGTTTACCACGCCGTAATTGCCATAATTAATTGTAAAAGTTTTACAGGTAAAAGATAGGAATTCCATACTTTTTCTTCGGTCAAAAGCATGCGTTTTTTTACATTATTTGTTGTCGTATGTGCATTAAAAAAGAAAAAGTCACAAAAAAAATATATACATAAAAAATTACTTTGCTTTTGAAGGCAGTTTACCCCCTTGTTGTTGCGAAAATATTAGATAATATTAATTTTCCATGTTTTTTATGAAGTGAATTTTTGCTGTGGCAACGTATCTTGAAGAAGACACCGCGCGCGGCTGCTGCGTTCTTTCAAATTTTGAATCACATATATGCATTGCACTGATTGCACTTTCTTTTAAAAGATACTGGAATAAACTTCAGTACTTAATAATTGATATATTTTTTAATAAATGTTACTAAAGTATCGTTTTAATTAATAATATATATATATATATATATATATATATATATATATATATATATATATATATATATATATATATATATATATATCCATATATTAATTTATATAGTATATTTTATCTAAAAGTATCAAGGTTATTATAAATAACCATGTGATTGCATGCGGCGGGAAGCAAGCGAGAAGCTACGTTGCCACATTCATTATGTCCTGACAACCAAATTATTTCGCGTCTTTCTCTAACAAAATGCTCTCTCTTCTCGCAAAAAAAAAATCCTTAAGCTTTTCGAGTTTTACTTTCCTCGCTATCCTAGCTTGGTTGATGAGTAATAATACCGCACGTTCGACAGATGCAGAGCAGCTTTTAGTTGCTAAATTTTTGAATTTTGTTTAATTTTTGTTAGATATATTATTTCAACAATTCGTTTGTTCAAAACGAATATCATAGAGTTTTATTAGAAAAATCTGAATTTACCTCCAAGAATTTATGATATTAGACCATTTAATTATTATCTGGGAGATATATAAATATGTCATCTACATCAACAAAGTAACAGCGGTCGAAGCACTAAAAACATTATTCTGGCCATTGTTGTGAAATACAGTCTGATTGATGTAAAAAAAACTTACAAAAACGTTTAGAGAATTTTTGTGACAAATATAGTCCAAGTGGCTATTTGAATGATGTGCCATCGATGGTACTGTAACTTGAACAGATGTGAAATTGACCACTCTACCTCTTTCACCCGTTCCTCCATTAAAATTGGAAGTAATGAAAAAATAACTTAATTTTCAGATTCCTCAACTGCATAAACCCCGAAATAGACCTATAACACCACATATATGAAGCAACCCCCTACCCCCACCAGTTAACTCCTTACACATTCTACTATAAATAGGCTTAAAATTTGACCCGTACATCTACAAAAAATCTGTAAATATATTAAAATGCTATTGAAATTATACAATATTAAACTATCCTCTACCTGTAGACAATCACTTCCGGGGTTAAACTTAAGAGCATAGAAAAAATAACCTAATTTTTGGATTCTGAAACTTCATGACTTGAATAAAAATGTGTGTGTAGTTAGAAACTCGGTAGCATTGACAATGATATAAGATAAATTTAATCACAAAAAACCGGCCAAGTGCAAGTTGAAATTGCACAATTAGTGTTCCGTACGTTGATTGCACACCCCAAAGGAGTTTTCAACAAAGTTTATTTCCAATCTTTACTGAATACTGATGACCTTGAAATTTTTGTTTTTTTATATACCAAATAAATTATTAAAGGTAATGCACTTGTAATAATTTTCGTTTCAATCTACACCCCCGTGAAGAATATTCCAGAATTTTTTCAAAATGTTTTGATTAGTACTCTTCGAGATAAGATGGGGACAGCGATTTTTCGTGATTTCTTAAAAATAATACAAAGAAAACTGAGCCCAAGTATTATATTATATATATTTTTTACTCTTGATTTCACAAGCTTTCATTTGATACCACACTCGATGACCCAGTAAAAAATTTTTTTTTCACTTCCGATTTCACCCCGCAAAACTAACCCCTTAAGTCAAAATTTAACTTTCAAAACTACACAGCCCTGATGAGACTATCAATTCCTATATTTTTAAACCAAATTTCAATTTTTCTATGACAAATAGTTTCATAGAAAATCGGGTGTGACAGACAAACAGACACCGAAGTCATCTTATAAGTGTTCCGTACGGAACACTAAAAATTATATATAATTTTACATGTAGGGTGGGTCGCAATAATGCAAAATTATTATTAACCATCCATTATATGGTACAGTATATAAATTATTCGAATGTAAAGTATCCTGTAGTCCTTCTTAACAGCGTAGTGTCTAACATGATACATCAAACTACTAAATAAGTAATATCGCACCAGAGATACCAAATTTTTGTTTTAAAAGATCAAAGAGAATTATAAAGCCCAACTACTAAAAAATATATTTCGAACACGATATAGCAATTTGCACAGATACATAAGATGTAACAGGCTTGAGAATTAATTTTTATCTCTACCACATCAAAAAAAATCTATAAAATAATTTACTCAGTACTTTCTTTGCAAACACGTGGTTCTCAAATAAGTACTGAATTTAACTTCCTCAAGCAAAAAATAGGTAAATTCCCACCTCTTTCACTTTTTATCTACCCTTTTTTCTCGAAACTATGTTTTCAGACATTGTCTTCAATATTACTCAGACAATTTCTAATAGTTTTTAACTTTTTTAACAAAAAAAGTCTTAATAATTACTTTTTCTACGAAATGTCGAGATGTTTGTTTTAATTTTTCTAATAGACAGTTTTTTATAAAAAATTAAACATAAATTTTTTGGTTACAAATTGCATACTAAAGTTTGAAACACCGTAAATTTTTTATTTTGGAAAAAATAAAGCCTTCGACAATTTTTAACTACTATATTATTTTACAAGATTAATTTTTATTTTTGCAGATTGGATTATTTTTGTGAAGTTATCCTGTAGACAAGAACGCGACATAGTTTTTCATCAGTGGTCCATTTGACCCGATAAAAAATAATGCTAACATTTAAAATATATATAAAAAAAATCTTATAATTTAAAGTAGAATAAAAATATATAATCGCCATTCTCTTGTATTATTCACCTAATAACCTTTAAAATATTTTCTTTAAATATACATACAGCCTTGGCCAAAAGTATTAGGCACCCCAACACGTAAAACTCAAAAAATATTTAAAAAAAGACTAATTGTTTTAACAATACTATAGACGGCGCTGTCAAAAGCTAACTTAAACAATAGACAATCTTTTTACAAGTCCATAAAACACCTGGCAAACAAAATTGCGATAATGAGGTTTTTTTGAAAAATATTTTTAATGTTTTATCAATGCGTGTTTTATTTGTGAAGTGGACATTCTTATATTTGAGAAGTGCCTAAGAAAAGTGAGTTTGGTATCGAAAAACGAGTTAAAATTCAAACCCTACATGAACAAGGCAAGTCCCAAGTAGAAAATAGCCAAGTTAGTGAAATGTTCCCGGTGCGCAGTGCAATGTGCTATTAAAAGGTTTGTGGAGACTGGCTCCCATGCCAACAAAATGAGGACGGGCAGAAAACGTAAGACTAATGAGCGACAGGACAAAAAACTCATCCGCGAATCTATTAAAAATCGAAAAAAAAAACATCATTTGAGCTCGCTGCAACTCTATCGGAAGAGATTGGGATGTCGATTAGTTCTCGAACGGCAAGGAGAAGACTGACAGAAGCTCGATTAAGAGGGTGCAAAGCTAGAAAGAAGCCTTTCAGAGACCAATAGGAAGAAACGCTTAGAGTGGGCTCCGAAGCACCAACATTTTAGCGAAGAGGATTGCTCTAATGTTGTATGGTCCGACGAATCCAACTTTGAGGTAAGTTTATATATGATTTATTTTAACAAATAACTACATACAATTACTCTTGATTTAATCCGTTTTAGTCAAAATAATAACTAATTTTTTAATTTAGTATTTTTCTATTCTTACAGCTATTCGGAACGTCAGGTGTGATATTCGTGAGGCGGCATGTCGGCGAGGAATACCATCCAGATTGCGTGGTACCTACTGTAAAACACGGAGGAGGCAGCATTATGATCTGAGGCTGCATGGCTGCTAAAGGTGTCGGTGAAATGTTCGTTTGTAAGGCCGCATGAACAGCCAAAAGTACATAAATGTACTAGAAACTGTCCTGATGCCTTCGCTAACGCGCATTTTTGGCGACACTAATTTAGACGACATCAAATTCCAGCAAGATAATGCACCTTGTCATAAATCAGCGGTTACGATGCGCTCGTTTAGAGACAATAACATTGTCTTGTTGGATTCGCCGGCGCAGTCTCCAGATCTAAACCCTGTCGAGCATCTTTGGGATATTCTGAAGCACAAGATACGGGAACATAGCGTAACATCCAAGGCAGCGCTAAAAAGTGCTGTTGTAATTATGGTGAAGCTAAGGGCGGACACACCAAATATTAATTTATTTCATAATTTTACCGCAATATACGATTTTACAAAACATACGAATTTAATTTTTTACCCCCGAAATACAAGAAATGAAGTAAATTGTAGGGTGCCTAATACTTTTTTTGGCCAAGGCTGTACTTTTTGGCAACGACCCAGGTGTATGTAACCCCATAAAGCAGGGGTTCTCAAACGGTCGATCGCGATCGACAAGTCGATCGCGAGTGCTTTTTTGAGTCGATCTCGAGAAAAAAATTCGATTCCGATATAGAACTATTTACAGATTTTGTTTTAGGTAACTAAAACAAAATGTAATAAATAAACTACTAAAATTTATTCGATCCACAATTAGGCCAGAATTACCCCCATCATCACTTTCTTTTATCGTAATAACCCCCTGCTAGCGGCAAAAGGCGGCTTTAAAACAAAGGAACGCGCGGTACTTGTCAAAGAAAAGCCACGTTTTTGATTCCCGCCGATTTTTCTAGAAACTTCGGGTTCGGCGGCGTGTTTGACGGTAACATTCGAGACTTCGTTCGCGCCGATATAAATGTTGCGCCTGCAGGAATAGGAGTCAGTCTGAGTTGTAACTTGAAGGCGATATAAAGTTTATTAATAAATAGTCCAAAATGAGTGCGGCGAAGAAAAGTAAAACTTATCATTTTAATAACGTTTGGGAGGAAGAATTTTTCTTTTGTATGGTAAAGGATAAGTGCATTTGTCTCATTTGCCGTGCTTCAGTTGCAATACCTAAGCGTGGGAACTTAGAGAGGCATCATAAAACGGTTCATAAAAACTATGAAAAGGATTTTCCGTCACAGAGTGAATTAAGAAAACGAAAAGTACGTGATTTGATAACGTGTTTGAAAAAAAGAACAAACCATGTTCACAGACAAGACCAGCCAAATAATCAAAAGCTGCAACGATCGCGTCATTTAAAATATCTCATATATTGGCGAAACACAAGAAACCATTTGATGATGGATTAGTTTGTGAAGGAAGCATTTATTGAAGCGGGTGAGACTTTATTTGGAGATTTTAAAAATAAAACAGAGATTATGTCTGCTATTAGAGAACTTCAGTTATCTCCACCGACTGTCACAAGGCGTGTTGGGTCAAGACATGGCAGATAAACTAAAACATGATATCATGGAATGTACATACTTTTCTTTACAGTTCGACAGAATCCACCGATATGACAGACACTTGTCCAACTGTGTATTTTTTATTCGAATGGTATTCAATGACATGTCGCTAAGGAAGAGTTTTTGACAATGATTCCTCTCTGAAAGGGAAAGACCCGTGGCGAAGATATATATGACGTTTTCTTCAATTTTGTAACAAACTACAAGCTACCAAATAATAAACTAGTGTGCATTACAACCGATGGAGCACCAGCAATGACTGGAAACAAAAACGGTTTTGTGTGGCATTGTGTCGAGCTAATGATGATTTCCCTTCATTTTTCTCCTTCCATTGCATTATACATCAACAAGTTTTGTATTCAAAAGTTCTAAACATGGAGGAGATTATGGGCAGTTAGTTCTTCACATGACATCAGGTGGTTGAGTCGCGGAAAATTCCTAGAAAGGTTTCAAGAATTATTGCCCGAAATAACAGCTTTCTGGACGAAAGAGGTGATGACACTCAGATGTTGAAAAAAACGGAAAATGGCTGACTGATTTGGCATTTTTGACAGACATCACAATGCATTTAAATACCATTAATTTGGAGCTTCAAGGGAAAGGAAAAAGTATTATTGAGATGATTAGCGCAATAAACGCATTCAAAAGTAAATTGCAACTTATGATAGAACAACTGAAAAGAAAGTATCTGAAAAATTTTTTCCGTCTTTGAAAGCAAGGATTCCTCAGTTGAATTATGATATTTATGAGGCATAATTATCAAATATTTTGGGGACCAATTCGAAATACGTTTTTATGATTTCAGTAAATTGGCAAATATCGCATCATTTATGAGTTATCCTTTTTCGTGTAAAAACATTGAGGAATTAGCTACTGAAATAGCAAGTCAGTTTAACATGGACTCATGTTCTGTTGAAAATGAGTTAGTGCAGATTATATCAGATAACATCTCAAAGCCACAGTATCTGATACAAAATTCTGGTGTTTTATTATCTGAAGATAAATATCCGAATCTAAGGCCAAATCGCCCTTCAACTGACGGCAATGTTTGGGTCAAAATTACTTGTGCGAGTCTGCATTTTCTGAAATGAAGATAATTATACGTCAAAATATCGCAATCGACTAACTGACGAACATATGTCATCATGCTTGCAATTAGCACTCGGTAATTACGTACCATCTTATGAAAAGTATGCTTAGAACATGCAGTGCCACGCTTCAACATCCAAAGTCACTCTTTAGTTAAGTTTAGACACTAGAACCCGTTTGTTTTGTAAGAACCAATAAACTCGCAATTTTGAATAATTATGAGTTTTTTCATTGACATTTTAGAGCAGACCTACACTTACCTTGACTAAAAAAATGCATATTGTACGGAAAACTAATATCTGTGCCACGATACACCCTACCTAGATGACAATCCTGCATCACACTTACTTGCAGCCTCTCAGAGTCGATCGATCGTAGTTTAACAATATTGAGGTAGATCGCCAGCAGTTCAAGTTTGAGCACCCCCTGCCATAAAGCATTGATTTTTTTCTAAAAAAATAGAGTAACTGAAAAATCATTTACAAAAACAGATACTGTGTGGATGCCTGAGACTTAAAGTACATAAAATAAAAAAAAGGTAATGTTTTAAAAGAAAGAGATATTGTTTGATTTAGTTTCTCCTCAAATTCTCCAAAGTAAAAAATAAAAAACCCGAAAGATAAGCCAAGGTTATTGGCTTCTTTCATTAATTTCGTACATTTTCGTTGACGGTGAAAGTTACCGAGTGATATATGAGGCAAAATTTTCTTTTACTTTTTAAAACGGTGACTGATAATGTTTAGCTCTCTTGGGTAAAAACCTGTGTTATGAGGATCGTGAGCTATTTTACGCCATAAATAAAGGATCCCCGTTGGGCTCCAAAAAAAAGGTTAGACGTTTTTCCCAGATAAATTATCATTTTTTTGTTTTTATTTAATTTGGCCTATACTCATCACATTCAAAGTTAACAGTAAAAATAAAACTATTTACGTGCTTACTTTTCTTCACAAATTAGTAACATCCAAATTCATTTTTAAAAATTGCATAAACTTAATAAAACATAACTCATCCAAAATCAACCCCCCCCCTTCGTACACTAAGATAGAAAGATGGGCGCGCACATTATTCTTATGCTTGGAATTCTATTATATATATAAATATATATATATATATATATATATATATATATATATATAGGAGATAAATCTTGACCGATTTGTGGAATAGAAAATTATCAAACTTTATTGGGGATGCGGTCTAAATGGAGGCCTAGGAGGCAGAAATTAAACTCTTGGTGTTCAATGTTAAGCTTTCGATAATGTTTATTATCTTCTTCAAAGACACGTTTCTGGAAGCAACGGTGTGTGTTAGAAAACTCATTTTCAGTACAAAATGCATATTAAATATTAACGTTAAAACTATGCATATAATTACATTATGAAAAATTAAGCTAAAAGACTTAACTAATTAAAAACTACTTACAACATCATGAGTCCTGAAAAATCAGCAAATTCATATGGATGATTATTGATTTACATTTTCATAGGATGCACGTCGTAACGAAAGTGACAGGAAAAATACAAACTAAAGGTAGGTTATATTCGTGGTGACGTCGCTGAGGGTCAAGGAATTTTTGTTTTGTTTAAAGAGGTTAGCTCAAAAATGCAAAACAGTAGTTAATGAATGAAATACGAGGGGACATCACTTCATACAGTCGTAAGGGGCTAACCATTTTGGGAGAGGGTAGAATAAACTAATGTTTTAGGAATCGCCTTAGAGGCAAAAATAATACATCTAATGTGGGAGTGATACACCTGGTACCGAATTTAACGTAGGCTTCGCTAAGGAGGGTATTGATAAAACCCAGCCATTGGAAAACACAAAAGGGGGGGGGGGGTGTTATGAGAAGATCAAAACGGGAACAATATGTGACGGATGAGACACAGCAATAGACATATTAGCTAGGGGTGCGGGGGGGGGGGAACAAGGTGTAATGAACATTGTCTTAAGTGTTGGACAAGTGTAGAAGATAGGAATAAATACTGCTAAGGTCCTCGACATCTGATCTTACATTCATCGAATTTGGAAAATTATGAATCGCCACCATTTCTAGGAACCTTCTCTTGTGGTAATTATTTTCATAGTAAATTATGAGAGGGGATTCGAAGTTGATTCTGTTGTCCTGATTGGTAAAATGATTAGAAAGAGCACAAGATTGGATATTGCGACGACAGTCACTCTTATGTGAAGTAATTCTGCCTTTCAAGGACCTGGAAGTTTGTCCGATGTATGCCATGTTACAGTCTAGGCAAGGAATCTTATAAACTATACCGGATTTTTTGAAGCAGGGGAACTGGGTATTTAAGTTTAGAAAACAGAGGTTTGGTGGTGTTACAAATGCGTGTGGAAAATTTGATATTTTGGCCTTTGAAGATATTAATCAGTTTAGGAGTTAGGCCACTAATATGGGGAAGAGTTCTAAATAGAGTATGTGACGAGTCAGGAAAAACCCTCTGTTCGGGATCATGAATCAGTTCCGAACTCATGATCCCGAACAGAGGGTTTTTCCTGACCCGTCACATACTCTATTAGAACTTTTCCCCATATTAGTGGCCTAACTCCTGATTTTTCCGGTGATTCCGATGAAAATGCAATGTTCTTTAGTTTAGGACTCATGTGTTGTAAGTAGTTTTAAGTTAGTTAAGTTTTTTAGCTTAATTTTTCATAATGTAATTATATGGCATAGTTTTAACGTTAATATTTAATATGCATTTTGTACTGGAAATGAGTTTTCTAACACACACCGTTGCTTCCAGAAACATGTCTTTGAAGAAGATAATAAACATTATCGAAAGCTTGACATTGAAAACCAAGAGTTTAATTTCTACCTCCTAGGCCTCCATTTAGACCGCATCCCCAATAAAGTTTGATAATTTATATATATATATATATATATATATATATATATATATATATATATATATATATATATATATATATATATATATATATAATACATGTATGTTGAGAAAATTTCTTATCTGTTATTTCAAAGGACATTCCTTAATAAGCCGCAACAAGATGTGCATTTCAACATCTTCTAGGTTATTGCCTCTAAACAGTTGATATTAATATATAATATATATATATATATATATATATATATATATATATATAATAATTTTTCTGTTGAACCTTTTGTTTACATAAACTTGATTGGTTTTTTCTTGGGTACTTAGGTTCTTTTGGGAAAACACAAACTAGTCTATTTGACGTTTTTCGCCTTATTTTTTTAGGCATTTTCAAAAATTCTTCATTTTTTAATATTCATTCTAAAATTAGAAAACACAAGGTTAAAATCTTTTAAGTCAAATTACACTTTTCAAAACATATAGCATTTTTACGCTCACTCGGACATTTAAAATATTTACACCATAACAAGAATATAAAACAATTTACTAACGTGTATATACCCCGTGAAAGTCAACTATTTGTGTGTTTGTGAATTTCAAATTCTGTATTTCTTTCAGCATATCGTGTTGCGTATTTTTTACTGATTTTTTTAAAATTTTATTATCTATAATGGGTGTCTTAACGAAAAAACTATTGTTGACTGGCATGCATATCCTCCTAATAATACAAAATGGTATATATACTTAACATCAATAATAGTTTTTTCGTTAAGACACCATTATAGATAATAAAATTTTTAAAAAATCAGTAAAAAATACGAGACACGATATGCTGAAAGAAATACTGAATTTGAAATTCACAAACACACAAATAGTTGACTTTCAGGGTATATACACGTTAGTAAATTGTTTTATATTCTTGTTATGGTGTAAATATTTTTAAATGTCCGAGTGTGCGTAAAAAAATGCTATATGTTTTTAAAAGTGTAATTTGACTTAAAAGATTTTAACCTTGTGTTTTCTAATTTTAGAATGAATATTAAAAAATAAAGAATTTTTGAAAATGCCTAAAAAAATAAGGCGAAACGTCAAATAGACTAGTTTGTGTTTTCCAAAAGAACCTAAGTACCCAAGAAAAACCAATCAAGTTTATATATATATATATATATATATATATATATATATATATATATATATATATATATATATATATTAAGAGTCTGTTTACAGCTGACGCTGTCTCCCTTCTCTCAACCTCGCGTTCCATTGTCTTCGATCTTCCTAGTCTCCTTCCTGTAACCGTCTGTTTTCCATTGCCTCATTGACCTCATCCCGCCATGAACGCCTAGGTCTTCCCCTCTTTCTTCTTCCAATTGGACTCCATTCTGTGATTTTCTTAATCCACCTTCTGTCGTCGCTTCTCCCTTACGTGACCATACCATTTCAATCGTTTTTTTCTTCTATGACATGTACTGCGTCTTTTGTTATTCCCATTCGCGCTCTTATTTCCTCGTTCCTAATCCTATCAGTCCGGGTCACCCTACTACACCTTCTCCAACATTCCATCTCTACCGCGTTTATTTTTGATTTATATTTTCTTGTTAATGGTCCATGTTTCTGATCCGTATGTCATTATACTGTCAATGATTGTTCTGTATATTCTGACTTTGTTTGCTTTCGTTATGTGCTTATCCCATAATATAGAGTTTAACTGTCTGATGCAGGTTCTCGATTGTTCCAGTCTCGATTTTATTTCTTCTTCGGATGTTGCTTCTCTTGTTATTATGATGCCCAGGTATTTAAATTTTCTAGTTCCTTTAATTGTTACGTTCTCTTCAATTTCTAGATCTTCTATTTCTCCTGTTTTAGTGGTTAGGTTTTCCGTCTTATTAAAGTTTATCTCTAGCCCAGCTTTGTCATACTCTTCCTTCAGTTTTCTCACCATATAGCTGAGATCTTCTTCGTCCTGTGCCATGACGACTTGGTCATCTGCGAAACACAAGCTGTATAAGTAGTCGTCTCTTACTCGTATACCTTGACATTTATTCTTCCAGTTTTTGAAAGTCTGTTCCAGGTAGATTTTAAAGTGTCGGAGAGGTTGTACACCCTTGTAGTAGTCCTTTAGTTGTTCTAATTTTGGCCCCTAACTTATTACCAATTTTTACTCTGTTAATATTATTTCTATATATAGCTTTTACTGCTTTTATTAATACTTTGTCGATTCCCATGTTTGATATTGCTTTCCAGAGGTGACTTTTAGCGACTAAATCGTAAGCTTTTCTTATATCGATGAAAGCTAGGTAGATTTATATATATATATATATATATATATATATATATATATATATATATATATATATATGTACATCGGCGTGGCCAGCCTCTGAGCTAAGGGGTGGCAGCTTTTCAAAACTCAACATTCCATTAATAGAGAAAAAAAAATTATTTTTAATTTTCTAGGCCCTCAGGGATGTAGAAGGGGGAGGGCAGCTTCCCTCCCCTGCCCCGCTATATACTAAAAATGGACAAACTCCATATTTCAGCAATCTACCCACTATTCTCTTATTTGCCAATCCATCTCGAGACGCGTTTCGCCGTATCACGGCTCTTCAGTCGAGCTAGAATCGACAAACAAGAAAACACTACTTACTTATTTCTGTAGTGGTAACATACAATAAATTATACCTAAAACTGAAAAGCATACCCTTCCTCAATTAAAGTCCGCCAACATTCAACGCGATTCGAAAAGGGATTTACCCTATATAAAGGGTGGGCCATCTATCGGTTTAAATTTGAACCACCGGTTATTTCGAATCTGGCAATACTTATGTCATTCTATTCTGTCATAAAATTCAGTATATTATCTCCACTGAACGAAATGAATCGATTTACGCTTGAGCAACGTTGGGATTTATTGAAAATTTATTTCCAAAACAAAGACAATTGGTCGGAAATTGCACGAAAATGTCGTACAAAATTTGGTCGCAGAGAAGGACCAACAGTGCCCGGTATAGGCAAGTTTATTGCTAAAGTTCGTGAAACTGGTTTCATTGTTGATGCGCCAAGACGTGAGCGTGCCCGTACAGTGCGTACACCCGAAAATATCGAAGCTGTGGACGGCGCAACCATTACGGTCAATGGAGACACCTATCGCACCATGATAACCGATTTTTTTGTGCCCGCTCTTCATGGTATTGATGTGAACGATGTTTGGTTTCAACAGGATGGTGCAACTTGCCACACATCTCATGCCACAATCGATTTATTGCGTCAAAACGTTTGATGGCCGTTTAATTAGCCGAAATGGTGATGTCAATTGGCCGCCAAGAAGCTGCGATTTGACACCGTTGGACTATTTTCTGTGGGGCGCCGTTAAAGACAAGTGTTATGCCGACAAACCAGAGACAATTGACCATTTGAAGGCCAACATTCGTGATGCCATTGCCGAGATACGACCCCATACACTCGAAAAAGTGCTCGAAAATTGGTCCGATCGAATGGGGTACTGTGAGGCCAGCCGCGGCAGCCATATGAATGAAATAATATTCCATCTCTAACCGGAATAATTGTACTTCACAACAAAAAAATAAATTTGGCAAAATTTCAAACCGTTTTTGTTTTATTGCATTTTTAAATTTAAACTTTTAAATGGCTCACCCTATATATATATATATATATATATATATATATATATATATATATATATATATATATATATATATATATATGTATATATATATATATATATATGTATATATATATATATATATATATATATATATATATATATATATATATATATGTATATATATATATATAGATATATATATATATATATATATATATATATATATATATATATATATATATATAGATATATGTATATATATATATATGTATATACAGTAATACCCCGCTTTACGCGAGGGATACGTTCCGAAAAAAATCGCGTTAACTGAAATTCGCGTATATCGAGGTTTATGATTAAACATAGTCAAAATTTAATACAAAAAAATACAAATCATTTTAATCAATCACTTTAATTCTAAGAACACTTTATGCAATACATACTCTTATTTTTTACGGAAAAATACATCTATTGTCTTTTGGGTAACGTTTTGTTTACGTTCTTGTAAAATACGTTCATAACACCCAACACTGTTTTTAATTGTTTGACACACGGTCAAGACACGGTCATCATTATTGTCTATACTCTGCAATATGTCCAAACCTGAATAAATTTTTGAAAGTGCATTTTGTATTTCCCCTGAAGATAAAACTTTCTCTTCTACTTGTTCTTCCTCATCGTAGATAGGATTATTCTGTAACTCGATCAGATCTTCATTGCTAATAGGATCGTCGTGCGTTGCTACAAGTTCTACGAGATCTTCTACCGTGACATCTTCAAGTTCAGACCCCTCAATCATTGCAGCAATGTCTTCAAGCACTTGTCTCTGCATCTGGACAATTCTTCTAGGTGCTTCCACTACATCTGGCCAAAGATTACGCCACACCCCATTCATACAACTCATTTTAACTTCCTTCCAAGCCTCTTCTATGTTGTGAATAGACTTCATAATGTTGTATGACTTCCACCACTCTCGCATAGACTGTCTTCCTTCCCCGTCAGTTTCATGAATTAGTTGGCTAAAAGTGCGGCGATGGTAATAAGCTTTGAAGTTTGCTATTGCTCCCTGGTCCATAGGTTGTAATATTGACGTAGTGTTTGGTGGAAGGAACTTTACGTACACTTTTAAGTCTCTGGGCGTATCAAGTGAGGTTGGATGTCCTGGGGCATTGTCTAAGAGTAATATAACTTTAGGTTCAAGCCCATTTCTGTCACAGTATGATTTGACTGATGGGCAAAAAAACTATTAGAATACCATTCTTGAAAAATTTCCCGTGTAACCCACGCCTTTCTGTTTGATCGCCACACAACTGGTAGACTTGTCTTGTCTGTGCCTCGCATTGCACGGGGTGTTTCTGAATGGTACACTAGTAAAGGTTTCAGTTTGAAATCACCAGTGGCATTACCACCCAGCAGAAGTGTTAGTCGATCTTTCGCAGCTTTGAAACCACTGGCTTGACGTTCTTCCTTAGAAATGAATGTTCGAGATGGCATTTTTTTCCAGTAAAGTGCGGTCTCATCAACATTGAAGATGAGACAAGCAGGAATTTTCTCTCGTCTAACGAAGTCTTGAAACTTGTCTGGAAACTCAGCTGCAGCTTGAATGTCCGCGCTGGCCGCCTCGCCTGTTATGTGGATATTGTGAAGATTAGAACGCTGCTTGAACCGATGGAACCAGCCTCTGCTGGCAGCAAAAGTCGGAGTGGCACTCCCTTCTCCTTCTTTTGTTTTCAGCATCTCATACAAAGATTTTGCTTTTGTGCATATGAGATCTTGACTTAGTGGTGTGTTCTTCTTATTCAAATCTTCGATCCAGACTGACAGTAATTTCTCCATTCTTTCTAAGATAGATGATCTCGAACGAGAAAGTTTTGTTGCACTTATAGGTGTTGAACCTTCGCTGGAGATTTTAATTTTTTCCCGATTTTTATAAATCGTTCTCACAGTCGATTCTGAGAGTCCAAAATCTCTCCCAACAATTGTTGCTTTGCCTCCATTTTCCATTCTTCTTAACACTTTCATCTTCAATTCCAAAGTGACGCTTTTACGCTCTTTTTTCTTTACAGGCGGCATTTTTAACGTAGGGTTAAATTATGTATGTATGTATCTCCAATAAATATTAAAACAAAACTGCCAGCCGACCGAACTAACATTACGGAACAAATGAACACACGAAACGAACGAGGAAATCCCCATAGAACAAAGTCGAAGGACAGGGAATTCCCAATTCTTCAAAGAGAATATTCAGAGAAAGCGGGGATCCCCCGCGACCATAGAGAAGTTAATGACTACATGAGCGCGAAATTTGAAATTCGCGTTATAGTGAAACCGCGCGTAACGGGGGTCGCGCTAAGCGGGGTATTACTGTATATATATATATATATATATATATATATATATATATATATATATATATATATATATATATATATGGGTAATGAAAATATTAATCAAGCAGCGGGACCCCTTGCAGAAACCATTGACCCCCAGGGCCCAGATAAACACCTAAGAAGTTCATATTTTTATGTTACGTATTGTTACCTTTGCTGTACTACTCAGTATATATCACCACTACACCAAACACTTTATTTTTGCACTCGACGCGCGTTTCGCTAACCATGTTAGCTTCATCGGAGTGCAAAAATAAAGTGTTTGGTGTAGTGGTGATATATACTGAGTAGTATCATTGTGCCAAAGATTCCACATTCCCAACTTACCTTTGCTGTAAATCAATGTTGAGCTTTCCCTTATACATGTACTACCCTGACTTATACATGACTTTCTCTTAACAGGATATGTTGTGTCATCCGCAAAGAGGGTGTTGGACCTGGATTTTATGTTGGGGCACTAATACAAATTAAGAACAATTATGATTCCAAAATAAGGCCTGAAGGTAGCCCAAGGGTCATCTTTCTCCTTGTAGAAAGCTTCCCGGCAAGTGGTACCACAACCTATTTAAAATATGAGTGGCAATTACGACTGTACTATTATTAATAAAATTGTTGATGTGATAGAAAACAAGACTATGCCTGGTTAAAATTAAGGGAACCCCACCATTTTACAACAGTGTAGACAATAAAGCGCAGATAAGATGTTTATAGTAACCAGAATTTGATATGATTAATTGTCTATTTTCATTGGTGGTGTTAATCCTGTCTAATTCGTGTTGTTATAAACATCTTCCCTACGCTTTTGTTTACATTGTTGCGTAATCGTGTTAGAAAATTACCAAAGTTTCCTTTTTATTATCATCTTTTAAATGTCCTTCCATCCTTGGTTCTTCTTGGCACTTCACAGATCCAATACAATATTTCCAAGGCAGTCCCATCCAGCATATTTTTCTGCATCTTCTTTATGCACCATTTTGTGCTTCATATCACTGTCTTATAAATCACTTCCCTCTTCTTAACATTAATTTTACGGTCACAGGGGGTACCACGAGTGGTCTTCGAACGTATTCATTCTCAAATATTTGAACTTTATGGTATGCCTGACATAAATTAATTATTAGTGTTCTGTACGGAACACTTATAAGATCACTTCGGTGTCTGACTGTCTGTCCGTCTGTCTGTCTGTCTGTCTGTCTGTCTGTCTGTCTGTCACACCCGATTTTTTCCGAAACTATTTGACATAGAAAGTTAAAATTTGGTAATAATATAGAAATTGATGGCCTCATTAAAGCCGTGTAGTTTTGAAAGTCAAATTTTGACTTAAGGGCTTAGTTTTGAGGGGTGAAATCGGAAGTGAAAAAAAATTTTTTAGTAGGTCATCGAGTGTGATGTCGAATGAAAGCTTGTGAAAATACGAGTAAAAATATATATATAATGTAATACTTGCGCACACTTTTCTTTGTATTATTTTAAAAAAATCGCGAGAAACCGCTGTCCCTCCACCTTATCTCGAAAAGTACTGATCAAAAAATTTTGAAAAAATTCTGGAATATTCTCCACGGGGTGTAGATTGAACGAAAATTATCAGGAGTGCATTACCATTATTACTTTATCTGGTATAAAAAAAAAACACAAATTTCAAGGTCATCAATTTTCAGTAAAGATTGGAAACAAACTTTGTTGAAAACTCATTTGGGGTGTGTTTTGTGAAGTCACTGATGATTTTATAACTCCGTAACAACATTTTTTATTTTAAAAGCAATCAACATACGGAACACTAATTGTGCAAGTTCAACTTGCACTTGACCGATTATTTTTTTATATAGAAATTCAAACCTTTGTTCATGCAATCTTTCAATGATATGCGGATTCGTGAATTTCCTTCAAGAAACTTTCCTCTAATTCTTTTTTGTGACATATTCAACTGTAAACCTAAAAAAAATGTGTAAATTACTAACTCGGTTACTTATGTTGAAAACAGAATGGAGTCAATTTTTTACTCCAGTGATCAAATAATTAAATTGATTCCTTTGACAGCCAAACTTCAAGTACTATTAATTTTCTAATTGAAAACTTACGATAATTTTAAGCACTTCTTTTTTAATCCTCTTAAGATGATTGTAACAGGAAAAATTAATTTTAAAACACAACAACGATGGTGTTACAGGCAGATTAAGAAAGGTCATTAGTGCTACACAAACGACTAATTTCATAGACAATTCGTATAATTATGCACACTTTTAATGGGGACCATCGTCAAAGAGAAATGTTCATTTGAATGAAGATAACAGGGTGGAACTAAGATCATCTAAATCGCTAGTTATACAGTTACATACAGTCTGTCAAGTAAGACCGTGCCCGGTATTCTTGAAAAAATGTGTTTCGAGAAAATTTTTTGTCACAAGGTATTCTTTGGTGTGCTAACAATGGCACAATTACCTGAATTGTCTAATCGCCTCCTGCATCAATAATTGCCTGGCATCTTCAAGGTATGCTGTCCACGGAATTTTCTGCAGTGATCTCCAAATTTTTCGAATCTCGCGAAACAACTGAGTTAAAGTCCTCAGAGTATTTCCTCTGAGCTTTCTCTTGACAAGGGAGCAAACGTTTTCAATAGGGTTGGCGTCCGGTGTTTATGAGGGTCACTCTAGTATCTTATCGTGGGCCCAAGTGAGCCTTCGCAATATGACTTTCGCCCAGCAAAAGTTTCTTCAACGTGCTTCGGAATTTGATATCATAAGCACGAAGATATTGTCGATTGGCCTATTGGAACCGATTCAAACCTGATTTTCTTAATTTTGCTGCTTCTTGATGCAGCGTCAATATCGGGTGCTTTGAAAACAAAAGACACGATTCATTTTTCGACTTTCGGAGTGACTTTGCCTACCGAGACACGTTTTGACAAGTCGTCGATATTTCTCGTCTCGTTAAAATGATTTGCCTACTTCTTCAAAAACGACACTGACTTTTTCATATATTTAGCAGCCGCGGAATGTGATATTTTAGGCCCCTTTGGATGGGAATAAAGAAAGACTGTTTTAAACCAAAGCACAATGGAACGAAGCCCCACTGTACCACTCAAATTACCCTACAGGTCTTAATTTTGAATATCGGAAAGATTTTTTTTTAATTATTCGTTTTTTCATGACCAATCGACCTGTCGAGCTAGATTTTAGGTTTTTTTCAGTTTTCCGGAATTTTCAGGAGTATTAATTTTTATGAAAAAACCGCGTTTTTCGCGGGGAAATCAATCTAATTTTCACTTAAACATGACACTTTTTTTTTTAAATATTCGTTTTTTATTGCCAATCGATCGGTCGCGCTGGATTTTTGTTCCCCCCCCCCGTATTTTTCAAAAATTTGTATTTCTATGGAATGCGGTTTTTTCCGTAAATAGCTATTCAGAGATGGTTTTCTTTCCATATTCAGGACAGATTTTTCTCGAAAATCGACTCTTTTGATGAACAATCAATCTATCTACCTCGGATTATCATTTTTGCCCCAGGTTTTTCAAAAATTGCAAGCATCTTTGGTGTTACCCAGGATACATCACATGGAGGTAATGTCTGCTGGTATCCCTTTGTATATATGTGTGTGTGTCTATGTGTGTGTGTGTGTGTGTGTATGATTACTTCAAAATTAAGACCTGTAGCATAATTTGAGTGGCACAGTAGTGCTTCGTCCCACAATGCAATGCGCAAACAATTAACTCATTCTGGATTTTACGTGATTGCGACGAAAGTTCGGAATCGACTGATACTTTTACTAATATGCGTCGTAGACAAAGGCTACCTCTACCGATTTTTTATTGAATCACCAGAATCGCGTAAAAATGAATTATCGCGGACACGTACTTTAAGGTATAAATATACGAAGAAAAAGTAAATCTATGATATTATAGTCTGATGACTTCAAAATAGCCTGGCTAGTCCGAACCTGGAGACAAAAGCTCCTTTGAATAAAGATGGTGCAATAATCTCAATTAAAAATGCTCCGCGCCGCCAAAAACAATGGCGAATGGCGGGCGCCACGTTAGACTTCAACTGCCAAGGGTGAAATTGATAATTAATGTTGTGTTTATAATAGCCGAATTGAGGAATTAAAAAGTGTACCTATTCAAGGCGTGGCGAGCGAACTAATTACAAGAAGGAATTACAGAAGAAGCAGGAAGGCGTGTATAACAGGAAAAATATAAAAAGAAGTTACCGAAAGAGTTTTTGCGGATTTTAATGTGTGATAGCATTACATCTTTTTCGTGTTTTTAGTTAATTGATTGGAAGGCAACTTGGTAAAAAAAGAAATGAAAATAATAGAGTTTGGCAACGAAAAAAATTCTACGGAGGGTATAATTAATTTTGAAAGCCTATATAGTGTAGCAAAAAAAGTCAAGATACAGCAATATTATTATTATGATTTTATCCTCTCTGAGGTATCACCAGGAGTATTGTCTTGAGTGGCCGCCATTTTATGCCATTTGGTCCAAAATGGGTCTTGTTTTTTTCAAAGTTTAGGTCTCGACGCCAGCTTTTCGATCAAATTAAAAAAAAATAACTTTTTTTTACATTTGTTTATTAATTGAATAACAACAAATGTGTTTTTTCGGTCATTTTGAAAAAAAAAAATTGTTAATGAAAATGATTTTTTTTTAATGAAGGTCTCGCGATTATCTACAAGAGGTGATAAAATATTTTCAATTTTTTTTGTCTCAATCCGACTGATATAACCGGAGTTATTTACATGTTAAGCTAAAAAAAAACGCGTTTTGAAAACTTGGATTGTTTATAAACAAAAGAGCACAAGTTTTTCAAAGTCCAAAACTCATGACAATACGCCTGGTGATACCCAAGAGAGGATAAAATCATAATATTGCTGAATCTAGACTGTGTAATTTCAAATGCTTTTTTGATGCACTATATAAACAAGACACAGAAAAGAAGCAAGAATATATTATTTTCAAAATTCTATAATTAATAAATGAACGACGAACTTCAAAGAGCAATAACGACACTCAAAAATATCCAACGAGAAATCCGGTCCAAAATTGGACAAGTAAGATGGGAATACTGTAAAAGCAAATATGACGACATATAAGAACTAAAACAAAAATATAATTTCCAAGATACACAAGAATGTTGCCAGGTATACAAATCGACAGCAACTTTCCATACTAATTGATCAAAATGGTAAAGTAATCACCGAAATGGAAGAAAAGGTTCAAACATGGAAAAAATGTACTGTTGGAGATGAAGGTATAGAGTTTAGGAGAAACTGGCATTGTAAATAGATAAAGAACGTAAATAATGCAAGTAAATAACATAAGAACGAATGGGTGAGAAGGAAGAAGGAATGACAGGTGCGTGTAAGAGAAAATAGAAAAAAGAGAGCGTTTGCAAACAATAACAATACAAGGCCATTGGCACACATACGTACCTGCAAAAATTAATTTTATGGTTAAGCAAACCAGTTAGTAGTATTTGATGGGTCAACAAAAAAAGTTTCTAAATTAAAGTTGTGTCTAGCATGTTTCTATCACTTTCTTCAATATTTCCAAGGTAATATAAATGCGGGATAAATAAAATTTCATTTGAAATTAGCACTACACACACACTGTAATGCCATTGTGACAAAGATTGCAAAATCCCAACATAATCTGAACACTAATTAAGTGTTGTCAGTGTTATTTGCAATAGAAGGCTATAATTTCATTTTTACTATATTTTTCTTAGTGGTTTATATACCTAAGTTTAAAAAAAAAACACGCCCTACCATAAGAGCGTTAAGAATAACGAACTCCAAATAGCCTCTCTTATAAGTTCCTAAATAAGAGAAATCGTTATCCTTAATAAAAGTTTCTGTTATTTTGTTTCCATACTGCACAAGCGCCAAACGGCGAGCGCATGCTGCAAATGACGATAGTAGGTGAAACCTTATATTTAATTTCTTCGCTTTACTATTGCGCAAGCTTCAAGCGGTGGGCGCATGCTTCAAATAAAGATAAGGATAACGTCCTGCCAAAATAAGCATTGCAAAATCTCTCTGTTAAAAAGTTAATTAGAGACACCTTTTGAGGAATTCAAAATCTTAGCTGTTGCACAATATATGCAAAGCAGTAAAGAGAGGCAGATAAATAACACCTTGTAGACGAAGAATATTCTGTTAAAGCAGAAGTATCAATGAATTAGTTAAACTCAATAAAATATAAATCGATTTGGGAGTCGTCAATGCTCTTTGAGGGTATCACACGTCGGGAGAAAGAAAAAACAACTATATTTGTCCTCTTAAAACAATAACAGTATCCATAGTAATTAGGGGTATATAATAGGCTATTTGATTCAACTTGTAATGTATGGAATCAATGCTTCTTCTAGTGGGAAAACGCTTATATATAATTTTATTCTAACTTTTTTAAATGGTGTGCAAAATTGTATCGTCAGAATTTTGGTAGCAGTTTATTTTAATTTCTTATTCTATTTTTCAGTGTTTTTATTAAAAAATTTAAGATGACTCGCGAAAATTGTCGTTTAAAACGCGATTTTTATACATCTTGTTACGTTTTTTTTCTCTCCTCATAATGACACAATATTTTTTCAAAGACGTTTACCATTTTTCAGCAAGCAATTTGTCTCCTTTGCAAAGACCCGGCACGAGAAGGACTAATTTTAGGCAAAAGAGTTTTATAGTTTCACATCCTTTATAACTTTTTTACAAATGCCGGAATTGTCTCACTTTGAGTTGTTGTTTGCTTCCTCCCCTGCTTTACGCTCGAGAAAGAGCACGAACTGAGCAAGAAAAAACTTCAAAATACGCTCTACCCTGTTTTCGCATCCTTTGAATTATAATATTTTTTTTATTAGTGTCATTATTTTAAAGATTTTTAGTGAGTACTTTTATTCTAAGTATCGCATTTTTAAATTATTTCTCTATTCGATTAAGACAAATCAGTGATTTTTAGTGTTCCGTACGGAACAATTATAAGTTCACTTCGGTGTCTGTCTGTCACACCCGATTTTCTCCGAAACTATTAGACATAGAAAGTTGAAATTTGACGAAAATTATCACGATCTTTAATTAAGTTGGGAATGTGGAATCTTTGGCACAATGATACTACTCAGTATATATCACCACTACACCAAAACACTTTATTTTTGCACTCGACGCGCGTTTCACTAACCATGTTAGCTTTATCATCGCTCCTGATGAAGCTAACATGGTTAGCGAAACGCGCGTCGAGTGCAAAAATAAAGTGTTTGGTGTAGTGGTGATATATACTGAGTACGATCTTTAATAATTTATCTGATATATATCAAAAAAAAAATTTCAAGGCCATCAGTTTTTAACAAAGATCGGAAACAAACTTTATTGAAAACTCGTTTCGGGTGTTTTTTGTAAAGTTATTGATCATTTTATACCTCTGTAACAAAAATTTTTATTTCAACTAATTCACTAATTGCGCAAGTCCGACTTGCACTTGGCCGGTTATTATTTAACACCAAGTACCTCATTAAGTTAATTAACTTACAATCGCCTAATCCTAAAAATGGTGATAAATCTTTTTAAAACTATTTCGAAATGTAATATTAGTGTTAGTTCAGGGTAAATATTTGTCACCACTGTTTTCGTATAAAGTCCCTGTCAACAAGATTCACTAAAAATATGTAAAAGCGTGCTTGAAATGAAGGAATTTTATTCTGAATGTTATAGACGCATTTTTTTTTATGCATCAATGGCTCCACTGATAGCATCGCTGACGTCAATTTAGTTTCTAAATTGTCTGGTGAATCATCCACTGTTTTTATATTCCTTGTTCAATACATCAGACTACCAGTGGTTGTTATCCGTTCTTATCGTGCTTTCAAATTAATAAGCGTGATGGATAAAAACATAACCTCAATCACATACATACATACATACATACATACATACATATATATATATATATATATATATATATATATATATATATATAAAATGTATATATATATATAAATGTATATATATATAAATGTATATATATATATATATATATATATATATATATATATATATATATGTATATATCATACATTAAAATTCCGGGTTTCAATTCGTTCCTCTAACAATGAATTTGCACGACATTTTACCAAAATCTCATTTGGCATTTTCAAGTGCTCCCAGCTGCTGATACTACTCGATACTGTTATCTTGCTGCTGCTGCCGCTCAAAGCTAACTCAGTTAACTGAGTTAGCTTCCCAGCGACAACAGCAGCAAGATCACAGTATTGAGTAGTAGCAGCAGCGGAAGCAGTTGAAAATGCCAAATGAGATTTTGGCGAAACGTCGTGCAAATTCATTTTTAGATATTTTAGGTTTTTCTTGAAGTGTGTTCATAAATTGATTCTTAGAAAATAAAATAAGTAGACGACAGACGTGATGCTATTAGATCTACCAAAGATGAATTAATGGAGAAATACGTCTGACATTATAGAAACTGAATCGTTCATTGGAACATTTATATATATGGATTTAACGTCAAAACTGATCAGAATATTTCCAGTGCCCAACTTTATAGTTCAACTTTCCAATAATGAGCCAATGTTATGAATTTTATTAAATGAATGTTTTTTCCTATGAAAGGATACCTACGATTTATATGATATTTACTTATTTTATAAATTAGAGAATCTAATGCACTGACGACTGGATGGAGTGGGAGCTTATCAAATCGAGTTCCTTGGCTTGTAAGATTTTTCTTCAGAACTAGAGGCGTTAATTAAGGTTACCAGTCGGGTTTGTTTGAATCGTCCTGTAGTTGTTGTCACTTACCATAGTAGTTCGTTGAATATGATAACACAAAACTTGTCATTTGTCATATTTGACAGTTTACAAAGCCAACTAGATTTTCTTTAAATGACGCCCTCTACATATAGGCACACAATTAAATAGCATTTCAGTTCGTTTACAAAAGTATACTATATAACACTTGATATTTATTTTTAGTCTTTATTGATATACAAGCCATTCACGCTATTGAACTGAATTTTAACTTTCAAGTGGCGCACCTGATTTACTATTCCTTTTAGGTTAACAAAAATTCTTTTACCCGTAAACACAAAGTTTGTTAATTGTTAAATTTGAGAGTTTATAATGCACCCTAATTTTTTTTTTAAATTACCCTCTACATATGAACACACCATTAAATAGCTAATATATGTGTTTTTAAATTTATAAATAATCTGAACACTAATTAAGTGTTGTCAGTGTTATTTGCAATAGAAGGCTATAATTTCAATTTTACTGTATTTTCTTAGTGATCTATATACCTAAGTTTAAAAAAAAAAAACACGCCCTACCATAAGAGCGATAAGAATAACGAACTCCAAATAACCTCTCTTATAAGTTCCTAAATAAGAAAAATCGTTATCCTTAATAAAAGTTTCTGTTATTTTGTTTCCATACTGCACAAGCTCCAAACGGTGAGCGCATGCTGCAAATGACAATAGTAGGTGAAACTTTATATTTAATTTCTTCCCTTTACTATTGCGCAAGCTTCAAGCGGTGGGCGCATGCTTCAAATAAAGATAAGGATAACGTCCTGCCAAAATAAGCATTGTAAAATCTCTCTGTTAACAAGTAAATTAGAGACACCTTTTGAGGAGTTCAAAATCTTAGCTGTTGTACAATATATGCAAAGCAGTAAAGAGAGGCAGATAAATAACACCTTGTAGACGAAGAATATTCTGTTAAAGCAGAAGTATCAATGAATTAGTTAATAAACTCAATAAAATATAAATCGATTTGAGAGTCGTCAATGCTCTTTGAGGGTATCACACGTCGGGAGAAAGAAAAAAAACAACTATATTTGTCCTCTTAAAATAATAACAGTATCCATAGTAATTAGGGGTATATAATAGGCTATTTGATTCAACTTGTAATGTATGGAATCAATGCTTCTTCTAGTGGGAAAACGCTTATATATAATTTTATTCTAACTTTTTTAAATGGTGTGCAAAATTGTATCGTCAGAATTTTGGTAGCAGTTTATTTTAATTTCTTATTCTATTTTTCAGTGTTTTTATTAAAAAATTTAAGATGACTCGCGAAAATTGTCGTTTAAAAAAAAAACGCGATTTTTTATACATCTTGTTACGTTTTTTCTCTCCTCATAATGACACAATATTTTTTCAAAGACGTTTACCATTTTTCAGCAAGCAATTTGTCTCCTTTGCAAAGACCCGGCACGAGAAGGACTAATTTTAGGCAAAAGAGTTTTATAGTTTCACATCCTTTATAACTTTTTTACAAATGCCGGAATTGTCTCACTTTGAGTTGTTGTTTGCTTCCTCCCCTGAGAAAGAGCACGAACTGAGCAAGAAAAAACTTCAAAATACGCTCTACCCTGTTTTCGCATCCTTTGAATTATAATATTTTTTTTTATTAGTGTCATTATTTTAAAGATTTTTAGTGAGTACTTTTATTCTAAGTATCGCATTTTTAAATTATTTCTCTATTCGATTAAGACAAATCAGTGATTTTTAGTGTTCCGTACGGAACAATTATAAGTTCACTTCGGTGTCTGTCTGTCACACCCGATTTTCTCCGAAACTATTAGACATAGAAAGTTGAAATTTGACGAAAATTATCACGATCTTTAATTAAGTTGGGAATGTGGAATCTTTGGCACAATGATACTACTCAGTATATATCACCACTACACCAAACACTTTATTTTTTGCACTCGACGCGCGTTTCACTAACCATGTTAGCTTCATCATCGCTCCTGATGAAGCTAACATGGTTAGCGAAACGCGCGTCGAGTGCAAAAATAAAGTGTTTGGTGTAGTGGTGATATATACTGAGTACGATCTTTAATAATTTATCTGATATATATCAAAAAAAAATTTCAAGGCCATCAGTTTTTAACAAAGATCGGAAACAAAAACTTTATTGAAAACTCGTTTCGGGTGTTTTTTGTAAAGTTATTGATCATTTTATACCTCTGTAACAAAAATTTTTATTTCAACTAATTCACTAATTGCGCAAGTCCGACTTGCACTTGGCCGGTTATTATTTAACACCAAGTACCTCATTAAGTTAATTAACTTACAATCGCCTAATCCTAAAAATGGTGATAAATCTTTTTAACTATTTCGAAATGTAATATTAGTGTTAGTTCAGGGTAAATATTTGTCACCACTGTTTTCGTATAAAGTCCCTGTCAACAAGATTCACTAAAAATATGTAAAGCGTGCTTGAAATGAAGGAATTTTATTCTGAATGTTATAGACGCATTTTTTTATGCATCAATGGCTCCACTGATAGCATCGCTGACGTCAATTTAGTTTCTAAATTGTCTGGTGAATCATCCACTGTTTTTATATTCCTTGTTCAATCCATCAGACTACCAGTGGTTGTTATCCGTTCTTACCGTGCTTTCAAATTAATAAGCGTGATGGATAAAACATAACCTCAATCACATACATACATACATACATACATACATACATACATATATATATATATATATATATATATATATATATATATATATATATATATATATATGTATATATATATATATATATATATATATATATATATATATATATATATATATATATATGTATGTATATATATATATATATATATATATATATATATATTATATATATATATATATTTATATATATATATATATATATATATATATATATATATATATATATATATATATATATATATATATATCATACATTAAAATTCCGGGTTTCAATCCGTTCCTCTAACAATGAATTTGCACGACATTTTACCAAAATCTCATTTGGCATTTTCAAGTGCTCCCGCTGCTGATACTACTCGATACTGTTATCTTGCTGCTGCTGCCGCTCAAAGCTAACTCAGTTAACTGAGTTAGCTTCCAGCGACAACAGCAGCAAGATCACAGTATTGAGTAGTAGCAGCAGCGGAAGCAGTTGAAAATGCCAAATGAGATTTTGGCGAAACGTCGTGCAAATTCATTATTAGATGAACGGATTAAAACTCGGAATCTTAATGCACTCAGATACTTTTGGTTTTTCTTGAAGTGTGTTCATAAATTGATTCTTAGAAAATAAAATATGTAGACGACAGACGTGATGCTATTAGATCTACCAAAGATGAATTAATGGAGAAATACGTCTGACATTATAGAAACTGAATCGTTCATTGGAACGATATATGGATTTAACATCAAAACTGATCAGAATATTTCCAGTGCCCAACTTTATAGTTCAACTTTCCAATAATGAGCCAAAGTTATGAATTTTATTAAATGAATGTTTTTTCCTATGAAAGGATACACAAGATTTATATGATATTTACTTATTTTATAAATTAGAGAATCTAATGCACTGACAACTGGATGGAGTGGGAGCTTATCAAAACGAGTTCCTTGGCTTGTAAGATTTTTCTTCAGAACTAGAGGCGGTAATTGAGGTTACCAGTCGGGTTTGTTTGAATCGTCCTGTAGTTGTTGTCACTTACCATAGTAGTTCGTTGAATATGATAATAATACACAAAACTTGTAATTTGTCATATTTGACAGTTTACAAAGCCAACTAGATTTTCTTTAAATGACACCCTCTACATATAGGCACACAATTAAATAGCATTTCAGTTCGTTTACAAAAGTATACTATATAACACTTGATATTTATTTTTAGTATGTATTGATATACAAGCCATTCACGCTATTGAACTGAATTTTAACTTTCAAGTGGCGCACCTGATTTACTATTCCTTTTAGGTTAACAAAAATTCTTTTACCCGTAAACACAAAGTTTGTTAATTGTTAAATTTGAGAGTTTATAATGCACCCTAATTTTTTTTTTTTTTAAATTACCCTCTACATATGAACACACCATTAAATAGCTAATATATGTTACTCAGTATATATCACCACTACACCAAACACTTTATTTTTGCGCTCGACGCGCGTTTCGCTAACCATGTTAGCTTCATCAGGAGCGATGATTGACTCAATCATCATGTTTGGTGTAGTGGTGATATATAGTAAGTAGTATCATTGTGCCAAAGATTCCACATTCCCAACTTAGCTAATATATGTGTTTTAAATATATAAATATATAAATATATAAATATATAAATATAAATAATATATATATATATATATATATATATATATATATATATATATATATATATATATATTTCAAACACATTTTTTTTGCAAAATTCTACTTTATTCTTCAAGAGCCATGAGTCTAACATTTTTTCTAATATTTCTGTACCTTGCTTGCAGCCTCAGTTTCGGCGACCACTTTTTCATTGGAGCCAAATCTCTTTCCCGCGAGCATTTTTTTGAGGTCTGCGAATAGTTAATAGTCGCTGAGGGCCAAATTTAGAGAATACGGTGGATGAGGAAGCGATTCGAACTTCAATTTATGTAATTTTGCCATCGTAACCATTGACTTGTGACACAGTGTGCTGTCTTGATGAAAGAGCACTTTTTTCTGTGTGATTTCTGCCTTCAAACGCACCAACAACTTTACATAATATTCGCTATTGATGTTTTTTCCCTTCTCAGCGTAGTTGATGAAAATTATTCCATGCGCATCCCAAAATACAGAGGCCAAAACCTTCCCAGCCGACTGTTGTGTCTTTGGTCACTTCGGGCTGCTTTTACCGGCTGCTATCCACCCAGCTGACTGCCGAATTGATTCCGGTGTGTAGTGGTGGATCAATGTTTCATCCATTCGTTTGAAAAAAATCCTTTTTATTGCACTTAAACAAGTCTAAACTGCGTTCAGAATCATCAACACATTGTTGTATTTGGTCCACCGTGAGCAAACGCGGTCCCCAATTCGAACAGAGCTTTCTCACGCCCAAATGTTCATGTAAAATATGACCAACACGTTCTTTTAATATCTTTAGGGTGTCAGCTATCATACGCAATTTCCCTTTACGGTCATCCAAAACAATTTTATGGATTTTTTTTGTGTTTTCCTGCGTAACCACCTCATTTGGGCGACCAGAGCATTCAACATCATTTGTGTCTGTACGACCGCGATTAAATTCAGCATACCAGTAAATGATGAGTGATTTTCCCGGGGCAGAAACCCCGTAACACTTATCAAGCCATTGCTTTGCTTAAACGGTATTTTTCCCATCAAAAAACAATGTTTAATCAACACACGAAATTCGATTTATTTTGAGAATATCAAAAATAGCGTCACTAAAACCACTGTAACTAATCGTCGAAATGTCATGAAATTGTGGCACGTATCGTTTGAATGTTGGTACTTCCTAAAAATTATATGGATTTTTTTAGAAAGGCGACATCTATCTGTCAGACAAAAAACTTCTCAGCCTACATCCTCTACCTGAAACTCTTCCTTGAATGATGAATTTTTCTAAACATTCTTGATCGTTTTTCATGATATGACCGAAAAATTTTATGATTTTTGTTTGGATAAAACTTGGTATACGTTGCTGGACATTGAGCTCTGATATAATTGAGTCGTTGGTCTGTCGTGCGGTCCACGAGATCCTAAGCTTTCTTTGCCAGCAGTACATTTCTGTGGCATCTAGTTTTTTTTAATTCCGACTTTCTCAATGTTCAAGACTTACAGCCATATGTGAAATAGGCAAGAAAAGACAATTTACCAGTCTGATTTTCACTTATTTGGATATGTGGTTGTCTCTTACCAGATTTTGTTGAGCTTTTGCATAGCAACTTTTGCAAGAGCACGCCTTCGACGGATCTTTCCCTCTACTATACCGGCATTACGAATTAAGAATTCCAAGTATACATACTCAGTAACAACTCCAAAGGGGTCAATTTGTCTGACACATGGTCTGTTGTTATTTTACCTATCGACAATCACAATTTTGGTTTTATTTATATTCAGTTCAAATCCGAGTTCGACGCTTTCTTTTTCTACCCTCTTAAGTATTTGTAGTAATTCGCTTCGCTCCCAGCCAGAAGAACCATCTCATTTGTAAATCTCAAATTACTAATCATTTTACCGTTAATTGATATCTCTTCTTGCCAATAATCCAAGGAAGCTAGTATATAAACGATATCAATTAATTCATTTTTAGGAAAATCCATAACTATTACCTTTATACGTCACTTACTACAACAAATTAAACTATTTTTACTTGCTTAATAGACATGTCAAAATTTGACAATGCCTACATTTTTGTTTCGTCTTGGCAACTATGATGTGATAGCGTAAGTGTATTAAAAACAAGGGTAAAAATTGAAAAATTCAAAGTAAATCGAAAACTATTAGAAATAGGTATATGACATACTTAATAAAAGTTGGAGGGTTTTGTAAAATCTATCAGAAAAAAGTAATAGTATACAGGATGTGCAATTTAAAAAATTTGAGATTTTTCAACTTAAAATAGTCGAAATGTATAAATTTATTTTGAACACCCTGTAGCATCTAACTCAAATTTCTTTACATATATCTTTTTTTTTTCATCTTTATAGAATGCTCGTACCAATTATGAGTATTCTACCTTCAGAAACAATGGCGCTGCTGGCAATGTTTTACAAAACTGAAAGCTAGTATTTTTTTTTTTTAATTGAAATATTAGGAAAACTACTAGGTTTAGGTGTATGACATTATTAATAAAAGAGTTATAAAATTTTACGCCAAATTTAAAAATAAATTACAAAATAGGATGTTCCATTTAAAAAAAAAAACATTTCTTATATTGGCCACACTTTTTTGAAGTACCCTGTATACTCAAAAATGATTTTAAACTGTGCACCTTAACATTCCCTAATACTATTGTATTTAACATTTTTTCGTGATTCCCGAAACAAATGAGATAATGAACTTTAGTCTATCGTGGACTCATCCTGTACTGTTATCCGTACAGTGAGGTACACGTACGGCTGTTATATAGATTAATCTGTCTATTTGAAAAAGGAAAAATACACTGCTGACGGAACCCCTACAATTTTGATGATCAAACAGGGTAGTATTCTGTCTAAACATTTTTTTAGCTAAATTTTTCTAGCTGCAGGTTGCCCGAAGTGCAAAGCTTACCCAAGATTTCCGATATTTATACTACTCCCTGCTGCAATAACTTAAAAAAATAATAATAATTTGTATTAATTTTACTCTGCAATTTGAAAACCAGTTACTTTCGTTCATATTGCTACTATTTTTTTTAGACTCTCTTTGTCTTTTTTTTACGTAAAGAAATTGTATTTCGTAGTCAGGATAAAACAAGTTTCTCGTCTTTAAAGTTTTACAAATTTTAGAACAATGCGCCATTGTAAAAGTAAAACGACCAAAAAAAACGTAAGCAGAAATTTGTCGTATTTAATTAACACTAATTAAATTTCTCATACTATGTTCTATTCAGTGGCGCTGAGAGAGGATGGGAAGCAGATTACATTCTTTTTTTGATTTAGAGTTCTCTCGGCGATATATATATATATATATATATATATATATATATATATATATATATATATATATATATATATATATATATATATATATATATATATATATATATATAAATATAAATATATATAATTGCAGGGGATTGTCAGATTATTAGCACAGAATATGGGCTCTCGATCAACAAAGCAAAACTATGATAATGATAGTCGACAGGGCAAAAGACAACAACCAACCAAATATTAAGCCTGTCTGATTTTAATGTAGTAGACAGGATTATCTACTTGAGAGCACTAATTAACAATATTGGGGACAACGAGGATGAATTCCGTAGAAGAATACAACTAGGGAGAACAGCTATCGAAAATTTGGAAGACTAAAGATATCACGAGAAACACGAAAATCAATTTAGTCCAAACCCTGGTACTCTCTGTATTTAAATATGCGTCTGAAAGTTGAACAATTCGAATAACAGACCGAAAATAAAAACACGCGTTTGAAATGTTCTGCTTGCGGAAGATGTTGAATGCCTCCTGAACGGAACACCGAACCAACGTGTTCATTTTGAATGAAATTAAGTCCACCCTACGGCTACTAACTACAGGGCATGCTGGAATATTGCGGTTCTTTGGTCATTCGACTAGAAGCGAGCACATGGAAAAATTTATCATCCAGGGAAAGCCGAAGGGCAGGAGAAGAAGGGGCAGATTTCTTATGCACTGGGTAGATCCCGTGTATAGCCTTTTCCATTCTAACGTGAAACGCGCGCAGATAATCGATTAAAGTGGCAGAAGACCATTAGGAACGTTATAAAGGAGTTGAAAAGCCAGACTTAGTCGTGTTATTTGATCACTATCCGTTTGTAAAGATATTGGATGTGAGCTTTATTCAAAGTATGCTCCATCGAACCAAAGCGCTGCTCAGCAAGTGCGTGACCCATCGATGTAAACAAGTGGTAATCGGAAGGAGCCAAGTCTGAGTAAGCCACATGGGATAGAACTTCCCAGCTGAGCTTCCAACGTGTCGCGAACTGGTTTTGTCATATGTGATGGAGCATTGTCATGAAGAAAAATGACTTTGTGTTGCCTCTTTTCAAACAGCGAACGGTTCAAATCGGCCAATTGTTGTTGGTAATGTTTAGTATTCACCATTTCCCTAGGTTTTAACAGCTCATAATAGACCACGCCCCTCTGTTCCCATCAAACACAGAGCATGGTCTTTCTGCCAAAGCGATGCGGTCTTGCGGTCGATGTGAGTGGTGCGCCCTGGGTGTACCCATGATTTTTTGCGCTTGGGATTCTCAAAATAAATCCACTTTTCATCCCCTGTAACTATACGATGCAAAAACAACTTACTTTTGTACCGAGCGAGCAAAATGTCACACGTGTTTTTGCGCTTTTTTTCATTTGCCTGTCGTTCAACTCATGTGGTACCTATCTACCGGTCTTCTGAATCTTTCCCATCTCTCGTAGCCGATTGGAAACAGCTTGTTGACTAACGCCAATTGCTCGGCGAGTTGTTATTGTGTTTGCCAATCATCTTCGTCCAACAATGCTTGCAATTCCACATCTTCGTATTTTTTTGGCGGTTTTCCACGTACCTTGTCTGCAACATAGAAGTCACCACTTTTGAAACGCCGAAACCATCGTTCACACGTATCTTGCGATGAAGCATGTTCACCATAAGCTTCTCGAAGTAATCGGTATGATTCAACAGCAGTTTTCTTCAAATGAAAAAAAAAAATTAATGCTGTCCGCGAATGCTCTTTGTTCGGTATAAATTTCGACATATTGAACACAACAACACAACACTATGCACACACTTTTCCAATTTATCACTCGTACGCGTCTGACACTTGTTGATGACACAACAAAATGGCACAGTGTCAAATCTTTATAGCACAAACTGCATTGGTGCACCATCTGTTGTCTGAAATCCGCATTTCATACCTGTACACCTGGTATATATATATATATATATATAATATATATATATATATATATATATATATATATATATATAGCATTTTTGTGCCAAATTTGTGTTAACAAAGATGTTTTTGACTTTCATATTTATAGATTAAGAGACCAAAAAGGATTTTAGCGCTGAGTACTATCTGCCATAGTACTCGAGAAATACTTGGGCGAACTAACACTAGCTCTCTATAGGCTTTTCTACTTAACCTTGTTATGTTTAGTTTGGCGTTGGTGTTAATTCGTTATTGTTAGCTACCCGATAGTTTTACTAAAAATAAGGAACCCTACATCCCTAAACAATTTTCCCCTTAATACTCACTGTTAGGCTAGTCAAACTCGATAATCCCTCGCTAGTGGCCTGCCGAAAGACTGCTACAGGTTTTGGGTATAACCATTTGCTGTCAGAATAGGAATCAACTCCTTACTGCGCTTGGTCTTCCCGGCAGGTACCCTTAACGAGGCCAAAAACTACCCAACCTCCCAAACAAGGAAAATTTCCCAAAATCCAAGACTATCGTTCAGGTTAACGCCCAAGCACCCCCTTTTGGTTCGGTAGGATAATATCTACGACCTAAACTAGTTAGTTCTTTCTCAGGCAGGTTCGGTCTTTTTACTCTCCCTGTTAAGTTGATCTCTCCTGAAAACCTTAAAGACACCACCGAAGTTTATTTTTACTACAATCGACCTGGACGGCCAGAGGAAAAAAAAACTTGGACAAAACTGTAAAATATTTTATTAACAATATAAGAAAATGAATGAAAAAGATTTACGTTTACCTTTAAAGATATCTGAGTGTATTTAATTATCTTAGAATCAAGAAATGAATTTTAAACTTCTATAAAACCCAAAAAAAAAAAAATCTTACAAAACTTGACAGTTGCAATGTTTGCGTATGATTTACCATACTAGAAAGTTATAACGTTGATGACGTACTACAAGTATTACTAATAGTTAATTGAAGAAATACAGTACTTAAATTTAAATAATGATGTACGGGTGTTTGCAAAGATATCGAATCGCAGAGATTTTAACTAGTGAATTTACAAAACAGAAAACTTACTCCGCGCGATTCTTCGCGAATTAAAAAAATAAATACGAAAATGTTATGGTTGAGATTTATATGGAGTTTTCTAGTCCGTCCTCCGAAGAAGGAACACGAACTGGGTGGTTCTCCAAAACGTTAGATGGATGGTACGGTGTGTACGTCGGTCGTTTAAGTTTCAAGTCCTGCTGGTACAGCCAGAAGTACTCTTACCCCAATGGTAACAGAAAATTTTAAAGTGGTAAGTTGGTTGGTTAAGACCAAATGAAAGTTGAAATGACGGTAGATTCAAAAGGAATCCAAGGATTAAAATCCAAAAACCGTAAAGTCCAACACTCCAAAAACAAAACCCCGGAACAAAGAAACTTCCACGTTTAGGACATTATATCTCAGTAACTGTCAGAAAATTCTCGAAGAGAATTCGATTTAAATAGTCATACAAAAAATTAGCAATCACGTATAATGGCTACTCACCTCGAGTCTTTAAAATGCTCTTCTGCATTTTTCGGTAATAAAAATATCGCCCATAAATAGCTGGTACGGTAACCGAACCAAAACTTTCAACAGCACCGCAATCGGGAATTTTAGCTTTTCAACAATCGGCACAACGCCTATTTTTATAAAAACTTTTTGGAAATACTGAATTACTAAACTGGAAGATCGTGACAGAGAGAATGATCACTAACGTGATTTTTGCTTTAAATAGGATTGTCCACTCCGGATTTTTACTTCCTCTTCCGGGGACAAGATGTGCAATTTGAAAATAATTCAAAAATTAAAGATTCGAACACTGGTTCACGTCGAACGTGAAATGAGAAAAATCAACTCAACAAACTCGAGGATTTATTTCCACTCTATATCAATACATTTGTAAGAGTGCGAGAAAAAATAAAGCGTATTATTCGCTGGTATAAAATAATAAACAACTTGGCTTTGGACCATATTTGGCAACGCCGCATTTCAAAACTTCAAGACATGTAACGTGTCACCTTCAGGATGTCAATTCTGTTTATTTACCAAATCAGGATTCAATCCTAAATCTATCCATGAAAATGAAGTGTTTCCATTTATAGCCACTGGAAAAGCAATATGGAAACCATATACTAGTTCCTTACATGACACTGGTAAAATTTGAAAAATATTTTAAGAAAATTACAAGGTTATGTCACCTTGACGTAAATAAACAATATCAAGGACAACGATTAGTTTTTTCAAAGAAAACTAAATGAAAAATAAGGTATATCAATTTATAATTTAAGACAATTTAATGTAATCTAATCTATATAATGTAATCTAATCTATATAACGTAATATAATCTATATTTTAATTTTATGATCATTTAATTATATCAAAGACTATGAAAATCAAAAGATAGATAAAATATTCTCGAGGACAAATGTTGATCATAACAACCCACAGAAAGGGAAGATTTCCTTCCTGCTATAAATGGGCTACAGTTATATATATATATATATATATATATATATATATATATATATATATATATATGAATAAATTATTTTAAAAATCCAAAGAGGAGTGCGCCAGGGTGATACGCTATCTCCCAAGCTTTTCGTAACTCTTCTAGAAAGTATGCTAAAATTAATAAACTGGGAAAAAAATGGGGCTTAAAACTGAAGGTGAAAAGTTTGTTTTGCCGACGATATTGTCTTAATAACAGACAATATGTAAGAAGCACAAACTATGCTGGAGCTGTAAAAGGCTTCAGGAAGGGTTGGTTTAAAAATCAATCTATCCAACACTCAGTTTATGACAAATCTTGTATAAAACGATACTATAAAACTGAATAACGTAGAGATTGAGCAAGTACACCGATACAAAAACCTAGAACATGAAGTCAGCATAGGACGAAACAATCAAACACGTAAAATTAAGCAGAGAATAGGAAACTGAGCTATATGTTTAAATTTAATCTTCCGATGTGTTTAAAAAGACACGTTTTTGACAGATGCGTAATACCTGTTCTTACGTACGGAGCCGAAGCAACATTGACGAAGAAAAACATCAACAAAGTATGTCATGCAAAAAAAAGGAGAGTGTTACTCTTAGAGATCACATCCTAAATCACATTATCAGGAAAAGAACGGGGGTACAAGAAGCAGTCAAATTCATTCTGCATCTTAAATGGAACTGTGCATGTGTGGAAATGGCGATTAAGATCCGAAGCCTATCGAAGTAGAGGTAGACCACCAAGTAGGTGGACTTATGATCTGAAGAGAGTGGCTGGAAATTGGGTACAAGTGGCCCAGAACCGAAAAAAGGTGGCAAGACTTGAGGGAGGCTTTCGTCCAGCAGTAGAAAGTATAAGCTGATGATGATGATGATGATATAAATTACTGGAAAAACATACTGTACATTGCCCTACTCTTGTGCCGATTTCTTAAAGTGTAACAAATATTTCATTACAGTGACCTTTTGGTCAGTTACTTTATTTTTGGAACCAGCGTGCCGCGCTCCTGGTTCCACTTCTTTTTTACTTGTAAGCATTCTGCATTCCAACACCGGATGGTGGCGCCTTCATTTTTAATACAGAAAGGTAATTAAATAAAAGGATAAGGAATTTGTTAATTAAAACTTTAAAAATTAGTTGAGGAGTAGTACAAATTGTTTGTTTTCGTTTTATTAATTGAAAACGTTTAATTTGACGTTTAGGAAAACGGGACTCTTGAGCAAGGGGTTATTTGAAAAAATATTTTTTTCAACGGTTGCAGACTTTTTAATAACCAGAGGAGATTTATTCTAACGGGTTAAATGAAAAGAAAACCTTAATTAATTATTTTCAAGGAAACGTTTAAGCTCTGCTATTATTATTTCGGAGTGGAAGAATAATAATTTTTAAGATGAAACATAAAAGGTCGTGATGAAACGTTACGGATGACGTTAAGTCTATTTTCTGTCTCTACGACTCATATATATATATATATATATATATATATATATATATATATATATATATATATATATATATAAGTTTTCTTCCAAAATATGTAAAATCAACCGAAGAGGAACAAGGAATAGAACCCTTACAACAATCAGCGATACTCCAACCGATGAGAGCAAAATGGTTAAAAATACTGCAGATTATTTCTATATACGAGGCTCCTTTTTACAGTAAGCACCATTTTGATCTTAAAAAAAACCCAAGGCCCTTTTTAGTGTTCCGTACGGAACACTTATAAGATCACTTCGGTGTCTGTCCGTCTGTCTGTCTGTCTGTCCGTCTGTCCGTCTGTCATACCCGATGACAAATGAGTTAATGAACTTTACACTATCATTGACTCACCCTATACTGCCGGTATTAACATATAGCACTGAAAAGTGGGCTTTAAATAGAAGTATAATAAATAAACTCCAGTTAACCCAAAGAGCAATGGAGAGAAAAATGTTAAATATTAGACTCCAAGATCGTATTCCTAACCTTGACATACGAAGAAGATCAAAAGTGACAGATGTAATACAAGGAATATGTATATTAAGGTGGAATTGGTCGTGACATGTCGCAAGGATGAATGATAACAGACGGATACGCCCTATAGTTGAATGGCCTAGAGAACACAAAAGATGCAGAGGTAGACCACAGACAAGATGGACGGACGACATAAAAATATTAGCAGGACACGATTGGACGCAAAAAAGCAAACAACAAAGCTCATTGGAGACAACTTGGAGAAGCTTACATTCGACTATAGAAGGAATAAGCTAATGATGATGATCAGTCGATTCCGAACTTTCGTCGAAATCACGTGAAATCCAAAATGAGTCACTTATTTGCGCGTCGGTTGAAGGCAATCGTTCTTTGTTCCAATCCAAAGGGGCCTAAAATTACACATTCGCGGCCGCTAAATATATTAAAAAGTCGGTATCGTTTGTGAAGAAGTGGGTAAATCGTTTTAACGAGACGAAAAAGGTCGACGATTTGCCAAAACGTTGCTCGGTAGGCAAAGTTGAAAAACAAATCGTGTCTTTGTTTTCATGGGACCCGAAGTTGGCGCTGCGTCAAGGAGCGGAAAAATTTAAAAAATTGGGTTTGAATGTATTCCATGAGACCATTCGACAACACCTTCGTGCTCATGATATCAAATTCCTAAGCATGTTGATGTGGCCTTCACAATCACGGGACGCCAACCTTATTGAAAACGTTTTGCTCCCGCTCAGAGGAAAGGCGCTGACTAAGTTGTCTCGCGAGATTCGAAAAATTTGCAGAGTATGCAGAAAATCTCGTCGGCAGCATACCAGGAGGCGATTGCAGAACTTACTAAGGTAATTGCTCCGTCGTTAACACACCAAAGAATACATTGTTGGCAAAAAATGTTCTCCAAACCCATTTTTTTCAAAAATACGAGCTGTCACGTTCTTACTTGACAGACTCTATGTAATTAAATAATACTTTTTCCGTACTGTGGATCCATCTGCACTCTTCAGCTCTAGAGCCTGCATGCTACTGGCGTTAGCAATAGTATGTAATTAAAAAAAAATAAACATCGATTTTCGCCAAAATTGTTATTAATGAAAAGCACATGTTTCGTAATCAGCACAGAAGCTTTTAGGAAGGCCCCCAAAATGATAATCTGTAAAAAAAGGCATATTTTAATGAGAAAGTAGTTATATGTTTCAATTTTAAAACCAAAATTTTAAATCCCCTCAATAATTTACCATAATCCTGACAATATCGAGATATTACTAATAGGATCACAACGGGAAAACCTAAATTTTATGCTGTAACCTGTGGGTGCTCTCCACACAGCACACTGTATATAAATAATAATGAAATTTAATTAACAATTGCACACTTCCAAGTCTTGTTGATTGTAAAAAAAAAAACGAAACTGTAAAAAAAAGAAATAAATTAAATCAAAGATAACAAGACAAATCACAGAAATAGATGTCGTATGTAACAGAGAAAAATATCCACTTGAAGCAAACTTACCCGTGTAATATACTTGTTTAGCAAACTCCTGAAAAGTCCATACTTCAAAAACTTCCGAACTGGTAACATATTTATGTTTCTTTATCGAGTTTATCGTCTTTTACATAACTCCCCGTGCAAAAATAAATCATATGGCGACACTCCTCGTGTCAAAGATATTTTAAAGTAAATTTAAGGGAGAACGGTAAGAATTTTTACTTTAAAAGGTGGAAAATTGATATTTTTCTGACTTGAATTTATAACACCGAAAAGTTCATGATCAGAATATGTATATTTCAAACTGAAATGCTTTTATACAACTATTCCATTATGTTTCTAAAAATAATAATAAATTCAATAATTTACACGTGTAAGCTGACACGATTATGTTGAAATTTCCATATTTAGTGTTCCGTATCAAAATTGAAAAACGGAACTCTTCTGGAATTACTTTGATGTCTGTCTGTTACAGCCGATTTTTTTTTTCCGAAACTATTTGACATAGACAGTTGAGATTTGTCACAAATATAGGAATTAAGGTAGTTCACTCGTGACAATCGGAGCCAAAATATAGTCCAACAGTAAATACATAAAGTGTAAAATACTCAATGGCCGAATATTTTATTTTTGTCGGAGACTGTCTTCGATAGATGGAAACTTTCATATACAGACACACACTAATACAATCACACTTTTAATGAAAATAAATGCGGGAAACGCTGCCAATGCGTATTTCGAACCAGAAAGCTTTACACAAACTGTTAATTCTTTACAAAGCTCAAATTCGACCAACTATGCAATACTGCTCCCATGTTTGGGGTTCCGCTCCTAAACATACATTGCATTTGTTGGATTTTATTCAGAGAAGAGCTGTTCGTCTGATTGGAGACCCGGAACTAACCGGCGGCCCTGATTCGCTGGAACATCGAAGAACGGTTGGCGACTTGAGCCTATTCCACAAGTATTTTCATGGAAAGTGTTCGAAGGATATGGCCCGCTTAATTCCTCCCAGGGCGGTGCATGTTAGAAACACACGTCGCGCTAATACTCCACATCCTTATGAGGTTCAGCTTGTTACTCCTCCTACAAAGCTTTTCAAACAGTCTTTTTTATATGGAGAACATCATCCCTTTGGAATAACTTGCCCAAGACTGTGTTTCCCACCGAATACAATTTACAGCGATTCAAGAAAAGGTGAATCGCTTTTTCTGCACCCGTATCGCTCCTGTAGAGCTTTAGGGACTTCCCTGCAGCACATGTGCTAGACCTATAAAAAAAAAACAGAATGCTCTATAGAAGTAACGTTTTTATAGGTTATATCTATTATACTTTGTGTATGTTTACTCTTTAGGCCATATTACTTCTGTTTTAAAATAAAGAAATAATATAATTAAATAAAAAATGCCTTTGATTATAATCAATTGCGACATAAAGAGAAATTTGCAAAGGCAAAGCTCATCAACAAACGCAAAAAAAGTATTTCGGGAATGAATGACGCGAAAAAATTAAAAACTAAAGAGCCTAACCTATGTAGTGGTCGACGGATCGAGTTAGATGAGTTAGGAAAAAATTTAAAATGTTGTCTGTGTAAAAAACGTCGTTTCACTAGTAAAGATAACTCATGAGAAACGTTTAGGTCGTAATTACAAATTACGTATCGTATATAAAGAGTGCGTCGTGAAAAACATAATATTGCCATTTTTAAATGCCTTTGAAAAAGTGTTATTTCAGATCTTATGATTAAAAGATTAAATTGCCTCTTTTGGAAGATCTAAAAAGTTCTTATAAATAAACTGGGGTTCTACAGGAATAGTGCGATTATTATCTAGTCGAAAAAAAAATCGGAAACCACGTGTAACCAAAGATACGCGAGTATTAAATAAAGTAATTAATTACTTTACAAATAGTTTATATTACTTTATTTATTTATCATTAGTATCATTCATTATTTGTTTAGTTTTACCAAGAAAATTTATAAAACCGTTTTTTTTAAATATATATTTAATATTGTTATCAACTGATATATAACAATAAACATAATATTAATTTAATATGGAAAAATTGAACCTACAAACATATTTTTGTTTAAATATAAATCTCTTAAATACTAAAGAAAAAATAATAAATATTAAGATACAAATTCAAAATTTTAATTAATACATTTAATATTTATATTTGATGATAAATATATTGTGTTTATTCGGTAAATTATTTAAACTACAAATGAATTTCTGTTTAAAAGTTAACCATTTTAAATGCTGTTTGAATGTTGGCGCATAAAATATGACGATATACAGCGTTGTCAAATTCTGATATCTGTCCCTCACTTCGCGATTATTCTTTTAAAAAAATATTAACTTGATATATTTATATCTTTTTAACAAATTGATAAAAAAAAATTATTTTTATTTCAAAATTTTTCTAATATTTTTTTTACTAAATATTAACTTTTTAAAAAATTCGTAAGACTGGTTCTTAAAATATATACGAAACTATGCCTATTTTTATACTTCATAGGACTATTGCATGTTAATGTACACTTTAATTATGAATACCTCGCTTCACAATCGGTATTTTTTTTTTAATTAAATGATCGCGAAAAATCGCTGACCCCCACCTTATCTCGAAAAGTACTGATCAAAAATTTTGAAAAAATCCTGGAATATTCTCCACGGGGTGTAGATTGAACGAAAATTAACACATTTATCTGGTATATAAAAAAAAAACAAAAATTTCAAGGTCATCTGTTTTCAGTAAAGATTGGAAACAAACTTTGTTGAAAACTCATTTGGGGTGTGTTTTGTGAAGTCATTGATCATTTTACACCACCGTAACAAAATTTTTTATTTTAAAAGCAATCAACGTACGGAACACTAATTGTGCAAGTTCAACTTATTTATTTATTTATTTTTTATTTACTTATTTATTTATTAACGGCGTTGCGCCAATTTACACAATTATAAACATAATTAAAACAACTAAACATAATAAAAATTATAAACATACATAGAATCTAACATCACAAGATCATTAAAAATAGTTTCACAGCAAGCAAATATCACAACTTTTTAACAATTAATTTAAAACTATCATTGGAGCCATGAATCCTGAGATCGAACTGATTGAAGTGCCTCATTATTCTGGACATGGGTCCATAATAGCCATAATTAGTCGCATGAAAGGGAATACCAAACAGGTCTCTGCCTCTAGTGCGACGAGAAACATTAAATGTTAACTTGTTCAAGAGATAGGGACAATCAACCAGCCCATTTATTAACTTAAAAGCCAGAAGCAGGTCACAATGGAGTCTTCTAGTCTTCAGGGTCGAAATATCCAAAATGCCTCTAAGGTTGTGGTGGTCTATGGGGTAACCATCTGGGGGTATGGCCAATTTAAAAGCACAAGTCCGCAGAAACCAGTGCTGCACCGCCTCAATGGCTGCTATATATATATATATATACATTGTAATGAGGAGACCATACTACAGCGGCATACTCAAGCCCCGATCTCACAATTGAACAATACAACAGTTTAAATGTAGAGGAGGAAAAGTCCCTACAGTATCTCGTGATGAACCCCAGATTTTTATAACCTTTACTGAAAAATTGACAAAATGTGCCTATTGAGAGTAAGTTTCTGGTCAAGAAGAACTCCCAGATCATTAATTTCACTAACATGCCTCAGCTTGCTGCCATTAATGTTATACTCAAAAGTAAAGTTCCGTCTAGCTCTACCAAAACTAATGCTAGCACACTTCTTAATATTCAAGTTCAACTCATTCAAGGTACTCCATCTATAGAGGCCATGAACATCCTCCTGAAGAGAGTGACAATCTTGCAACGTGTTAACCGTTTTAAACATTTTTAGAACATCTGCAAACATGAGGTATTTAGAATGTTGTATAAACTTGCCGGTCATTAACAAAAAGTAGAAACAGTAAAGGACCACATTGAGACCCCTTGCACTTGACCGGTTTTTTATTTTTAGAGATATTTGCAAAAAACCGAATAATTAATTTTATTTTCGATTTTGTCGGCTTAATGTGCACTTTAGAGCAGCAAACTTTTTTTTACGTCCAAAAAACTACCTGTATGCCAAAATGCAGCCTGTTAACATTTAATGAGAGCTCAGCGTTAACATGTTTCTCTGATGACTGGGCCATTTACATAAAAATCATAGACGTTTATCTGTTGGCGATAACACAGGGCAACAAAAAAATATTTTTTGTTTTGTTGCCTGGGATTTTAGAGCTGATTTTAACTATATTTGGGACGCTAAATCTATACATGCAATCCGTTTTTCTCTATCAGCTCTACTTTTTTAGATACATCAACTTATCTACCAATGTGGTTTTTATTCAGTATATTCATTTATGAGAGTTCTAAAATTATTATATATTTCATTAATGTAGGTACAATGGTTTTATTGTCAGTCTGTAATTGAGTAAATTCCAGGTAAATCTATAAATAGTGGAACCATTGCCTATCAGGTACCTGAACTGACCCTTTTAATCACCTAACTCGGGTAAGTCTCGTCAGTTTATGCGTTCTTACTAATGAGAGTAGATCGAATTCGGCGTGTTATTTTATGTTAAGAAAAGAGTGTTTTTGTGTTATTGAACAGAATTAAAATGAGTTCAGGTTCCAGTTCAAGAAGAAGTTGTGTAAATCAACCTGATGTGTTTTGCTATATATGCGGAGAATACATGTTTCAACAAAACAGACAAACTATTACTGACTTTGTAAAGCGAGCGTATCTTGGATACTTTGGAGTTAAGCTTGGTGATCAGGACAAAACATGGGTCCCGCATCTCGTATGTAAAACTTGTACAGAGCATTTACGGCAGTGGACTACCGGGAAAAGAAAATGTCTAAAATTCGGCGTACCAATGGTTTGGAGAGAACCAAAAAAACACTTCAATGATTGTTATTTCTGTTTAGTAAATACTAATGGAATCAATCGAAATAACCGCAGTAAGTGGACTTATCCCAATTTAGACTCGGCAATACGCCCTATCCCGCACTCAGATGAAATACCGATTCCAACATTTCATCAGCTACCACATATCTCTGATGACGAATATTTTCCCTCTGATCGCTCTTCTGATGCTAATAAAAGTTTTGATGCTAATGAAACTAACAGTGACTATGAGGGGACGTCATCAGTTCCTCAACGCTTCAATCAAAATGAATTAAATGATCTCACCAGGGATCTCAATTTATCGAAAAAAGCTTCTGAAGTACTGGCTTCTAGGTTGAACGACAAAAATTTACTGGAACAAGGAACCAAAATTACCTTTTTACCGTACAAGAGAAAAAGATCTGCTACCATTCTTTTCTCAAGAAGACAATCTTGTATTTTGTCACGAAATTAGGGGACTCATGAAAGAAATGGGACTTTCTGAATATATTCCAGATGATTGGCGCCTATTTATTGACAGTTCAAAGCGAAGTTTAAAATGTGTCCTTCTACATAATGGGAATAAATATGGTTCAATACCACTAGCTCACTCAACGAAACTGAAAGAAGAATATAATACCATAGCTTTGGTCTTGCAGAAGATAAAGTATTACGAACATCAATGGATGATTTGTGTAGACTTAAAAATGGTATACTTTCTTCTTGGGCAGCAAAGTGGTTGCACGAAATATCCGTGTTTCTTGTGCCTCTGGGATAGTAGGGACAAAACACACCACTGGGTTAGAAAAGATTGGTCTCAGAGAGAAAACATGGACGTTGGGGAAAAGAATGTCATTAACGACGCTTTGGTTGAAAGAGAAAAAATCATACTTCCTCCGTTACATATAAAGTTGGGCTTAATGAAGCAATTTGTAAAGGCTCTTGATAAGAATGGGTCTTGTTTTGCATATATAGGGGTAAAAAATGCATCAATTGAGCACAGAAAAACTCAAAGCAGGGATATTTGACGGCCCACAAATAAGACAATTAATTAAGGATCCTGCCTTCATAAATTCAGTGAATCAAGTTGAACGAGAAGCTTGGACATCATTTGTTGCAGTTGTAGAAAATTTTCTAGGCAAACATAAAGCTCAAAACTATGTTGAAATGGTTAACAAGATGCTTAATAGTTTCAAATCCTTAGGGTGCAATATGAGTATTAAAATACACTATTTACACAGCCACTTAGACCGTTTTCCAGAAAATTTAGGAGACATGAATGAGGAACAAGGTGAAAGATTTCACCAAGATATTAAAGTTATGGAGGACCGCTACCAAGGAAGATGGGACATGCACATGATGGCAGATTACTGCTGGAGTTTAAAAAGGGACTGTTTAAAAAAACATTCAAGAATGTCGCGGAAAAGAAGCTTTCCAAGTGTTGAGTGACTATTTCATTTCTTTAATGTTTTTTTTTTGTTTGTAAGTACGACATAATATTGTATTTTGTATAACTAAAATAAAAATTTCGTATCTACTTTTGTTTACTACACTTACGGATTTGAGTTACAATAATGTAACTTATATTTCTCTAAAATTGTATATCTTAAAAATTTGAGCTCCTAGGTACAAATGAATACGTTATTTGAATTCAGGACATCAAATTGATATAGAATCAGCTCAAAAAACCTCGACACCAAAACAGCTGTTCCCCTGTGTAGTCAATCAAGTAACTAGTTATTTACACGTAAATTATATTATTGCGCAAGATACGTGTTTTACCCAGATATCAGTCAGCTTCGCGTTAAACATCTGTACATTAAAGCCCATTTCACAACAATAGCCCAATTTTATTATAATAGATGTGTCATAAAACGTCAAAAACTTAACTTCCTCTAACCTCTTCCAGAAAATCAAAGACTCTCACCTAAAAATAACATTTCTACTTGGCAGCTTTGAAGTGATTTAGTCATAACAAAGCAACCGCTAAACTTAAGCTAGAATATCAATAAATCATCAGTTTATAACGCTAGAAAGGGAAAGGAGAGCTTTACGACAGCCTTTGTTACCTACAAAAATACCTATTGTGAGGCTGTTTTCGATGATGAGGCAAGAAAAGCACGTGGAAAAGCGAAGAAATAAGGACTACTATTTTGCAGGCTACAACACTTAAAAAAGTAGGCTGTCAGCAGAAATACGATTGCGGTTGACTAGATGCCGGAATGTACTAGATATTCGTGAAAATATGTCAGTTTTAAAATCAGACTTTTACTACCATCGTTATATCTTGACGATTTTGACGTTTTGATATGAAAAACATAGCGAATTTAGTAGGTATTAAAATTTTTTCACAATATTTTTTATTATAACATTTTTCAGTAATGAGAAATCGTGATTTTTAGTACCAGATAAGGTCAGTTTATCTGTTTACTGATAAAATAGATAGTTCATCACATATTCATCAAACTCTAAATACTAATGAGTTCATAACAGAAAGTTTTTGAGAATTATGATGGCGTAAATTAGTATTCATATATACTGATATAAGTTGGCTTTCTGTAGAGCTACTGTCTCCACTATGTTGAAAATGTGGATTCTTTGGCGCAATGACACTACTCAGTATACATCACCACTACACCACACACAATATGATCAGCTTCAAGAACATGTTCTTCTCATTCTTTATTAAATTTACTTACGAAATTGAGAACAAAGGACAATTACCATTTCTAGATATTCTAATTATTAAAAATAATAATAAGTTAGAATTTGACATCTATAGAAGAGACACAGTAATAGATAGATATGTATATTTCTAATGATTCATTTCATTGCAAACAACATAAATTAGCCGCATTATATTTTTTAGTTCATCGTTTGTTCACTTTTTCTCTTAATGGAGTAAATAATGAAAGGAATCGTATTACAAATATAACTAGAGTTATGACGATGACTTAGTAAACAAGTTAATAAATAGACATAAGTTCATGTTAAAAATTCAGAATTCCACCTGTTTTACACGCGAAGAAAATAAGACCAAGTATGTTTCCTTACCATATAATCCGAAATATAGCAGGGGACTCAATAAGGTATTTAATAAGGTAGGCCTCACCTTAGTTTATAAGTCATCAGACAATTTGAGGAATATCTTAGGAAATCTCGAAGACAAGATTCCTAATTGTGAGAAAAGTGGCATTTATTAAATTAGTTGTAATGATTGCGATAAAAAATATATTGGGTAAACTAGAAGGTCAATTAAAAACACAATTTAAACCACATTTAACCCATTTAAAATACAGTAGAAACAGAAAAGTCTAGGATTGCCGAACGTGCCCTTGAAGCTGATCATACTGTAACATTAGGTGATCTGAGATTAATAAAAATGTATCTGATAGGAGATTGTTGAACGCATACGAAAGTAAGGAAATTATAAAATGTAAAAGTAGTTTAAATAAAGACTGAGGGCCTATTCCTTATAGTTCCCTCTACTGGTTACTTGACCAGAAGTGATGGCCTTGCCTATGCCATTAGTTCCACCTGAGTAACTCAAGTGTTCGGCTAAGTATAAATAGGGTAGATTTATAGTTTAGCTTTAGTTAATTATCGCTCCTGATGAAGCTAACATGGTTAGCGAAACGCGCGTCGAGTGCAAAAATAAAGTGTTTGGTACACGGAGTAGTTAATGTCTCAAAACGCACTTACCAATGTACCAGTACATCTAGAAAAGGAACGGTACCATCTGATTCAGTTTCCATATGTAAATTTTTACGTTTAAATATGAATGATTTGAGTGATTCAAAAAGGCATTCAGATTCTTTTCATCATGTGATCACATGGTAAATTTTTCAGTGATTTTTAGTGAAATAATGTCAGTTAAACAAAGGTACAGATGAACTCCTTCTATATTGTTGAAACTTCGGTGGGTAAATAAGATAAATAAAGGCTTGAAAGGTTCTGGCACAATCTCCTTGTCAATTAGATGAAATACTCATTTCCCATAAATTTTGAGTTGTAGAATATATAGCTCACAAAAAATTTCATAGATTTCTAGAGTATTCTACACAAATTAGTCCAATCCAATTTCTCGGAACCCACTTGTCATTTATATATAAAGCGAATATTCTAAGCGTAACAACAAAATGCGTTGGTATTATTAAAAGAAAAACGTTAAAGTCGGGAGAAAACCCTAGGATGGAGAAAATATTTTATGAATGGTTTTGTAAACAAAGGTTAAGGAATCTTCCAGTGACTAGTGAACCTATAAAGCTTAAAGCAAAATCCTTAAATGAAGTTCTAAAGGAAACATCAACATTTTTTACAAGCGATGGTTGGTTGCAAAATTTTAAACGCAGATTTGGCATTAGATTTTTGAAGATATCTGGCGAAAAATTATCTACAAACCCTGAGCTAGTAGATCCATTTAAACAAGATCTTTGTACAGTCATATGTAAACTGAATTTAACAAATGATCAAATTTATAATGCAGATGAAACTGGCTTGTTTTTTTGGAGACTGCTACCTGAGAAAACATTGGTAATGAATGATGAAAAAACCGCTCCAGGAAGGAAAGCTGAAAAAGCACGACTTACTTCTCTCGCTTACACAAATGCGTCTGAAGAACATAAAGTTAGTACTCTCATATTAGGCAAAGCAAAAAATCCTAGGTGCTTTAAGAACTTTACGATTATTCAAAAAATGCTTGGATGACTGTGGACATTTTTAAGAATTGGTTTTATAGATGCTTTGTTCCTCAGGTAAATCAGCGAATATGCAATATGAAAATGTTCGAATTAACTAAATTCGCGTATATATATATATATATATATATATATATATATATATATATATATACATATACATATACAGGTGAAAACTTTTTTAAAACAAAATGGTTTACCCGAAACTGCCATTCTCTGTGTACATGCCACCAAATGTAACACCCTTGATTCAGCCAATGGATCAAAATGTTCTTCGAATCACAAAACTTTACTCAAGCTTGTTGTCATCAATTTTATCTTCAGAATCTGAAGATCTCTCAAAACTTTTAAAGCGCTTAACAATAAAAGATGCTCTAATAAACCTATCCTTACCATGGAATAAGCATGAGGTTGACACGATAAAAAAATTTTGGAAAAATATTTTGGATTTCACTGAAAAGAGTAATGATGACTCTGATCCGGAAGAAAACATTCCACTCAGCAGGGGAAGGAAAAATACAAAAATAAAATGGAGGAATCGCTCAAAAAAGCTCAGAATATGTTGACAGAAGTAAACAGCTAAGTATTTTTGTTAATTGCATAAATCTGTTTAACATAAAACTGATATTTTTCAGATTGAATATTCAAGAGAGGATATTGTAAAGTGGAATGAAGATGATTTAGATGAGCAAAATGTTGAAGACGAAGATAATTTAATCAATGACGACTCTGACTATGAAAATGAAAATAATGAAAAGTTGGAAATTAATTCGTCGGAAGCTTTGGACGCATTTAATAAGGCAATTATTTGGATTGAAAAAAAATATTTTTAATACTAATGATTTATTGGTATTGCGAAAATGCAGGAATAAGGCTTTGCAGAAAAGTTTGGCTCCAAAAAAAATTCAAAAACAAATCACACACATATTTCCCTAAAATGTAACTGTTTTTTAAATAAAAATATCTTTTTGATTATATGAACCATTTGATTTTATGAAAACCCCTGGTATTTATTGGTTTACAGAATCGAGCATCTACTGTATGTATATATATATATATATATATATATATATATATATATATATATATATATATATATATATATATACATATATATATATATATATATATATATATATATATATATATATATATATATATATATATATACACTAACGTGCATAGAAATCGGCCCACTGTAAACTTCTGACTTTAACTATATTTTTTTTTTAAAATTCTTGATCAGATCAAAAAAAGCAATATGCTGTTTTAAAGACAATTTAATGTGAGTATAAATTTATCAAGAAGGCTTATCGTTTATATGCGTAGCAACCGGTAAACAAATGAAACGTGTTTATATGGTGATTGTAACGAAAATACCAAATTTGTCAAATATTAAAATTATTGCGTTTGCAACTGAAATTTGCATATTAATTTGTTTTTCATAATCTCAGTAGTGTTTAAGTGTGTTAGTTTAATGCATACTACACCACCAAAAGCCGCCCAAGGTTTTGCTTTAATCGAAAATGGACTTAGTCAGCGAGCTGTTGCTAGACAATTGAATATGACACGCGCAGCAGTTCGAAGAGTGTGCAAACTTTATGAGGAGACTGGATCCTTTCATAGGCGACCTGGAACAGGCAGAAGGCGATTTACAGCCGCTCGTGATGACCGCTTTATTGTGTCAACAACATTAAGAAATCGTCATCTTAATGCCGTTCAAGTGCAACGACAGCTTCGTGAGGTGCGAGGAGTGGCTATTAGTCAGTGGACAGTAAGACGAAGACTGCAGGAAAATAACCTGACCCCTAAAACACCTTCGATTGGTCCAAAACTTACTCCAGCTGATCGGCAAGCCCGCCTGCGTTTTGCACGGGATCATCTGAATTGGACGTTGGAACAATGTTCTGTTCTCAGATGAGACCAGAATATGCCTCCATGGTAGCGACCGAAGAAGGAAAGTGTACCGAAGACCAAGAGAGCGATTTGCAGATTGCTGCTTTGAAGAGCGGAGTGCTTATGGAGGTGGTTCCTGTATGATCTGGAGTGCAATTTCTATAGGAGCACGAACCGACCCTGAGTTCATTCGTAGGGGCGACCGTGTTCACGGAAGAAGAGGTTTAACGGCTGCTAGATATATCGAGGAGATTTTAGCAATTTATGTGGTACCTTACGTCGACTACATTGGAGAGGAATTTACCTTTATGCATGACAATGCAAGGCCGCACACCGCAAGAATCGTGCAAGATTACATTGCAGAAGTAGGTTTTCGGGTTATGGAGTGGCCAGCATACAGTCCTGATCTAAATCCGATCGAACATTTATGGGATGAGTTAAAACGAAGAATTCGAGCTAGACTTCATACCCCAAACTCGATCGTAGAGCTTATTGTTGCAGTAGAAGAAGAGTGGTTTAACATCCCTCAAGAAACAATAGCGAACTTGATTAGATCTTTGCCTAATCGTATGAGAGATGTTACTAGGGCAAGAGGAGGTCATACCCATTATTAAAAAATTAAGTTTTAAGTTTTAAATTGTCAATAACCCTATTTATGTTAATAATAAAAAAAGCTTAATTTGCTTAATGCACTAATTTCACTATGTTAAACATAGGAAGTCGAAATAAGTTTTCGTAAATTTATACTCACATTAAAGCATATTAAATTGTCTTTCAAACAGCATATTTCTTTTTTTGATCTGATGAATAATTTTTTAAAAAAAATATAGTTAAAGTCAAAAGTTTACAATGGGCCGATTTCTATGCACGCAAGTTTATATATATATATATATATATATATATATATATGTATATATGTGTATATATATATATATATATATATATATATATATATATATATATATGTATATATATATATATATATATATATATATATATATATATATATATATATATATATATATATATATATATATATATATATATAGAATATTCTATTTACAAATCAGACCAAATTAATACAATTTAGTCGTGTATTTTAACAGATTTCTAGAAATTTTTTTATAAATCAGATAAATTCATGGTTTCTTAAAAGTTGTAGATAAAAAACAATCATAACAAACACTTCCTATTTTTAACTATTGAACGAAAATTTGTCGAAACATAACAAATCCCAGAATATTTTACACATAAAATTAAAGAAAAAATATACTTTATTAAATTTCTAGGCCATGGTAGTTAGTTAATAATACAGAAACCGAATTTTTAGAGCATTATGTTCACAAACTGATCACATTTTGATCTCATTTTACAAATTTCTGGGATAATTTAAATGAAAACAGTCTAAACATACAATGTTTACAAAAGTCTACAAGAATTTGTTTGTCAATCGGACAAGATACTTACTTTTTATAAAGGTCTAAGTAAAAAACACTGAAAATGAATATAAAAATTTTCTTATTATCTAAGAAGATTTACTTAAAATAATTCTAAAACATTTCTACTCACAAAAAGAAGGAATACACTACCTTTTTTACAGTTATAGACTATTCCCGTGAAAATAAGTTTCAAGAAGGTAATAATATTGTTAATTTGTTTCTGAATTTTACCAATTAACGAAGCTACTTTAAGTGACTTTATTTCGTTTACTAACCTCAAAATGCAAATGCTGATGGACAGAGTAATACATGTTAATCGAAAATACGGAATAGATATAAATGCAAAGAAGATTAAACACCTGATCATAAGCAAGAATTCTGCATTACAAGAACAACTCTATGTTAGCAACTAAAAGACTGATTCCTTTCGCTACTTGGGTACCCCAGTAAATGAAGCATGGGACTATTCACTGGAGATTCGTTGCAGAATAGAAGAAGCGAGAGCAGCCTTAACAAAAATGGCCAAAGTGTTCAGAAGTCATGATCTCAGTTTAAAAATCAAAAGAAAACTTCTCAAATGCTGCCTCTTTCCGGTGCTTCTGTATTCTTGGACTGTAAGTACGGCATCTTGTAAATGGTTGGAAGCATTCGAGATGTGGCTATACAGATGCATGCTTAGAATATCTTGGACAGAACACATTAGCAACAAGAGAGTGCTAGAACTCTTGAACAAAGATCTGAAAACTGTTAATGCAATTAAAAGAAGAAAATTCAAATATCTGGGCCACATCATGAGAAACGAGGAAAGATATGGTCTACTCAAACTGATACTGCAGAGCAAGGTGAATGGAAGAAGAGGGCCAGGCGGGAGACGTGTTTTCGTCACTGAAAAACCTGCGAACATGGTTCTCCACAACAGCAACGGGACTATTCCGGACAACTGTAAACAAAGTCATAATAGTCAGGATGATCGCCAATATCCGATAACGGGTCGGCACAAGAAGAAGAACATATAATAAAGGACTGTTTTTAGTCAATTTCCACTGGTTTATTTAAATTGCGATGACGCTTTTCGCTGTTGATGCAGCTTCTTCAGATCTACATTTTACACTGTCAAATTAGGTTTAATGTACACAATTTTATATAATTTCTTAATTATAATATTACACCTAATTAAATTACATTGATAGTATTGGAAAACCCACACAGATTTGGAATTAGAAGAATAAATTCAATAATGGTGAATTGCTTAAATCTACCTGGTCGTTGAGTAAAGTACCTGTAGTCCTTAATCGATTTATTTGCATTGTCTCTAAAAGGTTAGTTTTAAACCTTTTTGTTGGGTGTGTAAAATTTTGAAATTCTTGGTAAATGTGTGATTTTCTTTTAAAAGATGATTAGCATATGTTGAATTGGATTTGCTATGGATGGAACTTTTTTCGTGTTCTGTAATTCTTTGTATAAATGTACGTCCAGTTTGTCCTATCTATGTTTTAGGACATGGACCACATGTTAATTGATAAACCCCTGATTTATCGTCTTTATTGATTTGTGGTTTGTAGTTTTTAAGATATTTCCCTATAGTATTGTTAGTCTTGTAAGCTATGTTGATATTTTTTTGATTTAAAAAATTTCCCCAGTTTTTCCGTTGGTTTGCCGAAATAGGTTAAGCATTTAAATGTGGTATTTCTGTCCTTAAAACGTGGGTATATTTCTGAGATTGCCTTGTTTCTAACGTTTTTCCTAACGATATTATTGATTAAAGTAACCGAATAACCGTCGTTAACGGCTACTTGTTTTATGTAGTTTAATTCTTTAGTAAAATTTTCCTCTAATAAGGGGATATTAGTTAGTCTGTGTATAAAACTATGATAAGCTGCGAGTTTATGATGGTTAGGGTGGTGAGAACTATTGTGAATTGTGGTATGTGTATGGCAAGATTTGTGATATATTGCAAGTTCATGTTTTTTCCTAGTTTTACTGATTGTTAAGTCTAGGAAGTTGATTTTCCCTTCGACTTGTTCTTCCATTGTAAAACTGATATTTCTATGTAAAGAATTAATATACTGTAAAAAGTTAGAAACAAGGCAATCTCAGAAATATACCCACGTTTTAAGGACAGAAATACCACATTTAAATGCTTAACCTATTTCGGCAAACCAACGGAAAAACTGGGGAAATTTTTAAATTAAAAAAATATCAACATAGCTTACAAGACTAACAATACTATAGGGTAATATCTTAAAAACTACAAACCACAAATCAATAAAGACAATAAATCAGGTGTTTATCAATTAACAAGTGGGTCATATCCTAAAACATACATAGGACAAACTGGACGTACATTTATACAAAGAATTACAGAACACGAAAAAAGTTTCATCCATAGAAAATCCAATTCAACATATGCTCTTATCTTTTAACAGAAAATCACACATTTAACAAGAATTTCAAAATTTTACACACCCAACAAAATGATTTAAAACTAAACCTTTTAGAGACAATGCAAATAAATCGATTATGGACTACAGGTACTTTACTCAACGACCAGGTAGATTTAAGCAATTTACCATTATTGAATTTATTCTTCTAATTCCAAATCTGTGTAGGTTTTCCAATACTATCAATGTAATTTAATTAGGTGTAATATTATAATTAAGAAATTATATAAAATTGTGTACATTAAACCTAACTTGACAGTGTAAAATGTAGATCTGAAGAAGCTGCATCGACAGCGAAACGCGTCATCGCAATTTAAATAAACCAGTGGAAATTGACTAAAAATAGTCTTTTATTATATATTTATAATGAATTTCCATCAAGTAGAAGCTACAACCATCCAAAAGAAGAAGAACCTCAAAAATTGGCTTAGGCGGAAGAAATTTTTGTCAAATGAAGAGGTTACCTGTGTTATCCACAGTTCAAAATATTTTTTTTATGAGATAATATTTCGCTGAACCAAATGAATTGAGCTCAATAGAGATTATGTTGATAAATAGATTTTTGGTTCACAAAAAAAGCTATTTACCTTGTTTTGTATTGTTTAATTCACCCTCGTACCCGATTATTTATTTATTTATAAGTTCATAACACGAAATACTGAAAAATATGGAAAGACGCTTTCATAAGTTTAAAAATGGAAAGGCGTTCAACCCCCGTTCCTCCTCGTTAGACCATTATAGTGCGACTTGTTTGCTAAAAACCCACTTTCATGCTGTTTCCTATAAGATCCATCCTTTAACCTACATAGGCCATTATCCTAAATAAGAGGTGCCCCAAGATGGTTTTATTGTTTAAACGAGTTTGCAACACTCCCGTCCTGCGGCTTTCAATGAAAACCCTACCGCGACTTCTCGGCGACAATCGACTATTTGAGCTACATGTCACGTGCTTTCACGTTTTTCTACTTTATATTTTATATAATAGATTTAAAATTTTTCCTAAAAATAACGCGTAATATTAAAAATAGGCTTTTAAAAGAGTAGAAATTGTTTACGTGGTAACAGAACTCGTAAATAAATAGACTTCCTTTTCTTCTGTTCCTTTCCGAATCTCAGATTTATGACGTAGATTGATTTTTAAAATAACATAGATGGTTTTGTTGTCCCCAAATAAATTTATGCATCTATTTATAATCTATATCGAATTTTAATCAACAGAAATGTTTTATAGAACAAAAAAAATTGGCCAAGTGCAAGTCGGACTTGCACAATTAGTGTTCCGTACGGTGATTGCTTTTAAAATAAGAAAATTGGTTAACTTATATAAGTTTTCAACAAAATTTGTTTTCGATCTTTGTTGAAAACTTATGACCTTGAAGTTTTTGTTTTTGTTTATATAAAAAAAAAAGATAAATTACACAGGACCACAAAAAAAGTTTTGTAGTTGAAAAAAATGAGATATCATACCATATGTTTTTTGATGTGCTGAACACGAATTCGAGGTCAGAATTGACTCATGACCAAAGGATTTTGAAATAACCTCAAAGAATCTCTCAAAAATGCCCAAAAATACTTTTACAAATAAATTAAAAATATAAAGGGGCAAATCAAGATATCTATACGTATTTTGGGGAGTTGAAATCGAATTCAAGATCAGAAATGTTCTCATCACGTCAGCATGCATTTTGACATAACCTCAAAAATGGTCAGAAATACGTCTGTTAAGTAAATTAAAAAATGAAAGGAGCAGACCAACATATATATATATATATATATATATATATATATATATATATATATATATATATATATATATATATATATATATATATACATATATATATATAAAGGGTTACAGGGAAAGTCGTCCTAGATAATTAAGGCCGTTATAGTTTAGGTCGTTTCTGACCGATTTGACTCTATGACATGATGTCCTAAACTTAACCGTTTTCGAGATATTGAACTTTAAAGAGTTTCTAAAAAAAAACATGTTTTTTTTTTGCTTTTATATCAATTTTTTTTATTAGAGGTTCTCGAGTGCGATTTTTTGGTTATTTTTAGTTAGTCTGTATGTTGAGTATCAAAAATCATCAAAAAAATTTAAACTAGTTACTAACAGTTTCAAATGGCGGTTTGTTAATGTTTCTAAATTACGAATTTTTACCAAGTGTTTCCTACTTTAAATCAATAAAGAGCAAAAAATGTATGCTATCAAAAAAGGTATAATACTAGGAGTTTAATAGCAAAACTGTACACAGAATGACACCTAAAGCGGGCTCGGGTAGCAAAAGGTAAATTTTTAGTTCTAGGTGAAAATACAAAAAATACACAAATAAAACAAAAAACCTTGCAATCTAATATTTTTTGTGTCTATATGGTCGCCCCTATTTCTAACACAAATTCTCATTCTTTTTCTTAAATTACTTTTCACAACGCTGGTTGTGAGGTGCCGCCTCATTTCGTCAGCCACATCAATTATTTTTTGTCTTAGGACATCCACGTTTTCGATAGGAGTCATCTGGTCGTATACGAGACTTTTCATGTGACCCCACACATAAAAATCCATCCGTGTTAGGTCTGGGCTTCTCGCCGGCCAAGGTATGGGTCCGCCTTTTCCAATCCATTTGTTGGGATAATTGTCATTGAGCTATGCACGAACACTTCCTCTGTAGTGAGCTGGGCAGCCATCGTGTTGAAAGTACATGTTTTGTCTCAAACCAATAGGTAGGTCTTCCATCAAATTAGGTAAATCGTTCCGCAAAAAATTGTCGTATTCCTCGCCATTCAAATTATCTGGCAGGAAGAATGGCCCAACCAAATAATTTGAAATTATACCCATCCACACATTTAAGCTGAATCTTGTTTGTGATCCTTTCGTTCTTTTTTTGTTTGGGTTGCCTTCCTCTTTAGAAGCCCAATAGTGGGCATTGTGGTAGTTTGTAAGACCGTCTTTGTCGAATTTCGACTCGTCAGTCCATAGTATTTTCTTAAAAAAAGATGCATCTTCGACATCGGTATTGAGAATAAATCTGCAGAATTCTAATCATCGCAACGGATCCCCTTCTTCAATGACTTGCACGGGCGTATAGTGGTAAGGGTGTTGCCCAACAGTATGCATTACAAACCATACCTTCCACTGCGAAATACCAAGCTGTTGTGCGACAACATTTGTAGATGTGGTTGGGTCCACCTCAAAGAGACGTATTTCGTTTTCTTCGTCTTCGTCAAAGATGCGTGGTCGTCCCATGTCAGTCCGCCGTCTTTGTACGGAACCAGTTTCTCATAGTCTTCGATAAGTTCCATCAAATACGCTAACATCAGGTACACGACGAGTAGAATATCGCAGTATGTATTCATCACGTGCACGCGACGACACTCCTTCGCAAAATCCGTAACACATTAGGATGTCAGCATATTCCTCGTTGGTATACGTTGCCATATTCACAAGCAGAGATCAAAATCCAGTTACGAGCCAATTCACACAATCAGAAGATGAAAACACAGATTTTTGAAAAGCACGGGATAGCACATCTACCACGGACCAATCGCATGAGCAGACTAAAAATCATTCAATAATGTTTAGTGAACAGAAAATGTCACTCGCACAGAGAGTACCCCGACTGGAAAAAAATGCTTACCCAACCCTTTTTATTGTTTGAAGGTGCAGGTAGTAAACCGGTAATTGGTAGTATCTAAATTCTATTATTATGTTACTCTACATTTGGGCCTATTGAAATCTCATTTTCTTAGAATTTTCAATAGATCCAGTAGATATTATACCGTTTTAGATAGCTAAAAAGACGTAAAAGTTTTTAAAATAATTTGCAGAATAACTTCCATACATTTTTTTTCTCTTTATTGATTTAAAGTAGGAAACACTTGGTAAAAATTCGTAATTTAGAAACATTAACAAGCCGCCATTTGAAACTATTAGTAACTAGTTCAAATTTTTTTTGATGATTTTTGATACTTGACATACAGACTAACTAAAAATAACCAAAAAATCGCACTCGAGAACCTCTAATAAAAAAAAATCGATATAAAAGCAAAAAAAACATATTTTTTTTATCAAATCTTTAAACTTCAATATCTCGAAAACGGTTAAGTTTTGGACATCATGTCATAGAGTCAAATCGGTCAGAAACGACCTAAACTACAACGTCCTTAATTATCTAGGACGACTTTCCCTGTAACCCTGTATATGTATATATATATATATATATATATATATATATATATATATATATATATATATATATATATGTATATATAGAGTGTGTCCCAAAAAGTTTTATACAAATGGAGAAAAAGTTTATCTTACATATTCCAAAAAAATTTATTCTTGATAAAAGGATCTGCATTACATGGAAATCCATAATCAAGCATCAAAAGTTTAAAGTATTTGATAATATAGAGTGAAAATAAAAAATAATTATTTATAATTGAAAATGTTAATATGAACTAAAATTATGCTCATGTCTAGATTTGTGGCCTTCCTAGTTAAAAATTCAGAAAAATTCCAGTAAACACGTCAGTAATTATCGGATTATTTATTGAATAAGGGAAAACGAACTTAATTAAACACTAGTGCACTGATTTTGATTGTATCATATCTAAAGGTAAGCATAATTTTTTTTAGTTCCTATTAGCATTTTCAATTAATCAAAATAATTTTGCTTTGTATTTAAATTTAAACACACTTTACTCTTCATTATAAATCAATATTTTATATTTTCCCTATATACCATCAAATATTTTAAACTTGCTTGCTTATGGATTTCCAGATGATGCAGAACTTTTTATCAAGAATAATTTTTTTTTATAATATGTAAGATAAACTTTTCCTCCATTTGTATAATTTTTTTTGGGACACACTGTATATATCTATATATATATATATATATATATATATATATATATATATATATATATATATATATATATATACGTATTTTGTGGTGTTTAAAACCGAATATGCCAAAAGAGTTGACCTTAAGTCAAGATCTTGAAATAATCTCAAAATGTCCAATCCTTTCATTCACAGGTTGCATATATTAACGTGAGTCCCTACGCTTCTCGCCCACTGGATGCTTTATTAAAGTGATTCCCCTCGCACATCACCTTCGCGATGCTGGATAATAGTCAGTCCCCTCGCCTCTCACCCTGATGGAAGAACTTTACAACCAGAATTCTAAACCTAACATAACCTAATGCAAGAACTGTATACCAAGAAGTCTAAACCTAACAGAACTTTACACCAGGAACTCTAAACCTAACATAGCCTAATGCAAGAAACTTACAGCAAACAGGCTAAACATAACATAGCCTAATACAAGAAACTTACACCAAAATCCTTACACCAAGAACTTTAAACCTAACAGCCTAATACAACAACTTTACACAAAGAACTTTAAACCTGACATAAACTAATGCAAGAATCTTACACTAAGATCTTTACAGCCAGAACTCTAAATCTAACATAATCTTATTAGGTTATGTTAGATTTAGAGTTCTTGGTGTAAAGTCAAGAATCTTACACTAAGAACTTTACACCAAGAACTCGAAATCTAACATAACCTTATTAGGTTATGTTAGATTTAAAGTTCTTGGTGTAAAGTTCTCAGTGTAAGATTTTTGCATTAGCTTATGTTAGGTTTAAAGTTTCTTCTATTGAAGAAATTTACATCAAAAACGTTAAACTATAACCATAATATCACCTAATGCAAAAAAAACGAGCAGACCACCATCTCTATACATATTTTAGGTCACTGAAAGCAAATATGTAAACAGAATTGACCTATTACGGCAGGATCTTAAAATATCCTCAATAGTCCAGTCCTTTCATTCAGAAGATGCTGGATTATTGTGAGTTTCATCGCTCACCCTCAATTATTAAAGTGAGTCCCATCGCCCCTCAGACACGATGGGCCTTATTATGATAATTTCCCTCACCTCTCACCACCGGGCGGCTTTTTTTAAGTCTCTTCGCCTCGCGTCATCAGGGTGCTTCATTCAAGTGAGTCCCCTCGCCTCTCACCATCGGGGAATCACTTTAAGCGGACGATAAGCGAGTTTGTCACTCGTTCAATCTACACCTTGTGGAAAATATTCCAGAATTTTTTATTTTTCGAGATAAAGGGGGATGAAACATTCGATGACCATGTAATTTTTTTTTCACTTCCGATTTCACCCCCCCCGAAAACTAACCCCTTAGCCAAAATTTTACTTTTAAAACTACACGGCTCTGATGGAGCCATCAATTCCTATATTTATGCCAAATTTCAACTTTCGGACAGACGGACAGACACCGAAGTACGGAACACTAAAAAATCACCTTGAAGCAAATATACTAGGGAGTGACTTATGCCGCCACACCTCTTTGGTTGACGCCTATTCTTATTGTTTAATAATATACTAATTAATTAGTACTGAAAAATTATTTTCATTTAATAAACGGTTAGACAGACTTTTTTGATTAGTTCTGGTAATAATATAATTCAATGTTTAAACCTCTAAAAGTTCTAAAGCTACATTTATTAATGTTTCTCTAATAATCTAAACTATAAATTACATTTCTTCCCAGCTACGAACTTAAACATCATCATCACCCCTTAATACCAGTATCGCAAGCCTTACATTAAACGATATTTACCCTCGTTTTCATTGTGGGGTAATTATCTGGCGCGATTTGAGGTGAACTAGTCCTCCCCAGGTAATTCGCCTTCCCGCCATAAGCCCTGACGGGTTTAATTTACCTGGTTAATGAGCTGAATGCAGATTTCGCCACCGTCGACATAGAATCCGACACGAGACAGAACGATTCATCTCGCCCGGTGGACCCTTTAATTTAATTGCATTCAACCATTACAAAGTCTAATTTGTTAGAAAAGTAACCGCAAAAAAAGCGAACTGAGATTCTTTAAATTAACTTTAGATTTACATTTTCGGGGTCGATTCGACGGGGCTCTTAATAACAGTGAAATAACATTGAACAAGTTTCAATAAATCTCTATTATCTTAGCTGTGTGTTCCTTATTATCACATTTCTTAGTAACTGCGTATATTATTATCCAGTAAGATCTGTCCACGCTGCACTGCATGGTGAGCCGTCGTGAAACTCTATGAGATTATCGTCGGATGGTCTCTACATCTACATCTACATATATATATATATATATATTTAATGGTTTGAACTACATATATATATATATATATATATATATTTATAATATATATAAAATGCAACGGCTCTCTGTCTGTCCGTTAGTGCGCCTATCACTGTATCACTGAAGAACCACTTATCCGATTTACGTACTTTTTTTTTAAAACATACATATGTTCTCTGGCCAGGTTATAGGCTATATTTTATTACGATAGGTAGCATAAGGAATGAGCAGTGACAATAATAGTAAATGAATTCGGATAAAGTTTGCCGCTAGCGCGTTCTCTTGCAATACACAGTTCAAAACCATTAAATATGGAACAATATTATGTAGCAGAGAATATCTATAATATATATAAAATGCAATGTCTCTCTGTCCGTCTGTCTGTCTGTCCGTCCGTTAGTGTGCTTATCACTGGAGAACCACTTATCCGATTTACGTGCTTTTTTTTAAACATACGTATGTTCTCTGGCCAGGTTATAGGATATATTTTATTAGGTAACATAAGGAATAAGCAGTGACGATAATAGTGAATCAAGTCGGAGAAAAGTTTGCCGCTAGCCCGTTCTCTTGTAATACACTCCCTAAAGCATTAAATATGGAACAATATCATGTAGCAAAGAATACAATATATATAAAAAATGCAACGTCACTCTGTCTGTCTGTCGGTCCGTTAATGCGCTTATCACTCGAGAACCACTTATCCGATTTACGTGTTTTTATAAATTTATACATATGTTCTATATAATTCGATGTAAGCCTAGATAATGGGAGATAAGGTGAGATAATGGGAGATAAGTCGAGATAAGCCTCGATAATGGGAGATAAGGTGAGATAATGGAAGATAAGTATAAATAATGGGAGATAAGGAGAGATAATGGGAGATAAGCAGAGATAAGTCTAGATAATGGGAGTTATGGTGAGATAATGGGAGATGAGGAGAAATAATGGGAGATAAGGAGAAATAATGGGAGATAAGTCGAGATAAGCCTAGATAATGGGAAATAAGGTGAGATAATGGGAGATAAGGAGAAATAATGGGAAATATTTTATTACGTTGGGTAACATAAGGAATAAGCAGTGACGATAGTAGTGAATCAAGTTCACGCGAGCGGAGCCGCGGGCCCGGCTAGTATATATATATATATATATATATATATATATATATATATATATATATATATATACAGGGGGTGTCCCAGTATTCCGTGTATATAGAGTTACTGTGGATTTCTGGGATGAAAATATGACCATTTAACCCAACTTACCTTAGTCCAAAAATTCGTAATTTTTGAGATACAGGGTGTCGGCGTTCTCGAACATAGTCTAATAGTGATGTTGTTGTTGGTGGTCCAGTAAAAAACTGTTTTCTTAGTGGGAAAGGACATTTTAAACCACGGAAAGCGTTCTCGAGGAAAGTTCTAAGTGTAGTGTATAGCTATTGAAACAAAGACTGGTAATTTCTGCATTGTACTGTCAACAGCAAGATAAAATAATTTATAACCTAAATGCAGTATTTGGCGCCAAGTGTTCATTACTTCATTGCCTCGTTCGAAACTCAGGACAAAGAATAAAATTGATTCAAAACGCGTAGCAAACATAATGACTTTAACTTGTGTTTTTTGCATGGAAGCAATAACCTCGAGAAAAAAAAAGCTGTATTGTTGTGAGTGCAAAACAGCCTGCCACATAAACTGCGTTCATAAATCTGTCGATGTTACCAACTTAGTCTCAGAGATCGCTGGATTATCCTGGCGGTGCCCAGATTGCGTGTCTAGGTTTACCCTAGTAGACAGAAAAGATATAACGAAATTGGTGAATGAACAAGTACAAGAAGCTCTCGCTTCTATAACTACAGCGGTGGAATGTATTAAAGCTGATTTAATTTCGGTAATTGCCGAAAAATTATCTACTTTAAACATGAAAGAAAGTAGTGAGCCTGTTAGCTACTCATGTGTTGCCAAGAATAATACTCAACCTGCAATATTGGTTGTGTGCCTCGGAATCCAGAGCAAAATGTAGAAAGAACAAAACTGGACATGGCTGAACGAATTGATCCCGCAGTCTCAAATATCCAATTAGCAAAGGTGAAATCATCTAATAATGGATTAATACTTATTGGTTGCAAAAACTCGGAAGAAAACAAAAGATTTAAAGAATTGGCCGAAAAAAAAGCTTGCCGACTCATATGAAATACGGGAATTACGTGGCATTAACCCGAGAGTTCGAATTGTTGGTTTTTCCGAATTATACAATGAAGAAAGCCTCTTAACTGTCATTAGAAAACTCAACTCGGACATTTTTCCCACTGCAGCAACTTGTGAAATAGTAAAAATATGTAAATTAAGGAGGGATGCCAAGCGTTTTCAAGCTGTGTTGCAACTGGATAGAAATACTTATGATAAAGTAATGAGGGTGGGAAATGTTTTTGTCGGATACGATGCTTGTAGTGTGTTTGATGGTGTTGAGGTAAGTCGATGCTATAATTGTAATGAATTTAATCACACTTCTAAAAACTGTTCTAAATCTATCTGTTGCCCCAGATGTGGTAATGGTCATCCAGTTAAAGAATGTCAATCTCAATCCCTAAGCTGTTCTAATTGCGTAGCATTTAATGCAGCCGGTCGAGGTAACGCTGTAGATATTGCCCATGCTGCTTGGGATATAAATAAATGTTTAGTTTATAAAAATGCATGTTCAATACTTCGTGCAAATATTTTGGCGCAATAGCAATTAACCATGACGTCCACACCTATTGTAGCTCAGAATAGATCGATCGCCTTGTCTCAAGTAGCGCCTACTTCAGCAAATCGCTTATCGCTTAATAATTGTTTTTCAGTCTATTATCAAAATACTCGTGGACTTAGAACTAAAACAGTTGACGTGCTTAGTAATTCAACTTGTTCTTGTTATGATTTAATAGCGATCACAGAAACGTGGCTGGCCTCTTCTATTACTAACAACGAAATAATTTGTGACAGGTATAATATTTTTCGTAAAGATAGAAATTTTTCAGAAATAAATAAATCGCGTGGAGGTGGCGTGCTAATTGGTGTTGATCAAAGCTTTAGAGCAAGCTTGGTTTCAATTCCATATACAAAACTTTGCCCGGAAATTGATCTAATAGGCGTTAAAATTACTTTTGACTACTCGTCTATATATATCTTTGTTGTTTACATTCCCCCGCCGGTAACTACTTTTCTCTTGGAAAATTTGTTTGATTGCTTAATTTCGTTGCAATGCCTATCTAATGCGAATGTATGCATACTTGGTGACTTCAATGTATCTCGTTACTCTGACCTCTTAGATAACAAAACGGAAGATAATCTTACAAGGGTTCTTAAAAATTTCCTAAATAGCGTCCGTTTTACTCAAAGCAATTACATCAGGAACACAAATAATAGAATACTAGACTTGGTGATGCATAATAATGAAAAGTGCGAAGTTGAAAGGGCAGTCGATGTGTTTATTGAAGAGGACGCTCATCATCCGGCACTAGTAGTTACATTAAAATACTGCCAATCGATGAATGCTAAAAGCGATTTTCAAATAAATTTTCAAGACAACTATAATTTCAAAAAAGCAGATTATACTATGTTGTATAACTCCCTTATGAAAATCGATTGGTCAATTCTAAACAATATTACATGTATTGATGAAGCCTGTGACAGTTTCTATAAAAAATTATATGAAATAGTAGATGAGCATGTACCGAGGTATTTAAAAGGTTATAGCAAGAAATACCCTCCGTGGTTCTCGCGTGACGTAATACTCAAGATTATGTCATAAAAAATATAAAAAGTATGGAGACATGGATCAGTTTGAAAAGTTCAAAACGTTGAGATCGGAAATAAAACGAGATACTACAGAATCTTATAGATGCTTTATTCAGAGAACAGAAGAGAATATAAAGGTTAATCCGCAGCAGTTTTGGTCATTTGTCAAAAACAAAAGAGAACAGAAGGGTATACCTAGTAGTATGACTTATGACAGGAGTAATTTGAACTCGGCATCAGATATTCTAAACGCTTTTGCAACTTATTTCGAACAATCATTTTCCCGTCCAACCTTGGATAGATTAATCAGTGAGGATCTCGTGGCTTCTTGGCCTATTGTCACAGTCAGTACCTTTTGTGAATCAGACGTTGTTAATGCCATTAGAAGACTAAAACCAAAATTTACTGCGGGCCCGGATTTACTCCCAGCATTTTTTATTCGTGATTGCAGATTTGTTTTAGCCAAACCACTGTTAACTCTGTTCAACTTAAGCTTGAAGAAGAGTACTTTCCCGGAATTATGGAAAATCTCTGAAGTCAGTCTTGTTTTTAAAAAAGGAGATAGATCAGATATCAGTAATTATAGGCCAGTGTCAATAATATGTAATTTTAGTAAAATCTTTGAATTTTTATTACACGATCATATATTTTATGCTACGAAAAACTTGATAACCCCTCATCAGCATGGTTTCTACAAGGGTAGGTCTACATCTACAAACTTAATTACTATAACTCAAGAAATAGCAGAGGCAATTGACGAGGGTTGCCAAATGGATACCATTTATTTAGATTTCACCAAAGCCTTTGATCGGCTAGATTTTTCTCTCCTACTTAATAAACTACTAACTAACTTTGGTTTTTCAGGCTCATTAATATCTTTGATTCATTCTTACCTTACTAATCGTAAGCAATATGTGGAAATTTATGGCTCCAAATCAAGATCTTATGATGCTACTTCTGGGGTTCCCCAAGGATCTGTACTGGGACCATTGTTTTTTAATCTCTTTATAAATGATATTGGGAGGGGTTTAGGTGCTGGTTATTTACTCTATGCCGATGATGTAAAATTATACAGCAGGGTGAGAGGTATTCGGGATTGCATAAATCTTCAGAAGGACTTACAGATAATTGGCCAATGGTGCGTAACAAACAATTTACAGCTTAACATTAAGAAATGTAACATCATGTCTTTCTCAAATAAAATCTCACGGATTATTCATAACTATTTGCTGGATGACAGTGGTATCTCCCGTGTGAATGTCTTCAGGGACTTGGGCGTAACATTTGATCCAAAACTTTCTTTCACAGATCATATAAACACCATAATCCCCGAAGCTTTTAAAACATATGGCTTTATTGCACGCTGCACCGGTGACTTTCATAATCCTGACGTAATTAAAACTTTATATATTTGTTATGTTCGTTCTAAATTGGAATACGCTGCTACGGTCTGGTCTCCAGGCTATGACACCCATATTGATAATCTGGAGAGGGTCCAGCGCAAATTCTTAAAATATATTAGCTTTAAACGAGATGGTATCTATCCACAACAGGGGTTTCCGCATGAGGTACTACTTGCAGATAACGGCTGCTCGTTATTAAAGGTTCGTCGTTGTTACTTGCTACTGACGACTCTGTTCAAAATTATGAATAATGATATAGATTCTCCCGCTATTCTGTCAAGAATAAATTTTAGTGTGCCGCGTATAAGTAGCAGACAATATAACACTTTTTATCTACCTGTTCCAAGAACAAATATATTAAAATTTTCCCCACTTTTTTCAATGTGTAGTATGTATAATCAAGAAATAAGCATCGACTTTTTCAACACATCTATGTTAACGATAGGTAAAATATTGCAACACTGAGGGGCTGTGGCATCTTTCTTTTCTTATTATTTTAATATCTAATTGTTTTTATTATTATTATTATTGTGATTGAAATTTGTATCTGCTTAATACTCTATTATTGTATTACATTTCTATGTATAGTGGCTCTTATCTGTATCTCCGGCCTTGTAGTTGGGTCTTGTAACCTGTAAATGATTATGATAAATAAATAAATAAATAAATAAATAAATAAATTTATACTGCTGTTATTTTAGTTTTTCTTAAGTAGATTTCTTAATAATTTTACTATTTGTACAGGATTCGGTGCCAAGGGATTTTCTGAGATGAGAAATCGAAATCAGCTCATTGTTTTACTGTAAATTGTAGGGGGCGCCACTTATTGCACTGTGTATACTTTTAAATTGTCATAACTTTTTTATACCATTCTGTATGATATTTTTAATTAAATATTCGTATTTTCCGCCTCCTTCTGTCTAAAAAAGCTCTCTTGGTAAATGCTGCTCCGTGCAACAGTTTCTGAGACAATGGAATGTTTGTTTCCATTTTTTAATTCCATCCACACTTTATCCAGGCTTAGGACAGGTTCAAAAGAATAGTCTTTGAAATTTGGAGCATGCTTAAAGGCAAACAGGCTAACAACAATAATAGATTTAAAAACCAACGGGCGGGTAAGATTGATGTTTTGGAAGCCAGTACCGCCGAGTTTATAAGCAATAAAAATAATCGATAATTCTTTGACGGATTAAGGTTACGTCATCTTTATGTTTAATTTTTGGAAGTGTCTAATGCACAGTTCATTGGACGTCGACATAATAAAAATTGCTGAACCGACCACGTTTGGTGTGGGAAATTTGTGGTATCCAGGAAGGGTGTTTGTAACAACTTTTTTTAAATAAATAAAGCGGCGTTACGAAAGTTTTACCATAAAATCAAACCAGAATTTCCCACAAAAAACGCGAACAGTACAGCAATTTTTATTCAACGTATATTGGACCATGCAGTAGGCACTTCCTTAATTTTTACGGCAAACAGTCACTATGGTTTCTATCCCATTTTGGAATATACTTGCCAACTAATAAATAGTTCTGTTCAGAGCTCTAATATTTGTGGAATATTGACCAAATACTCTTCATATGAAGCCACCTAAATGCCTGGAAAACGTGTGAAAAGTCAAGGAAGAGATTTTATGGCGAAATTAATAGTGTATCATTACATCGGAAAGGGATAACAAGGGTCCTCTTATATCTCTTAATGCTGTACAAGAGATAAATAAATCACATAGGTACATATATCTTTTTAATGTGTTTACAATATTCGGGTTCCAGAGAGTCGCTGCTGCTTTTTACAGATTAGTACGAGAACTGTAGCGAGCATCACAATTCGTAGTGATAAAAATGAATTGCTTTCAACACCTGGCAAATCACGACCAAAGAAACAAGCTAAGACCCATAATCTGAGTGAAAGTTCTAAAATGGACGTTCGTAATACATTATATGATATGTATGCACAAAGTAAGTAGCTATTAATATCTATCGGTTTAAGTGAAATCGAAAGTAAATCATATTGTACTTTTAGAAAAACATGTTACTACTAGTAACAACTTACGTAAAGAACTGCGACAAAAAGAGATAATTAATGGTTATGAAACTCTTCGAACGTTACTTCTGTATTTGGGTTTCAAATTTAAGAAAGATGACACAAGACGAGCATTAATGGAGACACCAAGAATTTGTTCAATGAGGGCAGCTTTTCTTAGAAAGTATATGGAAAACAAAAATGCACACACTGCCCGTCAGCTTGTTTTCATATACGAAACATGGATTTTTTCAAAAGGCAGTCCAAGGAAATCATGGCAGGATGACAACATTAAAAGTGTTCGTAAGCCTGGGGGATTTGATGGTAAAAGGTTTATTGTTTTACATGCTGGACACGGTGGGGGTTTTGTGGAAAATGCCAATTTACTATTTGCTAGCAAGTCAAAGTCACTTGATTACACAGCCCCACAAAAAAAAAAGTGGGGTATACTTTTGATGCGATATATCAGATCCGTAGTATTTTTGCCCGCTGATCACGAATCTGACGTCAGAATATCGCCATCACATCTCAATTTTTTTCTAACCTCAAAAAATAGGTAAAAATTAGTAAAAATTAAGAAAAATATACTCCTAAAAAATTCATTCAAGCTTTTTCATGAATCCAAAGATCCAAAGATGTATTAATATGTATTCCGACACGCTAAGCTAATATTCATCGGTTGGATTAAGCCATACAGTTCTGTTTTCTTTCTAACCTCAATAAATCAGACAGATATAGTGCTTCTCGAATGCAAAAACGAATTCAAATTAAAATTCAACCTATCCTTACCAAATTTGGTACACGGGGATTTTTTGGGTCGCTGATCACGAATCTGAGGTTGGAGGTTGGATTTGCAAAATTCAAAATGGCAGATGTTTTCACGCCATTTTGAAAACCGAGAAAATTCATCGGTCGATTTTTATTCTTCTACCTGCATCCAGGGCACCTCCACGTGGTGACGGTGGGCAACGGTGTTACTCCACTAGCCGGCAGAGTCCCTGGATAACGGCTTAGATGCCGTCATGGCAGGTAGATGAAAGAGAATTACGATGCAGGGACTCGGAAACCCAGTATCGGCGGTTGGTCAGGGTGGGAAAGCGGGCCCGCAGCCGTCGTCATCCAACGACCGTAGCTCTTCATGTGTGGGTGACTTGGCTCATGTAGAGTATAATGCTACAAGAAAAACGGTCTCACGGTACAAGGACTTTTCATAAGTGCGATAAAAACAGTGATTCATTTTGTTATATTTGCTGTCAACACGTATTGAGTAAAATGGGGTCACCGATAACGGATAAGATTAAAACCTTATATAAGGATTGTTTTAACATTGAAATACAGCACCAGGATACAGATTGGGTTCCCCACATCATTTGCAGTTCTTGCAAAATAATGTTGTACATCAATAAGAAGGCGATTAAATATTCCAGACCAGCAATATGGAATAGACCATACAGTGAAAATGATTACTACTTTTGTATGAATGTTGTATCTAGGCATAACCGAAAAAATAAAAGCACTATTACTTATAACGATGTTTCGACAGTAACAAGACCAACTAAACTAATTCCGCCTCCTGAACCACTTGATGCTGATGTTATGGAAACAAATGATTTCACCTTATCAGTTCATGCCGAAAACATTGAGACTGTCGAAAAAGATTCAAACACTGTTACTAATGAATGTTCTAGTGACAACCTATCATATACTAGTAACACAGATAAAGAATTTCTACCATACAACCGTAAACCAGAACCAATACTCGTATCACAGTCAGAACTTAGTGATCTAGTCAGAGATTTAGGCTTATCCAAAGATGGTTCAGAGCATCTTGCTTCCTTTTTAAAGAAAAGACATTTACTTAAGCCAGAAGCTACGATTTCTTATTATAGAAACAGAGATGAAGAATTTCGAAAATATTTCACAATGGACGAGGAATTGTCACTTTCATATGGTACCGATGTAAAAGGTCTAATGGATGAATTTCAAAATAACTCATACGATCCTGAAGAATGGGGACTGTTCATTGATTCTTCTAAACGGAGCATTAAGGCAGTTTTGCTGCATAATACCAACGTTTACGCTCCCATTCCGATTGCTCATTCCACAGTTATGGAAGAGCAATATGAAAAAATGAAGCAGCTTTTGATAAAAATAAAATATGCTGATCATAACTGGAAAATTTGTGGAGATCTGAAAATTGTAACAATATTGCTTGGCCAACAGTCAGGGTTTACACTTTATCCCTGTTATAAATGTCTGTGGAATAGCAGAGACAGGGAACGTCATTATAAGAAAAAAATTTGGCCAACAAGAGAATCGTTCACTCCTGGTGAAAATAATGTATTGTTTCCACCATTGGTAGATCCAGGAAAAGTTCTTATTCCCCCGCTTCACATTAAGCTTGGACTTATGAAGCAATTCACGAGAGCATTAGATACAAACGGCCCATGTTTCAAATATTTGCATAAAAAATTTCCGAAATTTTCTGAAGCTAAAATTAAGGCAGGCGTATTTGACGGGCCACAAATAAGAAAATTGTTTCAAGATTCATTATTTGTTACTAAAATGAATAAAGTTGAAAAAGCTGCTTGGCTTAGTTTTAAAGAAGTCGCAACAAACTTTTTGGGAAATAATAAAAGTCCTAAGTACAAAGAAATAGTCGAGAAAATGGTAAAAAATTTTCAAACATTAGGTTGCTTAATGAATCTAAAATTACATTTCCTGGACTCCCACATCGATGATTTCCCAGATAATCTTGGTGACTACAGTGAGGAGCAAGGGGAACGTTTTCACCAAGATCTGAAAATCATAGAAAATCGTTATCAAGGACGATGGGATGACCATATGCTAGCGGACTATTGCTGGTCGCTAAAAAGAGAAACAAGTCCTCAAAAGCGTTTGGGCAGAAAACCTTTGAATAGGTCATTCGCGGAAAAAAGAACAAGATACAGCCAAAAAAAGGAAAGTTAGGCGCGGGTCTAACCTTCGCAATTCTAGGGCTTAAGGGTCTACTATTTGAGGGTATATGGTTTAAAAGTCCTGGTTTTGAGTTTATTGGGTCTCATTTTTAAAGTTACAGGGTTATCGAGGTCTATTTTTTGAGGTTACATTGTGTGGGAGTCTAAGGTTTCAGGGTTTAGGGTTTAAGAGTATCAGGTTTGAGGATTCCTCAACTGTATACCAGATTTGGTAGGAATCGGTTGGTTTTCAAAAATTTTGTCCGCCATCTTGGATCCGCCATTTTAAATTTTGCAAATCCGACCTCAGATTCATGATCAGCAACCCAAAAAACCCCCGTGTACCAAATTTGGTAAGAATCGGTTGAATTTTAATTTGAATTCGTTTTTGTATTCGAGAAGCATCTCTAACCTCAATAAATCTGTCTGATTTATTGAGGTTAGAAAGAAAACAGAACTGTATGGCTTAATCCAACCGATGACTATTAGCTTAGCGTGTCCGAATACATATTAATACATCTTTGGATTCGTGAAAAAGCTTGAATCAATTTTTTAGGAATATATTTTTTCTTAATTTTTACTAATTTTTACCTATTTTTTGAGGTTAGAAAAAAATTGAGATGTGATGGCGATATTCTGATGTCAGATTCGTGATCAACGAGCAAAAATACTACGGATCTGATATATCGCATCAAAAGTATACCCCACTTTTTTTTTTGTGGGGCTGTGTTATCATGGAGAAATAAATAGTGAAATGTTTACGAAATGGGCCAGAAACCAGTTGATTCCTAATTTAGAAGAACCATCTTTAATTATAATGGATAATGCTTCATACTATTCAGTTGAAGTTGAAAAACAGCCCTCTTCAGCATAAAAAAAAGAAGAAATTCTCGAGTGGTTACAGAAGAATAGTTTACCTCATAACAAACAGCTGTTTAAGACAGAATTTTTAGATATTGCAAGAGCTCATAAAAAATCAAAGTAATTGATAAAAGCATGGGCATACAGTGTTGAGATTACCTCCTTATCATTCTCAATTTAATGCAATCGAACTGATTTGGGCAAATGCAAAAACATTTTATAACAAGCACATTGGTATAGACGATATGGAGATAAACGAGTACTTCAGATGTGGAATAGAGCCTTAGAAAAGTGTACCCCAGAGGTATGGCAGCGTACAATATACAGAAAACCTGATTCAACTGTTGTATGATCGTTAGGTAATAATCGAAGAGATTCCAGAAATCATTAATCGTGTTGGTAATGATGAAAGCGAGAGTGAAGAATCTATTTCTAGCGATTAGTGTCATTATGCAATTAATAATTTAAATATTACTTATTGACACGTTCCAAGCCCTTTGGGCAACATTCATTGTAAATTTTGCAGGACAAATATAGACTTATCTATATATCTATTAGTTCGATTTGATAAATCATATTTAAATTGGATTATGCAATTTAAACTTTATACTCTCGTTATGAAATATCTTTCTGTTTTTAAAAGTATTTTATTTAATGAGTTCTACGGTGCAACTTTTTACAGTTTTTGTAATGCCTTATATGTAAATTTGATAGAGCTGTGTTAAGTCTGTATTGTAATTTCATTACAAACATTACACGAACTTCAAATAACTAAAGATAACAATTGTAAACTTTTCATAAAGTAAATTTACTGACGAAACAATCCAATAGCAACCTGAAAAATAAAAATAGGTGATATTAGACGTTGGATTTATGCAGAGAGGTAAATGTCCTTTACAAGTAAGAACTGGGGTGTTTTACACGTTATACACATTTATTATATCCTTAGTTTTCGTTAATTACCAAACCGGATGAAAAATTTTAAATTCTATTTTGGGTTCCGAAATTGTCATTTAAAAGTGAGACCGCCAACACTGAACTGACAGCTGACTGAATCGTATCTTGACGTCGCGTTGATCACATGATTGCAGTAAGACTTCTTTGACTTTTTCATGTTGATGTATGTATTTACGAATATATTTAGTTATTAGTTAATGCAAAAAGTTTTTTGGTTATTAATTAATTAAAGAAACGAATTTACAACTTATATTTCCAAAGAACTTGCTGGGAAAATAATTTTACCGATTTTTATTAAACGAAATCGTTGCATTTTTAAAACTATATTATCATTACTAGTGCAAGCATTTTTACATTTTTATTAATTTCTGATTTCCAACATCAGGAAGCTGCAAGCTGCCAGGAATTCGGCAATCAGCCGATGCTCAGCCGATTAATAGGACCCCATCAACCCCTCGAATATCTTTACACGTTTGTTGGGGTTCAGATTGGCTTGCTTTGGTTTCGTGATTTGGAAGTTAACTAGCTTAATAAAATTTTATTTCTTGTTCGTATTTTCTAATGCTTGTTATGCTACTCCTTTCCGGAAATCTGGATGTAAAAGGAAATCTTCATTATTATGCTCGGATTTACAAGTTATTATTGATTTACGAAGATACGAAGCTTTGCTTTTTTTTTGTCAAGTTTAAATAAAATTTATTATGAATTTAATTTGCATTTTTTAAGTTTCCTAATCAAGAAAGCTATTCCTTGAATGTATGTGTATATTTGTTCAGCTTGAAGAATTGCCATTCTAGTCGTCTTAACGGTTTACTACATCAACTGACTTAAGCTTTTAAACCAGTGATTCCCAAAGTGGTTGAGGTGGACCTCCAGGGGTCCACGGGAGACTCGACGGGGGTCTACGTTGGCGTGAAAAAGAAATGGGGATTCACAAGTTGTAAGTGGGGGTCCATGAAAATTTATCCGGTTTCGACAGTAAAGAACAAAAATGTTGGCTTGGCTTTACCTATCAATGTAGGCAGACAATACACTACTCAAAAAAATTAAGGGAGCAAAAAAAAATTCCAAATTTTTCGGTGATTTTTGACAGGCTGTATTTCGGTGAAAAATGATCGTATTGAGACTTTTAAAAAAAAAAGCATTTTGAAGCTTTAAGATTCTAATTTTCAGATTTTTTGGCTAAAATTTTTTAGGAGCTACGGTTCTCATGCAATCCTAACAGAAAAAATAATATTGCAAATATTTTGCTTTTTTTTTGGTCCACGGGCTTGAAAAAAATTTTTTTTCAGTTAGGCCGGCATATGGATCAGATAACCTGTTTATTTAGCATTAATTTCCTTGTTTTAAAACCTCCCTTAATTTTTTTGAGTAGTGTATTTTAAGTATTTTAAGAATTCAGTACAACGGTTGCAGCGCCCGCCCGCAACGCAACCCGTTTAGACGTGCAAAGGGACGAAATACGACTTGTGCTGTGCTTGCAATCTTGCATGAACTTGTTTGATTCTTCATCAATATAAATACGAATACCAAGGACAAACGTTACTCATTTATTTCCGGAATTTTGAAAAGAAAAGTGTGAGTGAATCGATGTCAGTGTTTGCCAATGCCGGAAAAAGTAAGTACCTACCTATTTCTTATTCATACTTTATTTTATATTGTAATAATATTATATTTGTTATGTTTGCGTGTAGTAGGTACGTAATAAAAATTAAATACTGAACAGGGCCATTATTCGATACTTCTATAAAAGAACAGAAAGCCGATAAAGATTGAACTTTTAGTACTTTTTATTATAAAATTATTTATTTACCCGACTGTGGTGATTCACTAAAGGAGAGATATATGATTGACCTGCATGTTTGTACATATTTCAGTGCCCTCGTAGTTGCTAATGCTAAATGACTAAAAATATTTTCAATAAATTGTAGGTGTCTTTATGTACCACTCGTAACGTACATCAAAGTAATAAATAAATCATTAAAATCGCGGAGTTTTGATGTCAAAATATTCTTTAAAAGTATTTTCTCTCGAATTTACAGAAATGTATCAAAATATAATTAATCAAAATATATTTTATATTACATTAAAATAGGTTCAGCCGTTTTTGTGAAAACCTCTATATGGATCTTCACAGTTTATTACTTTTAATAATTAAAATCAGTTTTGCCGCCGGCATTTTGGTTTTTTCATTGCAATAATTAATTAATCCTATTTTATTCTGTTAAAATAGCCATATCCTGTTAAAGTCGCCTTATGATTACTAAAACAAACATTTTTTTCTTTACAGGTAGGTAACTGATACGAAACATGGCAGAATCTAAGAAGAAATGTCAACAGTACAGTGTTGATTATTTGAAATTTGGTTTTCTTCCATCAAAGGCAGACAAACGATTGCCCATATGCCTTTTATGCAACAAAGTTTTGAGCAATGACTCTATGAAACCATCGAAGCTCGAAGATCATCTAAGAAGTGTCATCCTGATAAAATAGGTAAAGATTTAAAATATTTTCAAACATTGAAGGAAAAATATGAAAAGAGACCCACCGTGCACAGTATGTTCGCTTCAACGTCTCAAAGTAACGATGATGACTTGCGGGCATCTCATTGCTTATAGCGAAATCTGGAAAAACCGCACACCATCGGAGGACGATTAATGTTACCCGCTGTTGAAGAGGTTTTAAAAACTGTTCTGTACAAACCTCCATTTGACGTACTCAAAAGAATTCCTTTGAGTAACAACACTGTACAAAGACGTATTGATGAAATGAGCTCTGATATTGAAAGCTTCTTGTGTATTTATCTGCAGACAACTCATTTTTCTATTCAACTGGACGAGTCAACTTTACCTGGTAATAAAGCATTATTATTGGCATATGTTCGATTTGTTATGGACGAAGAAATCCATGAAGAGCTGCTTTTCGCGAAAACTTTGGAGACGGACACTAAAGGTGAAACAATATTTAATGTCCTGAGTGATTTTTTTAAGGAAAAATCGATTCCATTTACAAACATTATTTCGGTGGCAGCAGATGGAGCTCCTGCCATCTTTCGGGCGATATCGTGGGTTTATAAGCCATCTTAAAAGAATTATACCAGGAGTAACTGCAATTCACTGTGTCATCCACCGACAACACCTGGTATCGAAAAATTTGAGTGATAGATTGCACCAATCGCTTCAATTTGTGATTAAAGCAGTTAACAAAATAAGAAGCAATGCGTTGAATACCCGTTTATTTGCACAATTGTGCGACGAAAATGATGAAGATTTCCAACGATTGCTCTTACATACTGAAGTACGCTGGTTGTCGAAAGGTGCATGTTTAACAAGATTTTATTCACTTTTTGAATTAGTTTTAGAGTTTCTGGAAAGTAAAGATCCAGATTTAAAAGAAAACGTGATCAAATTGAAAGCAGACATCGCGTATTTGACAGATTTGTTCAAAAAAATTTAATGACATTAATTTGCAGTTACAAGGGGACAGCCTAAATTTAATAAAAACAAAGGGTGTAATTTCGGCTTTTCTTGGAAAATTGAAATTTATGAAGCAAAATATTAGTCGGCGCGAATTCTCCCAGTTTCCAAACTTGTCACAGACAGAATGTCTTGATGAGGATATTCAGACATACGTTCAACATTTAAATGCCCTGCATGATGACTTGAAAAATAGATTTGAAGATATTCTGACGATGGAAATACCACCATGGATCATAAATCCATTTGATGAAACGGAAGTGGCGAATGTGGTATTACAAGAGGAGCTACTCGAGCTTAGCACCAATGAGGAGCTGAAGGTGATATTTAAAAAAGGCTATCAAACATTTTGGCTGCAGGCAGAAATACCCAAAAATATCCTGGGCTGTGGAAAATTGCGAGAAAACTTTTGATAGCGTTTCCCTCGTCTTACCATGTCGAAAAAAGTTTTAATGTCGTTACAAACCTATTAACAAAAAAAGGAGCAGATTGAACAACACAGAACGGGGAGATTTGCGATTATTCCTTACAAAACTGAAGCCAAATATTGATAATTTGCTGTCAATCCATCAAGTACATCCCTCCCATTAAAATTATCACTATTTTTTTTAAATTGTTGATTTGCATTGTTGAAGTTACGGTACGTTATTAATGTTTAATTTTAATTCTATTAAGTTTGTAATCATATTATTTTAATAAATAGAAGACAAGAAAATATATTATATTTCTTTTTATTTTTACCACTCCGAATTTAGAGTTGGAACTCAGCCACGACGCAAATTTCCATCGTTAGATCTAATCTTCACATTTTTTAGACGAGTTTTGGGAATATGGTAAAAATGGGGGTCCACCGAAACCAGTAAAATTTTGAAAGTGGTCTACGAGAAAAAAAAGTTTGGGAACCTCTAATTTAAACTAATGTACAAGGCTGGATTCTTTCTAATTAGTTGAGACTTTTCACAGCTTACTAATAAACCAACATGGATCTGCCGCAGCTCTCTTTGCCGCCGTTTGGTTCTTCCGACAACAGATTTCTCTCAACAGTTGGTGACAAAGAAGTGCAAAAACATGATTAAAGTTTGAAAACGACGTAATGTTATTAACTATAACATGTCGCCTTCTCGCCTGTCTCAAGAGTCCAAGATCGCTTTGTATTGTTTATTTTAGAAGATGACAATCATTTGATTGAAATAAAGGAGGTCACATAGATGAGAAAAATCCTGAAAAATCATGAATATTTTCTGATTTTCTAGACTGAAAATAAATAATAATTCATTAAAATTAAAAAAAATATATATTATCTGGGTTTTTGTTGCCTTGGAACTAAAATAACTAGGTGGACAAATACTTTCTAACAGTAGCGTATATATATATATATATATATATATATATATATATATATATATATATATATATATATATATATATATATATATATATTTTATAATAAAATTATACCAATTATAAATTTCCGGCAAAAAGACTTTTCAACAGTTAGCAAGCGAAAGATTGTTAGAGACTCATAATACTACTAAATTATTGAGGTAACAAAAGAAAAGTATAAAGTATACTAAAGTTATTTTACTGTTGGATAATCTCTCTCTCTCTTCACTCTCAATTCCCTCCAGGGAATGTAGTGGTCATTTTGTTGCGTCGTGGGATGTTCTTCTCCACATCTCTCTATCCTGCGCTTCGTGAACCAGTATGTGAAGTGATTTATTCTTATGATGGATAACTTGGTGTACCCAACGGGGCAGGCAACGTCCTCGAGGTCTTCTACCTGGAACTTTTCCTTGAATGATGAGTTTTTCTAAACATTCCTGATCTTTTCTTGTGATATGGCCGTTGGTACATCCTAAGTAGTCTTCGCCAGCAGTACATTTCTGTGACATCTAGTTTTTTTTTTTATTTTCGTTTAATATTTCTACCTGAACCTGAACTAAATGGTCAAAACATACATAGTATCAGTAATGCACACTGGAGTATCCAGAATTACCAAACTGTGACTTCTTTACGTAGTGCCAATTGATCAATTTGATTGAATTTGATAATCTTTTCTATAAGTTTCGATATTATTGAGAGCAGTGCGACTGGATGGTAGTTATTTGGCAAAATCGTCTTGCCTTTTTGCGGTGTAGACTAAACTGTAGCGCATTTCCAGAAGGAAGGAAATATTCCATTTCTGTAGGATAGGTTTAGAAGTCTACAGAAAACTGGTGTTTGCTCGCTCGCGCATTTTTTAAGTGGTTGCATATTCTACAAATTACAGTAAAAATTTCAATAGTAAAATTATCTCCATGCAGTTTGCAGTTAAATTCCAAAATTGTCCGGATAAAGGAAACTATTTAAAAAATAGGGTCCGCATTTTGCTTCATCAAGTATATAATCAAATTCATTTAGTTGGCCAAGTTCCCAATTTTCTAATCTTAAAGTAAGATTACAGTCCAGGACAAAAAGAAAACAAATTAGAAAAGCAAGGAAGTACACCGCACAAGCACGGTAAAAAGTGGAACCGAGAAGACTCCGCTGTAGCAAATACGTAAATTGAAGTTGTAAAACTCTCAAGAATGAAAATCTCTAATTTATCGTTGGTTAAAGCGTTATAAATTACGAGGTACGTATACAATAATTCTTAGCAAACATATATTACTTAGTTCTTTGGTTACCACAAAGCTCCATTATTTGCGGCGTCGTGTCTTCGAAAAGAAAAATTGGCGCTGCTAAATTTTCAAGATTTATTCGCGATAATACCAAAAAAAAAAATCCAATTTGGGTTAAATATCTAAGTTAAAAACAATAGAACATAGGAAGCATTCCTACTAGTACGGGACACTTAAGATTAAGGAATCAATACATTTAAATTTTCCTTTTTCACTTTGATTAGCATCAATAAAACCACTAAAATTGTTTGGTTTTGTTTGTAAAATTGATAGAATTGTTTCAAATAAACTCCTGGACAAAATTAACGCAACAATCTGAAAATTAATTTATCTTTTTCTTATGTCAGTTTTAAAGTTTATCGAGTATTTGAATAGTAGGCTATGCATATTTTGTTTCGTTGTTCATGATATAAATCAAAACAATTCGTTTAGATTTACAGTTTTAAAGAATTTTTTAGAAGATAAACAATTTTCTGTAATAATGCGATAGATTTTCTTTAAAAGTAAGCTTATAAATTGTTCCCTTTTTCAAAGTAATACGTTTTTGTGGTAGACTGTTTTATTTTTGACCCCGAAGAATTAGAAAAATGAATCGAACAAGAAATTTAACTGAACACGAGGTAGTGCGAGCCTCAGTTTTATTGGACGAGGGATATTGTCCGAGTTATGTTGCCAATTTGTTAGGCAAACATCGTTCCACAATAAGTCGTATGGTAAGACGCTTGAATGAAGTAAGAACTTATTCTAGAAGGCTAGGGCAAGGGCGAAAAACGATGCACTAGCGACCTAGATGAACGTTTTATAAAACAATATGCTTTAAGAAACAGGACTGTCACTAGTTCTATAATAAGAAACGAACTCGAAGCTGTTCGCGATGTCACAATTTCTTCTAAAACAGTTAGAAGACGGTTAAATTAAGCTGGATTAAACAGTAGGAGACCAGCCACTGCGCCCTTGCTTACTAGAGAGAACAGAGTTGCCAGGTTACGTTTTGCTCGAAATCACGAAAACTGCTCTGTGGATGATTGGAAACAAGTTTTCTTCACATATGAAACTAGGGTTAGTCTAAAACATCCAGATGGTCGTGAGCGAGTATGGCGAAGACCAGGAGAGAGGTTTGCTCCTTGCAATATCTCTGCAAGGATTCCATTCGGCGGTGGCTCTGTTATGTTCTGGGGTGACATCTGCTTTGATGCTCGCACAGAGTTAGTTCCTGTCCGTACGAGATCCATGAATGCTGACTACTATCTTGAGAATATTGTAATAGAACATGTAATGCCTTTCGGTCATTTCGTGGGGCCCAATTTCCTGTTTATGCAAGACAACGCTCGACCTCACGTGGCTAGGGAGGTACTCGATTATCTTAATCAAGTTGATATACCGATTATGCAATGGCCACCAAAAAGCCCGGATCTGAATCCGATAGAACATGTATGGGATCACCTTAAGAAAAATGTGAAACGTCATATACCTGCACCTAGAAACCTGAGGGAACTTGAAAATTCAGTTATCACAGAATGGAACAAATTCCTCAAGGTTTTATCCAAAATTTAATTAGAAGGATGCCTAGGCGCATAAACGCTGTCATCCGAAGTAGAGGAGGCAACACACGCTACTAGTGTCCCAGGTACACCATTAATTTTGCTACTAGTGTCCCAGTTTATTTTTTTCATTATTACATAATTTCAACGATTTTGTTATTAGGTCTTAAGAATAATTTTAATTCGAATCTTATAGAGAAATTTGGTAGCTAATTCACTTTTAAAGTATCCGAATAAGTTTTTTTCTAACTTTTAGTGTAACCAATGTTCATAAAAAATTATTAAAATTAATTCATTATAGAGATTTGTATGATTTAATATATTGTTGCGTTAATTT
>CM032454.1:199373002-199445325 GCA_019049505.1 Pachyrhynchus sulphureomaculatus
GAAGACCATCAATGAGATGGTATGGAAGATGGTCATCTGCGCCGCAAGACTAAAGGAGATGGTTTAAATCTGTGTACAGGAATCGGTTCTAACTTAAGAAGACGAAGACTCTTAAGTAAACCAAAAATATAGATTTTTGACAATTTTTTAGAAACCGTGAGACTTTGCGTAATAGCATATATTGTTAGAATATTTAGAATGATACTCTCAATAATCCTCTAAAATATCTCTCTACCAAAACAAACCAAATACACCCTTTATCAAATAAGAAACTAAACTTTTCGAAATAGAAGGAAATAGTAATGACATTTATCGTATATTTTTTTTAAAGTTTAGAATTCATTAGTGTTGTATCCGCTGTCTTATGCTACTTATTCAATTAAATGCCTAATTATATTGGTAAGAGTACCATGGTGTGGTTTTATTACGGCTAACTGGCAACAAATTAGAAATTTTACCAAGAATATTTAAAAACATAAAAAATTAATTCAAGAAAAAAAAAGTGAACATACCTTTTTCCCCTGATCTTGATAATAATTCACTAAACTTACTTCGTTGAAACCCTGATCTTAACCTAATTCAACACAAAACTATTGATTGCAAACACAGTAATAATAATAACCTTTAGGGATATTAAGTCTATGATATACAGTCAGTCCAAAAAGTCTCCATACACCACCTGCTTTCTATACTATATACCCAGAGGACATGCATCCCCAAAGCAGAACACTGCCACTTCCTTGTGGTTTTTAATATTGAATGCGGTATTCTTCTTTCTCCAAACTTTAGTTCTGCCATCAGACTCAAAAAGATTAATTTTAGTTTCAACACTAAAGATTACCGATTCCCAAAATTCATGAGGTTTAGTAACGTATTCCCTAGCAAAAGCTAACCGCTTTTTGCGATTAGCTTCCAAAATTAACGGCTTCTTCCTGGCTGCACACCCCTTATAGCCTGTCCTGTGTAAACAATTTCTCACTGTTTGTGTACAAACATTTTTTCGAAAATAGTTCCCGTACTTCTTCTTTTCATTTTTGTGCACTTTTCTTGGGATCCATAATTATTGGTCTAACAATACTGGTCTCTTCATGTGGAGTCAATTTCTTGGGACGACCGGCGCGTGGTCGAATTTTATAGGAACCCGTTGATTTATACTGGTTTACAATGTACTGAACAGTGGCATGCGACTTTTTAAACAATTTTTCCTATATTTCTGTACGTTTTTCCATCTTTCCACCAATCAGTTATGATCTTTCGAACCTGAAATTTCTTTCGCTAATTTTTAATACCACTTTGAAAACCTATTGCAAAATTACTAACAAGAAGTGAGAGATTATAAAGTACGGCCCGAAAAAATTCATTTGTTCTCAGTTTAGCGAGCAATATATAGTTTGTTAAAATGCGGCTGATTATAAAGTGTTTTTTTCAATGCAGTTCTTGAGTATGAAGGCTTTTTGACAATAGTATTGTTTACATTTTTATAACAATGATGTAACTTCTAAATAAAATGTTCCGCAGTTATTTTTAATAGTATATCCTCGTTGGTTCGATTTCAAATATTAATTGAAACATGTTTTCTCATAGTTCCAATTAATTAGTTAAACATAACAGAAAAATAGTATAGAAAGCAGGTGGTGTATGGAGACTTTTTGGGACTGACTGTATATGTAATTTACATATATAAAAATGCCACTTCACAAAGATTTAGTACTGTTTCGTCGATTCCCGTTTTGTCGACTTTAAGAGAAATTCCCGTTTTGTCGACCGGCCTTTTAACCTATACATCGGTGTCATTAACAATTCCCCTATCGTCGATTCACTAAACCTCTTTATCTGTTATGGAAATCTATATTAAAGGTAAATATTAATTATTTCCTAAAAAAATCGTTAGAGCAAAATTCTTTTCTTCCTTCACACTTTCTACAGACTTAGGACTGTCAAACCTGAATCTGAACTAACCTGAACGCCTACGATAATCTAACCGGCCGCACCCTTATATTGTATGAAGATAAACACCTAGGTAAAACTACCTGTAGAGGGTTGAAGGCCACCTACAGCTTTACTTGGTAGCTTTAATTCGACGAGTCGACAAAAAGGGAACGGTTTCAAATGGTCAACGGTAAAACGGTCTCAGTCGACGAAAGGGCAACAAAACAGGTAAGAATGCCCAGTCGACGAAAAGGTCAATCGACAAAATGGGAATTTACCTTAACAAATAATGCTTGAAGAAAAAAGAAATAAAATCAAAATTAAAAGAGGAATTAAAGACTCGGACTCGATATCTCCAACGCTGTTAACGTTGACTCTAGAAGACATGTTCAAATCGTTAAAGTGGGAAAATAAACGAATACTAATGGACGGTGAACGATTAAATCAGTTAAGGTTCGCAGATGATATTACTTTGATCGCCAACACAAAAGAAGAATTACAAGAAATGCTGATGAAATTAAATAACAAGTCTCGAGAAATAGGTCTTTTTCTGAAAAAAAAAAGCTTTGTTTACTCCATGAAACATACACAAAAAAAAATCTATATTAGGAGTCAGCTTATTCTAATATAATTAAGCACTACTATAGAAAGCCACAAAATAAAAAAAAAAAACAACTAAAATACAAACTTAAAACATCAAAATAGAAATTCAATTTAAAAATTATTAATTTTTTTTTCTCTTTTTTCCCTTCCTTAAGAATTATGGTCCAAATAATATATGTAATATAAAGAAAAAGAAGGAAAGCGAGACAACCAAAAGCACAACACAACTCAAGAAATCCTATATAATGGCACTACCATACTTAAGATGCAATCATAATAAAAAAAAAAAGAAAAATACATATATAATAGGCAATAGAATTCACAATCGACTAAGAATAAATTGTTTCAATTTAACCTTAAACTGTTTTCCATTTTTACTTTGTTTTAGGACCTCAGGTAAATTATTGTATAATTTACAACCTTGATGAAAAATTGATTTATGGCTCATATTTATCTTTATTTGTGGTAGATATACATATATTGTTCTGTTGACGCGTTGAATGACTATGTATATTTCTAATATGAACAAAATTTATATTTGATTTATTTTCCTTACCATTTATATAGTGTACATACAACAATATCTTACACTCACAAATCTTTGTTAAGCTAAGAAAACCACTAGATGAATACAATTGATTATTGAGATACCTCAGAGGCAACCTGAAAAGATTTTTTAGAGCTAAAGAGTTTTTAATGATTTTAGCAATGAGGTGCTAGCAGTCCCCCAAATGGATATAAGTAAGGTCTAAAAATAAACTTCACCAAAACCAAATATTTAAACAACGAATGTGAAGATAACAGCCAGGAACTATTAATATAAAGTGAAACAATAGGAAACCTACAAACATTCATATATTTAGGATAAAAAATCGAAGTATCAAAAAGTAATTTAAAGGCTGACTTGGACAGAAGAGTCTCGTTAGCTTGGTCTGCCTTCAGATGGTTACAATCTACATTTAAATTAGACATCCCAAAAAAACAATAAAAGTCAGAGTATTCGATCAATTTGTACTGCCGGTATTAACAAATGGCACTGAAGCGTGGGCTTTAAACAAAAGTATAATAAATAAACTCCAGGTAACCAAAGAGCAATGGAAAGGAGAATGCTAAATATTAGACTCCAAGATCGTATTCCTAACATTGAGATTCGAAGAAGATTAAAAGTGACAGATGTAATACAAAGAATATGTATATTAAGGTGTAATTGGGCGGGGCACATAACAAAGATGAATGAAAACAGATTAACACGCTATATAGTTGAATGGAGGCCAAGAGAACACAAAATATGCAGAGCTAGACCACAGACAAGATGGACAGACGACATAAAAAGATTAACGGGACACGATTAGATGCAAAAAGCTCATTGCAGATAACTTGGGGAGGCTTACCTCCGACTATGGATGTAATAAGTTAATGATGAGGAAGATGATGATGATCTATATAATTTAGAGTATGCACTTGAACACATTTTTGAACATAGTAGCAAAAAAAATTATTTCTGAATTAATTTTTATCCAGCATGCCGTAGTTTCCTTGATGTAATTTATTCTAGTCACATTTCTAAATCAAAGACACAAATAACCTTATCGTCCTCATTTTTATACTAATGTTGAAATATTCCATCGGTAGCATCCATTTCCGATCAGAAAATGGCTGACAAAATAATTAATATTAACGGTATTACCTCAAAAGGAAACAAACAACTCCCCCTCTTTTATAGAGAAAAAGGGCTCAAACTGTCGCAAATAAAACAATTTATTTTTACGACATTGCGCTCTATCAGACATTTCTCTATGGTTATTTAAGTTTTTGCTAGAGATACGTAACTTCCCCGAAAATAATAATTTACAATCGGTACAGTGTCGGACTGGCTACAGAAGGATCCATCATTGGTTGATAATTGAGCTATTTTAAACATTTTTAACTGAAATTCCAGCAAAGTTAAAAAAGAGAACTCTGGTTCTAACAATTCGTGTTATAATGGAAAGGAACATGTGTGTGTGTGTGTGTTGTGTGGAGTTCTTTGCAACATTTTTTGCTGCAGTGGAAGAAGAACCCTACGATCTGCTGCCTGGTAATTGGTGTTATTCGCAACTGTGACTTGGTAGCTAATAGTGGGCAGAAGATTCGGAAAGGTAGAATTCTGTTCGTAGTAGGGCTTTTGTCTTATTTTGGGTTCTAACACATGGGCTGAAAAGTCCCGGGCCTAACAAAGAAAACACGGTTTTTTGGTTCAAAATTAGCTTTATTCATCAACGTAATCTCCATCAAGAGCAACGCAATCATTCCAGCGCCGCTCTAACATTTCAATACCACTTTTGTAGAACGATTTATCTTTTGCCTCAAAATAGGCCTCAGTTTCAGCGATAACCTCTTCATTCGTGCGAAATTTCTTACCGGCGAGCATTTTTTTCAGGTCTGCGAACAGCCAGTAGTCGCTGGGAGCCAAATCTAGCGAATACGGTGGATGTGGGAGCAATTCGAAGTTCAATTCATGTAGTTTTGCCATTGTTTTGATGGACTTGTGACACGGTGCGTTGTCTTGATGAAACAAAATTTTTTTCTTTGCCATATGCGGTCGTTTCTTTGCAATTTCGGCCTTCAAACGCTCCAATAACGCTATATAATATTCACTGTTGATGGTATTTCCTTTCTCAAGATAGTCGATGAATATTACACCACGCACATCCCAAAATACCGAGGCCATACCCTTTCCAGCCGATTGTTGTGCTTTCGGGCGCTTTGGACGAGGTTCACCAGTTGCTGTCCACTCAGATGACGATCGTTTTGATTCCGGGGTGAAGTGATGGATCCATGTTTCATCCATTGTCACATATCGACGCAAAAATTCCGGTTTGTTACGTTTAAACATGGCCAAACACTGCTCAGAATCATCAACACGTTCTTGTTTTTGATCAACAGTGAGCAAACGCGGCATCCACTTTGAACAGAGCTTGCTCATAGTCAAATGCTCATGCAATATAAAGCCAACACGTTCTTTTGATATCTTTACGATGTCAGCTAACTCACGCAACTTCACTTTTCGATCATTCAAAACGATTTTATGGATTTTTTTTTATGTTTTCTGGTGTTACCGCCTCATTTGGACGTCCACTGCGTTCTGCATCATCGGTGTCTCTACGACCACGTTTGAAGTCAGCAAACCAACGTTTTATTGTTGTTTCTGATGGAGCGGAGTCCCCATAACACTTTTCAAGCCATTGCTTCGCTTGAACGGTATTTTTTTCCATCAAGAAGCAGTGTAAAATTAAAACACGAAATTGTTTTTGATCCATTGTTTTGAAAATAACAAAAGTAGCGTCACTCTTAGCACAATAACTCACAAACTAATGAATAGAATATCATGAAATTTTAACAGCTGTCTTTTGAAGGTTAGTATTAACTGAAAAAAAGGTGACTGCAATAAAACTAGCGCCATCTATGTGTTAGGCCCGGGACTTTTCAGCCCATGTGTTATCTTCTATTTGCAACTGTACGCTATTTTAGTTTATAGGTGTTTAAAATGTTGTTCGCTGGCGCAGCATATACTGTCATGATTGAAGATGAAACATACATAAAAAATGAAACCTTGCATGGAAAAAATTCTCAAAAATTTGTAGTGCTTGTCTTGAAGTTTAAACTAAACAAGGAGTAAATTGAAGTTTAGTTTCACGATGAATCGTTATCAGCATTAACAAAAGACCAATGTTTAGAAGACCGAAAACTTTAAAACAAATGACCAAACTTGCAGAAGACTTTCTTCAGGAAGATCGTAAAGTAACGTGAGAAGAAATATCACAAGCTGGGAGTCCATCAACATCAGTATATTGTATTTAAAAAAATTATTTGGATAAAATAAAAAAGTTGTGCCCGCTGGGTCCCACACTGTTTGGTTTATGAACAGAAACTGAAACGCTTAGAAATAACAACACTTGTTAAAGAAAGATTTAAAGTTAAAAGTCAATCATTTCTGTTTCAAATTGTTGCTATCAATGCAACATAGGTTAAAAATTACATTATCTCCAACCAACCAAGAGTATTGTATTACTATTCCTTCCTTCTTACTTCTTAGTCTAAAACCGCTTAGCAGAGGTTTGGCGACTGCAATGACACTAAGTTTTTCCACTGGTTTTTATCAAGATGAACTGCATCATGCACTCCAATTCCGGTTAGCTCCCGAATCTGATCCGATCAACGACGTGAAGCCTCTGGGTCTACGGCCGTTTACTTTTTCTTCTATGACTAGCAGCTCCATATTCGTATTCCGCCTAGCTATGTGGCCAATGTATCGCAAAATTCTTTCATGGATAGTGTCAGTTATTCTTTTAGCTACTCCTGGTTCTTCCAGAATCGAAATATTAGTTCTGTGTGCGCAGTCCATGGTATACGCAGTGGTCTGCGATAACATCATATCTCAAATGCCTTGAGTTTTAGCCGTACCTTTCTTTAAGCGTCCATGTCTCTGCGGCATATAGTAAAACAGAAAAAACTAGAGAATGCAGGAGTCGAATTTTTGATAGTTTCACGACAGCATGGCGGGTAATCTCTATCCTTTGGCGTATTTCTGACTAACATTTTGTAATTATAGAGCCCAGATATGTAAATTTATCAACAACTTCACAATTAAAAACTTTCGTGATATTGAGTTGGTTATTGCTGGCTCTGTCTATGATCATAACCTTGGTTTTAGATTGATTTATCTGTAGTCCCAGTAACTCAAGGTCTCATGATATAGTCTCCATTGATATTAAGGAGAATAGGTGACAATATGCAACCCTGACGAACTCCAGAGTGGACTGGAAGAGGTTCTTATAGGACGTCATTCCTCTGGACTTTCGCCGGGTTTATATAGTTCACTGATAATGTAGGAAGGGTGGATAGAAACTCCAATACCATTCTAAACCTCCCATTACTCTGATTAAAATGAATCTTTTTTTTGAACGAAAAATTAATTATTCATTTTCCAAAAATAAGATGTGTAAAGCCGGCCCTGCCAGAAAATAATAATTTACAATCGATACCCCACTGCGAGTTATAATTTATAAGATCTACTTTAAGGGTGGAAAAATATAATAACGAAAAAAAGCTCGTTTGATTTATTGAGTATTTTTCATAGTATATGGAAAAATCGGGAAAGAAAATCAAATTTGGTGTGCGTTTCCCTTCTATTAGAGCTTATCGGTGTCGCTTTGTACCTTCATCGGGGACGTCTAGACATCTTATCTGTGAGTGTGTGACATTGATTTCGTCATATATGGGTATACGAGATGACATTAAAGGTGGATAAAATCATTGGATGAGTTACAATTGAGTAAATACAATAAATTTTTACTATACTCTATTTATTTGAAACTGATAGTAATAAAAATGCCAGTGGACTGACCGGCGCACATTGGTTAATTTTCACAAAATGCTGACCAAAACCTAAAAAAAATAAAGTTTTGAAGTATACCAGTCGAAAGTCTAACATTTTTGACATATCGTGACGTAATTCCCATCATTCCTCTGTTTCGGAATAGCCCGTAACGTTAATCTAAATTTGCTTGTTTTTAACGTTGCATATACATATGCCCAATGTAACAGCGTTCACTTTGAAATCCATATGTAAAAACAACCCGCGACCGCGCTGGCAGCCATGTTGTTGGTATGATAGGAAACACATGTGTGATAAAAAAAAAACAGGACGTAAAAATTTTCTTGAGCGTCGCTACTGGGTTTTATGTTTACTGCCTCTACGTCGTTTCTGACATGTAATGACGAAACTAGATTTCATCTATTGTTATTAAAGAAAGAAGCAAAGAAACTCACTGGAATTATGTTGAAACCAGAATAAACACTCTTGAGAAATGTTCCAACAGTTTTAGCGCGTCCACTGCTGTCAAATGTCAGCTTTTAACTGACGCTAAGTGTGACCCGATGTGATTTATATTAAACTAGCCGTGCCCGCGGCTCCGCTCGCGTGGACTTAATTCACTACTATCGTCACTGCTTATTCCTTATGTTACCTAACATAATAAAATATCTGCCATTATTTCCCCTTAACTCCCATTATTTCTCCTTATCTCCCATTATTTCTACATAATTTCCATTATCTGGGCTTATCTCTACTCATCTCCCATTATTTCTCCTTATCTCCCATTATTTCTCCTTATCTCCCATTATCTCATCTTATCTCCCATTATCTAGGCTTATCTTGACTTATCTCGCAATATTTTTTCTTATCTCCATTATTTCTCCTTATCTCCCATTATCTCACCATAACTCCCATTACCTAGACCTATCTCTGCTTATCTCCCCATTATTTCTCCTTATCTCCCATTATTTATACTTATCTCCCATTAGCTAGGCTTATCTCGACTTATCTCGCAATATTTCTCCTTACTTCCCATTATTTCCCTTATCCCCCATTATCTCACCATAACTCCCATTACTTAGACTTATCTCTGCTTATCTCCCATTATTTCTCCTTATCTCCCATTATTTATACTTATCTCCCATTATCTTACCTTATCTCCCATTATCTAGGCTTATATCGAATTATACAGAACATATCATATGTATAAATTTATAAAAAACACGTAAATCGGATAAGTAGTTCTCAAGTGATAAGCGCACTAACGGACAGACAGACAGACAGACAGACAGACAGACAGAGAGACGTTGCACTTTATATATATTATATTCTTTGTAACATGATATTGTTCCTTATTTAATGGTTTAGGCAGTGTATTGCAACAGAACGCGCTAACGGTAACCTTTTTTCCGACTTGATTCACTATTATCGTCAGTGCTTATTCTTTATGTTACCTAACGCAATAAAATATATCCTATCACTTGGCCAGAGAACATATGTATGTTTTAAAAAAAAAAGTAAGTAACGCACTAACGGACAGACAGACAGACAGAGAGATGTTGCATTTTATATATATTATAGATAGATAACCTGGCCAGAGAACATATGTATGTTTTTAAAAACAGCACGTAAATCGGATAAGTGCTTCTCCAGTGAGAAGCGCACTAACGGACAGACAGACAGAGAGACGCTACATTTTATATATATTATAGATATAGATTATTATTATTATATAACCTGGCCAAAGAATATATGTATGAATTTAAAAAAAGATGTAAATCGTCACGTGCTAAACGCACTAATGGACAGGCAGACAGACAGAGAGACATTGCATTTTATATATATTATAGATTATATATATTCTCTGCTACATAATATTGTTCCATATTTAATGATTTAGGCTGTGTATTGCAAGAGAACGCACTATTATCGTCACTGCTCATTCCTTATGCTACCTATCGTAATAAATTATAACCTATAACCTGGCTAGAGAACATATTTATGTTTAAAAAAAAAAGTACCTAGATCAGATAAGTGGTTCTGTAATGATAAGCGCACTAATGGACAGACAGACAGACAGACAGACAGACGACAGACAGAGATACGTTGCATTTTATATATATTATAGATGTAATAAAATATATATCTATAACCTGGTCAGAGAACATATGTATGAATTTAAAAAATCACGTAAATCGGATAAGTGGTTCTCGAGAGATAAGCGCACTAACGGACAAACAGACAGACAGAGAGACGTTGCATTTTATATATATTATAGATATAGATTATTATTATTATTATATAACCTGGCCAAAAAATATATGTATGAATTTAAAAAAAAGACACGTAAATTGGATAAGTGGTTCTCGCGTGATAAACGCATTAATGGATAGACAGACATTGCATTTTATATATATTATAGATTATAGATATTCTCTGCTACATAATATTGTTCCATATTTAATGGTTTAGGCTATGTATTGCAATGGAACGCGCTAGCGGCAAAATTTTTTCCGACTTCATTCACTATTATCGTCACTGCTCATTCCTTATGCTACCGATCGTAATAAAATATAGCCTATAACCTGGCCAGAGAACATATGTATGTTTAAAAAAAAGCACGTAAATCGGATAAGTGGTTCTCCAGTGATAAGCGCACTAACGGACAGACAGACAGACATACAGAGAGACGCTGCATTTTATATATATTATAGATGAGATATGTGATACTAAAACTATCGAACCAGAAAAAGGTTCAATACTTTTTAGAAACAACTGATTTACATCATAACAGTTAAACATATATCTATCTTAAGATCGAAATTAGCCGTAATAACCCGAGAAAACCAGCCACACAAGATGGAAGGCCTAACGACCGGTGTGTGCAGTGCAGGTTGATTGGAGAAAAACAAGAGGCCATTGTTGAGCGCTTGTCAAGCAAGTGGACGTTTACTCAGCTTTGATTGATGATACTTCGCTTTAATTCGAAGTGGTCTGGACGTTCTGAGATACAAGACAATACAATAACTTTAAGGGTGAAGGTCTTATTTAGTATATTGATGGTACAGTTTAAAATGAGGTGTTTGTTTTTATATTTTATTTTCCCAAATAGAGTTATGAGAAAAATGAAATGAAAAACTTTTATGGGAAAATTCGCTCAGTTTAATAAGAACTAATATATTCTAGAAAAAAAAATTACTTTGTTGCGATCAGTGATAAACGAAATCACTAGATTGAAGGTAATACTATAATGTATTTATGAAAATTACATTAAACAAAATTTATCGTATTAAATTGGGTGTGCGAAATAATTTTAAGAGATTTTTCGGTAAAAATATCGCTTTATTGTAAAAAAATGGTTACAAATTGATTCATCTTTGTGGCAGCATATGGATACCACGTTGACAGAACGATTCATCTTTCGAGGCTATCCTCGCATCGACTCATTTTTTGGTATCTTTATAAGAATGGTTAAAGGCAATATATGGCAACAATATGCAGTATGTAATAAAAAACAACATGAAGTCGGAGAGATTTACAACACAGGAAGGTTTGAGGCAGTGAGGAAGCTTGAACCCAACATTGTTCACTGTATACATGGATGAAATAATCAAGAAATGCGAAATAAAAGTGAAAAGAATGACAATTCGAGACTGGAAGCTAAAAAGAATAGAAATATCTGAAGCGGCTTTTGCTGATGATATTGTGCTAGTGGCGGAAAGTGAGAGACAATTACAAGGAAACCTCAATATTTGGAATAAAGCGTTTAAAGAAGAAGGTATGAAAATTAATATAGATAAAACAAAAGTAATGACAATGGAAAACAAACAAACAAACATTTACATAGAAGGAAATAAAATACGACAAGTGGAACAGAATAAGTATTTGGGAGTGATAATGGATGAAACTGGAAAACAAGACAAAGAAATTAATGAAAGAATCGAAAAAAAAAAAACGAACAAATTTTTCTAGCAGTAAGTAATAAATTCATTAAAAAGACAGAAGTGACGAAACAAACAAAAATAAAAGTATTCGAAGCCATTTATAGAACAATTCTAACATATAGATGTGAATATGATGAATACCTGACAGCAGTACAGGGAATTACACGGAAGGACAGAAAAAGGAATACAGAAATAAGGGGAAGGCTGAGAGTACAAGCAATTATGGAATATATACAATAGAGACAGCTGGGATGGTGGGGACATATACAGAGAATGAAGGATGATAGACAGGTGAAACAAGGGTATGAAGCCCGAATACAGGGAAAACAGAAGCGAGGAAGACCTAGACAGACCTGGAATAGGAGTATTGGAGGTATACTTAAGGAGAAAGGAAAATCCTGAAAAGAAGCAGTGAAAATGCCAAAGAATAGAGACAGATGGAAGATGTTTATATGTGGAGATTGAGAGGGAAACAAAGGATAATAATGTATAACTGCCCTACACCATATAGTAGAAGGGATATATATATATATATATATATATATATATATATATATATATATATATATATATATATATATAAGATTTGGTGATATGTTATCGACCGTGCATCAATCTGATATATATATATATATATATATATATGATTATCGGGAATCGGTCTGGACTGTAAATAAAACTCTTTTCTTCTTTAAAACTCAATATTTCGTTATCGTTTGATAACTTCTTCAGGAGTAACTACAAAATTAATACACCTATATTAACACACTATTCTCTTTCGTCAAAGCATTAAAATATTGAAATATAAAACAAACAATTATGAAACAAACGAACAATCAATTAAAACACGTACGAAAATGCGAGTTTGTCCTGGAAACCAACATTCAACATCTCGATTTACTACAACAAACTGAGAGTAAATAGCCTCGGTACAAATGCACTGCCGTGAATTCCAAACGAAACGGAAAAACAGCAACAGAAAAACGTCTTTAATTTACTTTATACTAAGAGGTGGCAAATATTTATTTGTTATTATTGCTGTAATTGTAAATTATTAATACCTATTAATTATGTTGCTATATATAATACTAAGTTGATTAGTGTCTGATTTATAGTTAATTGACTTTGGGTCCCTGTTGATATGGTACATTTCTTTAAAAAGTCTCCCTTTATAGTTGCTGTCATGAGCTAAGATTTTAACGTTGTTGTAGTCAAAATTATGACCCGTTTTCAAATTATGTTGCACCACAGCACACGTATTCTTTCCCAATCGGGAGTCACTCCTGTGCTGTGTGAGTCTCTGTTTCAACCACTGACCTGTCTGCCCAATATAACAGGCTTCACATTGTAAACAAGATAATCTATAAACTACAGAGTTATTATATAGAATAGGTGTTCTATCCTTTATTTTTGAAAACAGGTCAGAACCTCGTATGCTGTTATATCTCGCAATTTTTATCTTTGGAAAATCTCTGAATAAGGCGACAATTGAGTTTGTGATTGGCTTTATAAATTGTAGCTTCCTGTATATCCTATGCTGCGCAGGCGTCTCGTCAGTAGGGGCATCAACACTATCCGAATTGTAAATTAATTTTCGTAAAATGTGTTTAGGGTAGGCATTGTTGACAAAAATGTTATATAGCTCGTCTAGGTTTCTTGTTTTCGAAACCTATCATCACTGATGCGTATGACCCTGTTTTTCATTGCTATTACGGTGTTAAATTTTTGATTTTTTGGGTGATTTGAGAAATAATTAATGAATCTGCCTGACGCTGTGGGTTTTTTATACCAGTCAAGTATAATACTGTTGTCACTCGTTCTTATTACTTTAGTGTCCTTCAGTGTTCCTTTTTTGGACACTAAAGTAATAAGAACGAGTGACAACAGTATTATACTTGACTGGTATAAAAAACCCACAGCGTCAGGCAGATTCATTAATTATTTCTCAAATCACCCAAAAAATCAAAAATTTAACACCGTAATAGCAATGAAAAACAGGGTCATACGCATCAGTGATGATAGGTTTCGAAAAAGAAACCTAGACGAGCTATATAACATTTTTGTCAACAATGCCTACCCTAAACACATTTTACGAAAATTAATTTACAATTCGGATAGTGTTGATGCCCCTACTGACGAGACGCCTGCGCAGCATAGGATATACAGGAAGCTACAATTTATAAAGCCAATCACAAACTCAATTGTCGCCTTATTCAGAGATTTTCCAAAGATAAAAATTGCGAGATATAACAGCATACGAGGTTCTGACCTGTTTTCAAAAATAAAGGATAGAACACCTATTCTATATAATAACTCTGTAGTTTATAGATTATCTTGTTTACAATGTGAAGCCTGTTATATTGGGCAGACAGGTCAGTGGTTGAAACAGAGACTCACACAGCACAGGAGTGACTCCCGATTGGGAAAGAATACGTGTGCTGTGGTGCAACATAATTTGAAAACGGGTCATAATTTTGACTACAACAACGTTAAAATCTTAGCTCATGACAGCAACTATAAAGGGAGACTTTTTAAAGAAATGTACCATATCAACAGGGACCCAAAGTCAATTAACTATAAATCAGACACTAATCAACTTAGTATTATATATAGCAACATAATTAATAGGTATTAATAATTTACAATTACAGCAATAATAACAAATAAATATTTGCCACCTCTTAGTATAAAGTAAATTAAAGACGTTTTTCTGTTGCTGTTTTTCCGTTTCGTTTGGAATTCACGGCAGTGCATTTGTACCGAGGCTATTTACTCTCAGTTTGTTGTAGTAAATCGAGATGTTGAATGTTGGTTTCCAGGACAAACTCGCATTTTCGTACGTGTTTTAATTGATTGTTCGTTTGTTTCATAATTGTTTGTTTTATATTTCAATATTTTAATGCTTTGACGAAAGAGAATAGTGTGTTAATATAGGTGTATTAATTTTGTAGTTACTCCTGAAGAAGTTATCAAACGATAACGAAATATTGAGTTTTTAAAGAAGAAAAGAGTTTTATTTACAGTCCAGACCGATTCCCGATAATCATATATATATATATATATATATATATATATATATATATATATATATATATATATATATATATATATATATATAAGATGGAAGCGCTGTTCAGACAAATAGTGCGTCATCGATCGAAACAAGTGATAATCAGAAGGAGTAATGTCGGATAAGTATGGCAGGTGAGGTAGGACATTCCATCTAAGCGCTTCTAGTGTTTCTTTGACGGGTTTTGCAACATGTGACGCGTTGTCATGTTGAAAAATCGCTTTGTCATGTCGTTTAGCCTATTGCGGTCGTTTTCCTTCAACACTCGGCTCAATTGCATCAATTGTTGTCGGTAACGTTCCCCAATAACAGTTTCGTTTGATTGGAGTAGATCATAATCCACTATAGCCAGCTGATCCCGCCAGATACACAGCATAATCTAGGAGCCATGAATATTCGGCTTTGGTGAGGATTTCGATGGTTCACCGGAGTTCACCTATGATTTCTTGCGCTTTGGATTATTTATCGCAGCGTTTTCATTTTTCATCACCAGTTACGATACGATGCAAAAAACCTTTCAGATTGTGCCTTTGAAGCAGTTGTTCACAGGTGAAAAAATCGCCTTTCATTGTCTCTCGGTTTCAATTCATACGGCACTCAATTTCCGTGCTTTTCAATCATTGCCAGTACATATAAGCGCTTGAAAATGGCAAGTTCTTTTTCATTTGGCAAATTCGAGACACAAGCTTTTCTCTAAAAGTGTTAGCTTAACTTGTTCTGTTACTCCCGTACGGGGGAACTGTTGTTGGCATTATAACGGTGACCAGTCAGCGATTCAGAACGAGACCTGGTTCATGGGTTATAAGTGGTACACCTATTACGAGGGCGTTCCAAAAGTTCTGGACCTAACAAAGAAAGAAAGAAAGATTAGAGAGATTTTTATTTTTCTACATAGTAAACTTGTATTGATTGCATCAATATATTTAATCTAACGACTTTCTAATTTTTTAATACCCTCATTATAATAAGATGTATTCAACTCTGCAAAATAAGTGTTCGGCTTAGCTTTAATTTCAACCTTCGAAGTAAATTTTCGTTCATTTTTTTTAGATTTAGAAACAAGAAGTAATGCTGGGAGCCAAATCTGGGCGAATATGGTGGATGTAGAAGCACTTCGAAGCGGAGGTCATACAATTTTACAGCAACAATCCGAGACGTGTGTGAAGGCACATCATTGTAGTGAAAAAGCACTTTCTTTTTTGCGAGATTTGGAGGTTTCGCTCGCATAGTACCCTTCTAGTAGTGAAAACATAATATTCCCCGATGATGTTTCTATCTTTCTTCAGGCAGTCTATAAGCACAACACCACCAGAATCTCATAAAACAACAGCCATGAGTTTTCCTCCACATGGAACCGTTTTTGTTTTCTTGGGCGCACTTTCACCTGCTCCACGCACTGTTTTAACTGCTGCTTCCTCTATGTCGTGTAATGATGAATCCATGTTATATCTACTGTTATGAAACGTCGAAAAAATTTACTGGAATTATGTTTAAACAAGTCTAAACCCTCTTGGGAAATGCTCACTCGAATATATTTTTGGTCGATTTTTTTTTTATGGGTCTAGCACATGTGCTGCAGGGAGGTCCCTAAACCGCTACAGGAGCGGCACGTGTGCGAAAAAAGCGATTCACGTTGCTCTTGAATCGCTGTAAATTGTACTCGGTGGAAAACCCTGTCCTGGGCAAATCATTCCAAAGGGATAATGTTCACCATATAAAAGACTGCTTAAAAAGCGTTGTACGAGGGGTAACAAGCTGAACCTCATACGGATGTGAAGTATCAGCGCGACGTGTATTTTTAAACATGCACCGCTCTGGGAGGAACCAAACGGGCCACATCCTCCGAAACACTTTCCATGGAAATACTTGTAGAATAGGCTCAAGTTGCCAACCGTTCTTCGATGTTCCAGCGAATCAAGGCCGCCGGTCAATTCCGGGTCTGGAATCAGACGAACAGCCCTTCTCTGAATAGAATCCAACAAATGCAGTATATGTTTGGGAGCGGAACCACAAACATGGGAGCAGTATTCCATAGTTGGTCGAATTTGAGCTTTGTAAAGAATTAACAGTTGTTGTGTAAAGCTTTCTGGTTCGAAATAATTTTCCCAACTTTTGAAAAGCTCTCCTTGCTATGTCTGCAACATGCTCATGCCAGGACATATTTGCTCCCAAATTAATTGTTCATAAACGAGACACCCATCGAGAGGAATGCTTTCTCACACCCAAAATATCGTGTAAACTATAGTGAATATGGCTTATTGAGCTGTTTACAATGTCAACGAGCTAGCGTGGCTTCAGTCGGCAATTATTTAGTACGTTATTGTGAATTTTTGCCACAATCTCGTCGTTTGTAGTGGTTTTCGGGCGTCTTAAGCGTTTATCATCTTGGATGTCTGTACGACTACGTTTCAACTCAGCAGTCGACTTGTTACCGTTAAAAACGAAAGGGAAGGATCATTTATGTTACATTTAACTCTTTTTGAATGTTCGTAGAAGTTAAATCTTTTAAAACGAAGTGTTTTACAACAGCTCGCATTTCAGTTTGATCCATTTTTTTTTGGAAAAAGTTAAAACTTTATTGTATACACGATCGCTACAGAACACTCGTGTCTAGAACTTGACAGCACGTCATCTAATAGATAGCACTTAACAAATAACATAATGATTTGGTCATCTTGGCGCCACATCTGTATCAGGTCGAGAAGTTTTGGAATGATACACATATATACATACATGACATCTTATACATATTTTTTTAATTTGGTAAGAAAATATATCATAAAAACCATAAAAAATCGACTCGTAAATCCGATATATCAGTTCCCTAAAAACGTGCAAAATAAAGTTCTAAAATTTTATTGTATAAGGCAGTTTCGGAGTTATGGTTCTCGTTTAGTGTAGTATTGCTTTTACAATTGCCAGAATACGAGCGCTATATTTTATTTTCTTACCTTTATTACCGAAATGAAAAGGTTTAGTGTTATATTTAAATATATTAAATAAAATATAATCGAAGAATTTTTAGGTATAATGAATAAGAAAAAGAGCATGCAGTCAAGACCATCGTCTTAATCACTGATTTTTAGTGCAAAAACAGATTTACCAGTTTAGCTGGATTAAATTATGTCATTTTTAGTGACAATATTTTGCTTCAGCTTTTTTATCAAAGACAATTCAGAATATAAACGATAGAAAGAATCTAAGCTATATGCAGTTGTATCTGAAGGCCCGTACGGCAACGTTACCCGTTTTTGAATCCCTGGTGTACAGGGTGATCATTTTTAGCCGCCCGGTCCCGATTTATAGAAAATTGTTGGATTTTTTTTTAATGTAGAATGGTATAGTGCATGTCAAGGAGTATAGTGACGTATTTGACATTTAATAGTGAAAACGACGCTGGGCGCCGCGACGTCAACCAACTTTTTTTTCCATCGACATACTTTTTTTCTAATTTGTTTTGCAAAAAAAGTTATGCAGCAAGAACCGTCTAAAATATTATTTTTTGGTCATTGCTGTTGCCTTGGATCGTATGCCACGTTTGGCGCTTTTCAAACAATTTATCTCATAGGTAACTGTCATACTTTAACTTGACAGTAATTATAATAATATTAGTTACTATGCTGATGAGGTTTTTCCTTTAATAAAATCTCTCTGAACAACAAAAAACAAGAATACAATATTTTTATTAAAACCACAAAAAAAAATAATCTCGTCAGTCCAGTAATGACAATTTTTTCTATTAGGTTTGCCGTTTGCCGTTATTGACAATTTGGGACAGATGGTTGCAGCATACAACTCGAAGTAAAACAAATCCTTTCTTTGGACTTATTAAATCACTGGTACTTTTTTTTTATGGGTCTAGCACACGGGCTACAGGGAAGTCCCTAAAGCGCTCCAGGAACGGTATGTGTGCGGTAAAAAAAAAAAAAAAAAACCGATTCGCGTTGTTCTTGAATCGCTGTAATTGTATGCGATGGGAAACACAGCCCTGGGCAAATTATTCCAAAGTGATGATGTTCTCCATGTAAAAGACTACTTGAAAAGCGTTGTACGCGAAGTAACCAGCTGAACCTCATACGGATGTGAAATATTAGCGTGAAGTGTATTTCTAACATGCACCGCTCTGGGAGAAATTAAGCGAGCTACATCCTTCGAGCACTTTCCATGTAGAACAGACTAAAGTCGCCAACTGTTCTTCGATGTTCCAGCAAATCAAGGGCGCCGGTCAGTTCCGGGTCTCCAATCGGACGAACAGCTCTTCTCTGAACAGAATCCAATAAATACAGTGTGTGTTTGGGAGCGGAGCCCCAAACATGGGAGCAGTATTCCATATTTGATCGAATTTGAGCTTTGTAAAGAATTAACAGTTGTTGTGGAGTGTAAAGCTTTCTGGTTCGAAATAATATTTCCAACTTTTGAGAAGCTCTCCTTGCCATGCCGGCAACATGTTCATGCCAGGACATATTTGCTCCCAAATTAACGCCCAACAAATTGAGTGTGACGATGCTAGGGGAATGGAGTGCCCCGACATGACTATGTCGGGTTCAGCAACGTTAACTTTTTTAGAAAAGGAAAAGAACTTAATTTTTTTATAACATAACTCACTTTTAGGAAACAATTTGTTGGTCGTAGTAGTTTGGCTAAAAACATGCAGACAAAGTTTTTAAAATTCTTGTCCTTTAAATTACACAACATCTACCCGCAAAGGGGCATTGAAAACAATTTACTTTTATCTAGATTAATTGTGAATCTCTGAATTCCAGACGAATCTTAAACTCTCCTAATTTTTTTATAAGTTGCTTGCTAACTAAGTTGATTTTAAATATTTCCTTTCATTAATAAATTATCGCATTCCACGTAATAACTTTTCACTTTCTTTAGCTTTTTATTTAGAATCCAGGCGTTTCAATATTATTTTAAAAATCATCGATTTATACTTTCCGAATACATGGTGAATGTTTTGAAATAAGTTAAATATATATATATATATATATATATATATATATATATATATATATATATATATATATATATATATATATATATATAACAAGGATTTTCTACAGATGATGCTGTCTTTCTTCTGTCAGCCTTTGATTCTATCCGTTTCTATCTTCCCAGTCTCTATCTGTTAGACCCCTGTCCTCCATAGCCTCATCCACATCGTCTCTCCACAATCGTCTGGGTCTTCCTCTTTTTCTTCTCCCCATAGGGCTCCACTTCGTTATTTCCTTTATCCACCTATTATCCTCGCTCCGTCTTATGTATCCATAATATTATAATCGTTTTTCTTTAGTGGTGTTTATTGCGTTCTCTTTCATGTTCATTCTGCTTCTTATTTTTTCATTTCGTATTCTCTCCATACGTGTCGCTCTATAGCATCTTCTCCAACACTCCATCTCTATCGCGTTAATTTCGGATTTATTTCTTTTGTTGATCGTCCATGTTTCTGACCCATATGTCATTAGGCTTTGTATTATTGATTTGTATATGCGTGTTCTGTTTCTCTTTGTAATGTGTTTGTCCCACAGGAACAAATTTAATTGTCGTATGCATGTCCACGTTTGTCCTAATCTAGCTTTGATCTCTTCTTCTGATGTTGCGTTTTTTGAAATGCTTCCTAAATATTTAAATCTATCGGTTCCTTTGATTGTTGTTTCATTATCGACTAGATTTTCCACATTTCCTCTTCCTTTGTTGTTAGATATTCCCTTTTATCAAAGTTTATTGCTAATCCTGCTTTAGTGTATTCTTCTTTCAGTTTTCTTACCATATAACTGAGGTCTTCCTCATCTTGAGCTATGATTACTTGGTCGTCTGCGAAACTTAGAGTATATAAGTAATCTTCTCGGGGGACTCTCATTCCATTACATTTTTGCTTCCATTTTTTTTAATGTTTGTTCGAAGTATATTTTGAATAGTGTTGGGGATGTAGAGCATCCTTGTAGCAGGCCTTTTGATGTTTGGAGTCTCTTCCCTATTTTATGTTCTATTTTTATGTTCACTGTGTTGTTTTCGTAGAGAGCTTTTACTACGTATATTAGTTCTTCATTAATGCCTATTTCTTTCATTGCGTTCCATAATCTTTATCTTGGTATTGAGTCATAGGCCTTTCTTATGTCTAAGAAGGCTAGATAAACTTCTCTATTCTTTCCCAGTTTTTTTCCATTGTTTGTTTTATAGTGTATATGTGGTCTATATATGATTAACCGGCTGTAAAACCTGCATGGTCTTCTCCAATTTTTCCTTTTATATTTACCTCTATAATATTTTTAATAATTTTTCCATACAAACGCCCCATACTCGATATTATGCTTAGGTCTCTATAGTTTGTGCATTTTCTGCGGTCTTCCTTTTTAAATATAGATACTATATAGACTTTTGACCATTCCTCTGGTATTTTTTCTCCATTTATTGCTTTGTGGAACATGTTTCTCAGCATTCGATGTAATCTCTTTTTTTTCCTTATTCTGTTCTTCTTCAGTGTTCTCTTCTTGGAATTCTTGTCTGTCTTCTGTTAGCAGTTTTTTATAATATTCTTCCCATTCGCTTTCTGGGATATACTCTATATACGTCTGTCCTCTATTGTTGGCCCTTAATTCTTTAATTATTCTCCGTGACTCTGTGCTTCTAGTTCCTAATATATACTGTTCTACATGTTCGCACGCTTTTTCCCATCTCTCGTTCTTTTCTTTGTTTATCATCCTTGTCGTTTCTGCATTTCTCTCTTTGTATTTCTGTAAATCTTCTTCTGATTTTGTATTCAGCCATTTTTTGTATAGTCTTTTTTCTCCTGTATACACTCTTTGGTTTTTTTCACAGATTCTAATTTTATGCTTCTTATTCTCGTTGTCTTCTTTACCTAATGCTTCTAGAGCCGCCTGTTTGATGCATTCTTTTATGTGGTCGTACATCTGTTGGAGATTGTCGTAGTTAAATTCACTTAATTTTTGATCTAATCGTCATCTATATAGGTCTCTTATCGTTTCGTCTTATAGTAAGTCTATTTTGTATTTTATTTCTTTGTCTGAAATAAGCCAGTACATTGTTTAAATTTTCAGTATTAGGATGTTCATTTTCTCCATTATTAATTATAACATTTTTGCGTGTGTTGGATAAATAAAACGAAATAAATAAATATTGTTGTGTAATGTATGTTTTGTTTTATAATTTACCTAATATACGATATTAAATTATCAGAACACAGGAGAATTTTATGAAAAGTTTTTTTTCTCTAATCTAATAAAAACATTAACCTAATTTCATAGAATATGGTTACATTGTGTGATATTCTTAGTGCGAAAACGTGACATTTTTATAAAAGGTTTATTTTAAACGCAACAGATGTGTTGCAGATTCCATTTTTAAAGAGGTAATGAGTTCGTGAGAACAGGAACAAAAGCAAAATATACACATCTGGATTTTGGTAAACGGTATCAAATTTTACTTTGGATTATTTGTCTTGTGTAAAATTTATACGTGAGATTTCATGTTTTTGTTATCGACATTTTTTATTTGGTAATATCATGAGGACACATGTTTTTAGGTATATTACGAGTGGCGTCACTGTCATGAAAATAAATCTTGTTAATAGATCTGATCTTATTTTTCAGAAGCAGTAGCGTATTTAGAGAGGAGGCACGGTAAGAATGTTCCTGGTTAAGACATAACTGAGTCAAAGACATATATCTATTACACAGGGCAACAAAAAAATATTTTTGTTTTGGTGCCTGGGATTTTAGAGCTGATTTTAACTATATTTGGGACGCTAAATCTATACATGCAATCCGTTTTTCTCTATCAGCTCTACTTTTTTAGATACATCAACTTATCTACCAATGTGGTTTTTATTCAGTATATTCATTTATGAGAGTTCTAAAATTATTATATATTCATTAATGTAGGTACAATGGTTTTATTGTCAGTCTGTAATTGAGTAAATTCCAGGTAAATCTATAAATAGTGGAACCATTGCCTATCAGGTACCTGAACTGACCCTTTTAATCACCTAACTCGGGTAAGTCTCGTCAGTTTGTGCGTTCTTACTAATGAGAGTAGATCGAATTCGGCGTGTTATTTTATGTTAAGAAAAGAGTGTTTTTGTGTTATTGAACAGAATTAAAATGAGTTCAGGTTCCAGTTCAAGAAGAAGTTGTGTAAATCAACCTGATGTGTTTTGCTATATATGCGGAGAATACATGTTTCAACAAAACAGACAAACTATTACTGACTTTGTAAAGCGAGCGTATCTTGGATACTTTGGAGTTAAGCTTGGTGATCAGGACAAAACGTGGGCCCCGCATCTCGTATGTAAAACTTGTACAGAGCATTTACGGCAGTGGACTACCGGGAAAAGAAAATGTCTAAAATTCGGCGTACCAATGGTTTGGAGAGAACCAAAAAACCACTTCATTGATTGTTATTTCTGTTTAGTAAATACTAATGGAATCAATCGAAATAACCGCAGTAAGTGGACTTATCCCAATTTAGACTCGGCAATACCGCACTCAGATGAAATACCGATTCCAACATTTCATCAGCTACCACATATCTCTGATGACGAATATTTTCCCTCTGATCGCTTTTCTGATGCTAATAAAAGTTCTGATGCTAATGAAACTAACAGTGACTATGAGGGGACGTCATCAGTTCCTCAACGCTTCAATTAAAAATGAATTAAATGATCTCACCAGGGATCTCAATTTATCGAAAAAAGCTTCTGAAGTACTGGCTTCTAGGTTGAACGACAAATTTACTGGAACAAGGAACCAAAATTACCTTTTACCATACAAGAGAAAAAGATCTGCTACCATTCTTTTCTCAAGAAGACAATCTTGTATTTTGTCACGAAATTAGGGGACTCATGAAAGAAATGGGACTTTCTGAATATATTCCAGATGATTGGCGCCTATTTATTGACAGTTCAAAGCGAAGTTTAAAATGTGTCCTTCTACATAATGGGAATAAATATGGTTCAATAACACTAGCTCACTCAACGAAACTGAAAGAAGAATATAATACCATAGCTTTGGTCTTGCAGAAGATAAAGTATTACGAACATCAATGGATGATTTGTGTAGACTTAAAAATAGTAAACTTTCTTTTTGGGCAGCAAAGTGGTTACACGAAATATCCGTGTTTCTTGTGCCTCTGGGATAGTAGGGACAAAACACACCACTGGGTTAGAAAAGATTGGCCTCAGAGAGAAAACATGGACGTTGGGGAAAAGAATGTCATTAACGACGCTTTGGTTGAAAGAGAAAAAATCATACTTCCTCCGTTACATATAAAGTTGGGCTTAATGAAGCAATTTGTAAGAGCTCTTGATAAGAATGGGTCTTGTTTTGCATATATAGGGGTAAAAATGCATCAGTTAAGCACCGAAAAACTCAAAGCAGGGATATTTGACGGCCCACAAATAAGACAATTAATTAGGGATCCTGCCTTCATAAATTCAATGAATCAAGTTGAACGAGAAGCTTGGACATCATTTGTTGCAGTTGTAGAAAATTTTCTAGGCAAACATAAAGCTCAAAACTATGTTGAAATGGTTAACAAGATGCTTAATAGTTTCAAATCCTTAGGGTGCAATATGAGTATTAAAATACACTATTTACACAGCCACTTAGACTGTTTTTCCAGAAAATTTAGGACACATGAGTGAGGAACAAGGTGAAAGATTTCACCAAGATTTTAAAGTTATGGAGGACCGCTACCAAGGAAGATGGGACATGCACATGATGGCAGATTACTGCTGGAGTTTAAAAAGGGACTGTTTAAAAAAACATTCAAGAATGTCGCGGAAAAGAAGCTTTCCAAGTGTTGAGTGACTATTTCATTTCTTCAATGTTTTTTTTTGTTTGTAAGTACGACATAATATTGTATTCTGTATAACTAAAATAAAAATTTCGTATCTACTTTTGTTTACTACACTTACGGATTTGAGTTACAATAATGTAACCTATATTTCTCTAAAATTGTATATCTTAAAAATTTGAGCTCCTAGGTACAAATGAATACGTTATTTGAATTCAGGACATCAAATTGATATAGAATCAGCTCAAAAAACCTCGACACCAAAACAGCTGTTCCCCTGTGTTATCTATTTATACTACCACCATCAAGAAATATCCAGTCAACCTCAATAAAATTAAAAATACAATGCTAATCATCAATTGTAATGTTATCGTCTTCAAAATAGCCTCCACCTGATGTAATGCATTTGTGATAACGTTACATCTAGCTCTCGAATGCATTCTGATACTCAATCATGGGTAGAGTCATTGAGAGCCCATCCTCAATTTTTGTTTTTACTGATCTAGAGAATACCATTTACTTGATTGATGTTTGTGGGTCATGGGTTTGTGGGTTCCTGCGGGAAATATGCCACAGTTCAGCCATTACCTAAAAAAAGCAAGAAGACCTTGCCAAATGACTACCGACCAGTTGCATTGCTTTCAATAAAATCGAAAGTCATGGAAAAGGCTATCAATCAGCATTTTCTAAAATATCTTGAAGGATTCAACATTAATAGCGATCACCAATATGACTTTCGTAAACATAGATCAACAGGAGATCTTCTGACTTATGTAACACATGTTTGAAACAACGCAATTGAACACTTTGGAGAATCTCGAGCGGTTGCTCTTGACATGTCCAAGGCACTCGACCGTGTTGACCAAGCTACACTCTTATGGTATGTCTAAAAAGTTCTGTTTGTAGCTCTCATGTTTCCTCAGAGATCGTTTTTTTACGAGTGGCAGTCGACGGATTTCTTTCTAACACCTTCACTATCAACGCCGGTGTGCCCCAAAGCTCCATACTATCTCCTACTCTCTTTCTCATTTACATTAACAATCTGCTGGAAAAGACCAGAAACCCAATCTACAGCTTTGCAGATGACAATACGCTTATCTCTTCATTCACTCTGAACGCTCGGACACTTAACAAAGACCTGGAAGAAATTCTATCTTGTGGTGACAGTAACCAAATGGAATTTTATGCTCCAAAAACCCAGGCGCTAGTTTTTTCTAAAAAAATTAACGTTGCTGAACCCGACATGGTTATGGCAGGGCACTCCATCCCTCTAACATCGTCACTCAATTTGTTGGGCGTTAGTTTGGGAGCAAATATGTCCTGGCATGAACATGTCGCAGGCATAGCAAGGAGAGCTTCTCAAAAGTTAGGAATATTATTTCGAATCAGAAAGCTTTACATAACAACTACACAGCCCCACAAAAAAAAAAGTGGGGTATACTTTTGATGCGATATATCAGATCCGTAGTATTTTTGCCCGCTGATCACGAATCTGACGTCAGAATATCGCCATCACATCTCAATTTTTTTCTAACCTCAAAAAATAGGTAAAAATTAGTAAAAATTAAGAAAAATATACTCCTAAAAAATTGATTCAAGCTTTTTCATGAATCCAAAGATGTATTAATATGTATTCAGACACGCTAAGCTAATATTCATCGGTTGGATTAAGCCATACAGTTCTGTTTTCTTTCTAACCTCAATAAATCAGACAGATATAGTGCTTCTCGAATGCAAAAACGAATTCAAATTAAAATTCAACCGATTCTTACCAAATTTGGTACACGGGGGTTTTTTGGGTTGCTGATCATGAATCTGAGGTCGGATTTGCAAAATTCAAAATGGCGGATCCAAGATGGCGGACAAAATTTTTGAAAAACCAACCGATTCCTACCAAATTTGGTATACAGTTGGGGAATCCTCAAACCTGATACCTACCCTACCCTAAACCCTGAAACCTTAGACTCCCACACCCTGTAACCTCAAAAAATAGACCTCAATAACCCTGTAACTTTAAAAATGAGACCCAATAAAGTCAAAACCAGGACTTTTTAAACCATATACTCTCAAATAGTAGACCCTTAAGCCCTAGAATTGCGAAGGTTAGACCCGCGCCTAACTTTCCTTGTTTTGGCTGTATCTTGTTCTTTTTTCCGCGAATGACCTATTCAAAGGCTTTCTGCCCAAACGCTTTTGAGGATTTGTTTCTCTTTTTAGCGACCACCAATAGTCCGCTAGCATATGGTCATCCCATCGTCCTTGATACCGATTTTCTATGATTTTCAGATCTTGGTGAAAACGTTCCCCTTGCTCCTCACTGTAGTCACCAAGATTATCTGGGAAATCATCGATGTGGGAGTCCAGGAAATGTAATTTTAGATTCATTAAGCAACCTAATGTTTGAAAAATTTTTTACCATTTTCTCGACTATTTCTTTGTACTTAGGACTTTTATTATTTCCCAAAAAGTTTGTTGCGACTTCTTTAAAACTAAGCCAAGCAGCTTTTTCAACTTTATTCATTTTAGTAACAAATAATGAATCTTGAAACAATTTTCTTATTTGTGGCCCGTCAGATACGCCTGCCTTAATTTTAGCTTCAGAAAATTTCGGAAATTTTTTATGCAAATATTTGAAACATGGGCCGTTTGTATCTAATGCTCTCGTGAATTGCTTCATAAGTCCAAGCTTAATGTGAAGCGGGGGAATAAGAACTTTTCCTGGATCTACCAATGGTGGAAACAATACATTATTTTCACCAGGAGTGAACGATTCTCTTGTTGGCCAAATTTTTTTCTTATAATGACGTTCCCTGTCTCTGCTATTCCACAGACATTTATAACAGGGATAAAGTGTAAACCCTGACTGTTGGCCAAGCAATATTGTTACAATTTTCAGATCTCCACAAATTTTCCAGTTATGATCAGCATATTTTATTTTTATCAAAAGCTGCTTCATTTTTTCATATTGCTCTTCCATAACTGTGGAATGAGCAATCGGAATGGGAGCGTAAACGTTGGTATTATGCAGCAAAACTGCCTTAATGCTCCGTTTAGAAGAATCAATGAACAGTCTCCATTCCTCAGGATCGTATGAGTTATTTTGAAACTCATCCATTAGACCTTTTACATCGGTACAATATGAAAGCGACAATTCCTCGTCCATTGTGAAATATTTTCGAAATTCTTCATCTCTGTTTCTATAATAAGAAATCGTAGCTTCTGGCTTAAGTAAATGTATTTTCTTTAAAAAGGAAGCAAGATGCTCTGAACCATCTTTGGATAAGCCTAAATCTCTGACTAGATCACTAAGTTCTGACTGTGATACGAGTATTGGTTCTGGTTTAGGGTTGTATGGTAGAAATTCTTTATCTGTGTCACTAGTATATGATAGGTTGTCACTAGAACATTCATTAGTAACAGTGTTTGAATCTTTTTCGACAGTCTCAATGTTTTCGGCATGAACTGATAAGGTGAAATCATTTGTTTCCATAACATCAGCATCAAGTGGTTCAGGAGGCGGAATTAGTTTAGTTGGTCTTGTTACTGTCGAAACATCGTTATAAGTAATAGTGCTTTTTATTTTTTCGGTTATGCCTAGATACAACATTCATACAAAAGTAGCAATCATTTTCACTGTATGGTCTATTCCATATTGCTGGTCTGGAATATTTAATCGCCTTCTTATTGATGTACAACATTATTTTGCAAGAACTGCAAATGATGTGGGGAACCCAATCTGTATCCTGGTGCTGTATTTCAATGTTAAAACAATCCTTATATAAGGTTTTTAATCTTATCCGTTATCGGTGACCCCATTTTACTCAATACGTGTTGACAGCAAATATAACAAAATGAATCACTGTTTTTATCGCACTTATGAAAAGTCCTTGAGACCCGTGAGACCGTTTTCTTGTAGCATTATACTCTACATGAGCCAAGTCACCCACACATGAAGAGCTACGGTCGCAGGATGACGACGGCTGCGGGCCCGCTTTCCCACCCTGACCAACCGCCGATACTAGATTTCCGAGTCCCTGCATCGTAATTCTCTTTCTTCTACCTGCCATGACGGCATCTAAGCCGTTATCCAGGGACTCTGCCGGCTAGTGAAGTAACACCGTTGCCCACCGTCACCACGTGGAGGTGCCCTGGATGCAGGTAGAAGAATAAAAATCGACCGATGAATTTTCTCGGCGTTCAAAATGGCGCGAAAACATCTGCCATCTTGAAATTTGCAAATCCAACCTCAGATTCGTGATCAGCGACCCAAAAAATCCCCGTGTACCAAATTTGGTAAGAATCGGTTGAATTTTAATTAGATTCGTGATCAGCGGGCAAAAATACTACGGATCTGATATATCGCATCAAAAGTATACCCCACTTTTTTTTTTGTGGGGCTGTGCTATTAATTCTTTACAAAGCTCAAATTCGACCAACTAGGGAATACTGCTCCCATGTTTGGGGCTTCGCTCCCAAACATACATTGCATTTGTTGGATTCTATTCAGAGAAGAGGTGTTCGTCTGATTGGAGACCCGGAACCGACCGGCGGTCCTGATTCGCTGAAACATCGAAGAACGGTTGGCGACTTGAGCCTATTTTACAAGTATTTTCATGGAAAGTGTTCGAAGAACGTGGCCGGCTTAATTCCTCCCAGAGCGGTGCATGTTAGAAATATACGTCGCGCTAATACTTTACATCTGTATGAGGCTCAGCTTGTTACTCTTCGTAAAACGCTTTTCAAGCAGTCTTTTATATGAAGAACATCATCCCTTTGGAATAATTTGCCCAGGACTATCTTCCCCATCGAGTACAATTGACATCGATTCAAGAACAACGTAAATCGCTTTTTCTGCAAACGTATCGCTTCTGTAGCGCTTTAGGGACTTCCCTGCAGCACGTATGCTGGACCCATAAAAAAATACTCATATACTCATATCTCATCACCAGTGATTGTGCTTTGAATGAACGTTAAATCAAAATCAATGCTGGAAATCATCTCTTTAGCTAATTCAACTCCTGGACTTTCTTGTAAAAAATTCAGTAATAAAATAAAAATATTTATAAATATATGGAGAACTAACTTTAATTTGGTAAATAACTTTGGAAATATATCCTTTAAAGTGCAGTCTCACCATCTGTATAGCAGACATAATTACATAAAGTACAGTTAATAACTTAAAAGAAATAATTATTAGTAAAAACTAAAAAACTCACCGCCTTAAGGTAGAAATCTGTGTGTATATATTTCGGGATCATCAGTCAAGTCCTAACAGTACCAGCAAGACTAAAGAATCCTCGACACCACCAAAAAGACGGCGTCAATACAAAGTAGCGATGGAAGATCAAATGATTTTTGTATTTAGTAATATTGCTTACTGTGATAAAATATTACACAAAAAGCATTGAAATATCGGAACTTTATGTGATTAATCAACTTTAAGCAATAATACATAGCATACACAACTTTACCACTTAAATCACGTTTCTTTTTTTTTTCATTTTTCTCGGTAAAACTAAATATTTATGTAATATTCCGTGAAAAATTAATCTAATTTTTCCCATGACTCTATGTCTTTGTACAACATTTTTTTTACAGTATATTTGTATTCCTTCTTTATAAAGCAGGATATAAAATATTTTAGTTTCTTGTTATTATTTTAACATAACAGGTGGGCCGAAAAGTTTTTGATCTGATATATAGATGTCGCCTTTTTTAAAAAATTCATATGATTTTTAGGAAGTACCAAGTTTTAAACGATACGTATCAAAATTTGATGATATTTTGAAGATTAGTTTACAAGTTACAGCGGTTTTAGTGACGCTACTTTTGATGTTTTCAAAACAATGGAAAAAATCGAATTCCGTGTGTTGATTAAACACTGTTTTTTGATGGGAAAAAATACCGTTCAAGCAAAGCAATGGCTTGATAATGTTACGAGGACTCTGCCCTTGGAAAATCACTTATCATTTATTCGCGATCGTACAGATACAAATGATGCTGAATGCTCTGGATGCCCAAATGAGGTGGTTACACCAGAAAACATAAACAAAATCCACAAAATTGTTTTGGATGACCGTAAAGTGAAATTTCGTGAGATTGCTGACTTCCTAAAGATATCATAAGAAAGTATTGGTCATATTTTGCATGAACATTTGGGCATGAGAAAGCTCTATTCGAAATGGGTACCGCGTTTACTCACAGTGGACCAAAAACAACAACGTATGGATGATTCTGAGCGCTGTTTAAGTGCAGTAAAAAGGATTTTTTCATGCGATATGTGACAATAGATGAAACATGGATCCACCACTATTCACCGGAATCAAATCGGCAGTCAGCTAAGTGGACAGCAGCCAGCAAAAGCCGCTTGAAGCGACCAAAGACACAACAGTCGGCTGGGAAGGTTTTGGTCTCTGTATTTTGGGATATGCATTGAATAATTTTCATCGACGCTACTGAGAAGGGAAAAACTATCAAATGCAAATATTATATAAAGTTATTGGTGCGTTTAAGGGCAGAAATCGCAAAGAAACCGCCACAGATGAACAAGAAAAAAGTGCTCTTTCATAAAGACAATGCACCCTGTCACGAGTCAATGGTTACGATGGCAAAATTACAGGAATTGAAGTTTGAATTGCTTCCTCTTCCACCGTATTCTCCAGATTTCGCCCCCAGCGACTATTATCTATTCGCAGACTTCAAAAAAATGCTCGCGGGAAAGAGATTTGGTTCCAATGAAGAAGTTATCGCCGAAACTGAGATTTATTTTGAAGGCCAAGACAAATTCTTCTATAAGAAAGGTATAGATATGTTAGAAGAGGGTTGTACTGAATATATCGCTCTTGAACGAGTCTACATTGATGAATAAAGTCGAATTTTGCAAAAAAATGTGTATTAAGTAGACCAGACTAGACCAAAAACTTTACACCCTACGCGTTAGAAGGTTTTTTGGAAAGAAAATACATATATCTAAAACAAAATTTTCGAAAAACAATTTACAATAACCAGTTTTTGTAAACATAATGTTGATAAAAAGCTCTCGAACATTCTAAGAGGAAGTTAGTTGAAATAACCAATTTTATGATGTTCTGGGATCCTCTTAAGAACTAATTCTTCCCTTTAAACAAAATAATTATAAAAATAGCTGCTCTCCAATTAAAAAAAAATCTTATTTATCTAGTAAAATAAATTATAATGCGGTATCCATGAGTTAAATTAATAACGCAATGATCCAACTATATTGTATCAAAAATTGCCTACTTCTAGGAATTTTCATTAAAAATAAATTAACTAATCAAAGACTGAGTATTTGTAATTTTTAGTTTAAACGAAACCTTCCAGTTACATTCACAAACACCCTGTAAAACTTCAGGCGATAACAGAAAAAAATATATCATCCTGAAGGTAAACCGAATACATAATTAGTTACAGTTAGGATAAACAAAGTGGGTGGGATGAGATAGTAAGGTTTCCCCTGGTCATTTCCTGTTAGAAAAAACCGACAAAAACGCAATTTGATTGACAGGCAGACAAGTCGAAAGGCTGGAAACAACACAATAACAAGTCGACTATTGAAAGTTACGAACCATTTGGCAAAAATGTGTAAATTACAAAGGATTCCTAGTAATTACCTTTGGTTGTGGTTTTTGTTTAGTTTTCAAGCCTTAGAATGTACATGCACTTTTAGTAAAATAGTATAATATTTGAATACGTACACAAAATGTATCGCTCGTAATATACTTTTGAAATATTTAATAATTACACAGGCCGACAAAAAAATATTTGTAAAAACTTTTTAAACCAATACTTCTAAGTGTTATGTATTTTTGGGTGCTGAAACCGTATATGGTATCAGTTTTTTTGTATCACCTACAGTTCCCTCACAATATGACATCGATTAAATTTCAAAATAGGGAAAATTTGATACATAAAAAATAAAAACTTAAACCGTACTTTTATTTGATAAGACTACAATTTTGATCTCTTGTTCTATAATGGTAAATAGATGTTCCAGATTCAAATAAATGTTTTTCTTTTAGCCTAGCACCAAGCAATTCTGCTTTTTCCTTAGCCAAACCCAAATCCCTCACTAAATCATTTAAGTCAGCTTGTGTAAACAACTGTGGTTTTAAATTTTCTAGAGAACATTGAAATTCATCATCATCCGGTCGACTTTCATTAAATTCGGGACTGGACTGTAAAACGTCATCAACAGACTGAGGTGGCTCAGAGACAGGAAGTCCCGGTCCATGTCCGACCAGCCGATTAGCTGAAGTAAAGTTAGGAGAGACAATTACTTTCTTATTTTTGGAGTTATATCCAGAAACATCAACGCTGCAAAAATAACAATCATTTGAATGATTTTCTTGCTCTCTCCATACCATGGATACTGCAAATCTAAAAAGTTTCTTGTCCTTCTTATACCATTTCCTAAGATCCTCGATACAAACATAACATACCTTGTGAGGTGCCCAACATATTTCTTGATTACTGATTTCTACACCAAAATATGCAAACTATACTTTTTTTACAAAGTCAGTAATTGATGTTTTTTAACTACAAACTCACCACATATATAACAAAAAGTGTTGGGAGAGTTTTTACAGCTACGATTAGCCATAATTTAAGTGTGAATTAAAGCACATGGTTTAAACACTGCAATGCGAGGTTATATTAACTGGAAGAAAAAACAAATAGTTGTGACATTTATTGGAACTGCCAACCTAATAACATTTGATTTTTCTGCTAATCTTATAAAATTCTGATTTTATTGCCAACCTAATAACATTTGAATGATCAAAAATAAACTTTTCACATTTTGAATATTAAAATGTGAAAAATTGGTGGGTGATACGACTTTTTTATTATTATTTTCGCACTCAGCACGCCAAAAAACGTACGAATCAGGTAAAACTATCAAAAAAGTTTTTTTTCATCGTTGGCCAGTGTTATATTAGTAAAGTTCAATAATAATATTTATTTTACACATCATTTCGAATTGATACACCGAAATTAGGAGACAAGTAAGAAACTATAACAATGATAAAATTGAAGAAACTCTGGAAAACAAGAAGGGTATGAAACTTTTACAAAGATCATTAAATGAGGGACAACTACAAATAACAAAATTAGTAGATGAGAACAACCAAATAATAACTCAAACGAATGAACTACGAATGAATATAGAGACTTTTTATGAGAGTAAAGTAGATAAAAGCGAGTCAGTTCGAATACGAATAATGAAGGATTTGGAGATATTCCCTACATCACAAACTACGAAATACAGGAGTCTTTAATAAAATGGCAAGAGGAAAAGCAGCAGGTAAAGACGGCATACTTGTCGAAGCGTTGCAACAGGGCGGAGAACCCATATTACAAATGCTAGACATACTGTATAATAAGTGTCTCGATATGTGCGATGTACCTCGAGACTGATAATGCTGTGGTTGTCTTGCTCTTCAAAAAAGGAGGTAAGTCTAAATTAACCAACTATAATAATAACAATAACAATAATAACAATATACCAACTATAATAATAACAATAACAATAACAATAATATTCATTTGGTATCATCAAATGGTCACAAACAGACATAGAAAATATTCACATCCTTATACGATCTCAATTCACCAAATACAGGAAATTACACCCCAACGCATGCATGAAAGACTTACCATCGAGAGGAAGGCAGGAGGAAGAGGAATTATAGACATCAGATCATTACACACAAAACAAATACAAACACTTAGGAAATTCTTTCACAGCAAGCAAACCAGCCTCCACACAGCGACAGTGAAAGCAGACAAAAACTACACACCTCTCGACTTAGCCCGGGCAGACCACTCAGCAGACACACACAGTCACACCCAATTACAACAGGAAAAGATGAAAACGTGGTCAGAGAAAACACTCCACGGAAAACACAGATACCACATAGAACAAGACCACGTAAATAAAAAACAATCATACACCTGGTTACGGGATGGGCAGCTATTCCCTGAGACTGAAGGCTTCTTACTTGCCATCCAGGATAAAGTCATATTAACCAGAAACTACCAAAAGCATATCATCAAAGACCCGACTATTGCAGAGGACAGATGTAGGAAATGCCACCAGCAGAAAGAAACGATCGAACACATAACGAGCGGATGTAAAATATTGGCCGGAACGGAGTACACAGCCAGGCATGATTCAGCTGCCAAAGTGGTTCACCAAGCACTAGCCACAACATACAGACTCATAGAAAACACAGATCCCTACTACAAATACACGCCAACATCCATACTTGAAAATGAAGATTACAAGCTCTACTGGGATATCGGTATCCATACAGATAAAACAGTCTCCGCCAATAGACCCGATATTACTTTTCAGTGCAAAAAAGGAAAAGTCACCTATCTGATTGACATAGCTGTCCCCAACGACACAAACATCCAAGCGAAATACACAGAAAAAATTTCCAAATACACAGACCTTGCAACGGAAATAAAAAGGCTATGGAGACAGGAAAAAGTCATCATTGTCCCCCTCATTACATCAGCCACAGGCCTTACACCAATAACATTCACACCACATTTAGTGCAATTGGGACTCAACACGGACATACACAGAAACATTCAGAAGTCAGTGATTTTGAAAACATGTAACATTGTCAGGTCATTCCTTAATACGGAATGGTAATAGCGTTTGTGCTGACTTGGTTTTGGCCCGTCAGCCAAACATGGAACCGCATTGATCAAATGTGAGAAAGAAGAACTTTTTGTAATAACAATAATAACAATAAGCCATCAACAATGAAACGCTCGATAACATGTTCGATAAAGAAACATACAAATATCTAGGCTTCCAACAAAGCACCAAACTCAACCACACTCACATCAAAACAGAGCTCAAAACCGAATTCAAAAACAGACTGACGAAACTTTTGCAAACAAAACTCAACTCTAAGAATCTCACTAAAGCCATCAACACGTTCGCTATACCTATACTCACATATTCATTTGGTATCATCAAATGGTCACAAACAGACATAGAAAATATTCACATCCTTATACGATCTCAATTCACCAAATACAGGAAATTACACCCCAACGCATGCAAAGAAAGACTTACCATCGAGAGGAAGGCAGGAGGAAGAGGAATTATAGACATCAGATCATTACACACAAAACAAATACAAGCACTTAGGAAATTCTTTCACAGCAAGCAAACCAGCCTCCACACAGCGACAGTGAAAGCAGACAAAAACTACACACCTCTCGACTTATCCCGGGCAGACCACTCAGCAGACACACACAGTCACACCCAATTACAACAGGAAAAGATGAAAACGTGGTCAGAGAAAACACTCCACGGAAAACACAGATACCACATAGAACAAGACCACGTAAATAAAAAACAATCATACACCTGGTTACAGGATGGGCAGCTATTTCCTGAAACAGAAGGCTTCTTACTTGCCATCCAGGATAAAGTCATATTAACCAGAAACTACCAAAAGCATATCATCAAAGACCCGACTATTGCAGAGGACAGATGTAGGAAATGCCACCAGCAGAAAGAAACGATCGAACACATAACGAGCGGATGTAGAATATTGGCCGGAACAGAGTACACAGCCAGGCATGATTCAGCTGCCAAAGTAGTTCACCAAGCACTAGCCACAACATACAAACTCATAGAAAACACAGATCCCTACTACAAATACACGCCAACATCCATACTTGAAAATGAAGATTACAAGCTCTACTGGGACATCAGTATCCATACAGATAAAACAGTCTCCGCCAATAGACCCGATATTACTTTTCAGTGCAAAAAAGGAAAAGTCACCTATCTAATTGACATAGCTGTCCCCAACGACACAAACATCCAAACGAAATACACAGAAAAAATTTCCAAATACACAGACCTTGCAATGGAAATAAAAAGGCTATGGAAACAAGAAAAAGTCATCATTGTCCCCCTCATTATATCAGCCACAGGCCTTACACCAATAACATTCACACCACATTTAGTACAATTAGGACTCAACACAAACATACACAAAAACATTCAGAAGTCAGTGATTTTGAAAACATGTAACATTGTCAGGTCATTCCTTAATACATAATGGTAATAGCGTTTGTGCTGACTTGGTTTTGGCCCGTCAGCCAAACATGGAACCACATTGATCAAATGTGAGAAAGAAGAACTTTTTGAAATAAATAACAATAACAATAAGCCTATTACCCGTAATGTACAAGTTATTTATGAAAATAATAACTGGGAGACTCACAAAGAAATTGGACGCTTACCAACCTAGAGAACAAGCCGGATTTAGAAAAGATTTTAGTACACTGGTCCACCTTCAAGTATTAAGAGTCTTAACAGAAAAGTCAAACGAGTATAATTTTAAGATTTTGGTGGCCTTTGTGGAGTCCGAGAAAGCATTTAACTCCCTCAAAATCTGGGCAACATTAAATAGTCTAAGTAACTGTAAAATTGACAGCAGATACTCGTATATTATTTAAAATATATATAAAAAAGCACATTTCAAATGATATTGAAAGAAAACACCAATAAGATAGAAATGAAAAGAGGCATACGCCAAGGGGACACCATCTTGCCGAAATTGTTTACGTTGGCGTTTTTTTTTTTTTCAAACAACTTCCATGCACAAGAAATGGTATAAATTATAGGAGGAGAGTAACTCAATCATTTGCGATTCGTGGATGATATTGTGCTTGTATCTAACAACAAAGAAAAACTGCGAGAAATGCTGAACAAGGTTAACAAGTCCAGACAGATTGCTTTGAAGATAAACATCGCCAAAGCCATGTTCATGATAAATGACGATTGTGATAAAGAAGCAGTACCGAACATTGAAGATGCGAAAATCACAAGAACGGATTCATACATATATCTTGGACAAAAAATAGTAATATCCAAAGAAAAGGAGAATATCATTGGTATGGTCGGCGTTTGGCAGATTGCGGAACATCTTCCTTCCCAATGTCCCAAATACACTAAAAGCGAACATATTTGATCGATGCGTGTTGCCAGTATTGACATACGGAACGGAAACGTAGGCTTTGAATCAAGAAATTATAAATCGCCTACAGGTAGCTCAACGAGCAATGAAAAGGGGATGTTGGGAATATCATTGAGGGATAGGCTGACTAATGAAGAAATTCGAGGAAGGTCCAAGATAACTGATGTAGTTGAGAGGGTAAGCAGGTTGAAGTGGAGCTGGGCAGGTCATATTGCAAGACTCTCTAATCGATGGATCCATAAAGTAATCAAGTAGAGGCCCTGGAATGAGAAAAGAAGCAAAGAACGCCCACAAACCCGATGGTCTGACGATAACAAAAGACTAGTGGGATACACAAGGCCCAAAACTGAAGAAGATGTACTTAGAGGAGGCTTATGTCCCACAATGGACTATATAGCTGGCGATGATGATGACACCTAAATTGTACTCAAAGCACAACTATATTCTATTTCGAGTTATAGCTCAAAAAGCAGTCTGAAATAAGCTTGCCCGATTATTCATCGTAGGACTATTTGGTCTGGGACTAGCACAAAAAGCGAATTAATACGAGAAGAATTACGAAGATTTTTATGCCCAAGGGCCCAATATGTTATTAATAGAATCGTTTCCTGCCACATCAATGGTCCTAAATCCTAATAAGCGCGCTAAGAACAAGTAAAAAAAAGCAGACTAAATTGCAGCCCCGGCTGACTTTTAGTGCGTCTGATGATATTCAAAAAGTTACATTACACTACGTCCATACACTGTCGGCAAAGAAAATTGAAATTTTTGATGGCCACTTGCTCTTTTTTAGTACAAACCCCTATGGATACCGTAGCGGTGTTGCCCCTTAAATTTAATAATTTTAATAGCTGTTTATATTTAACTTACTAAAATACAAATTGAAAAATATTCAATTTTAATTATAAATATATTATCGACTGATAGGTCAACAAGTAAAATTTTGGAAGTCTGTCAGTCAATCAATAAGCTAATGCATGTACATATGCAATGTATGTTAGATGATCAATCGTCGAAAGTAAGTATGCGGAAAATTAGTTTGTATAATTTTATTCTGGTGTAAAATACATTAATTTATTAATTATTTAAACTCTCTAAAACACTAGTTAATGCTTCTACTCGCAACCAAAAAAAAGGCAGAAATGCAGATAATCACACACTGTAAACCTTCGAAACACGTTAAGTCCCTCCCACACACCCACCTATTACCTTAAGGGTGAAAATTCAACAGGTGGTTGGGTTGGGTAACAGGTGGAGCCAGGTAAATAAACCTACGAATACAATGGATATACCTACTTTAAAATCGCGATCGGAATTCCATGTCCATGTAAGTTTTCTTAAAGTTAACATGTTATACTGGCAAAGTTAAGACATTATCGGGACATAAAACTATTTACTTGAGACTTTTCAGTTTCACATGTTTATTTTTATTGAGCTATAACGTTTGAACTTCCTTAATAGTTGATATAATCATCATTTCAAAGAGTTTAGATTTTTATGAGTTTCTGTAGTTTTTAATTTGGACTGAATAAACCATTTAGTAATTAATTATAATTATAATTTTTAAGAACAATTAACTTTATAAATTAAAATGAAGTAGTAGCTTAAAAATTGCCTAGTATTGCTTGAAGTTTCAACTATTACTAGAAGTATGACTGAGAGCTCAAACAAAAAAGGTAATATTTTTTTATATTATATGTTATGTTCAAGTCTTGCAGTATGGGGATGAACTGTGAACAGCCACAAAAAAACAATAAGTAAGATACAAACTCAGCAACGTCACAAGGAGAGAGCAATCCTAAATATAAAAGGCCAAAAAATTTATAGAATAGATTAAAAACCGTACCAAACTGGAACATATAGAATACTAAAAGCAAAATAGAGAAGAACAGGACATATAGCAAAAATGGAAAGGACAAGATGGACAGGAAAAATGACGGATTGGAAACTATGGGAAGAAAAAGAAATCCATTACTGAGATAGTATGTTGACATTGGAAAAGTGGCAACTCCCGAAAAAAACAAATGGAGTGAAATAGAGCAGGCCTTAGAATTTTTTCTTTTAAGATTTATAAGTTCACTAGCTGTGTCCGCGGCTCCGCACAGTGCGAAATTTCTTGAGTTTAACGGAACTTAATTATTTAAACCAGTAAAACAGTCCTATTTGTTGGTTTTTTAAAATTTTTAGTAAAAATTAATGTGTTTTATTTAAAGTTTTTCAGTTTATTTGTGTTTTTTATTATAGAACAATTAAAAAAAAAAAACATACATTTTGTAACAACATTTTGAACATCTATTCAGAACGAAACTCATTGCAATCGTCTGAAGACTCGCAATCATTACATGGGTCTGCAAATCTTTCTAACAACTCTAAAACTTCTGGCGTAACTTCACTATGCTGGGATTTGGGTGCTTTACGAAGACTAGCGATGTACGGATCCGATGAAATAAGCAGTCGATTAAATAAATCCGTATTTGTGTCAATTCGGGATGTTTTTCTAGTAAAAAGTTCGCGATATTTTCTGCAGTCTTTGTTTCTTGCCTCCTGAGCTTCTTCAGAAAATTGTCCGATCGGAAGAATGCAAGAGGCTATAATATCCTTTCCATGACAAAGGACTTTATGCGCACTTACGGGCATTGAGTACCAGAAAAATTCTTTCAAATACAATTCCAAAGTTTCTATTGCATATTCGCCGAACTTTTCTGAATCAATTTTAATACCACAATTTAGGCACTCTAACAGCACATGAAAACGCTTGATCAAATCTAAATTAACGCCAGTTATTTCGGAAGACTTTTCGGCATTTCTAAAGAATTTCCTCGCGGTATTATCATCGTTTGTGTTTCCGGTCTGCTGTTTTGGCATATCTATAAGCAAGCCAAGCTCCTCTTTGAATTTTTGTTGAATGTATTTTTTCTTCTCTGCAAATTTTTTTTTATTTTCTGCTCCACGAGCTTGCCATGCCTTAATATCCAGTTTGTACGATATATGTAAAATACATTCCAAAAACCTTATCCATGCATGGAGGGGTGATAGTCCAAGGGATAAAAAGGATTCATTTATATTTTTTTGAGGTATATCGCAGATGTTGTTCATTTCACTAGGTTTAGCCCCACATAAGTAGCATGTTTGTGATGATGCACAGGATGATACAGCATTGCATACTTTACCGTCAACCATACAAAAGATCATATTTGCTGTAACCTGAAATTGCTTGCCATCTACAACTATAGTGGTTGGAGTAAGTTGAGATATTTGTTCTTTCATTTTGTTTACTTCTGAGGTAATTACACTGACTGTTTCTTCGGCAAAAACGAACTTAATGGAGCGACAGTACCATGTGGAAGAAGAAGCAGGGTTTTTCCAAATTACTGACTGATTATTACCATTATCATTTATGGAGCACATTTGGATGGGTACCATTGATACACTAAACATACTATCATCAGAGCCATGTTTGTCCATATACTTTTGTCGATAATTAACTTGTTCGGCTCCATCACAACCCCCCTTTACAATAATATTTAGTGCTTTAACGTTTGATAAAGTTCTAAGAATCCCTTCTAGCCCTGTACAAAGTCTTGCTACGGTATGATTTATAAGCGACTGAACTGATACTTCAGCTGAAACTTCAGTTATTATTATGTCCTTTGGATAGCATAATCTCTTTGCCTCTTTTACAACATAATAAAGTGGATACAAAGTGCAACGGTGATTTTTTGCTTGATCTCGAACAATGTTCTACTGATTTGACGATAAGTTTGCATAAATAAATAGCACCAGAGCCTGGTCTGGAGTTAATTTTCGTAGGCTGTTTGAAGAAGACATGCGAGCCTTCTTGATTTTGCTACCCCTTTCTGGAGAACCAGATGCCAGTTTCTTGACAATCGCTGCAGAGTTTCGTTTTCCAGATTGGTATAGCTTTGTTGCAGTTGCCTTGGCTAACTCGTCTTGACTACTGGACTTCAAAAAATGATGCACTTTTCTGTTTTGCACTTTAGGATGACAATCCCTAAATTCTTTTTTAGGTCTGCCTGCATTGGTCCTCGATCCACTAGGCAATGCATCCCTTACAGCATTTGAAAATTTTACATTATTTTCAAGCCAGCTAGCATTTTTATTCAGAAATGATGCTAAATTTCGACTGGATTCCCTCCACCTTTTTTGTATTTTACAAACCAGCGCACGAAGAGTTGCCTTTAAACTGCAAAGAGCGTCAGATGTTAGCATTGGTGAGCCTATTTTTTCCAAAACAAAACCAATGATGGCGTCCGATGTCGGTTCTTCCTTCCACTTTTGGAATATGCAGTTATATGAAATTTGCAAAGCCATTCTGGAAAATGTTCAATTTAAAAGAAGATCGCAAAAGATCTTTTGTGTTTCCAACAGAGGAAAAAAAACCTTTCAAATTTTGTGCGTTTCAAGCTGGTATTATGTAGTATCACTTTTTAAAGTCTCCACTGAAGTTAAAAATGTAAATTTTACTTACTTCTTAAACATCACTTTTTTCACGAACAAATCACACACGAGTAAGAAAAGATTTTGCAATTATTTAAATGCCAATAATTGACAATTCTCTTATAAAATAAATGAAGAAAAAATCATGGCCTACTGACTTGCCGTTTATATGTACGACTCTATTAACTTAAACAAATCGAATAGCTTTCTGTAGGCAAAAAGTATAATTGAATAAGTAATGCAACTTTCAGGTGCATTTTGCAGTTGTTTCGCAGGGTTAATCCCCAAACTGAGTATGAGGTTTTAGAGGTGGGATATTAACCTACCAAAATAATGAATAATCTTATGCATTTTACGTATTTCAAAAATTGAATAAAGTTCCGCTAAACTTCCTAAATTTCGCACTGTGCACGGCTCGCGTGGACTTGATTCATTATTATCGTAACTGCTCATTCCTTATATTACCTAACGTAATAAAATATAACCTATAACCTGGCCAGAGAACATATGTATGTTTAAAAAAAAAGCACGTAAATCAGGATGGTTCTCGAGTGATAAGCACACTAACGGACGGACAGACAGACACAGAGACGATGTATTTTATATATATTATAGGTTATAGATAACCTGGCCAGAGAACATATGTATGAATTAAAAAAAAAACACGTAAATCGGATAAGTGGTTCTCGAGTGATAAGCGTACTAACGGACAGACAGACAGGCAGACAAATAGACAGAGAGACGTTATATTTTATACATATTATAGATTATAGGTAATCTGGCCAGAGAACATATGTATTGCTACATGATATTGTTTTTATATTCAATGGTTTAGGCAGTTTATTGCAGGAGAACGCGCTAGCGGCAAACTTTTTTCCGATTTGATTCACTATTATCGTCACTGCTTATTTCTTATGTTACCTAACGTAATAAAATATATTCTATAACCTGGCCAGAGAACATAAGTACGTTTAAAAAAAAAGCACGTAAATCGAATAAGTGGTTCTCCAGTAATAAGCGCACTAACGGACAGACAGGCAGAGAAACGTTGCATTTTATATATTTATAGATGCTGGTTTTGAATATTAACATGGATATTTGACGTTCGAGCATTCAAGGTAAATAAAGAAGCAGCAAATCTGTAGATTGGGTTATTCTAACAGCTCGTTAACATAAAGCAAAAAGGGAGTGAGAGACGGTATGGAGCCATGGAGTATATTGAAGTTTATAGTAAAGATGTCGGATAGAACTGCTTCTTGTAAAGCATGATCTCTAACAAAAAAAAAACAAAACTCTCGGACGTAGCATAACAGCACAGCTTATCCAAGAATTTTATGCCAACACTGTCGAATGACTTAGGTTTGGATATGTCAAGCCAGAGATCTCTTATTGGTTTTTGCTTATGAAAGACGTATTGGTAGTCATTAATATTATTAGATCCGGATATTTTAATGCAATATGCAATCGACTTGTTTTGGTAGGACAAGTTTACAAGCCAACAAAAAACTGGTGTTAAGGAAACCAATTATAATAATTAAACGTATACTATAATAATATATTTTCATATTAATTTAATTATTTATTAATGTTGCTTGTATTAATTTAATTGAGTTATACATTATATTATCCCGAAATGTCATAGTACATTCGTCTTGGCCAATATTTCACGATATATAAACGTACAAACAAATAAGAAATAGTAGAGAATGTTACTACAACTGAAACACTTAACTATAGTGGGTGAGTGCAGGCTGAAGAAAAATTTACTAAATTATGTCATTAATGTATGTTTAATATAAACTTAATAGTTGCAGGTAGCGCATCCTATCATCAGGTGATGGACTATAGGTTGCTCTGACTATGAGGTTGGGATAATAAGTTGTTTTATCCAGGAATCTGAACTGGACAATGCTCACGATTTCTCGCAGGAGCCATCGGGAGGTCACGATGGAATGGACTGTTGCATACGAACCACGGGGCATCTGCGATGATGCTCTATTTTGGATATAACTTGGAGGGTGGATCTATTAATTTTGGATATTTGATACTATGACTGGCTGAAGTAGGTGAGGCTAGCTCTGATGATTATTTTGTTAATTGTCAATTTGTTGCATGTCGATAACCTACTGGCCCTGGTTAGAAGTGGATACAGGTTACTTAGGAGCTAGTTGGCCTTTTTGACTGCTGTATAGACTTGATCTTTACATACTTTTTCCGTATTAGAGTCCAAAGTACTTAATGCTGTTTGTTCAACTAGAGTCTGGAATCTTTGAGGGTGGCGCCGGCCAGCGGAGGGCTGCATGGCTTGGTGAAGATGATGGTTTAGGTGGTGGTTTTGATTTTTTAGGTGGCGTTGAAGGTCGCTGATCGAAAAGCTTAGTCCATAATTAAAATACATATTTTTTTTCAAAGAAAGATGAAAGAGCATTTCTCCTAAAATAACCTTAAATGTCGAAGTGTGCATTTATTCTTTAGTGTGAGAAAGCCAATATTAGTATTTATTTTACAACTTGCAGTCGCAACAAACATGTTAGGTGAGTAAAGTTACCATTTTTTTTGCTACTGTAACATAAGATTTAATACAAAAACATTAAAACAAACAGAAACCGCACCACATGTTTCAATTAACTTTTTATGCACCTGCAAGTACCATTCGTTAAAGAGATTACATGGCGTCATCATATGGATTGTGGACAAAAAAAGGCGGCCATACTGTTGCTCTTATATTTCCGTTACAGGCATTTCATGTATTAATTGTGACGCTAAATTATATGCGTGTATGCACGACCTCTTTGCCTTTAATATGCCCTCGAATTTCTATCTCACGGTATGCGACGTGTCGTCGACATACTATCATATAGAGAACTGGTATTGGTTAATAGTGATAATAGTATTTTTGCAAGAGTTCAATTTAGAATGTGCATGTATGTGTGTATATATGTATGTATATATATATATATATATATATATATATATATATATATATATATATATATATATATATATATACGTATATATATATATATATATATATATATATATATATATATATATATATATATATATATATATATACATATATATATATATATATATATATATATATATATATATATATATATATATATATATATATATATAATATATATATATATATATATATATATATATATATATATATATATATATATAAATATATATATATATATATATATATATATATATATATATATATATATATATATATGTATATATATATATATATATATATATATATATATATATATATACTAGCCGGGCCCGCGTGGACTTGATTCATCACTATCGTCACTGCTTATTCCTTATGTTACCCAACGTAATAAAATATCTCCCATTATTTCCTCTTATCTCTCAATATTTCTCTTTATCTCCCATTATCTCTACATAATTTCCATTATCTAGGCTTAACTCTACTCATCTCCCATTATTTGTCCTTATCTCCCATTATTTCTCCTTATCTCCCATTATCTTACCTTATCTCCCATTATCTAGGCTTATCTCTACTTATCTCTCAATATTTCTCCTTATCTTCCATTATTTCTCTTTATCTCCCATTATCTCACCATAACTCCCATTATCTAGATCTATCTCTGCTTATCTCCCATTATTTCTCCTTATTTCCCATTATTTATATTTATCTCCCATTATCTCACCTTATCTCCCATTATCGAGCTTTATCTCGACTTATCTCCCATTATTTCTCCTTATCTCCCATTATCTAGGCTTATATCGAATTATATAGAACATATGTTTAAATTTATAAAAACATCTAAATCGGATAAGTGGTTCTCAAGTGATAAGCGCACTAACAGACAGACAGAAAGACGTTGCATTTTATATATTATAGATATAGATTTATTATTATTATTATATAACCTGGCCAAAGAATATAAGTACGAATTTAAAAAAAGACACATAAATCGGATAAGTGGTTTCGCGTGATAAACGCACTAATGGACAGACAGACAGACAGAGAGACATTATATTTTATATATATTATAGATTATAGATTATAGATATTCTCTGCTACATAATATTGTTCCATATTTAATGGTTTAGGCGGTGTATTGCAAGGCAACGCGCTAGCGGCAAATTTTTTCCGACATCACTATTTTACGTCACTACTCATTCCTTATGCTACCTATCGTAATAAAATATAGCATATAACCTGGCCAGAGAACATATGTATGTTTAAAAAAAAAAAGTACGTAAATCGGATAAGTGGTTCTCCAGTGATAAGGGCACTAACGGACAGACAGACAGACAGACAGACAGACAGAGAGACGTTGCATTTTATATATATTATAGATATATATATATATATATATATATATATATATATATATATATATATATATATATATATATATATATATATATATATACCACCTGTGACCGTGGCTCCGCTCGCGTGGGCTTGATTCAATATTATCGTCACTGCTTATTTCTTATGTTACGTAGTAAAATGTAACCTATAACCTGGCCAGAGAATATATGTATGAATTAAAAAAACACATAAATCGGTTAGAAAATTACAGACCTATAAGTCTTCTCTCAGTAATATACAAGCTAGTTACAAAAATAATAACACAGAGAGTAACAAATAAACTCGAGCTACCAGCCACACGAACAGGCTGGATTTAGACGAGGTTACAGAAGGATAGATCATCTACAGACAATGAGAATACTAGTAGAAAAGATAAACGAATTTAATATAAAACTATGGGTAGCAGTGATAGACTATGAAAAAGCATTTGACTCCATAGAGATATGGGCAGTTTTAAATGCTTTAACTAACTGCAGAATAGATGACAGGTACATAAACCTTATTAAATACAGAGTGCCCCATATGTATGGAATAATGATTCCACAGCATGACAAGAAATGGAAAGCCCTGTAGATTATTTTATTTTTGAATCCTACTAAAAATTCTAGATAGTATTTGTCTAACATACCATATATCTAAATTGAACTGTATTGTCATTTGAAATTTAAAATAAAAAAAGAACAAAAACTATTTTTTTTTTTTTTTTTTTTTTTTTTTTTATGGGTCTAGCACACGTGCTACAGGAAAGTCCCTAAAGCGCTACAGGAGCGACACGTGTGCGGAGAAGGCGATTCACGTTGTTCTTGAATCGCTGTAGATTGTACTCGGTGGGAAACACAGTCCTGGGCAAATTATTCCAAAGGGATGATGTTCTCCATATAAAAGACTGTTTGAAAAGTGTTGTACGGGGAGTAACAAGCTGAACCTCATACGGATGTGAAGAATTAGCGCGACGTGTACTTCTAACATGCACCGCTCTGGGAGGAATTAAGCGGGCCACATCCTTCGAACACTTTCCATGAAAGTACTTGTAGAATAGGCTCAAGTCGCCAACCGTTCTTCGATGTTCCAGCGAATCAAGGCCGACGGTCAGTTCCGGGTCTCCAATCAGACGAACAGCTCTTCTCTGAATAGAATCCAACAAATGCAGTGTATGTTTGGGAGCGGAGCTCCAAACATGGGAGCAGTATTCCATAGTTGGTCGAATTTGAGCTTTGTAAAGAATTAACAGTTGTTGTGGAGTGTAAAGCTTTCTGGTTCGAAATAATATTCCCAACTTTTGAGAAGCTCTCCTTGCTATGCCTGCAACATGTTCATGCCAGGACATATTTGCTCCCAAATTAACGCCCAACAAATTGAGTGACGATGTTAGAGGAATGGAGTGCCCCGACATAACTATGTCGGGTTCAGCAACGTTAACTTTTTTAGAAAAAACTGCCGCCTGGGTTTTTGTAGCGTTAAATTCCACTTGGTTACTGTCACCCCAAGATAGAATTTCTTCCAGGTCTTTGTTAAGTTGAACGACTTCCTGCTGTCTGCGGATATTCGTCTGAGCAGCCGATGTCCGAGCGTTCAAAGTGAATGAAGAGATAAGTGTACTGTCATCTGCAAAGCTGTAGATTGGATTCTCGGTCTTTTCCAGCAGATCGTTAATGTAAATGAGAAAAAGAGTAGGAGACAATATGGAGCCTTGAGGTACACCGGCGTTGATAGTGAAGGTGTTAGAAAGAAATCCGTCGACTGCCACTCGTAAAGAACGCTCTCTGAGGAAACATGAGAGCCACAAACAGAACTTTTCAGACATACCATAAGAACGTAGCTTAGCCAACAGCCCATCGTGCCAAACACGATCGAATGCCTTGGATATGTCCAGAGCAACCGCTCGAGATTCTCCAAAGTGTTCAATTGCATTGTTCCAAACATGTGTTACATAAGTCAGAAGATCTCCTGTTGATCTATTTTTACGAAAGCCATATTGGTGATCGCTAATAATGTTGAATCCTTCAAGATATTTTAGAAGATGCTGATTGATGGTCTTTTCCATGACTTTCGATATTATTGAAAGCAGTGCGATTGGTCGGTAGTTATTTGGCAAGGTCTTCTTGCCTTTTTTAGGTATCGGCTGAACTGTAGCGCATTTCCAGCAGGAAGGAAATATTCCCTTTCTGTAGGATAGGTTGAAAAGTCTACAGAAAACTGGTGTTAGTTCCCTCGCACAGATTTTAAGAACTATGGCAGGTATTCCGTCAGCGCCAGAAGCCTTTTTGGTGTCTAGCTTCATCAGAATACGCTTTATAATACGCTGTCTGAAGACAACATCGGGCATCCTTGACTGCACTATGGGAATAGTAGGTGGTGTTTTTTCTTGGAAATCGACAGTAGAATGTGAAGCAAAGAGTTCAGCCAACAAGTTCGCTTTCTCAACAGGTGTCGATGCAATAGAATTATCTGGCCGTGTGAGTGGTGGTATGGTCGATCTGGTGAAATTCCGACCAACTGCCTTAGCGACCGACCAAAAGGACCTTGAATTGCCGGGACAGGCGAGAAGTTTGCTTCTAATCCGTTGATTGTGTACCTCCTTGGTTTCGTCGATAATTTCTTTGCATCTGTTCCTGGCACGAACAAATGTGTTACGATTTATGGTGTTAGGATTTTCGCGCCATTGTCGGTACGCAAGATGTTTAGAAGCAACAGCTTCTTTGCATTTTCGGTCAAACCAAGGCTTGCCGTTGGAAGGGCATTTCTACGAAAAAGGGATGTAAGCCTCCATACCGGCCAAAATAACATCGGAAACCTCCCTGGCGCAGTCAGATGGGTCGTCGGATCGAAAACAAACGTCCAACCAAGGGAAAGTTCGAAAATATTCCATGAGATCTTCCCATTTAGCAGACTTGTAGTGCCAAATCTTGCGCGGTTTAGGCGCCTCTCTGTCATTGATTGGTAGAATACTCGATGTCGAAAGTAGTTTATGGTCGGAAGAACCTAACGGTGGATTTACGCTGACTGTGTAAATCTCCGGATTGGTGGTTAAAAAGAGATCAAGAAGACTGGCAAACTCTCCGTCTCGATCAGGGATCCGTGTTGGTAATAAATATATAATAACAGGTTTATTTTTAAGGTAACAATTGCTCAAAATGTCTACCGTTAACAGCGAGACAATGTCCCAATCTGTCTTACACAGCCTGAACAGAGCTTTGCAGAGAACCTTATGCGATCTGTGCTACTTCATATTGAATTCTTTGTTGTAAATCTTTTACAATTTCAGGTCGACTTCGGTAAACTTTGGTTTTCAAATGAACAATCTGATAGCAGACCGACAAAGAAGAATATCACTGGCCTAGTAGGCGTTCGGAAAACTACAAGACGTACTCTAGTCGGAAATACCAAATACGATGAAAGCAAAGACCTTTGACCAATACGTGTTAACAGTTTTAACGTATGGCACAGAAACTTGGGCCCTTAATAAAAATATCGTGTATAAGCTCCAGGTGGCACAAAGGTCCATGGAAAGAAAGATGCTAAACATTAAACTACGAGAGCATATATAGATTACTGAAATACGAAGAAGATCCAAAGTAACCGATGTATTAGAAAGAATGTGTACCCTAAGATGGAATTGGGCTGAACACGTAGGGAGAATGCAAGATAATAGATGGACGCGTAAGGTATAGAATGGAGATCTAGAGAAAATAAGAGAAGTAGAGGAAAACCGCAGACCAGGTGGACGGACGACATAAAACGGATGACAGGGCACGATTGGATGGTGAAAACACACAATAGAGAAAAATGGAACAACTTGAGGGACGCTTACGTCCGACGATGGACAGAATAACCTGCAGAAGAAGAAGAAGAAATCGGATAAGTGGTTCTCGAGTAATAAGCGCACTAACGGACAGACAGACAGAGACGTTGCATTTTATATATATTATATTTTTTGCTATATGAAATTGTTCCATATTTAACGGTTTAGAAAGCGTATTGGAAGAGAGTGCGCTAGCAGCAAAAATTTTTGTCGGCTTGATTCACTATTATTGTCACTGTTTATTCCTTATGTTACCTTACGTAATAAAATAATCTGGCCAGAGAACGTATGTAGGAATTAAAAAAAAAAAAAAACAAGTAAATCGGATAAGTGGTTCTCAAGTGATAAGTGCACTAACGGACAGACAGACATACAGACAGAGAGATGTTACATTTTATATATACTATAGATATATATAATTTTTCAAAATATCTTGTAGTTTATTCTTGGACATAGGAACTCAACCACGGTAATTCCTGAGTCTGAAGGTATTCATTGTAAAGCTTTCAATGTGATATTTTTTAAACCAAGCATTTCCGGCCCTGTTCAGAAAATTCCTTAAAGATAATTTAAATTCATAATTTTTACAACTTTCATATAAATGAACTTTCTCACCCACATTTTTTTATGGGCATAGTACAAAGTGCGATAGGACGCGTGTGCGGAAAGAGCGATTAACGACATTTTAATGAATGCAAGTGATAATAAAAAAAACTGGCTGTTGCGTGCAGAAAAGTACAATTTCCACATGCTAATATACCTACTTCCCACAATCTGCTGAATCTAGAATTTTTTAAATTAACCTCAGATGAAAAGATGTAGCTGTGGAGAGTTTTAGATTCGTAACTGTTTCAAATTCTAAAGAACTAAACTATCATTTCCTTCAATTTTTAAAATTAGGAAATTTTTACTTTAAACACCAAATAAGATAACGATTGACCATATTATATCCAATATATATATATATATATATATATATATATATATATATATATATATATATATATATATATATATATATATAATCCTGGACAAAATTAACGCAACAATCTGAAAATTAATTTATCTTTTTCTTATGTCAGTTTTAAAGTTTATCGAGTGTTTGAATAGTAGGCTATGCATATTTTGTTTCGTTGTTCATGACAGAAATCAAAACAATTCGTTTAGATTTACAGTTTACAATTTTCTGTAATAATGCGATAGATTTTCTTTAAAAGTAAGCTTATAAATTGTTCCCTTTTTCAAAGTAATACGTTTTTGTGGTAGACTGTTTTATTTTTGACCCCAAAGGATTAGAAAAATGAATCGAACAAGGAATTTAACTAAACACGAGGTAGTGCGAGCCTCAGTTTTATTGGACGAGGGATATTGTCAGAGTTATGTTGCCAATTTGTTAGGCAAACATCGTTCCACAATAAGTCGTATGGTAAGACGCTTGAATGAAGTAGGAACTTATTCTAGAAGGCTAGGGCAAGGGAGAAAACGATGCACTAGCAACCTAGATGAACGTTTTATAAGACAATATGCTTTAAGAAACAGGACTGTCACTAGTTCTATAATAAGAAACGACCTCGAAGCTGTTCGCAATGTCACAATTTTTTTCTAAAACAGTTAGAAGACGGTTAAATGAAGCTGGATTAAACAGTAGGAGACCAGCCACTGCGCCCTTGCTTACTAGAGAGAACAGAGTTGCCAGGTTACGTTTTGCTCGAAATCACGAAAACTGGTCTGTGGATGATTGAAAACAAGTTTTCTTCACAGATGAAACTAGGGTTAGTCTAAAACATCCAGATGGTCGTGAGCGAGTATGGCGAAGACCAGGAGAGAGGTTTCCTCCTTGCAATATCTCTGCAAGGATTCCATTCGACGGTGGCTCTGTTATGTTCTGGGGTGGCATCTGCTTTGATGCTCGCACAGAGTTAGTTCCTGTCCGTACGAGATCCATGAATGCTGACTACTATCTTGAGAATATTGTAATAGAACATGTGATGCCTTTCGGTCATTTTGTGGGGCCCAATTTCCTGTTTATGCAAGACAACGCTCGACCTCACGTGGCTAGGGAGGTACTCGATTATCCTAATCAAGTTGATATACCGATTCTGCAATGGCCACCAAAAAGCCCGGATCTGAATCCGATAGAACATGTATAGGATCACCTTAAGAAAAATGTCATATACCTGCACCTTGAAACCTGGGGGAACTTGAAAATGCAGTTATCACAGAATGGTAGCAAATTCCTCAAGATTTTATCCAAATTAGTAGCATGCCTAGGCGCATAAACGCTGTCATCCGAAGTAGAGGAGGCAACACACGCTACTAGTGTCCCAGTTATACCATTAATTTTGCTGCTAGTGTCCCAGTTTATTTTTTTCATTATTACATATAATTTTAACGATTTTGTTATTAGGTCTTAAGAATAATTTTAATTCGAATCTTATAGAGAAATTTGGGAGCTAATTCACTTTTAAAGTATCCGAATAAGTTTTTTCTAACTTTTAGTGTAACCAATGTTCATAAAAAATTATTAAAATTAATTCATTATAGAGATTTGTATGATTTAATATATTGTTGCGTTAATTTTGTCCAGGAGTGTGTGTATATATATATATATATATATATATATATATATATATATATATATATATATGATTGACTAACAACTTTCCTTTACTACTAACTTGAAGTACAAAAAGAAATATACATTTCTTTCTAATGGGAAGTACCGTATTGGTGAAAACATCACCCACTAAAATTTTTGTATCTCTTCACGTTTCAGGGACCCTAGATCCACTGTCGGCTTGTTGGCACGATAACTCTCGAACAAAATGAGATGCGCTTTAAAATTTGGTACAAACGTATAAGCTGAAGTAGGAAAGAAATCTATAGTGTGTCAGCGATGTCGCTTTAAGAGAAGACGTAAAAGTGATGACGGAGATCGTTAAATTTTTCCTGATTTTTGGTAGGATAATGGACAAATTTTAGTTCTAAATTTAGTAGAAATAGGCTATAAAGCTAGTGTCGCGTATCATTTGTAAAAATTCCTGAAAACTTTCTTTCACTCAATTTTTCTTGTAATTAAAATCATTATAAAGTACCTACCTAGAAATTTCGAGTTGTGCTGGTTAGATTAAGTCCGTCTATAGTGTGAGAAAGTTAAATTCTTAATTTATTTTAGAACTGTACGTTTGCAAGGAATGTACTGAGTAAAATCATTTTACGGATCTTTTTAACAAAAAAAAAATAAAGATAGCAAGATAAGATGACATATTAAGATTATATAATTTATTTTTAATCTTTACTTAACTCTTTCACCGTACAGTTATGTTCTGAATTTGTCGAAATCACTAGGATATTAGAATATCATAATTCAAAGTATGTTAGATATTATTTTGGTTCACAGTGTAAAGGTGTAACCCGTTTTCTTCAAGTTATCACATCGATAGAGACCACAGTCACATAACTAACTTCAGCGGGGTCAATCACACTAATTTAGCTGTTTTCATCATCGTCAAGGAGTTGGTATGTGGCATTTAAAGTCCAGAACACACTTTAATTGATCTGTGTGACTCCTCTCCATCTGCTTAATTGTTATTTGAATTAAAAGTTTAGTGTAAATTGGTGGGCAGAACGTTAGGCTTATAAAAAGGTCAACGTGGAGCAATAAAGTGAAATTGGAATAAATTCTGAGTCAACTGGTAATAACGCTTTTTATTATGGGCTCAACCTCTTAGCTGTTAAATAAATTAAGTGACGTTAATTAAGGTTGGATATAAACAGTGTTTCGAATATGTATTATACACCGTCACTTGAATAATGCAAGAAATATAATACCTAAAATAATTAAAATACACATAGTACATACATATTATTATTTTTTAGAAGAAAAAACACTTATTTGTGTATTTACCACAAGAAATTAATAATTTGCAAAATGATCATCAGAGGCGGCCTTCGCTACTCCAGTCCTGCATGGTGCCAAATATCAAAGACTAATAGAGCCACCCCTAGAGAGTCCAAAACAAAATCCTACATCATCGCAGACACCCAACGGTTCGTTCGTAATATCCAGATCAACCGCGGCCTTCAGATGCCCATGCTTCGGGAGTTCATGAGTTCAGATTCATAGACAAAGCTACCCATCACTCCAACCCTATATCCCAATCCACAACAAGAGAATGCGCTACCTAAGACCCTCAGATCCTAGACCCCCCCTGATGTTGCTTGCCATGAATGCAATAGCATTTGTACAGTCTGTCAAGTACGAACGGGTTCGCGATAATTCATTTTTGTTAGATGCGATTCTAGCGATTTAACAAAAAATCGGTAGAGGGAACCCTTGCCTACGGCACATTTAGTAAAAGTATCAGTCGATTCCGAACTTTCGTCGAAATCACGTAAAATCCAAAATGAGTCACTTGTTTGGGCGTTGGTTCGAGGTAATCTTTCGTTGTTTTCATCGAAAGGGGCCTAAAATGACAAATTTCGCGATACTAAATATATTAAAAAGGCGATGTCGTTTGTGAAGAAGTGGGTAAATCATTTTAACGAGACGAAAAATCTCGAAAACTTGCTAAACCGTAACTCGGTAGGCAAAGTTACCGCGAAAATCGAATCGTGTCTTTGTTTTCACGGGACTTGAAATTGACGCTGCGTCAAGGAGCGATAAAATTAAGAAAATCTGGTTTGAATGTGTCTCATGAGACTATTTGACAACATCTCGGAACATAAACAAATGGCACTCGAAATGGATTACGGGCGAAGATCGGCTGGTTGGATAGAGTTAGAAATGAAAGAATAAGGGTTGTAATGAAAGTCAAAACCACGATTATTGAGGAAATTCAACAACGAGTCCAAATTAATTCTAGCACCATAAAAATGTTGGAAAAAATCAGCGACTTGTTCTATACCCCAATCTCTTTGAAGATTTCTGATTGTAGGTATAACTGTTGTATACCAGGCTATCTCCGACTTCATAGTGACTTGTATGTTTATGGTAATCGCTCCTGCATTTTTGCACTAGAATGAATAAATTTGGCTACACCATGAAATGTTTCTATTTTGTCCCCATTTTTTATCTTAAAATCAGCTTTATATACACAACACTGCCATAATTTTCGCCTGGTCCAACAAGTGTTTCTACAGTTTGTTCTATTAAATCTCCACTAATACTTTCTTTAATAAGTTCAGCTAACTTTTCTATATGCGTTGGTGGATTCATCTTAATTACCTTGATGCTCAAATGTTTCTCTTTTAACTTTACAAGGGTTTTCTTTTATAATAAATTATCATTCTTTATCTTATCAAGCTAATAAGTTCAATATTTTCTTCAAAGTAAGATTAATCCAATTTTATCTATGAAGGATATACGAATTTTAGTACTCAAGAGCTCTATACGTATATGGTACGGACCAGTAGAAGAACACCGAATACCAAAGATGGTTCTAACGTGCGAAAAGAGGAGAAGAGGCAGACCAACAGCGACATGGTTTGGAGGTGTTCAGAGGGCAATATCAGAGAGAAATCTAAGCCCCGGGAAGATCGAAGAGGATATATAAACTGGGAACCGGAAGGTGAAGAATGCTATAAAAAAAACCGGATTGATGATTATGCGATATTATTGAAAGCAATGCGACTCCTAAGTAGTTGTTTGGCAAGGTCTTCTTGTCTTTTTTGGGTATCGGCTGAACTGTAGCGCATTTCTAACAGCAACAAAATATTCTCTTTCTAAAGGATAGGTTGAAAAGTTTACACCAAACTGGTGTTAGTTTACTGGCGAACTTTTTGAGTACTATGGCAGGTACTCCATTAGCGCCAAAAGCTTTTTTTGTTGTCTAGTTTCATTAAAATACGTTATTTGTTACGCTGTCTAAAGACAATATCGGGCATTCTCGTCTGTACAATGCAGGATATTTACTTTTAGTTAAGCAATCACGTGTAGTTCTGATTTTGTCGCTTTCAAAAAAAAATTATACTTAAAATATGACGTACTTAAAAAACCGTACTCTTAAAACAATTTCACAGCTTTAAAAGAAATATTTAACACCTCAAATACTCTGATAAGACGAAAGCCATATTGTATTTCATAGAGTTTTTTAGGTACTTATCCGACTATTGACCTTCTGTAACATAAACCCTTCATAACTTTTCTCAACGAACCCATTCAATACTCAAGGGTTGCATTACCTTATCCTTCTATCTTTCGACGCACGCATTAGTACAATATTTTTTATTATCTGTTGATGTGATATATTTTTACAAGTGGGACCTTTGGTAGTCAAAAAACTAGACGCATAAAAACCAAAACGACCATGTATAGCTGTCTCTTATTACTGATAATTAATTTGAAACCACTTCTGAAAAACAACTCATCCATTAGAAAAAGTAATATGAAGACAATGCATACAGAGACGGATTCGAATTTATAAGCGATAATATTTTTTGAAAGTTTTATGGCATGGTGGGAATGTGGAATCTTTGGCACAATGACATTACTCAATATATATGACCACTACACCAATCATTTTATTTTTGCGCTCGACGCGCGTTTCGCTAACCATGTTAGCTTTATCAGGAGCGATGATTGACTAAAGCTAAACTACAAATAAATCAATCTTATTTATACTTAGCCTAACATCTGAATTGATCAAGCGGAACTAATTACATGGGCGAGGCCATCAGTTCTGGTCAAGTAACTAGTAGAAGGGACTGTAAGGAATAGGTCCTCTATCTTTATTTAAACTACTTTTACGTTTTATAAATTTCATACTTCCGTATGCGTTCAACAATTTCCTATCAGGTACATCTTTAATTAATCTTAGATTGTTACAGTATGATCAGCTTCAAGGGCATGTTCGGCAATGCCAGACTTTTCTGTTCTATCGTATTTTAAATGGGCTAAGTGTTCTTTAAATCGTGTTTTAGTTGACCTTCTAGTATGAACAACAACTTTTTGTGACAATCATTACAACTAATTTCATAAATGCCACTTTTCTCACAGTTCTTATCTTTGGGATTTCCTAAGGTATTCCTCAAATTGTCTAATGACTTATAGACTAAGGTGAGGCCTACCTTATTAAATACCCTATTGAGTCCCCTGCTATATTTCAGATTATATGGTAAGGGGACATACTTGGTCTTATTTGCTTCACGTGTAAAAAAGGTTGAATTCTGAATTTGTACCCTGAACTTATATCTATTTATTAACTTGTTTATTAAGTCATCATAACCATTAACTCTAGTTATATTTCTAATGCGATTTCTTTCATTACTGAAGTTTACTCCATTAAGAGAATAAATAACCAAACGATGAACTAAAAAATGTAATGCGGCTAATTTATGTTGTTTGCAATGAAATGAATTAGAAATATATCTATCTGTTATAATGTCTTTTCAATAGATATCAAATTTTCACTTATTATTTTTAATAACTAAAATATCTAGAAAAGGTAATTGTCCTTTGGTCTCAATTTCGTAAGTAAATTTAATGGAATCATATCGGCTACTTAATTCGGAAATTTACTTTTTTTGTATTAAAAATCGCGAACACTTACATAGTTTCAAACTCCCTCATGAATAAATTGGCTAAGAAAGGTGATAAGTAATTACCCATAGCTGTTCCTTCTTTCTGAACATAAAATTGACTGTGATATTGAAAATAATTCTGTTCCATACAAAGTTTAGATAATGATAAGTATTCATGAATAATTTTGTCCTCAAAGTCATTCGTTCTAAGTAATTCTTGAAGATATTACAAAGTTTGTGGTATTTGCACATTTGGAAAACGCACCATCGGACCTATTTTATAAATTTTTATTTTACAAGTACGAACTTTCTTGGTGAAACTTTTTATAATTAAATAGTTTATTTTTCATATCATCAGGAACAAGTTCGTAAACGTTTTTGTACGGCTTGGAATCCATATCAAGCAAAATTTTTAAAAAAAATGCCAAGCCTGGATAAAAAATTATCAATACCAATTGTTCTAAGACAAAGAGAACTAAAGCCTTTACTTTCTATAAAATATCAGAATTTTTCATTATGAAGAATATATTGCAAAACTGAGTGAGTTTAATAACATACGCATGGAAAAAATCAAGAAATACTGTGAGAACAAAAAATAAATAAAATTACCTAGACAGAAAACATGTAGTGATTTTTTGAGTTTTGGCAGCATTTTTTTATGGGCATGTGCTGGGCACATGTGCTGCAGGGAAATTCCTAGAGCGACGCATGTGCAGTATGGGCAAATTATTCCAAAGGGATGAGATCCTTCATTTAATAGATTACTGGAAAAGGGTTGTACGAGGAGTGACAAGCTGATGGGTGCGATGTATTAGCGCGACGTGTACTGCTGGCACGTACCGCTCTGGAAGGAAATAAGCGGGCTACAGCCATCGAATACACATTCTATGAAAGTTCTTATACAATAGACTCAAGTCGTTAACTGTTCTTCGATGTTCCAAGAAATCAAATTTGCTGGTAAGTTCTGGGTTTTCAATCCAGCGAACAGCTCCTTTTCGAATAGAATCCCACAAATGCAGTGTATGTTTGGAAGCAGAGCCCCAAGCCAAGATATCTTTGCTTCCAAGTTGACGCCCAGCAAATAGAGTAACGATACTTTTGTTGAGTTGAATGACTTCCTAATCTCTGCTGATATTTACATTAGTGGCTGATGTTGATGAATAAAGAAATTAGCTTAATATCATCTGCACAGCTGTAGACCGGATTCCTGGGCATTTTCAGCACATCGTTAACGTAACGGAGAAAGATAGTAGGGGAGAGTATGGAGCCTTGTGGCACACCAGCTTTGATAGTGAAAGTATTAGACAGAAACTTGTCAACTCCCACTCGTAACGAACGTTCTCTGATGAAATACGGGAGCCATAAACAAAACTATCCAGACATACCAAAAGAGAGTAGCTTAGCCAACAATCCGTCATGCGAAATACTGTCAATGGATATATCAAGCGCAATCGAGATTCTCCAATATGTTCAATTGCGATGTTCCAACCATGGGTGACACAAGTTAGAAGATCTCCTGTTAATCTTTGCTTACGAAAGCTATACTGATGTTTGCTAATAATATTGATTCCTCCTAGATATTTTAGAAGATGCCGATTGATAGCCTTTACCATAACTTTCGATATTAGTAAAAGCAGTGCGGGAGGTCGGTAGTTGTTTGGCCAGATCTCCTTGCCTTTTTGGGTATCGGTTGAACTGTAGCGCATTTCCAGCAAAAAGGAAACATTCCCTTTCTGTAGGATCGGTTAAAAATTCTACTGAAAACTGGTGTTAAGTCACGCACGCGTTTTTTAAGTACTATGGCAGGTGTTCCATCAGCGTGAGAAGCTTTTTTTGGTGTCTAGCTTCAATAAAATACGTTTTATGACACGCTGTCTGTAAATAATATCCGGCATCCTCGACTGTACAATGTGAATAGTAAATGATGTTTTCCTTTGGAAATTGACAGTAGAATTTGAAGCAAAGAGTTCAGCTAACAAGTTGGCCTTCTCGACATGTTTTTGTTCGATTGTATTATCGGGCCGTGTCCCGGCACCTTTCAATTTTTAAGATATTGCATTAAATTTTTTTTTGAGTACTTGTCAGACATAGCGCTTCAACTTGTATCTGCAACTTTTTTTTGTTAATTTTTTTTTTGAATATTTGGCTGAAAAATGAAGAAGGTCTATGAAGAACGATGAAATTTTTACTGTGTACATTAAAATCTCGATAATTTGCTTAGTATAAGGTTGCTAAGTTTTGCTGATTCCTATAAAAATAGTCATTTTAGCAAACATTTTGAGAATTTTAAACCACTGACCAATTTTGGTTATTTTCCGCTGTTTTTTATAGTTTTTTCAGCCCATAAAGAAAAAAGGGTTCTTGATTTAACAATATTATTTTAAGGTAGTGAATGATGGATACTATAATATTTTGGCAAAAATTAATCTAGTTTTCAATAAATGGCCAATTTTCAATTTATTTCCAAATTGTATTTCTTTGTTTTCAATTGAAATATATCAAGTAGGAATTAAAGATAATAATCTGCTTGTATGAGGTATAAAGAAACGAATAATATTATTTTGTTCGAAATAAGTTTTGTCTGTAGTAATTGACCATTTTTGGATTATTTTGTTTTTTTATATGTATAAATTTTTATTAATGTGCAAAATAAATTGCATGTTCTATCTAATTTATTGATTATAAAGTTTAAGTTAAATATAAAATTATTTTAAAAATCAAAAAACAGTAATAATTTAATTTAGTTTCTATATAAGTAAAAAAATCTGTTTAAATTGTTAAAATAAAATATATAATATGACACACAATATTATCCAATAAATAATAAATATTCGCTTGTAAAATACAATTTTTTCGAACATTTATGAAAAAAAGAAACAAAACTAATCAAAAAATAGTCAATTGCTATAAAAATTTATTCCGAACAAAATAATATTATTAATTTTTGTATATCTCATCCAATTATCTTCAAAAAATTCCCACTTGGTATATTTCAATTAAAAACAAAGAAATAATTTTTTTAAATAAATGGAAAATTGGCCATTTATTAAAAACTAGATTAATTTTTACCAAAATTATTATAGTATATATTATTTACTATCTTAAAATAATATTGTAGAACCAGAAATTACAAAATTTTTACTAAAATAACTACACTCCTGGACAAAATTAACGCAACAATATATTAAATCATACAAATCTCTATAATGAATTAATTTTAATAATTTTTTTATGAACATTGGTTACACTAAAAGTTAAAAAAAACTTATTCGGATAATTTAAAAGTGAATTAGCTACCAAATTTCTCTATAAGATTCGAATTTAAATTATTCTTAACACCTAATAACAAAATCGCTGAAATTATGTAATAATGAAAAAAATAAACTGGGACACTAGTAGCAAAATTAATGGTGTAACTGGGACACTAGTAGCGTGTGTTGCCTCTTCTACTTCGGATGGCAGCGTTTATGCGCCTAGGCATACTTCTAATTAAATTTTGGATAAAATCTTGAGGAATTTGCTCCCATTCTGTGATAACTGCATTTTCAAGTTCCCTCAGGTTTCTAGGTGCAGGTATATGACGTTTCACATTTTTCATTCATTCAGATCCGGGCTTTTTGGTGGCCATTGCATAATCGGTTTATCAACTTGATTAAGATAATCGAGTACCTCCCTAGCCTCGTGAGGTCGAGCGTTGTCTTGCATAAATAGGAAATGGGGCCCCACAAAATGACCGAAAGGCATCACATGTTCTATTACAATATTCTCAAGATAGTAGTCAGCATTCATGGATCTCGTACGGACAGGAACTAACTCTGTGCGAGCATCAAAGCAGATGCCACCCCAGAACATAACAGAGCCACCGCCGAATGAAATCCTTGCAGAAATATTGCAAGGAGCAAACCTCTCTCCTGGTCTTCGCTATACTCCTCACGACCATCTGGATGTTTTAGACTAACCCTAGTTTCATCTGTGAAGAAAACTTGTTTCCAATCATCCACAGACCAGTTTTCGTGATTTCAAGCAAAACGTAACCTGGCAACTCTGTTCTCTCTAGTAAGCAAGGACGCAGTGGCTGGTCTTCTACTGTTTAATCCAGCTTCATTTAATCGTTTTAGAAGAAATTGTGACATTGCGTTTTCTTATTATAGAACTAGTGACAGTCCTGTTTCTTAAAGCATATTGTCTTATAAAACGTTCAACTAGGTCGCTAGTGCATCGTTTTCGCCCTTGCCCTAGCCTTCTAAAATAAGTTCCTACTTCATTCGAGCGTCTTAGCATACGACTTATTGTGGAACGATGGTTGCCTAACAAATTGGCAACATAACTCTGACAATATCCCTCGTCCAATAAAACTGAGGCTCGCACTACCTCGTGTTCAGTTAAATTTCTTGTTCGATTCATTTTTCTAATTCTTCGGGGTCAAAAATAAAACATTCTACCACAAAAACGTATTACTTTGAAAAAGGGAACAATTTATAAGCTTACTTTTAAAGAAAATCTATCGCATTATTACAGAAAATTGTTAATCTTCTAAAAAATTCTTTAAAACTGTAAATCTAAACGAATTGTTTTGATTTCTATCATGAACAACGAAACAAAATATGCATAGCCTACTATTCAAATACTCGATAAACTTTAAAACTGACATAAAAAAAAGATAAATTAATTTTCAGATTGTTGGGTTTAAATTTTGTCCAGGAGTTTATTTTTACAGTAATCAGCGACCTCAGAAACATATATAACCATGAGCAAATTATCGAGATTTCAATGTACACAGGAAAAAGTTCATAGCCCCAAAGAGTATTATTTAAAAAGCAGAGAACTTTTTCATCTTTCAATAAAAATTACAAAAAAAAAATTAATGAAAAAAGTTGCAGGTACAAGTTGAAGCCCTGTAGCTGTCGATTAGGCTAAAAAAAAATTAATGCAATATTTTGAAAATTGAAAGGCAGCTAGAATTTTGAGTAGCACAGTGGGACTTCGTACCACTGTGCGTATCGCGTGAGCAGTGGGTTTAGTGAGATTTTGACAATGGCCTTAGCAATCAACCAAAAGTATTTGGAATTGTTGGGGCAGGTAAGAAGTTTGCTTTTAATGCTTTGATTGTTTGCCTCCTTGGTTTCGTCGATAATTTCTGTGCTTCTGTTCCGGCCACACTTATACAATTTCTGTTTTTGTTGTTGTTGACTATATTCTTTAAAAACGATGTACAAATAATAAAGAAGTACTATAATAGTAAATTATATTAAATGTTACTCTTGTATCTGGGATGAGATATTGATATGCATAAGTGCTAATGAGTTTTATTAATTTTTAATTAATGTAATAATAATTAAACTCTTTCAAAGAAAAAAAAAATTAAACTATTACATAAAAATAATAATTCCAACTCTGTTCATAACACACAAAACAGCCTTTAACAACTTCGTGGTTCGAATCAGCCGTGATATTTGATCACAACATGTGTCATCGTACGTAACCGTAATAACAGAAAGGTTGAGTTTTAACGACAAGATAGAAAAAACTTTATATCGACCTGTCTGGACTCTTCGCTAAGTTACATTAAGTTGTCTGTCTGCTTTGGCTTTTAGCGTGAGTGGTTTAATTACAAAAGTAGAAGGAAAATAAACAATAATTTGAAAAACATTTCTTTTTGTAAAATGAATGGAAGTTTAAAGATTTACCAGGTAGCGATTTTTAAAATGAATAAATGTGTTAGGCCCAGACTTGTGTCCAAAACATGAAATCTCTTGTACCGATACGTTAAAAATATTATGGATGGTTTTTTAGCTTCTACTTGATGGAAATTCATTATAAATATATAATAAAAGACTGTTTTTTAGTCAATTTCCACTGGTTTATTTTAAATTGCGATGACGCGTTTCGCTGCCGATACAGCTTCTTCAGATCTACATTTTACACTATCAAGTTAGGTTTAATGTTCACAATTTTATATAATTTCTTCATTATAATATTACACCTAATTAAATTAAATTGATAGTATTGGAAAAACCACACAGACATGGAATTAGGAGAATAAATTCAATAATGGAGAATTGTTTAAATCTACCTGGTCGTTCAGTAAAGTACCTGTAGTCTTAATCGATTTATTTGCATTGTCTCTAAAAGGTTTAGTTTTAAACCTTTTTGTTCGATATATAAAATTTTGAAATTCTTGTTAAACGTGTAATTTTCTGTTAAAAGATAATTAGCATATGTTGAATTAGACCTTCTATAGATGAAACTTTTTTCGTGTTCTCTAATTCTTTGTACAAATGTACGCCCAGTTTGTATATTTTAGGACATGACTCACATGTTAATTGATAAACCCATGATTGATTGTCTTTATTGATTTGTGGTTTGTAGTTTTTGAGATATTTTCCTATAGTATTGTTAGTCTTGTAAGCTATGTTGATATTTTTTTGATTTAAAAATTTTCCCAGCATTTCTGTTGGTTGGTCGAAATAGGTTAAGCATTTAAATGTGGTTTTTCTGTCCTCAGAAATATACCCACGTTTTAAGGACAGAAAAACCACATTTAAATGCTTAACCTATTTCGGCAAACCAACAGAAAAACTGGGAAAATTTTTCAATCAAAAAAATATCAACATAGCTTACAAGACTAACAATACTATAGGGAAATATCTCAGAAACTACAAACCACAAATCAATAAAGACAATAAATCAGGGGTTTATCAATTAACATGTGGGTCATGTCCTAAAACATACATAGGACAAACTGGACGTACATTTATACAAAGAATTATAGAACACGAAAAAAGTTTCATCCATAGAAAGTCTAATTCAACATATGCTAATCATCTTTTAACAGAAAACAAGAATTTCAAAATTTTACATACCCAACAAAAAGGTTTAAAACTAAACCTTTTAGAGACAATGCAAATAAATCGATTAAGGACTACAGGTACTTTACTCAACGACCAGGTAGATTTAAACAATTCACCATTATTGGATTTCTTCTCCTAATTCCATGTCTGTGTGGGTTCTCCAATGCTATCAATGTAATTTAATTAGGTGTAATATTATAATTAAGAAATTATATAAAATTGTGAACACTAAACCTAACTTGACAGTGTAAAATGTAGATCTGAAGAAGCTGCATCGACGGCGAAACGCGTCATCGCAATTTAAATAAACCAGTGGTAATTGACTAAAAACAGTCTTCTATAATATATATAAAATGCAACATCTCTCTGTCTGTCTGTCTGTCTGTCTGTCTGTCTGTCTGTCTGTCTGTCCGTTAGTGCGCTTATCACTGGAGAACCACTTATCCGATTTACGTTTTTTGTTTTTTTTTAAACATACATATGTTCTCTGGCCAGGTTATAGGCTATATTTTATTACGATAGGTGGCATAAGGAATGAGCAGTGACGTAAAATAGTGAGTGAAGTCGGAAAAAAGTTTGCCGCTAGCGCGTTCCCTTGCAATACACAGTCTAAACCATTAATTATGGAACAATATTATATAGCAGAGAATATCTATAATCTATAATCTACAATATTTATAAAATGCAATGTCTTTCTGTTTGTCTGTCTGTCCATTAGTGCGTTTATCACGCGAGAACCACTTATACGGTTTACGCGTCGTTTTTTAAATTCATACATATATTCTTTGGCCAGGTTATATAATAATAATAATAATCTATATCTATAATATATATAAAATGCAACGTTTCTCTATCTGTCTGTCTGTCCGTTAGTGCGCTTATCCCTCGAGAACCACTTATCCAGTTTACGTGATTTTTTAAATTCATACATATGTTCTCTGACCAGGTTATAGATATATATTTTATTACATCTATAATATTTATAAAATGCATCGTATCTCTGTCTGTCTGTCTATCCGTTAGTGCGCTTATCACTGGAGAACCACTCATCCGATATTCGTACTTTTTTTTTTAAAAACATACAGCCAGGTTATAGGCTATATTTAATACGATAGGTAGCATAAGGAATAAGCAGTGACGATAATAGTGAATGAAGTCGAAAAAAAGTTTGCCGCTAGCGCGTTCTCTTGCAATACACAATCTAAACCATTAAATATAGAACAATATTATGTAGCAGAGAATATCTATAATCTATAATATATATAAAATGCAATGTCTCTCTGTCTGTCTGTTCATTAGTGCGTTTATCAAGCGAGAACCACTTATCCGATTTACGTGTCTTTTTTTAAATTCATACATATATTCTTTGGCTAGGTTATATAATAATAATAATAATTTATATCTATAATATATAAAATGCAACGTCTCTCTGTCAGTCTGTCTGTCTGTCTGCCCGTCCGTTAGTACGCTTATCACTGGAGAACCACTTATCCGATTTACGTGATTTTTTAAATTCATACATATGTGCTTTTTTTTTAAACTTACGTATGTTCTCTGGCCAGGTTATAGGATATATTTTATTACGTTAGGTGACATAAAGAATAAGCAGTGACGATAATAGTGAATCAGGTCGGAGAAAAGTTTGCCGCTAACGCGTTCTCTTCCAATACACTGCCTAAAGCGTTAAATATGGAACAATATCATGTAGCAAAAAATATAAAATATATAAAATGCAACGTCTCTCTGTCTGTCTGTCTGTCCGTTAATGCGCTTATCACTCGAGAACCACTTATCCGATTTACGTGTTTTTTATAAATTTAAACGTATGTTCTATATAATTCGATATAGGCCTCGATAATGGGAGATAAGGTGAGTTATGGGAGATAAGTATAGATAATGGGAAATAGAGAGAAATAATGGGAGATAAGCAGAGATAAGTCTAGATAATGGGAGTTATGGTGAGATAATGGGAGATAAGGAGAAATAATGGGAGATAAGGAGAAATAATGGGAGATAAGAAGAAATAATGGGAGATGAGCAGAGATAAGCCTAGATAATGGAAATTATGTAGAGATAATGGGAGATAAGGAGAAATATTGGGAGATAAGGGGAAATAATGGGAGATATTTTATTACGATGAGTAATATAAGGAACAAGCAGTGACGATAGTAGTGACCCAAGTCCACGCGAGCGGAGCCGAGGGCCCGGCTAGTTTTATTATATATTTAAAAATATTAGAAAAATTATAAATGTTAAGCATAATCAACAAAAGTTTCCAAATGGTACAAATCATTTAAAAAAGGGTAGAGAAGCAGTTGACGACGAACGCACTTCTTGAAGACCATTCAGGACTTTACGTCAGTCATTTGATAAATTTTACATCACACAAGGCAACGTTTATGCGTAACGTTGTAACATTTTCTTCTTTGAAATACTGGTCTGTGCGAACGGCATACTCTTACCCCAGAGAGAGTGGGCCCCAGCGATTCGAAACATTGCTAAGTATGTTTATTCTTATTCGAACACCACATATTTAATGTGTAACAACTGATTCTGTCTAGTGTGAAAATTAGAAACGCTAGGTCTAATAAACATTGTTAACTAAAATCAACAACGAGACAATAAAACCAAAAGGTTGGAGTGTAATTGATACAGTAATTTATTCAGATGAAAGCTATAAATTATCACTAGCTCAATGCTTCTTCCTGATGTTCTTCTGTTAATGTATTACACTATATTTGCAAGCAAAATGAATATGTATCACGTCCATATTAGAACATGGTTTATAAAATCAAAGTTATAACCAATCAGAAGAAAAAGTGCTTGTCTTGGTGGATATTTCTGTGTAAAACCGTTTATTTTTTAGTTTTAGAAGCTTGCCAAGAATGTTGTCACTTTCACTGTTAAAATTACAATCTAATAAAAGGGAATTATTCAGTTCATACCAATCTCAGTATATATCACCACTACACCAAACACTTTATTTTTGCACTCGACGCGCGTTTCGCTAACCATGTTAGCTTCATCAGGAGCGATGATTGACTAAAGCTAAACTACAAATCTACCCTATTTATACTTAGCCTAACCCTTGAATTACTCAAGCGGAACTAATGACATAGGCAAGGCCATCAATTCCGGTCAAGTAACCAGTAGAGGGGACTATAAGGAATAGGCCCTCTGTCTTTATTTAAACTACTTTTACATTTTATGATTTCCATACTTTCGTATGCGTTTAACAATCTCCTATCAGATACATTTTTTTATCAATCTTAGATTATCTAATGTTACAGTATGATCAGCTTCAAGGGCATGTTCGGCAATGCTAGACTTTTCTGTTCTATTGTATTTTAAGTATGCTAAATGCTCTTTAAATCGTGTTTTAATTGACCTTTTAGTTTGTCCAACATACTTTTTGTCACAATCATTACAACTAATTTCATAAATTCCACTTTTCTCACAATTAGGACTCTTATCTTTGGGATTTCCTAAGATATTCCTCAGATTGTCTGATGACTTATAGACTAAGGTGAGGCCTACCTTATTAAATACCTTATTGAGTCCCCTTGCTATATTTCGGATTATATGGTATGGAGACATACTTGGTGTTATTATCTTCGCGTGTAAAAAAGGTGGAATTCTGAATATTAAACCTAAACTTATGTCTATTTATTAGCTTATTTACTAAGTCGTCGTCATAACCTTTAACTCTAGTTATATTTCTAATACGATTCCTTTCTTTATTAAAGTTTACTCTATTCAGAGGGAAAGTGATTAAACGATGAACTAAAAAATGTAATCAGGCTAATTTATGTTGTTTGCAATGAAATGAATCATTAGGAATATATCTATCTGTTACTGTGTCCTTCCTATAGATATCCAATTCTAATCTATTATTATTTTTAATAATTAAAATATCTAGAAAAGGCAATTATCCTTTGTTCTCAACTTCGTAAGTGAATTTAATGGAATCATACCGGCTATTTAATTTAGAAACAAAATCATCAATATTTGCTTTATTTGTATCAAAAATCGCGAAAATATCATCCACATACCTATACCATACCCTTGGGAAATATTCGAATTCTTGACTGGCTTCGATTTCAAACTTACTCATGAATAAATTGGCTATGAAAGGTGATAAGCATAAGTATTGGAAATAATTTTTGTTCCATACAAAGTTTAGATAATGTTAAGTATTCACGAATAATTTCCTCTTCAAAGTCATTCATTCTAAGTAATTCTTCGAGATATTGTAAAGTTTGTGGAATTGGCACACTTGGGAACAAAGAACTAACATCAAAAGAAATTAAGACTTCACCTTCATTAAGAACTAGATTTTTTTGTTTTATTAATGAATTCTAACGAATTCTTCACTGCGAAAGTATTTAATGGTAACTTCTCAAGTTCTTTTGATAACCATTTGGATATTAAATATGTGGGTGATCCGACCGATGAAACAATGGGTCGCATTGCTTTTCCAGGTTTGTGAATTTTGGGTAAGCAATACAATTTTGGTATGGTCGGATTACTCACATTTAATTTAAATTTTAGCGAGTCGGAGACAAGGTTCTTACATTTTTTTAAAGAATTTTTTAACCTCTGATATCATTCTCGGTAATGGATTTCTTGTTACTTTTTCATAAGGGCCAGATTCGATAAGATTATCTACGCGTTTCATTGCAAACAACATAAATTAGCCTCATTACATTTTTTAGTTCATCGTTTAATCACTTTCTCTCTGAATAGAGTAAACTTTAATAAAGAAAGGAATCGTATTAGAAATATAACTAGAGTTAATGGTTATGACGACGACTTAGTAAATAAGCTAATAAATAGACATAAGTTTAGGTTTAATATTCAGAATTCCACCTTTTTTACACGCGAAGAAAATAACACCAAGTATGTCTCCATACCATATAATCCGAAATATAGCAAGGGACTCCATAAGGTATTTAATAAGGTAGGCCTCACCTTAGTCTATAAGTCATCAGACAATCTGAGGAATATCTTAGGAAATCCCAAAGATAAGATTCCTAATTGTGAGAAAAGTGGAATTTATGAAATTAGTTGTAATGATTGTGACAAAAAGTATGTTGGGGGCAAACTAAAAGGTCAATTAAAACACGATTTAAAGAGCATTTAGCATACTTAAAATACAATAGAACAGAAAAGTCTAGCATTGCCGAACATGCCCTTGAAGCTGATCATACTGTAACATTAGATAATCTAAGATTGATAAAAAATGTATCTGATAGGCGATTGTTAAACGCATACGAAAGTATGGAAATCATAAAATGTAAAAGTAGTTTAAATAAAGACAGAGGGCCTATTCCTTATAGTCCCCTCTACTGGTTACTTGACCGGAATTGATGGCCTTGCCTATGTCATTAGTTCCGCTTGAGTAATTCAAGAGTTAGGCTAAGTATAAATAGGGTAGATTTGTAGTTTAGCTTTAGTCATCGCTCCTGATGAAGCTAACATGGTTAGCGAACCGCGCGTCGAGTGCAAAAATAAAGTGTTTGGTGTAGTGGTGATATATACTGAGTAGTATCATTGTGCCAAAGATTCCACATTCCCAACTCAGTTCATACCAAGACAAATATACAGTTACATGTCCAGTGCAAACAAAAGGTATTGTTTTTACTTTATAAATATAATTGTTATAAAAAAAGATAAAATAGTTGGCTCTAATTTATTTATTGTAAACAAATGTCATTGTTTTTGCATTATAAATATAACAGTTATAAACACATAAAATAGTTGGCCTTAACTATTTTTTTTATTCGCTAATAGTGGTAGAACAGTTATCTGGAAACTAAATACAGCCTTGGCCAAAAGTATTAGGCACCCTACAATTTGCTTCATTTCTTGTGTTTGAGGGTAAAAAATTAAATTCGTATGTTTTGTAAAACTGTATATTGAGGTAAAATTATGAAATAACTTAATATTTGGTGTGTCCCCGCCCTTAGCTTTAATTACAGCAGCAATTCTTTGGGGTATGCTGCGTACAAGCCTAGTACATTCAGTTGTACTTATGGCATCCCACTCATCCATAAAAGCGCTTTTTTAGCGCTCCTTTTGATGTTATGCTATGCTCTCGTATCTTGCGCTTCAGAATACCCCAAAGATGCTCGATAGGGTTTAGATCTGGAGACTGCGCCGGCCAATCCAACAAGAAAATGTTATTGTCTCTAAAACCAGCGCATCGTAGCCGCTGAATTATAACAAGGTGCATTATCTTGCTGGAATTTGATGTCGTTTAAATTAGTGTCGCCAGAAATGCGCGTTAGCGAAGGCATCAGTACAGTTTTCTAGTACATTTATGTACTTTTGGCTGTTCATGCGGCCTTCACAAACGAACATTTCGCCGACACCTTTAGCAGCCATGCAGCCCCAGATCATAATGCTGCCTCCTCTGTATTTTACAGTAGTACCACGCAATCTGGATGGTATTCCTCGCCGACACGCCGCCTCACGAATAACACACCTGACGTTCCGAATAGCTGTAAGAATAGAAAAAAATACTCAATTAAAAAAATTAGTTATTATTTTGACTAAAACGGATTAAAAAAGAGTAATTGTATGTAGTTATTTGTTAAAATAAATCATATACAAATTTACCTCAAAGTCGGATTCGTCGGACCAGACAACATTCGCTAAAATGTTGGTGCTTCAGAGTCCAATCTAAGCGTTTCTTTCTATTGGTCTCTGAAAGTTAAGGCTTCTTTCTAGCTTTGCACTCTCTTAATCCAGCTTCTGTCAGTCTTCTCCTTGCCGTTCGAGAACTAATCGGCACCCCGATCTCTTCCGACAGAGTTGTAGCGAGCTCAGATATGATCTTTAATAGACTTGCGGATGAGTTTTCTGTCCTGTCGCTCATTAGTCTTACGTTTTCTACCCGTTCTCATTTTGTTGGCTTTGGAGCCAGTCCCACAAACCTTTTAATAGCACATTGCACTGCGCACCGAGCACATTTCACTAATTTGGCTATTTCTACTTGGGACTTGCCTTGTTCATGTAGGGTTTGAATTTTAATTTGTTTTTTGATACCAAGCTCACTTTTCTTAGGCATTTCTCAAATATAAGAATATCCAGTTCACAAACAAAACACGCACGGAAGCTTCTTTATACTACAAGTAGTAAAAAAAAACATTAAAATATTTTTCAAAAAACCTCATTATCGCAATTTTGTGGGCCAGGTGTTTTTATGGACCTGTAAAAGAGATTGTCTATTGTTTAAGTTAGCTTTTGACAGCGCCGCCTATAGTATTGTTAAAACAATGAGTCCTTTTTTTTAAATACTTTATGAGTTTTCACGTGTTTATTAGGGGTGCCTAATACTTTTGGCCAAGGCTGTATTATCTTCTGCACTAAGCTGGGCCCAAAATTAATCCTTCGAAATATCTAAATATCCCAACAACCTTAATCGCGACACTGGTCTTTCCCTCTCACCAACTGGGAACAGATTCTCCATGAAGTTACGCCCTTCTTTTCCAACCCCGATCCACTAATATAAAAGGCGCGTGCAACCGAAATTAAATTACTTTCTTGGTATATTCCAAAGAAGTCAGTT
>CM032454.1:199445425-199467585 GCA_019049505.1 Pachyrhynchus sulphureomaculatus
CCTAATATTTTACAAAAGTAGATAACAATTTTTTTTTTTTTTTGGTCAAAAATGTGCTTATTTTACTTTAAAAATAACGAAAACAAAACAAATTAAAGTCGCTGAAAATATTTCGAAAACCACTTAAAACAATATAGACATCAGTTTTCCGGATCGACAATATGCAAACATGTGTTTCCCGAGTCACGGTTTTCACAATTTTAAGTCGCTTTCTTTTCGAAAAATAACCGTTATTGCGGTATATCGGGTTTAACTGCCCCTTTGGAAAACATAACGTGCGGTTCAGTAATAATTTATAAAGTAAATAGAGTTTTAAAACATTCATGTGTATTTTAAGAAAACGCTTTTTGGGTGTAAGGAACTTCTGTTCTAAGAATATAACATTATTGTTCTTAACACGGAAATATAACTGTATTATAAATTGTAGGCTTTAAGTTTGAATTTCTTGTCTTTATGCTGTATCCCCTTAGTTTTTTGATGTCGACAGACCATCAGGTTTGTGGGCATTGTGTGGCTCAAACTCAGCTTATTGATGAACCAACACGGATCCCTGATCGAGACGGGGAGTTCGCCAGTCTTCTTGATCTGTTTTTAACCACCAATTCGGAGATTTACACGGTCACCGTAAACACGCCGTTAGGTTCTTCCGACTATAAACTGCTTTCGACATCGAGTATCCTGTAAATCAGCGACAGGGTGGCGCCTATTCCGCGCAAGATTTGGCACTACAGATCTGCTAAATGGGAAGATCTCATGGAATATTTTCGAACTTTCCCTTGGACGGACGTTTGTTTTCGATCCGATAACCCACCTGACTGCGCCAGGGAGGTCTCCGATGTTATTTTGGCTAGTATGGAAGCTTGCATCCCTTCTTCGAAGAAATGCCCCTCCAACGGCAAGCCTTGGTTTGACCGAAAATGCAAAGAAGCTGTTGCTTCTAAACATATTACCTACCGACAATGGCGTGAAAATCCTAACACCATAAATCGTAACACATTTCCAAGTAAAAACACCACCTACTATTCCCATATTGCAGTCAGAAATGCCCGATGTTGTTTTCAGATAGCGTATCATAAAGCGTATTTTAATGAAGCTAGACACCAAAAAGTCTTCTGGCGCTGACGGAATACCTACCATAGTTCTCAAAAACTGTGCAAGGGAACTAACACCAGTTTTCTGTAGATTTTTTAACCTATTCTACAGAAAGGGAATTTTTCCGTTCTGCTGGAAATGTGCCACGGTTCAACCGATACCTAAAAAAGGCAAGAAGACCTTGCTAAATAACTACGGACCAGTCGCACTGCTTTTAATAATATCGAAAGTCATGGAAAAGGTTATCAATCAGCATCTTCTAAAATATCTTGAACGATTCAATATTATTAGCGATCACCAATATGGTTTTCGTAAACACAGATCAACAGTGAGATCTTTCTGACTTATGTAACACATGTTTGGAACAAAGTAATTGAACACTTGAGAGAATCTCGAGCGGTTTTGCTCTTGACATATCCAAGGCATTCGACCGTGTTTGGCACGATGGACTGTTGGCTAAGCTACGCTCTTGTGGTATGTCTGAAAGGTTCTGTTTGTGGCTCTGATGTTTCCTCAGAGCGTTCTTTACGAGTGGCGGGCGACGGATTTTTTTCTAATACCTTCACTATCAAACGCCGGTGTGCCCCAGGGCTCCATACTGTCTCCTACTCTCTTTCTCATTTACATTAACGATCTGCTGGAAAAGACCGGGAATCCAATCTACACCTTTGCAGATGACAGTACGCTTGCCTCTTTATTCACCTTGAACGCTCGGACATCGGCTGCTCAGGCGAATATCCGCAGACAGCAGGAGGTCGTTCAACTTAAAGACCTGGAAGAAATTCTATCTTGGGGTGACAGTAACCAAGTGAATTTAGCGCTACAAAAACCCAGGCGGCAGTTTTTTCTAAAAAAAGTTGAAGTTGTTGAACCCGACATGATTATGTCGGGGCACTCCATTCCCCTAAGCATCGTCGCTCAATTTGTTGGGCGTTAGTTTGGGAGCAAATATGTCCTGGCATGAACATGTTGCAGGCATAACAATGAGAGCTTCTCAAAACAATTTACAGTTGATAATTCTGTGGCTCCATCAAAAAAAATTAGAGTATCTAGCGAGAGTATCTAGTGACTCTTCCAGCTCCTCTTCAATCCACTCACTCTCTCGGATACATCAATTATCTTGGAACTTTTTCGAAGTTCTTCATTAGTCAGCCTATCCCTCAATCATACACCCAACATCCTCCTTTCTATTGCTCTGGTAATACGCATTAATCAAATCTGTTAACTTTTAATCTGTTTGGAACATTGAAAAGGAAGATGTTCTGCAATTTGCCCAACGCTGACCGAGCTAATGATATTTTCCTTGATACATCTTCTCTCAAGTTTTCTTTAGATATAACTATTTTTTGTCCAAAATATATGTATGAATCTGTTCTTGTGATTTTCTCGTTTTTAACGTTCAATATTGCTTCTTTAACGCAGTTATTGTCATTTTGTCATGAACATGGTTTCCTGTTCCTGAAATATCTTAAATTCAAATATCTCTAATTCTCTCAACATAATTATTAGGTAAATTCCTTACTTAGGCTAAATTAGTTAGGTCCCAATCATATCTTAAGATCCAATTTGTACAGTCTGTCCATCTTCTTTCCTTTCTTCTTCATCTAGTCATTCTTTATCCTTTGGATATAGGCCTCTTCATATTCTTCCATAGATTCCCGTTTTGAGCAATTTGATACCAATTGAGCCCGTTGATTTTTTTAGTATCTTAATACCAACGTTGTTGAGGTCTGCCAGTACTTCTTTTTTCCCCACGGTCTCCATCTGGTCATTTTTCCTCTCTAGTTTATCAGTATTTCTGGCTACATGGCCAACCCAGTTTCACTTGAAGGAAGATAACTTTCCGTGTCAGAACCAAGTTTCTCTACCATATGTTGTTACTGGTAGAATGCATTCGTTATATACTTCACTTTTAACTTTTAAAGGTAGCTTGAACTGAAAGACTTGCTTCATTTTACCATAAGCCGTCCATCCCAGAGGTATCCTTCGATTTACTTCCAGTTACTTCACGATATATACGAATCAACCCCTCTAATATCCTCCCTCACCCCTTTCCTTATATGTTTTACTATAAATATTAAAGCATAATATTTAATTGTTATTTTAACAAAAAACAGGAAGAGTTACTATTAAAAGATAAAATTTATCGACCCTTTTCCCTCTCGGTTTTAACCTTCACATTAGGTAATATCTACGCACCAAATTTGAAATTGATATCTCATTTCATTCGAGGGTTATCTGCTAACAGGCCGAGAGCCAGTTTGGATTAACGCATTGAGTGACTATGTGTTCCGTGATCTAAAAACCGTAAAACGTGAAAAAAAAAGCAAAAATCTCATGAATTTTTTTCATGAATACAATACTTTGGCAAGGAAAATAAAAAGAGACAAGTGACCCTTGATAGCATTCCTTATCCCTTATGAAAACGCCAAATGTATTCTCTAATGACTTGAGATCCAGTAGTGGTAGGTTCTCCAACTTTCCCATATTATAAATTGCTTTTTCTGTAATTTTTCCGCATTATCTCCAATTATTTCGCCTTATCTACCATAATCTCGAATTCTCCCGTAATACAGGGGTCTTATATCTCTTTATCTATTATTATTCCGACCATTCTCCAAATATTTCTCCTTATCTCCCAGAATCTCCAACTTTCCCATATTGATAAAGGCATATATATTGCTAAAATCTATGATTATTCCGCATTATCTCTCATAATCTCGAATTCTCCTGTAATACAGGGGCTTATATCTCTTTTCTATCATTATTCCGGCTATTCTCCAAATATTTCTCCTTATCTCCCAGGATCTCCAACTTTCCCATATTATAAAGGCTTATGTATTGATTTTTCTGTCATTTTTCCGCATTTATCTCCAATTATTTCGCCTTATCTCCCATAATCTCGAATTCTCCCGTAATACAGGGGCTTATATCTCTTTATCTATCATTATTCAAGCTATTCTCCAAATATTTATCCTTATCTCCCAGGATCTCCAACTTTCCCATATTATAAAGGCTTATATATTGCTTTTTCTGTCATTTTTTCCGCATTATCTCTAATTATTTCGCCTTATCTACCATAATCTCGAATTCTCCCGTAATACACGGGCTTATATCTCTTTATCTATCATTATTCCGGCCATTCTCCAAACATTTTCTCCTTATCTCCCAGAATCTCCAACTTTCCCATATTATAAAGGCATATATATTGCTAAATCTAACATTATTCCGCATTTATCTCCAATTATTTTTCGACTTATCTCGCATAATCTCGAATTCTCCTGTAATACAGGGGCTTATATCTCTTTATCTATCATTATTCCGGCTATTCTCCAAATATTTTTCCTTATCTCCCAGGATCTCCAACTTTCCCATATTATAAATTCTTACATATTGCTTTTTCTGTCATTTTTTCCGCATTATCTCCAATTATTTCGCCTTATCTACCATAATCTCGAATTCTCCCGTAATACAGGGGCTTATATCTCTTTATCTATCATTATTCCGGCCATTCTCCAAATATTTCTCCTTTATCTCCAGAATCTCCAACTTTCCCATATTGAAGACTAACTGCGCTTCTACATCGGATCTATCCCCTAGACAGAGGTGTCAAACTCAATTTTGCAGAGGGCCATATATTAAATTTAGAATGTGTAGGCGGGCCAGATTCAAATAAAAAAAATGTACTGAATTATTATAACATTTTATTTATTTAATTATATAGTATATAATATACGTAGAGGAATCGAGTGAAGTCTAAAAGCTCTAAAAAACATGATTCTTGGGGGCCGGATGCGGCCCGCGGGCCGTATCTTTGACATCCCTGCCCTAGAGTCTATTTTCGTTGGTAGAGAGATAGATACGGGTGAGAACGGGCGAAAACGATGCCCTCAGAATGAAAATAAAATTTCTTCGCTATTACAGATATATTGATTTAGATGCGTGCCCATCAACTTAATTTGAAAACACTTGAAAGTATAACAAAGAGAAGTAATAAAATTAAACAGATTTACAATTCCAAATGTCTTCCTATCTTATTTTTATTTTGATTGCTTCTTTATAAAACACATTAAACATCGAAGCTTCTCACACAATACCCCCTTTGTCTTTGAAACATTACCTTACACCATTTTTTATGACATAGAGCACTAAAAGAATCCACAGATGTTTCATTTAAGTATGTGTTACACTATCATATCTTGTGTCGAGTGTGGTTTAAGGAATTTGGCTGGAGACGCTTTCGACGAGGAGTAACTAAAATATTGAATTGCTCGGACAGGATCGACAAGGAAAATTAGGGAGCATCCTTAATTTTAAGATCACAGCGAAGAAAGTAAGAAGAGAAAAACATTATAAACTATAGGTGTCACATTAAATTTTCCGATAGAAAAAAAAAGAATATTCTAAAAAACTAGAAAGTTTAAAAGAGCTCGAAATGTTCAATTTTTTAATAAATTTAAGGCAGGGCATGTGACTAGTTTTTTGATTAAAGATTGTAGCATTACATTTTCTGAACCACTTGCCATTTCGGGTTAATTTGGCATTTCATTCATTTGTTTGTGGCTCTCGTGTTTTTTCAGAGAGCGTTCTTTATGAGTGGCAGTTGACATTTTTAACAATGATTTGTTTTTATCCAGATTTAATTTTCACATTTATTTTCTTTAACAAATTTCCTCATTCCGCGTAGAAACTTTATTCACTTCTTTATTGTTAGCTCAAGATCACCACTAAACAGACCACTTCATGATGAAACATTAATTTTAAAAAAATTAGGAATTTACCTTGTTGAAATAATCAAAAAATGTATTTAATGATTAAAAAAACGACAATCCTCTCCTTTAAAATTACATCAAAAAAATGTATTCTCTTTGCTAACGAAATACGTGTGTATATTAAATAATATAATTCAAGTGTGGAATAAACAGACTAAAACATTGTCGGATATGCTAAGAAAAACCTTTTTATGGGTAAATGAAAATAATTCTTTTTATAATGTGTGGCTAGATTATTATTTTTGCGATATTTAATATTATTTATTATGAAGTTGAAAGTTGAAAAATATGCTTTTCGTGATCTAAAACCTAAAAACCAGAAGAAAATAAAAACTTCGGAGTGTAATTTTTTACTAATACAATACTTCCTGTTAACAGGGAAAGTAAATACACTCCTGGACAAAATTAACGCAACAATCTGAAAATTAATTTATCTTTTTCTTATGTCAGTTTTAAAGTTTATCGAGTATTTGAATAGTAGGCTATGCATATTTTGTTTCGTTGTTTATGACCGAAATCAAAACAATTCGTTTAGATTTACAGTTTTAAAGAATCATTTAGAAGATAAACAATTTTCTGTAATAAAGCGATAGATTTTCTTTAAAAGTAAGCTTATAAGTTGTTCCCTTTTTCAAAGTAATACGTTTTTTGTGTAGTAGACTGTTTTATTTTTGACCCCAAAGGATTAGAAAAATGAATCGAAACAAGGAATTTAACTAAACATGAGGTACTGCGAGCCTCAGTTTTATTGGACGAGGGATATTGTCAGAGTTATGTTGCAATTTGTTAGGCAGACATCGTTCCACAACAAGTCGTATGGTAAGACACTTGAATGAAGTAGGAACTTATTCTAGAAGGCTAGGGCAAGGGCGAAAACGATGCACTAGTGACCTAGATGAACGTTTTATAAGACAATATGCTTTAAGAAACAGGACTCTCACTACTAGTTCTATAATAAGAAACGAACTCGAAACTGTTCGCAATGTCACAATTTCTTCTAAAACAGTTAGAAGACGGTTAAATGAAGATGGATTAAACAGTAGGAGACCAGCCACTGCGCCCTTGCTTACTAGAGAGAACAGAGTTGCCAGGTTACGTTTTGCTTGAAATCACGAAAACTGGTCTGTGGATCATTGGAAACAAGTTTTCTTCACAGATGAAACTAGGGTTACTTTAAAAACATCCAGATGGTCGTGAGCGAGTATGGCGAAGACCAGGAGAGAGGTTTGCTCCTTGCAATATCTCTGCAAGGATTCCATTCGGCGGTGGCTCTGTTATGTTCTGGGGTGGCATCCGCTTTGATGCTCGCACAGAGTTAGTTCCTGTCGAGTCCTGTACGAGATCCATGAATGCTGACTACTATCTTGAGAATATTGTAATAGAACATGTGATGCCTTTCGGTCATTTTGTGGGGCCCAATTTCCTGTTTAAGCAAGACAACGCTCGACCTCACGTGGCTAGGGAGGTACTCGATTATCTTAATCAAGTTGATATACCGATTATGCAATGGCCACCAAAAAGCCCGGATCTGAATTCGATAGAAGATGTATGGGATCATCTTAAGAAAAATGTGAAACGTCATATACCTGCACCTAGAAAACCTGAGGGAACTTGAAAATGCAGTTATCACAGAATAGGAGCAAATTCCTCAAGAATTTTATCCAAAATTTAATTAGAAGCATGCCTAGGCGCATAAACGCTGTCATCCGAAGTAGAGGAGGCAACACACGCTACTAGTGTCCTAGTTACACCATTAATTTTGCTACTAGTGTCCCAGTTTATTTTCTTCATTATTACATAATTTCAACGATTTTGTTATTAGGTCTTAAGAATAATTTTAAATTCGAATCTTATAGAGAAATTTGGTAGCTAATTCACTTTTAAAGTATCCGAATAAGTTTTTTTCTACCTTTTAGTGTAACCAGTGTTCATAAAAAATTATTAAAATTAATTCATTATAGAGATTTGTATGATTTAATATATTGTTGCGTTAATTTTGTCCAGGAGTGTACAATAATTTACATGCTGTTTGATAAGTTCATTTCCGCCAATTTAACCGTTTGCATTTCCAAAACTTGTTCTATATTCAACTCCACGTTCAACTCTTATCGTGATTTTAAAGCAGGAAGATCGTAGATCTTATGACTACCATAGTGACAGATTCGCAAAATAAATGACAAGTTACCTTGTTGAAAGTTCTCTTGCCGTGTGTCGTGTGGGTTTTAAAAAGATTTTAGAGGTAAATTTTATGTTTCTAGTTGAACGTGTCTAGTACTTTGAAGTTTTATAGACTAATAGGTCTATTTCTGAGCGGATTTCATTATTTAATGTAATTCTGAGAAGTTCCATATCTTTACGACTCTCGAACCGCAACCTTTTAATATGGCCTCCGAAATTCAAAGTAAGTGTAATATATGTAAACACGTCGTAAAATATGTAATGGTCAATAAATATAGAGAGCGAATCAAAGTCGGAAATTTAGTTCCACAACATAACTGGATAAATTTCCAGGCGAAGGTCTTTTTGCAATAGTAAAGAGTTTCTTAATTTAACGTTCTTTGATGATGTTTCCTCCTTAATAGTTGTTTATTTCTTTTTTGCTTTTTGTTAATAATAGTATTAATAATTTCCAGTCATTCTTGTAGGATGCGTTTCGTTTCTTTTTTAGTTTATTATTGTATTAGTACTACATATATACACTGGTGAGCAAAAAATCGACACAAACTATTTGGCTTCATTTAACACGAATCCTTAGTGTTCGTATACTTTTGCGGATTTTAGTATCATTTGAAAACTCATTCTATTCTCTTTCTAATGATGCCAATCGCATAACATACGAGGCTGGTTTGAAAAGTCCGTGCAAAAATAAAAACTACTTATGTGTTTGGGGTAAACCTTTTTTATTTTTCGACATAGTCTCCAACTTCGTCCAACGATGTTCTAGTTTGTTGATCCCTTCCGAATAATAGGATTTGTCCAAGTCTGCAAAATATCCATTAGTGTCTGCAATCACCTCCTCGTTTGAATAAAATCTTTGTCCCGCCAGCCATTTCTTCAAATTGGGGAACAAATACTAGTCCGAGGGAGCCAAGTCTGGAGAATAGGGGAGATGTGAAACGAGTTGGAATCCTATTTCCATTAATTTTGCGACCACAACTGCTGAGGTGTGTGCTGGTGCGTTGTCGTGATGGAAAAGGACTTTCTCGTGGGCCAATCGCGGGCGTTTTTTTTTCTTGCAGCTCGGTTTTCAAACGGTCCAATAACGATGAATAATATTCACCTGTAATAGTTTTACCCTTTTCCAGATAGTCGATTAGGATTATCCCTTGCGAATCCCAAAAGACAGTCGCTAACCTTTCCGGCCGAAGGAACGGTCTTCGCCTTTTTGGTGCAGATTCCCCCTTGGTAACCCATTGTTTAGATTGTTGTTTGGTCTCAGGAGTACAGTAATGTATCCATGTTTCATCCACAGTGACGAAACGATGCTTAAAGTCCTCCGGATTCTTCTGGAACAGCTGCAAACCATCCTTGTAACACTTCACACGATTCCGTTTTTGGGTCAAGCGTGAGCAATCGCGGCACCCATCTTGCGGATAGCTTTCTCATATCCAAATGTTTATGCAAAATATTATGTACCGGTTCAGTCGAGATGCCCACAGCAATCTCACGCACCTTAACTCTTCTGTCATCCATCACCATATCATGGATTTGATCACTGATTTCTGGAGTCGTAACCTCCACAGGCCGTCCAGAACGTTCAGCGTCACTTGTGCCCATATGGCCAGTCCGAAAATTTTGAAACCACTTATAAACTGTTCTAATCGAAGGTGCAGAGTCACCCTAATGTTTATCAAGCTTCTCTTTAGTCTCCTGAGGCGTTTTGCCTTTCATAATGTAATGTTTAATCACCACACGAAATTCTTTTTCGTCCATTTCTTGAAAATCACTCGACTTCCTTGATTCACACGAATGCCAAAACACAAAGAAATAGACCAATATGGCTGAAACTTCATTCAAGAGATGCTACTAACTAAACATGACCTCGATACGACGACGCGCCGGTGATGCCATCTCTCGGACTTTGCACGGACTTTTCAAACCCGCCTCGTACTTCATACTTATTACTTAACCAGTAATGATCGAAAGGGGTAACAAGGAGAACAAAGATTGCAAATAGGAGAAAGAGAAAGGAAAAATTAAACAAATTTTAAGTTAACGATTAAATTTGCTGATAAACCCCAAAATCAATATTTCAAAAGTATTTTTTATTTTTTAAATTCCCGTACTTAAAACACAGGTAACTATTGTTAGTATAAAATATTAATAAGTAATTTTACAGTTAACAATAACATTACTGTTTTAACTATAAAATAACCTATAAGTAAATTAAATTTGGTTAGTCCGGTAAAATCAAATATATTTATCTACGGTTCCTTGTTATGAATCGAATGCCAGTTTTTTAGAAATTCAAATTTTCTATAGTTCAAATTTTTTTTGTAAACTAAGGATAAACAGTTAACGTTATATCACCTGTTTTGTGTGAAAAGTGTTTTTATTCTCTTGTTTTGTTGAATCTACACCGTGTTCGCTTATTATCGAATATTTTTTAAAAATGTTATCAATTGTAGAAGTTTATAACAGATAATGACAACTTAGATACACCGAATGGTTGAGTCGATAATGTAACTAAAATAAAAAATTTAAATAATTTCTTTAATAATAACCGATCACGTGCAAGGTGAACTTGCTCAATTAGTGTCCGTACGTTGATTCGTTTTATCATAAAAATTTTTGTTACGGCGGTTTAAAATGATCAGTGACTTCACAAAACCCATCCCAAATGCGTTTTCAACAAAGTTTGTTTCCGATCTTTACTGAAAACTGATGACCTTGAAATCTTTTTTAATGTACCAGATGAATTATTAAAGGTAATGCATTCATGATAAATTTCGTTCGATCTACACCCTGTGGAGAATATTCCAGAATTTTTTCCAAATTTTTTGATCAGTACTTTTGGAGATAAGGCAGCGATTTTTCGCGGCTTTTTAAAAATAACGCAAAGAAAAGTGTGCGCAAGTATTTCATTACATACATTTTTGAGCTCATGTTTTTACAAGTTTTCATTTGACACTCCACTCGATGACTTGGTAAAAAAAATTTTCGCTTCCGATTTAACCCCCCAAAACCTTCCCTTAAGACAAAATTTAACTTTCAAAACTACACAGCTCTGAGCAGGCCATCAGTTCCTATATTAGTACCAAATTTCAACTTTCTATGTCGAATAGCTTCGGAGAAAATCGGGTGTGACAGACGGACAGACACCGAAGTTATAAGTACGGAACACTAAAAATGATGATTATTGGCCTTGGATAGAAAATTGTTTGTGTTCATAATTTTCTGTAGTGAATTACTCTTAAAAGGCTTGAAAAAAATTAGTTTTTTTCTGCACCATTAGACTTTTATAAATTTAAAATGCTGATAATTTCTTATTACATAAAATAACAAACTTGTGATGTCAAGCATTGCATACGTTGAAACTGTTACGGTTTTTATCAAAATCCGAATCAATTGTTCGCGACGCGTCCATTTATTGCAACCATTAACCTACATACTGAAATAAATCTTTTGGCTCGATTTATTATTTATAATGAGGTGGCGACATATATATATATATATATATATATATATATATATATATATATATATATATATATACAGTCGACACTCTATATAGTGAAAGACCAAAATGTTGACCGAAATTTCACTAGAGTTTTTCACTATATAAAGAGAAAATCCGTATATATTGCTATGTATGTAAGATATTCTCGGTCTTGAAAAAATTGGACTATAAAGAGTTTTTTCACTATATAGAGTTTCACTATAAACAGTGTCGACTGTATATATATATATATATATATATATATATATATATATATATATATATATATATATATATACATATATATATATATAAATACAGGGTCCCCCCATATGTAGAGAATAATGATTTCACAGCATTTATTAATCCGTGTATCACAAAAATGTTTAAATAAAAGTTATAGGGTATTATGACGTGCCCGTGCCGACGTTGACAGTAAAATGTTTTGAACTGTTCGAAGAAATTACGCCATCTTAAGTTTTTTTAAATGGGGAAGCGCTATATATTATTTTATTTTTAAGTCCTACTAGGAAGATATTATTTGTCTAACATACCATATGTCTAAATTGAACTGTTTTGGAATTATTGATATTTGAAATTAAGGAGGCCAAATTAAAAAAAAAAAAATTAGCTGGCTTGTGTCATACATTTACTGTCAGGTAACGAATTAACGCGTCAAAATATGATTTATTGACGAAAACGTTTATTGCTGCATTTTGTGAAACTGCAATTTGAGCGTAACATCATAATGGTACATTTAACAGAAACTGAAAGAATCACTTTGTTAATGATGGTTGGTTACGGAGACCGTAGGAAAACACAACAGAAAGTGTGTGATCTTTTTAACGCAGAATATCCGAATCGAGAACATATTATCCAGTCCGTAGTTAGCAAAACATTAAAACGATTTAGACAATCCGGTCATGTTAGGGATCGTTCTAAATCTGGACCTCCAAAAGTTAAAACAAGCGATGATAAAAAGTTAGATATTTTATTGGAAATTACAGAATATCCCCATATAGCCACTCGTCAGCTTTGCCTATAACATAAGTAAATGTACCTTAACTCGTATACCGAATGAAGAAACATTGCATCCATACAAACCTATTGTGTTGACGCCCTGAATTTTTCAAGGTCTTGATGGAACGAATCAATAATGATCCTAACCTAATTCATAATATTGTTTCTTCTTACGAGGCCACATTTTGTCTTAACGGAAGAGTATAACTACCGGTACTGTTCTACTGAGAATCCCCTACTGGATAATCGACACCCATTCTCAAAGACCACAAAGTATAAAGTTGTGGGCATGGATTTGTGGACGTCGTCACATTGGTCCCTTTTTATCGATGGACATCTTACAGGAGAGCGGTATTTACAGTTACTCCAAGAGCAAATTATTCCAACTTGTGCAGGTCTTTTCCCGATGAAAATAATTTGGATACCCCTAACGGGAGTCCCGACCTTACGCCACTCGATTTTTTTATGGGGTCATTTGAAAACCAAAGTTTACCGAAGTCGACCTGAAACTGTTAAAGATTTACAACAAAGAATTCAATATGAAGTAGCACAGATCACCCTGGATTCTTTGCAAAACTCTGTTCAGGCTGTTTTTGACAGATTGTGTCATTGCCTCTCTGTTAACGGTAGAAATTTTGAGCAACCTGGAGTATTTATTAATAGTTTTTTGTGTTTTTTTTTTTTAATTTTAAATTTCAAATGACTATAATTCCATAATGGTTCAATCTAGGCATATGGTATGTTAGATAAATAATATCTAGAATTTTTAGTAGGACTCAAAAATAAAATAATATACATGCAATTTACAGGGCTTTCCATTTAAAATAACCGGTCAAAGTCAAGTGCAAATTTTGTTACGGAGCACAGTGTGTCGCGTAGAACATGTTAAGTGGACAAAATTCATGTTATGATTTCCAGGAAATCTTATTTGCAAAACGTAAAAACAACACCACCAAACCCCGAATTCCGAGAAAAGGTTGTTTATCAAATTTGCAAGTGGCGAGTCATAAGCGTCAGAAGTCAGGTAATGAGTTTAATGCAGCTCTTTCAATCAATCAGTTGCAATTTAGCGACACTTTCGTGCACATCTTATAGTGACATATTGTAATATTGTGAAAGATTTTGTGATGAATATTAATATTGAGGGTAAGTACTATTTTTTAATGTATTTTTTTAATCAGAATCTATTAATTTGAATTTTTAGTATTTTTTTTTTAATAGCCTATATATTTTAGCGTGTTTAAAAAAAAAATATACAGACATTCACCTCTATCCGGGCTAGTTTTTAGATATTACACAGAAATAACTTTATTCTTCGTAAAAATACACATATTGTTTAGCACATTTCAGTACAACATGTTTTTTTTTCTTTTTTTCCAGAACACGTTTACTCTATTTCAAGGGTAGCCTTTTTTGAGGAGTGGTTGAAACACATGAAGAATGAAAAAAACTCGCGTGTATATGACTTTCTTTCTTTAAAATTTCACTTTGGTGACATTACTGAAAGCAGCCAAAAAGAAATAAAGTTGAAGATATCCAACTTGTCTAATAAGTTTGGTGCCAAATGGTTGGCTTCAGGAAAGTCGGAGGAGCGTTTTTTAATTAAAAATAAGAATTGGTTGGATGAAGCAGACATACAGTTTACTGCGAGTTCTTTTGCGCCACAACCTTCAACATCAAGTGAGAATGTGACTCCTGTAGGAAGACCTCGCAAAGATTTCGAGGAATCGTCGTTTAAGACGAAGAAACGTCGCGTCGTGGATCTCGTAGAATCCCGAAGTGTCAGTGAATTGGTGACTGCTGCCGAAATTGCTGTGCGTTCAGCAGGGCAAAGGAAAAAATTGCCAATGTGATTAGAGACATTAGTGAGAGCCCAGATAATATTATTAAGTCTAAAAATACCAGTTCCGTTAATCCTAGACAATTAAGTAGTGACGAAGCCTTAGCTTACTATATAGATTCTAAGTCAACAACGCATTCATGAAGGCGGGGCATAATGTGTTTCCGTCATATTTTAGTTTAAAAAAGTCCAAACAGGCCTGTTACCCTGCAGAGGAGCGCATTGCTATAACAGAAACTCGTGCTGAAATAAATTTGCAAGCCTTATTAAATAAAACAGTGGAACGTCTAGTATTAGCACAGAATGAAGTTATCAGCAGTGTGCTCCCAACAAGTTCATCGTTTACACTTGTTAGTAAATGGGATGTGATGGAAGTTCTGGGCACAGCACATACAAACAGAGATTTGAGAACACTGAATATACGGACGAGTTTCTTTTCGCATTTTCTTTAGTTCCCCTTAAGTTATATGATGGGTCCAAAATTATTTGGCAAAATCCTCGGCCTTCATCAACTTTGTATTGTCGCCCAATCAAATTTATATTTGCCAAAGAAACGAACGACTTCACGTTAGTGGAGACAAATAGATTGTGGGAAGAAGTTAATGCTCTTCTTCCAACACTTATCAACTTTGGTGATTGTCAAATCTCTGTAAAACACGAACTTTTGCTGACAATGACAGACGGAAAGGTGTGTAACGCCTTAACGGAAACTAGTTCATCCCAAAAGTGTTTCATCTGTGGCGCCACCCCCAAGACGATGAACGATGACCCCGCGATGTTTAACAGCAATCAAGAACATTTTGGCTTTGGTTTATTTACACTTCATGCTTGGATTCGTTGCTTCGAATGTCTTTTACATATCAGTTACAAGTTGAATATTAAGAAATGGCAGGCTAGAAGCAACGAAGACAAAGCAGATATCAAGGTTCGTTCCGAGGAAATCAAATTGAAATTTAAGAACGAGATAGGACTCATTGTAGATAAACCAAAGCCAGGATTTGGTTCTTCAAATGATGGAAATATAGCCCGTCGCTTTTTAAAGAATGCTGAGATGAGTGCTCAGATCACAGGGTTGGATGTTACAATTATAAAAAAGTTTGATGTTATTTTGAGAACATTGTCTTCTGGATTCGAGATAAACTTAGTTGAATTCAAAAAATTTTGTCTTGAAACCAGAAAACATTATCTTAGTCTCTATTCGTGATACTGTATGCCTGCTACTGTGCATAAAATATTAATTCACAGCACAGCATTGCTTCCAATTGGGCAGCTTTCCGAAGAGGCTCAAGAAGCACGGAACAAAGATTGCCGCAGATTTAAGGAGTACAACATCCGCAAGTGCTCGCGTGTTGCCACGAATAGAGACTTACTGTGCATGTTAATTATAACATCTGATCCTTTGATCAATAGCCTTCGAGAGATTCCCAAAAGAAAGCCGGAAAAAATATGTACAGATGTATTAAAGTTAATTGTAAGCCCTAGCATAGAAGAGTCAAGATTGGAATCGTCATCATATTGTCGCACAATGCCACAAAATGATGACGATTATATAGTAAACGACTCATCAGAAGACTCTGATGATGATTATTAGGTTCAGCTACTATTTTTAGTTATGTAGTGCTTGTACTAAGCATGTAAACCTTGACTTGTAAATTTTTCTTTATCAATAAATGAGTATTTTCATTTTACATATAATTACAGTCAGTGTCATTATGCTAAATTTATTACAGAGCATTTATAACATTTATTTTAAAATTAAACAAAAACAATTTTTGACTGGAATTTTCAAAAACAATTTTTTTTTTGAACCGAACGGCAAGAAATATGTACCTTAAAAAAATCAAAAACATTTTAAAATACCAACTACTTATGTATGTATAATGCACAAGTTACCTACCTGAAAGGCAGGTATTATTTGAGTTTATCCTTTTCGTGTCAATAAAACTAAGTAATATGGATTAATGGGTTATTTTTAATTGACAAATGCAATAAATGATTTTTCATCTGGTTATTATTAAAAATAATAATACAGTGTCTTTCATTTAGTTGGACATTCAAGTTTGTAGAAAAATTCGTGCACATACGCAGAATATTTTGTTTTTGTTATACAATGTTTTGTGCAGCTGGACAAAAAATACAGGTAAGCGAAATGCAGCTAAATGAAAGACACTGTATTATAATTTTTAATTCTAATAACCATATAAAATACCCTTGCCCTTTAGTTCCGTTATCTACCTGCTAAGCTGATGCAATCCGACCGCGATATGCAAGGGTGGCTGTATTACACAAATTTTATCGATATTGAGTACCTGCGGTAAATTGTGAATAAAACCCACATTTATTAACCGATTTTTCATGATTAATACGTTATTTTATTTTCCAGATACGCAGCTGTCAGAAAAAAAAATGTATAATATTTTGTTTTTCTTTTGTTATTGCGCTTTTTTACCGAAAAAAATAATGAATTTTTACACGAAAAAAATTTTTTTCTCTCCATTAATTTCTAAATAACTCCAAAACGATAAAGGATAGAATAAAATAATATTCAATCAACTTTAATAAAATTTTGTTACGCATTTTTTAATGTTTTATTTATAAAAATCTGACAAGTTGTTCCCGAGTTATCGTTAAATATGTCTGCGTAGCTGACTAATTTAGGGGAAAAAATTAGCCACGCCCATAAAAAAAAACCAACGCGATGAATTTTTTCTTAAAATAACTTAATATGCCTAGAATATACATAAACAATTGAAATAAGTGAAAAAATAATTTTGTTCAGCTGATCAGTGACTTTACAAAACACACCTTAAATGAGTTTTCAACAAAGTTTGTTTCCAATCTTTACTGAAAACTGATGACCTTGAAATTTTTGTTTTTTTTTATACCAAATAAAATTATTGACGATAATACACTCGTGATAATTTTCGTTTAATCTACACTCCGTGGAGAATATTCCAGAATTTTTTCAAAATTTTTTCGAGATAAGGCGGTGGGACAGCGATTTTTTAAAAATAATACAAAGAAAAGTGCGCGAAAGTATTACATTATATATATATATATATATATATATATATATATATATATATATATATATATTTTTACTCGTGTTTTCACAACCTTTCATTTGATACCACACTCTATGACCTAGTAAAAAATTTTTTTTTCAGTTCCAATTTCACCCCCCCAAAACTAACCCCTTAAGTCAAAATTTAACTTTCAAAACTACATGGCTCTGATGAAGCCATCAATTCCTATATTATTACCAAATTTCAACTTTCTTTGACAAATAATTTCGGAGAAAATCGGGTGTGACAGACGGACAGACAGACGGACAGACAGACGGACGGACAGACAGACGGACAGGCAGACGGATGGACAGACAGACGGACAGACAGAGGGACAGACAGACGGACAGACACCGAAGTCATCTTATAAGTGTTCCGTACGGAACACTAAAAAATCAAGATGGCATAATTTCTTCGAACTGACAGTTCAAAAACATTTTATTGTCAATATCAGCATGTGCGCCGTATAACATCCTATAACTTGCAAAATGTTGGTTTATATAAAAAGTGTTAAAAAAAAATTCGTTGACGTAATTGTAGATCACTCTTTAAAAAAAACGTAACTTTACAAGTAATCTACAGTTACGTCATAATACTAATTTGTGTCCTTCCCTTAATCTAACCCTGGTGTAAATGTTTTAAAATATCAAGAATTTTTAGTTATACAAAACCTCGCTCGCCTATAGCCAAGAAATTTGTTCATTTCAGCCTACTCATTGTTAAAAAATTGAATATCTAAATAATCCCGTACTCGACCCTTAAAATATGGTTACCATATTATTTGTCATACGTTTAATGTTATCACATTAACTTAAATTACCGAAAAAAACTAGCCTAAAAAGGCTTAACTTAAAAAAGTTGGAGATCGAAATTTTAATAAATAACACATTTTCGGTCTTTTTTTTTTGAAAAGTTAATTTTTACGTGCTTCGGAAGTAATGTGATTACCTGGTAATTTTTCTCCTTTGTTTAAGCAGAAAGTATTACCAAAGTTGATTCTCAAATAAAACTCGTAATAAAAAAATTTTCTCAATAGGTAGGGACTTTTAGAAAGACACTGTAAATATAATATCATTTTTATTAATAGTAATAAAAATTTAACTAATTTTTAAATTGTTTTTCCTGCAATAAAAATACTTCGACGTGAATCCGAAACCACACTAGTATCGCCGAAGCCCTCCTTTGCCATTTATTCTGCACATACGCTGCCAAAGGCAATTAACATTTATAAAACAAAATCCCTTATTGGGAGCTTAGAACACGTGTTCCGAAGATATTAAACAATTAATTAAGCGTAAAAAAAACATAAGCCAAACGAAGCTAAACCGAAGCTATCTGTTGTTTTTTTAATTGGCTAAGGGATTTTATATGGGTTTAAGTTTAGAAATTAATAGTCGTTGTTGTAAGTACGTATACAAAATCGAACAATTTTTAAATTATACTGCAGCGTTTATTTTTTACGATATGCATAGTGTGAATACTACCTTCATGGTTTAGGTATAAATAATATTTAAAATATAATATTTTGTCTCTTTTTATCCCAGTTTTATTTTGCAAGGGCCACGGTACAAATTTTAACGACAGCGTCGTTGTCACCTCGGGTATATATTTTTTTCTCAGTCCTTATTTTATATTTATGAGCTGATTTTCAAATTCTTCTAGGTACTTTTTCAAAAAATCCTGATAATAATCAAATTTTGTAAATGAAATTTTTAATTCTATCTTTTGTTTGATATTTTCAAGTAGTAAAAAATTTTGTTCAGATTTTGACTGTTTTTTTTTCCCCTTTAAGGCATTTTCGCTAAACTGCATTAGAGTTCAGACGGAAAATACGTAACACCATTTTCGCATTTAGAATATGTACGTGGTTCCTGATTTTCGTTAATTATTTATTTTTTGTCATTTAGAGTTCGAAAACAACGTGGCTGGTAATTCACCTTCATATACGAGGTATATCCACAAAGTAAGTTCCGTTTGGTTATATAAAAAAAACGTGTACAGATACAGAAAAAATATTTATTGTACAAAAATCTACAAATGTTAAACTAATTTTCTACATAGCTTCCGAAATTTTGTAGGTACTTGTTATAGCGTGGCACAAGTTTTTGTATGCCTTCTTCATAGAAGGTTGCCGCCTGTGTTTTCAACCATGTGGTAACATGTTCTTTCAGCTCGTCATCATCGTTGAAGTGTCGACCACCAAGGAAAGATTTTAGGTGTTAGAAGAGATGAAAGTCGCTAGAAGCGAGGTCCGAGCTGTACGGAGGATGATCAAACACGTCCCAGTCAAATTCCTGTAGGAGTTCTTTTGTCACGTTCGCAGTGTGAGGTCGGGCATTATCTTGGAAAAAAACAATACCTTTCGACAGTAATCCTCGGCGTTTGTTCTGTATTGCGCGGCGCAATTTCTTAATGGTCTCGCAGTAAACATGTGCATTGATTGTTTAGAATCGTGGTAAGAAATCAATCAGCAAATGCCTTTTCTGTCCCAAAAAACGGTGCACATGAGTTTTCGAGGTGTCAAGATTTGCTTAGGCTTAACTTTCGTTGGGGACGAAGTGTGCCTTCATTCCATTGATTGCCGTTTAGTTTCTGGGGTGTCCGTAAGATACCCAAGTTTCATCTCCCGTGACTATCCGAGAAAGAAAATCATCACCGTCTTCATTGTAGCGTGTCAAAAACTGAAGTGCACTGCCCGTCCGTTGTTTTTTGTGTTAGTAAGAATTTTGGGTACCCAACGTGAGCAAAGTTTTCGAAATTTCAGTTTTTCATTAACAATTTCATGAATTAGTAATCCTGAGATTTGCGGAAATTCCATAGCAAGAGCACTAATTGTAAACTTACGGTTTTGCTTAAGCTTCTCTTCAATTGCGGGAACCAGTTCATCAGTAACCAAAGACGGGCGTCCACATCGTTCTTCATCGTGCACTTGATCATGTCCTTCATTGAACTGTCTGACCCATCTTCTAACCCATTGAATTACTCATAGCAGTTTGTCCGTAAACCTCGCAGATTTGCCGATAAATTTCACTTGGTTTAACTTTCTTTGCATTTAGAAAACGAATCACAGATCTGATTTCACAAGCGGCGGCATTTTCAATTAAGGCTGACATCATAAAGAAGCATTACAAAGAACACGTCGGCAGCAGCGATCTGAAAATGTCGTACATTTCTTCTGCTTGAGTCAGAGTAGCTGCCACGCATGCTCGGAACTGCGATCGCAGCGCTGCCGCAGATAGAAATAGAAACGGAACTTACTTTGTGGATATACCTCGTAGATATCGAAGCTTGTCTGTTCCTTTGTTTTTATTTAATTTAAACTCGTTTATTCATAATCTTTGAACGAACCCTCATTGCCTGGACTTACGAGGATGAATTGAAAGGTCTTGTAAAAAGAAGGTAAATACCATTTTTTGTAAACACAAAAATTTAGGCTCCATCCGTTCAGCCCAATATATTTGGGATTGAGATTTCAATGTTCCCTCGGAAAACAATTGTTTCTTAAACTATCCTTACCTCTTCATTTGACGAAAATTTCGTCACCTCAAGCCAATTTTGAAGGGGCTCAATCTGGGGAATAGGGCTGTTGTGAAGCTATTTCGAAGCCTCAGCTCGTGCACTTTTGCAATTGTAGTCCAGTCGAGATAGACAAAAAAGTGAGCATTTGCAGAAATGCCGTTAAATGCAGACTTTTTCTTAAAAAAATGCAACAATTTTAAATATTGCCAAATTCAAACATTTTCGACGTTCTTAGTGGTTTTTTAAAGATTTCTCGCGTTCTATCCGACAGATTTAAAACATTCTACCGAAATTTGAAAGAAAACATCAAGACCTTTCATTTGAGGGCTTGAACGTTCAATTTGATCTAATAGAAACCGAGATATATTCGATTTTTCCACAAATTTTTTTTTTTTTTGAAAAAATTATTTTTTATAAACAAATTGGTATATCTTTGGATAGAAATAAGTTATTGACAAAAAATCCAACGGCTTCTCAGTACATATTCCTCTTGAAGATGAGTTAGTAAAGTTTGCGATTTTCCACATTTTTCATATAGATTTTCCTCTAATAAATTTTCCGAAAACGCACAAAAAAAACTGTTTACCTTTATCATTTTGCAAAAAATAATTTAACAATTTTTTTCCTCTTACCATTTAGGGTCAGGCTATCTTTTAGAGATACAGAGCTAACTTTTCCGCCCTATAAAAGTTTAATTTGACCCTATAGAAGTTGAGAAATTGACTATTGTTTTCGAATTTTTTAAATTTCCATAAAAGAAGTCACTTTTTGCATGTATCTTTCTTTATAAATTTGATCGAATTGTACAGTCCCTGGCCAAATTATTAGACGCACTGCAAGATTTCATGTAAAATATTAATTACCGAGTGATATTGTACCGTTTTATTATTTTAAATTGATTTGTTTTTTATTTTTAATTATCCAATCAATTACCTATTTAGTTGACATAAATAAAAACAGCATTAATTTAGAAAAGCATAAGTTTATTGAGTTTTAAAGAAAAGTGAAATTAATGTTAGTAAAAGTCAAGGGAGCTCCATCTTGCATGAAAGTGAATGGTTCCCCATTTGGAAACCATTCTCTGAGCTGCGGAATCAACCGATTTTGTAATACTTCTTTGTACTGATCTTGCCTCATTATTCCTTTGACGACGTACAGACGTCCAGTGCCCTTGCCGCTGATGACTGACCAAA
>CM032454.1:199467685-199510397 GCA_019049505.1 Pachyrhynchus sulphureomaculatus
CCAAGTAGCTCAATTTTATCACAAATAAAACTATCTCGAAACTTCTTGGCTTCCGGTCGGTTTTCCTCTTCTAGAAAAATGGCGATTTCATTTCTTAATTCATAAACACGTTGCAAACATTTCCCACGTGATAACCATCTTGCCTCGCAATAAAATAGTAAAGCTGAATGACCCATGTCTTTACAAAGTGCAGAAAAAATTCTAGATTTTAGGGGTCTCATTTTAATATAATTTACTACGGTTACAACTATAGTGAGCACAATATTCAGAGCAGGACTCATTTCTTTGGAAGCCAGAGCTTCTCTCTGTACAATGTGTCCACACACACAGTGGAGATTTTTGTTTCACAAGTGCTTGTACACTTTGAAAACTTCCAGACATTGAATGAGCACCATCGGTACATATTCCGACGCAATTTTTCCACTCCATATTTGCCTCGTTTATAAAATCATTTAGGACAGCAAATAATGCGAGTGATGTTGCTTTGAGTTCTATTGGTTTGCAGAAAAATAGTTCTTCTACTGCTGACATACCATCACAAAATCGAACGTAGGCAATGAAATGAGCATCTTTATTGATATCTGTTAGTGATGGGATAATTCGAATTAAAAATAATCGGTAATCCGATTATTGAAATAATCGGCATCATCCGATTATGAAAACCTAAGAATCGAATTATATATAATTGGAATTCGCTTTATCATAAAATCTAAAATCACTAAAATCGTAAACAAAAGTCAACAACAAATCATTCGGATTCTCCGAAGCGATAAAATCAAACATCCAAATTCGGACTCCTATTTATTTACCTAGATTTTGTTTTTAAAAAAAGTAAGTCTGCAATATTTTGTACTATTTTTACTATTTTTAATGGATTGGACTTAGTGCTTGCACGCTCCATATTAGTGAATTGCGCACCACCTCAATATAGACTTTCAAAAATACACTCTTTGATCACAACAGAATTGTATCCACATCGTTGGCTTAGTTACTATCAATTTCCAAATCAGGCACCGGATAACCAAATAATTCAAATAACCTATTTTATCCTAAACTAGCAGTGCCCGCGGCTCCGCTCGCGTGGACTACTATCGCCGCTGCTCATTCCTTATGTTACCTGACGTAATAAAATATCTGCCCTTATTTCCCCTTATCTCCTATTATTTCTCCTTATCTCCCATTATCTCTACATAATTTCCATTATCTAAGCTTATCTCTGCTCATCTCCCATTATTTCTCCTTATCTCCCATTATCTCACCTTATCTCCCATTATCTAGGTTTATCTCGACTTATCTCGCAAAATTTCTCCTTATCTCCCATTTTTTTCCTTATCTCCCATTATTTCTCCTTATCTCCCATTATCTCACCATAACTCCCATTACCTAGACTTATCTCTGCTTATTTCCCATTATTTCTCCTTATCTCCCATTATTTATATTTATCCCCAATTATCTCACCTTATCTCCGATTATCTAGGCTTATCTCGACTTATCTCGCAATATTTTTCCTTATCTCCCATTATTTCTCCTTATCTCCCATTATCTCACCATAACTCCCATTACTTAGACTTATCTCTGCTTATCTCTCATTATTTCTCCTTATCTCCCATTATCTCTACATAATTTCCATTATCTAGGCTTATCTCTGCTCATCTCCCATTATTTCTCCTTATCTCCCATTATCTCACCATAACTTACATTACCTAGACTTATCTCTGCTTATCTCCCATTATTTATACTTATCTCCCATTATCTCACCTTATCTCCCATTATCTAGGCTTATATCGAATTATATAGAACATATCATATGTATAAATTTATATAAAAACACGTAAATCGAATAAGTGGTTCTCAAGTGATAAGCGCACTAACGGACAGACAGACAGAGAGACGTTGCATTTTATATATATTGTATTCTTTGCAACAGGATATTGTTCCATATTTAATGGTTTAGGCAGTATATTGTAAGAGAACAGCTAACGGTAGCCTTTCTTCCGACTTGATTCACTATTATCGTCACTGCTTATTCTTTATGTTACCTAACGCAATAAAATATATCCTATAACCTGGCCAGAGAACATATGTATGTTTTTAAAAAAAAAGTACGTAACGCACTAACGGACAGGCAGACAAACAGACAGAGAGACGTTGCATTTTATATATATTATATATAGATAACCTGGCCAGAGAACTTATGAATGTTTTAAAAAAAAGCACGTAAATCAGATAAGTGGTTCTCCAATGATAAGCGCACTAACGGACAGACAGACAGACAGAGAGAGAGAGACGCTGCATTTTATATATATATTATAGATTATTATTATTATTATATAACCTGGCCAAAGAATATATGTATGAATTTAAAAAGACACATAAATTGGATAAGTGGTTCTCGCGTGATAAACGCACTAATGGACAGACAGACAGACAGAGAGACATTGCATTTTATATATATTATAGATTATAGATTATAGATCAAAGATATTCTCTGCTACATAATATTGTTCCATATTTAATGATTTAGGCTGTATATTGCAAGGGAACGCGCTAGCAACAAACTTTTTTCCGACTTCGCTCACTATTATTGTCACTGCTTATTCCTTATGTTACCTATCGTAATAAAATATAGCCTATAACCTGGCCAGAGAACATAAGTATGTTTTAAAAAAAAAAGTATGTAAATCGGATAAGTGGTTCTCCAGTGATAAGGTCACTAACGGACAGACAGATAGACAGACAGACAGACAGACAGACAGACAGACAGACAGACAGACAGAGAGAAGTTGCATTTTATATATATTATAGATGACATTAAAAACGATTTCACTCCACTAGCCATGGCACAGCCAGCAGCCATTACAAAAATTCAAAATAAGATTTGAATTTGTTACTTGAGGTTTTATGTTTTATTTACTTTAATTGGTTGGATTATACATATATACTGGGGTAAGTTGTTCAAAATTAGGTCAGCACAAATTTTCTAATTTGATTGCCTCAGCTGCTCCAGAAATAAACAAGTTAGCAATAGTACCGACTTAATTTTGAAAACCCTGTATATAAGAAAAGTATTTTTTTTTTGGAGTGTTAATTTTTTAAACCAGTTCCACTCCAGCGAATGTTTGTTACAACCAGGCCTCATTTTCTGTTTTCTTTATAAATTTTACTTTTAACTTTAATTATTCAACACTCAACTAACAGTCAACATCTAACACTAATACTCACGGAACGACGATTCATCCATACTACTAAAATAATAAATAATTGAATTAATCGGCATGCCTGGAGTTCAAGTTTCGTTTCGGCGAATCGGCAAAATCGAGCAATTCCGATGAATTTTAAATTTTATAATAAAGCGACGCACGCAACATCAAAGGTAGTAGGGGATGGGATGATTTTTAATTCGAATTATAATCCGATTATCAAAATCATTCATAACCTGAGAATCCGATTATTGCAATAATGCGATTATGCCCACCACTAATATCTGTTGCCTCATCAAGCTGAATTGAAAACAATTTGTAACGCAACTTCCCGAGAAGCTGATGCTGTACATCTTGAGCTATATCACCAAGTCGACGGGCAACAGTATGGATAGCAATTCTTTGGCAAAATTATCTCCAAACATAACTTCTACAATCTCAGTTGCTGCTGGCAAAGGAGTCTCATTTTAATATAATTTACTACGGTTACAAGTGTAGTGAGCACAATATTCAGAGCAGAGCTCATTTCTTTGGAAGCTAGAGCTTCTTCATCGATCATACAATGTGTCCACACACACAGTGGAGATTTTTGTTTCACAAGTGCTTGTACACTTTGAAATCTTCCAGACATTGAATGAGCATCATCGGTATATATTCCGACGCAATTTTTCCACTCCCTATTTGTCTCGTTTATAAAATCATTTAAGATAGCAAATAATGCGAGTGATGTTGCTTTGAGTTCTCTTGGTTTGCAGAAAAATATATTCTTCTACTACTGACATACCATCACAAAATCGAACATAGGCAATGAAATGAGCATCTTTATTGCTATCTGTTGCCTCATCAAGCTGAATTGAAAACAATTTGTCACGCAACTTCCCGAAAAGCTGATGCTGCACATCTTCAGCTATATGATCAATTCGACGGGTAACAGGATCATTTAATATATGTATGGATAGCAATTGTTTAGCAAATTTATCTCCAAATATAGTTTCTACAATTTCAATTGCTGCTGGCAAAACAAGCTCTTCATCGATGGTGTGGGGCTTTTTACATCTGGCTATTTTATATGAAACTTTGTAAGTGGCAAGTATAGCTTTATCTTTCACAAAGTTTTTTTAAAAAATAATTTCTGCTTTACATATAATTTTAATTTTAATTCGAAGAATTCTCGGGGTTTGTTAAGATACTCACTATGAAGCGTGTCCAAATGTCGTTTAAGTTTATTTGGTTTCATGCTGTCTGCTGCCAAGATTTTTGAGCGAATAACACACAGGGGCCTTTCTTCTTCATTTACTTCAGTACTGGTAAACCCTAAATTTAAGTATTCTTGAGAATATTTTCTTGATTTTATTTTCGGAACCACGCTCGTCTGTGCACTTGTTGATGCTTCACTATCGTCTAATGCTTACGCCCACTTAAAAATTTATCCATGTTCTGTACAAATTTACTGCCGTGAATACTTAATACCTTGAATTTCAATTAACACGTAAATTACAACATACACATTCACGATAAATCCGATAGCAGTAGAAGGATCAAATCGACTGAGACGGGCTGTAATTGAACGAGGTGCAGCATTTATACACTTTTGGGCAGACTTTCCGAATGTTCGAGACAACTCGGAACTTCTCGCGAAGCCGCTACCGATATGGTGGACGTGACAGAGAGCAATAGAGAGGCATCGATTCTAGTTTTGTCAACGCAGCAGATATGTGTTGCCAAATATGAATAAATTTACTTATTCTTGGTAGTTTGTAAGGTTTGTAATTAAGGTTATACTGTAGCTTTAGCATCAAAATACTGAAAATACATTATTATTGCATACATTGTTATGGTATGAGAGGGGGGAGGCGCGATGAAAATTATGTTTGAAAATCGGGTCACAAATACTGAAAGTTTGAGAAACACTGCGGTACTATAACCCTTCCTGAATTCTGCTCGTTCAAACGGCTGATATTGATCTAACCTGCTTGATAGTCTGTTTGTTATTATTTTAGTCAGTAGCTCATACAACTGGGACAGCAAACCGATGGCTCGATAGTTTTCTATTCCCCCTTACTACACAAAAAAAAGTATGTAGAGGACAAAGATTGTTAGAAAGTTTTGCTCTGCCATTAAAAGTACGGGGAATCCAAGACTATGGAGATTACAAGCATACTCCTTATACAGGGTTACAGGGAAAGTCGTCCTAGATAATTAAGGACGTTATAGTTTAGGTCGTTTCTGACCGATTTGACTCTATGACATGATGTCCTAAACTTAACCGTTTTCGAGATACTGAAGTTAAAAGATTTTCTAAAAAAAAACATGTTTTTTTTGCTTTTATATCGATTTTTTTTTTATTAGAGGTTCTCGAGTGCGATTTTTTGGTTATTTTTAGTTAGTCTGTATGTCAAGTATCAAAAATAATCAAAAAAATTTGAACTAGTTACTAACAGTTTCAAATGGCGGCTTGTTAATGTTTCTAAATTACGAATTTTTACCAAGTGTTTCCTACTTTAAATCAATAAAGAGAAAAAAAAAAATGTATGGAAGTTATTCTGCAAATTATTTTAAAAACTTTTACGTCTTTTTAGCTATCTAAAACGGTATAATATCTACTGGATCTATTAAAAATTCTAAGAAAATGAGATTTCAATAGGCCCAAATGTAGAGTAACATAATAATAGAATTTAGATACTACCAATTACCGGTTTACTACCTGCACCTTCGAACAATAAAAAGGGTTGGGTAAGCATTTTTTCCGGTCGGGGTACTCTCTGTGCGAGTGACATTTTCTGTTCACTAAACATTATTGAATAATTTTTAGTCTGCTCATGCGATTCGTCCGTGGTAGATGTGCTATACCGTGTTTTTCAAAAATATCTGTGTTTCATCTTCTGACTGTGTGAATTGGCTCGTAACTGGATTTTGATCTCTGCTTGTGAATATGGCGACGTATACCAACGAGGAATATGCTGACATCCTAATGTGTTACGGATTTTGCGAAGGAGTGTCGTCGCGTGCACGTGATGAATGCATACTGCGATATCCTACTCGTCGTGTACCTGATGTTAGCGTATTTGACGGAACTTATCGAAGACTACGAGAAACTGGTTCCGTACAAAGACGGCGGACTGACATGGGACGACCACGTATCTTTGACGAAGACGAAGAAAAAACGAAATACGACGTCTCTTTGAGGTGGACCCAACCACATCTACAAATGTTGTCGCACAACAGCTTGGTATTTCGCAGTGGAAAGTATGGTTTGTAATGCATACTGTTGGGCAACACCCTTACCACTATACGCCCGTGCAAGTCATTGAAGAAGGGGATCCGTTGCGACGATTAAAATTTTGCAGATTTATGCTCAATACCGATGTCGAAGATGCATCTTTTTTTAAGAAAATACTATGGACTGACGAGTCGAAATTCGACAAAGACGGTCTTACAAACTACCACAATGCCCACTATTGGGCTTCTAAAGAGGAAGGCAACCCAAACAAAAAAAGAACGAAAGGATCACAAACAAGATTCAGTTTAAATGTGTGGATGGGTATAATTTCAAATTATTTGGTTGGGCCATTCTTCCTGCCAGATAATTTGAATGGCGAGGAATACGATAATTTTTTGCGGAACGATTTACCTAATTCGATAGAAGACCTACCTATTGGTTTGAGACAAAACATGTACTTTCAACACGATGGCTGCCCAGCTCACTACAGAGGAAGTGTTCGTGCATGGCTCAATAACAATTATCCCAACAAATGGATTGGAAGAGGCGGACCCATACCTTGGCCGGCGAGAAGCCCAGACCTAACACCGATGGATTTTTATGTGTGGAGTCACATGAAAAGTCTCGTATACGACCAGATGACTCCTATCGAAAACGTGGATGACAAAAAATAATTGATGCGGCTGACGAAATGAGGCGGCACCTCACAACCAGCGTTGTGAAAAGTAATTTAAGAAAAATAATGAGAATTTGTGTTAGAAATGGGGGCGACCATATAGAACATGAATTATAATTAATAAAAAATATTAAATTGCAAGGTTTTTTGTTTTATTTGTGTATTTTTCGTATTTTCACCTAGAACTAAAAATTTACCTTTTACTACCCAAGCCCGCTTTAGGTGTCATTCTGTGTACAATTTTCCTATTAAACTCCTAGTATTATACCTATTTTGATAGCTAAAAAGACGTAAAAGTTTTTAAAATAATTTGCAGAATAACTTCCATACATTTTTTTTTTCTCTTTATTGATTTAAAGTAGGAAACACTTGGTAAAAATTCGTAATTTAGAAACATTAACAAGCCGCCATTTGAAACTGTTAGTAACTAGTTCAAATTTTTTTGATGATTTTTGATACTTGACATACAGACTAACTAAAAATAACCAAAAAATCGCACTCGAGAACCTCTAATAAAAGAAAATCGATATAAAAGCAAAAAAACATGTTTTTTTTTAGAAAATCTTTAAACTTCAATATCTCGAAAACGGTTAAGTTTAGGACATCATGTCATAGAGTCAAATCGGTCAGAAACGACCTAAACTATAACGTCCTTAATTATCTTGGACGACTTTCCCTGTAACCCTGTATATTATCAAATTAACAAATGACATGTTTTGTTCTATTTAGAGCTCGTTAGCCAGTTAGTGGCACTTTTTCAAATTAACTAATTACGGTAGAATGCCCTGTTTGCCTATGACGATAGTTGTATCGTATTTATCTTTTCTCGACCGGGGGTTTTGCTCTTAGAATAACAGTTTCGAGTATTTCATGAACATTGCAATGATTGTGTTGCGCTGGTCGATGATTACACAGCCCCACAAAAAAAAAAGTGGGGTATTCTTTTGATGCGATATATCTGATCCGCAGTATTTTTGCCCGCTGATCACGAATCTGACGTCAGAATATCGCCATCACATCTCAATTTTTTTCTAACTTCAAAAAATAGGTAAAAATTAGTAAAAATTAAGAAAAATATACTCCTAAAAAATTGATTCAAGCTTTTTCATGAATCTAAAGATGTATTAATATGTATTCGGACACGCTAAGCTAATATTCATCGGTTGGATTGAGCCATACAGTTCTGTTTTCTTTCTAACCTCAATAAATCAGACAGATATAGTGCTTCTCGAATGCAAAAACGAATTCAAATTAAAATTCAACCGATCCTTACCAAATTTGGTACACGGGGATTTTTTGGGTCGCTGATCACGAATCTGAGGTTGAATTTGCAAAATTCAAGATGGCAGATGTTTTCGCGCCATTTTGAACGCCGAGAAAATTCATCGGTCGATTTTTATTCTTCTACCTGCATCCAGGGCACCTCCACGTGGTGACGGTGGGCAACGGTGTTACTCCACTAGCCGGCAGAGTCCCTGGATAACGGCTTAGATGCCGTCATGACAGGTAGAAGAAAGAGAATTACGATGCAGGGACTCGGAAACCCAGTATCGGCGGTTGGTCTGGGTGGGAAAGCGGGCCCGCAGCTGTCGTCATCCAGCGACCGTAGCTCTTCATGTGTGGGTGACTTGGCTCATGTAGAGTATAATGCTACAAGAAAACGGTCTCACGGTACAAGGACTTTTCATAAGTGCGATGAAAACAGTGATTCATTTTGTTATATTTGCTGTCAACACGTATTGAGTAAAATGGGGTCACCGATAACGGATAAGATTAAAACCTTATATAAGGATTGTTTTAACATTGAAATACAGCACCAGGATACAGATTGAGTTCCCCACATCATTTGCAGTTCTTGCATAAACAAGAAGGCGATTAAATATTCCAGACCAGCAATATGGAATAGACCATACAGTGAAAATGATTGCTACTTTTGTATGAATGTTGTATCTAGGCATAACCGAAAAAATAAAAGCACTATTACTTATAACGATGTTTCGACAGTAACGAGACCAACTACACTAATGGAAACAAATGATTTCACCTTATCAGTTCATGCCGAAAACATTGAGACTGTCGAAAAAGATTCAAACACTGTTACTAATGAATGTTCTAGTGACAACCTATCATATACTAGTGACACAGATTAGGAATTTCTACCATACAACCGTAAACCAGAACCAATACTCGTATCACAGTCAGAACTTAGTGATCTAGTCAGAGATTTAGGCTTATCCAAAGATGGTTCAGAGCATCTTGCTTCCTTTTTAAAGAAAAGACATTTACTTAAGCCAGAAGCTACGATTTCTTATTATAGAAACAGAGATGAAGAATTTCGAAAATATTTCACAATGGACGAGGAATTGTCACTTTCATATTGTACCGATGTAAAAGGTCTAATGGATGAATTTCAAAATAACACATACGATCCTGAAGAATGGAGACTGTTCATTGATTCTTCTAAACGGAGCATTAACGCAGTTTTGCTGCTAATGCCAACGTTTACGCTCCCATTCCGATTGCTCATTCCACAGTTATGGAAGAGCAATATGAAAAAATGAAGCAGCTTTTGATAAAAATAAAATATGCTGATCATAACTGGAAAATTTGTGGAGATCTGAAAATTGTAACAATATTGTTTGGCCAACAGTCAGGGCTTTATCCCTGTTATAAATATCTGTGGAATAGCAGAGACAGGGAACGTCATTATAAGAAAAAAATTTGGCCAACAAGAGAATCGTTCACTCCTGGTGAAAATAATGTATTGTTTCCACCATTGGTAGATCCAGGAAAAGTTCTTATTCCCCCGCTTCACATTAAGCTTGGACTTATGAAGCAATTCACGAGAGCATTAGATACAAACGGTCCATGTTTCAAATATTTGCATAAAAAAATTCCGAAATTTTCTGAAGCTAAAATTAAGGCAGGCGTATTTGACGGGCCACAAATAAGAAAATTGTTTCAAGATTCATTATTTGTTACTAAAATGAATAAAGTTGAAAAAGCTGCTTGGCTTAGTTTTAAAGAAGTCGCAATAAACTTTTTGGGAAATAATAAAAGTCCTAAGTACAAAGAAATAGTCGAGAAAATGGTAAAAAATTTTCAAACATTAGGTTGCTTAATGAATCTAAAATTACATTTCCTGGACTCCCACATCGATGATTTCCCAGATAATCTTGGTGACTACAGTGAGGAACAAGGGGAACGTTTTCACCAAGATCTGAAAATCATAGAAAGTCGGTATCAAGGACGATGGGATGACCATATGCTAGCGGACTATTGCTGGTCGCTAAAAAGAGAAACAAGTCCTCAAAAGCGTTTAGGCAGAAAGCCGTTGAATAGGTCATTCGCGGAAAAAAGAACAAGATACAGCCAAAAAAAGGAAAGTTAGGCGCGGGTCTAACCTTCGCAATTCTAGGGCTTAAGGGTCTACTATTTGAGAGTATATGGTTTAAAAGTCCTGGTTTTTTAGTTTATTGGGTCTCATTTTTAAAGTTACAGGGTTATTGAGGTCTATTTTTTGAGGTTACAGGGTGTGGGAGTCTAAGGTTTCAGGGTTTAGGGTTTAAGAGTATCAGGTTTGAGGATTCCCCAACTGTATACCAAATTTGGTAGGAATCGGTTGGTTTTCAAAAATGTTGTCCGCCATCTTGGATCCGCCATTTTGAATTTTGCAAATCCGACCTCAGATTCATGATCAGCAACCCAAAAAACCCCCGTGTACCAAATTTGGTAAGAATCGGTTGAATTTTAATTTGATTTCGTTTTTGCATTCGAGAAGCACTATATCTGTCTGATTTATTGAGGTTAGAAAGAAAACAGAACTGTATGGCTCGATCTAACCGATGAATATTAGCTTAGCGTGTCCGAATACATATTAATACATCTTTGGATTCATGAAAAAGCTTGAATCAATTTTTTAGGAGTATATTTTTCTTAATTTTTACTAATTTTTACCTATTTTTTTGAGGTTAGAAAAAAATTGAGATGTGATGGCGATATTCTGACGTCAGATTCGTGATCAGCGGGCAAAAATACTACGGATCTGATATATCGCATCAAAAGTATACCCCACTTTTTTTTTGTGGGGCTGTGTTATCATTTTCACTGGGTAACCCACATGTCTGTCAGGTTTACCACAGTTGTCGACCAAAGTATATCAATGCTTGAACAAATCCTTATTTGTAATGCATCATCACACATGTAATAAACGTAACGAACTTCGCACTAGAACCCCTCCATAAACTCCAGTTTTCTCTGAAACTTAGTCCCTTTCTCCAAAACTTCTGGATTTAATCCAATAATTTAATTTCTCGTACCTTAATTCCCGAATAGGTATAATTCCTCGGCCAGAGCAATTAGGAACTTTAGCGTGACCCCATACTCGAAATTATAAGGAGCTACCCAAGTTTAAACGTTAAATGCAAGTTCCTCAAACAGACCTAAGATGTTAAGTCGCCGAATAGTTTCCTATAATATCCACTGGTCAACCGGGTCGAGTTTACAGGATGTAATTAAATTGTGCAATGTGAATCAGGATTTGCGGAAAGGGTTGTTTGAACGGGCCGAAGCAATGCATGCATACTAATGTCAAGTTCGGTCCGAGAGGTAATGCAAATTGCAGTTCAAAGGGCTGTTTCTTAATCATCTTAAGATAATCTGCAAACTTGTAAACTACGGAACTTTAAGAAGGTAAATTGGTTTAAATAAATAAGTACACGCTTCGGTTGAAATGTGTACGTCTGTAAATGAGAATATGTTCGAGATCTGATATAGTAAATCACCAGCCACAGTATTTACTAATTAATGTCATAATTGTAACAGTTGATTCCCCGATTCAAGTAAATTGCGCCCTAAATAACAATAACTTATTTTTTTTAAAAAAAACAGTTCAACATTATGGCTAAATTACAGCCCAGTCGCCAGGAGTTTTGAGCTCTCATTAAATATTATAGTAAATCCCAAGATATAAGATCCTGCTTTTTCAATGGGGCAATAAACGACCCTATTACGGTTTTGTGCATAGTTGCCAGGTATTACGATAAACGTATTTTTATTTTACCTGTTTTGTATACCGCCCTCACTTGCACCTGCAATCATATTGGATTTATTTTTACCTATATATTTACTACCTGGCAACCCGATTTGGAGCCCTTTAAGTATTTGATAATATAGGCCGAATGGCCACAGGTCCCGATTAAGATTCGAAAGATTATTTTTATTATTTTTATTTTTAGTTTTACTTACAACTTACAACGTAACGGTTCTATTTTAATTACGTGGCGTCCGTGGGAAAATTTCAATAGTAGTTATTGCAAGAGAAAACATTCACTTGATGCTAAACAAATAGTAAAAAATGTTTACGACAGTGTGGTAAAAAGAAATTTGAATAAACAAAGTGCCTTGCAAGAAACCAGTGAACTAACAAAAACCCCATTTTCTACGATTAAGGGTATTGTAGGAAAACCATCACTCAGGAACAGGAAAAAAACGGAAAGATTTTCAAATGCATCATGTAGACGATTGTGAAAAAGACGTCATCAGGAGAAAAATTTATTCTATAAATGAAGAGCCGTTGGTGCCGGCACTAGACAAAATAAAATTAAGACTGGTGCAAGACGGGATCAATATACATTGTGGCCGATCAACCTTTCACAGAATTCTCTTAAGAATAAGATCCACGTTCCGAAAAATCAACATAAGGCAAGTAGTGATGGAGTCACAAAGATTACGAATCTTGCGACATACTTATTTACAAAAAATTAAAAACTATCGATCAGAGAATTGGCCAATAATTTATCTTGACGAAACATGGTTCGATACCCATGACACTGTGCAAAAAGGGTGGGTTGACAGCAGTACAAAATGTCAGACTAACGCACCTTCAAATAACGGTAAATGAATAACCATGTTGCATACTAGATCTGAAAAGGACTGAGTTTCAAATTGTCTACTATTACCTTCAAAAAACATAAAAGATTCTAGTTTGGACTATCACGAAGACACGACCGCAGAACTGTTTGAAAATTGGTTTCAAAATTCCCTTTTGCCAAATGTTCCCGAACAGAGTGTTATAGTTATGGACAATGCAAGTTACCATAGTCGCCTACTAAATAAGTTTCCTAATGCAGCCAACACCAAATCGGAAAATACAGGAATATATTGTACCCTTTAACTCGCCCTCTTTTTAATTTCTGAGAATGAATTGAGTGAATAATGATTTTAAAAGAACTAAAGAAATTAAACAAACACTAGCTCAGTTTTCCTTGGTAGAGAAATATGGGTAAGAGATAATTGTTATACGTCTTTTTGGAATTATTTTCTATTTTTAAAAAGCTTCAGTTGTACAAATTTTGGGCACCATTCATTTTAAAATAGAAAGGATCTAACTTCAGTTAAAAAAATGAAAAAATACTGAAGTGTTGTACGGTTGTTACTACAAAGAATTAGTCTAGTACAACTTTTCTTATCCTGAAAAGAAAAATGGGTATTCAGTGAGACACTAGCTTTAATCAACAAAAAAGAAAATTTATTCCTGATTTAAAATAAAAGTTCCAACCTTCGCAGTTTTAAGAAATACAAAAAAATTCTAGCCTAAAAGTAGTTTTTATAAATTAGAGTCCCTATATCAGAGGTTTTACTTCTAAAACTTGACTACACCCGAAATCGAAGAGTCGTGATATTCATTTCGCGATTTATCAGTTCAAATTGCTGTTAAAACACTTATTTGCGGGAATAGATCTATTGATGTATGTTCTGGTAACTTACGGTTTTCCTACAGGCTTCTAGGCCTTCAATGGGACACAAAACCGATTTCACACTTTTGAGAAGAGCCTACTTTGGCTACTCCATTTAAAAAACACACAGACGGCTTTATGATAAAAACTCGTGCTTAACTTGGCTCTCTTAGATATTGTCGTAAGCCTTTATGCGGCTCGGTGGAAGTCAGCCTTCTCGGCGGCTTGGTGGAAATTAGCCTGGCTGCGGCTTGATGGTACTCAGCCTCGATTCGCGTCCTCCGGACCCTTAAATAAGCCGTGGGCATTCTCTCTGTAATATGGCGACGCCGGAACCAAAACTCCGGATACAAACATTTGACCAATCCCGGCGTATCGATAGATTTGGTCGAAAACCCGCACAGCACACTATATAACGAGCGGCTAGGAATTTCTGATTAATATACCGCTCGATACAAAAACGAAAAGAAGTACATTATAAAGCGAAAAATCAGTAACATTATATGGTCTTAAAATCTAGGAAAAAATGAATGTTACAATATGTTAGAAAATGACATTTATTTTGACTTTATGTATAAAAAAGTGATCTTTTGGAAGTTTTGAAAGAATATAAATTGAAAAAGAAATATGTTTGTGATAGTATGGCTGAGAAAATGGGACACATTGTTTTCCGGCTTCCTCCGTATTATTGTGTGTTTAATCCAATTGAACATATCTGGAATCAAGTTAAATGAAAAATAAGGGCACAAAATGTTTCTCCTACTTTAAGCGTGTCACTGGTCGAATTCGTAAAAAAAAGTTATAAATTTGAAAGCTGTAAGAATTCCATTCAGCACGTTGTTAAAGTTGAAGATTCATAAATTTATGTAAACAATATAAAACCACTGATAATTACCTCAGCTGATGACAGTGATAGTGAAACCAAATTGGGCTTAAGTTAAAATATATTTTTATTTATACAATATGTCCCCTCTTGTAAACCCCATTCATTCAAACTGTATATTTGTACTTCTTATCCATTTGTTTTTACATGCATCTATAAATAAACATCTCCAAAAACACTTATAATTTTATTTATTTGCATTAATGAATAAAATTCTTAAGTCCTCCCTGCAACCTATCATAAACAAAAGGTCAGAATTTTTATATTGCCTACTTAAAACGGCAAAAATCAGGATCTTATATTTTGGGACAGGCTATAACAGGCTACATTTTGGCACACAAGTAGTTTTTTAGTAGAGGAGAAAAATTGAACTTGTTTTTATATTGAGACCCAGCTCCGTCAGAAAAATAATAAATTTTTCAAATGGCACAGTAGCCGAATGTAGCCTTCAAATGTTGAATCAATTTCTTATTATAATAAAAAGTTGATTCAACATTTGAAGGCTACATTCGGCGACTCTACCATTCGAAAAATTTATTATTTTTCTTATCATAATAAGAAATTGATTCAAAATTTGAAGGTTACATTCGGCGACTCTGCCATCCGAAAAATTTATTATTTTTCTGACGGAGCTGAGCCTCAATATAAAAACAAGTTCAATTTTTCTTCTCTACTCTCGCATTAATCTGATTATGGTATTAGTGCAGAGTGGCATTTTTTCGCCACTTCCCATGAAAAAGGGGCTTGCGATAGGATTGGTGGATGCGTTAAAAGTACGGCGAGAAATGCAAGTTTTCAGAGAAACAGTGAAAATTAAATAACATTTCCCAAACGCTTGTTTGTTCTATTTTTGTACAAATGAAGAATGTCAAGATCACGAAAACATTTATCAATCGAAGTATCGAACTTGTAAAGCCATACCAAACCAATTTTTGTGCAATATTTTTTCTAGTTCTGAAGAAGCAGTAACAGTTAATGTTTGAAATAATTTAATATGTATTGTATAATTGTTACTTAATTGTTCCTTAAATAATAAATGCAAAAGGTCTTGATATTACTATTACGATTCCTTCGTTAAAAATTAATGAGTTTTTCAAGAGTGTCAGCGTTAGCGGCTAACGCTTTAAAGTCCACGAGCGCATTGGGGGCCGTGCGGCATCGGAAAAGTATTAATAACCTCTTTAATATAGGAGGTTACTAATTTTTTTTATTTACGTAGGGGTGTTTTTACGCATTAAAAGAGTGCGATCTCATTTTCGAGTGAAACCAAGAACACGGTTTAATTCGCAATTATTTGAAAAAAATGTTTATCATTAACAAATGGAATTTTTACAACAACTGCATAAATTCAACTGAAAAGTATAAACATTTAGCTTCATTTAAAAAAAAACTGAGTTATCTCTATTCGTTTCCGAAATATGAATAAATGAAAAGTTCTATACATAAATATTCAACTAGCGATTATTTGCAAAATAATTGAAGTATTACAAAAAAAATTAGGGGTAAAAAGGTCCTTGTACCTCTATCGAAAAACATAGTTACCTTTGAAATCTGAAAAAAAAAAAAAATTTTCAGGTGTTGACCATTCTACAGCACTTCTGCCTATCCAGAAAAATCGCATCCAAATATCTACGAACATTGATTTCATAGTGAGGAGGTACTCCCTCCTGTTGATGCCACAGATTCCTGTTAGGGGTATCCAAATTATTTTCATCGGGACAAAGGCCTGCACAAGTTGGAATAACTTGCTCTTGGAGTAACTGTAAATATCGCGGATTTTCAACGATAAAAAAGGGACCAATGATATGACGTACACAAATCCCTGCCCAGACGTTTATCTTTTGTGGCCTTTGAGAATGACTGTCGATTATCCAGTGGGGATTCTCAGTAGACCAGTACCGGGAGTTATGCCTGTTAACTGTCTCCTTAAAGAATATTAAGAACTAGGTTAGGATCATTAATGATTCGTTCCATCATGACTTAGCAAAATTCAACGGGTCTATCGTAGTCATCTTCAGATAATTTTTGCAATAGAATGGGTTTGTATGAATGCAATTTTTCTTCATTCAGTATACGACTTAAGGTATCTTTATTTACGTTGTGGTCTAGGCAAAACTGACGATTTCCAATGAAACATCTAACTTTTTATCATCGCTTGTTTCAACTTTTGAAGATCCAGATTGAAAACGATCCTTAACATGCCCTCATTGTCTAAATCGTTTTAATGTTTTGCTAATAATAATATATATCATTCAGACTATTTATGACAGATTAGGGCATTGCCTCGCCGTTAACGGTAGACATTTTGAATAATTGTTACATTAAAAATAAACCTAGAGTATGTATTAACAGTTTTTTGTCTTTTTTTTATTTTAAATTTCAAATGACAATAATTCCAAAACAGTTCAATTTAGATAAATGGTATGTTAGATAAATAATATTTTGAATTTTCAGTAGGACTCAAAAATAAAATAATATACAGGACTTTCCATTTAAAATAATATCAAGATGGCGTAATTTCCTCGAACTGACAGTTCAAAACATTTTATTTTCAACATCAGAATGTGCGCCATGTAACTCCCTATAACTTTTATTTAAACATTTTTTTGATACACTAATTAATAAATGCTGTGGAATCATTATTCCATACATATGGGACACCGTGTGTATAAATATATATATATATATATATATATATATATATATATATATATATATATATATATATATATATATATATAACAAATAAAGAGAGAGAAAGCAAAAGTTGCCGTATCTAACAAAATCCTAAGTTATGAAACTAGTTGGGGAACTCGGCAAAAAGGGGGGCATCAACAGATGTTCATACTATATTCATTTAGCCAATATTTCGGTCCTAGGTTGGGACCTTCATCAGGGCACAAACTGAAAAAAAGATAACGAAGCAACCAATAAAGAAAATTAGGCATAAAAAATTGGTGTTGTTAAGTCAAGTTTTTAATTTTTAATTATTACTTTCAATTATTAATTTTTAATTTGCAATTTTTAATTTCAATCCTGTGATTATTATTATGGAACTATTGTAATGTAAAAGTATTATTATTCTAAACAATCATAAATTATTATTATTATTATTATGAAGAAATGTCAAAAAACAAAATTCGAGTGACTCACATGTAGCATGCAATTTAATCTAACAAGAATGACCATCAATAACAATCGCCATAGTAAAGACCAACACTGAAATAAAACAACCACTATTCACTAACATATTAAAATACAAACATGGCATTTACAGCAGGGATGCCATTGATAACGTTGGATGCTGAAATTTCAGAACTAATTAACCACCTGCCATCTCAAAGAAAAGTGACAATTTTGACAGGGCGCCGAACAAAGGAAGACCACCGGACAGATGTAAGGGTTCACTCAAAATGAATAAAAGGAAAGGTTGAACAACCAGGAAAGGACCGGTTTAGTACGAATTAAGTACTACGTCATATGGTAAAATTTTTGGTATGAAGGGAACAGGTATCCAATGGGAACGCAAATTTTCACTGTTATGATAATTAAGTGACATATAGAGGAAACGATTTTACTTCATCTGGGGAGGGAAACCGAACAAGGAAAAAGGAGGCGGCAAGTGGAAAGGGTTTTTTCATTAATTGGGAACATACTAATCAATTTATTATTATTAATGTTATTACAAATGGGAATGTAATTATAAAGAATTTCAGAGGAAACCAAGAAAAACATATACTTAAACAAGATGGTACCCAGGGGGCAGCATGCAGAAAGACAGAGCTGTAATTTACCAAAAACGAAAAACTGTTATGAGGGTATGACGACCCAGAGATATTATGCGAAGGATGAATGTCACGAGAGAGAAGAAAGACGTATATGCTGCTCAAGCCGTCAAGATCAGCTCTTTTGTTGATATTTTGGGGATTCTCGTTGATATACCACATCTCAAGAAATTCTCTTTTAAGAAGGTTTTTTTGGATATGCAGGATTTTCGGTTCTCTGAAGTTGAAGGAGTGTCCATTATCAACAGAGTCAATTGCCAGTGCACATCTTTGTGGATGACATCTGGTGTCGCGTTTATGTAATGCGATGCGACGGTTTAGACATTGTGATGTCTGGCCAATATATACAGCAGGACAATCAAGACAGGAAATGATATAGACAATATCTGACATAGAAAGAATGGGTAGAGAAGATTTCAATTTGCTAAAAATACGCTTGTTTTTGTGGAAGTAATACTTGGCAATCTTAACATTGGGAATGACGCGCAAAATATAAACCAATTTGGAGGTAAGACCAGGTATAAATGGCAGAGAGAGCAACGAAGGACTTATTTCCGTATGGCTAGCAGGAGGCAGATGGGGTGGAAGGGGAGGAGGGGATAAGCGTACAGGAGGAGGCTCTGGTGCGATGTCATTAGAGAGGAAGAGCTTATCGACTTCGTCCTTGGTCTTGAGCAGGAACTTCTTATTGTACCCATTTTCCATAAAGTTGGTGAGCAGTGTTTGTGCTTGAGATAGATAATCTAGGTGAGCTATATTTCTGATTCTTCTATATAAGCCTTTTATGACATTTATTTTAACCTTCCAATCATGGCCAGAATTGGCATGTATATATCTGCCTGATGAAGTTGGTTTTCTATACCAGTCTAGTCTGATAACACCATCAGGACCTCTGATGACTTTTGTGTCCAGGAAGGAGACAGCATTATTCGACTCTTCTTCCATGGTAAATTGTAGGTGTTGATCAAAAGAATTGAAGACATGAAGGATTTCTTCTTTACCATTTTCTGGTACAGACAGAATAAGATCATCAACATAATGAAAGAGAAAAGGGGGTCTGAAAGATAGCTTTTCGATACAATTTTTTCAAAAGATAGGACATGACTATTGCTGCGAGAATAGGGCGTACATTGCTGCGTATATATATATATATATATATATATATATATATATATATATATATATATATATATATATATACGAGGCATGTTTTTTAAGTAAGTACCGTTTTGCGATTCCGCCGCCGCAGCGATACGGTCGGCGTTCCGCGCATGCGCGCTGGTAACCTACATCTCATGTCTACGCACTGACGCCATTACAGTCTGATTCTTCATTGTATACGTTGTTTACTGAGTGTTTAAGATGCCTCCGACAATCGTGAGTCCCGCCGATTGTGAAGTACGGGCTGTTATACGATTTCTTAGTGCTAAAGGCGTAAAACCGATCGATATTCATCGTGAGATCTGTGAAGTTTACGGACAAAACATTATGAGTGATGGAATGGTAAGGAAATGGGTGAGAGCATTTAAAGATGGCCGCACAAATGTGCATGATGAAGAACGGAGTGGGCGTCCTTCGGTCATTAATGAAGATTTGGTGCAGAAAGTGGACGAAAAGGTGAGAGAAAAACAGACGCTTTACAATTTCATCATTGTGCGACTGCTTTCCTCAATATTCTCGTAGTGTTTTGTATCGCATTGTGACCGAGAACTTGAATTACCGGAAATTGTGTTCACGTTGGGTTCCAAAAATGTTGACGGATTTGCACAAAAACCCAACGTTTAGGCAGTGCATTGACTTTCCTTGAGCGGTACCACAATGAAGGTGAACATTTTTTAGACCAAATTGTTACTGGTGACGAAACATGGGTGGCCTACGTCACACCAGAATCGAAACAACAATCCATGGAATGGCGACATTCATCATCACCCAAAAAAGTGAAGTTTAAGCAAACAATTTCTGCCCGCAAAATCATGTGCACAGTTTTTTGGGACAGAAAAGGAGTATTGCTAGTGGAGTTTCTGCCTCGTAATGAGACAATCAATTCAGCGTCTTATTGTGAGACATTGAACAATCTGCGTCGTGCAATCCAGAACAAAAGACGTGGCAAGTTGAGTAAGGGTATCGTTTTGCTGCATGACAATGCCCGTCCACATGTGGCTAATCGGACCAAAGATCTCATCAAATCTTTTAAATGGGAAACTCTAGATCATCCTCCATACAGCCCTGATCTGGCGCCCAGCGACTACCATTTGTTCCTGCACTTGAAGAAGCACCTGGGTGGTCAGCGTCTTCAAGACGATAACGAAGTCAAAACATTTGTGATACAGTGGTTAACAAGTCAGGCGGCAGAATTTTATGAGGAGGGTATTCAAAAACTGGTGCCACGTTATGACAAGTGCCTCAATATTCACGGACATTATGTAGAAAAGTAGATTAAGGTACAGGCTTTCATGTAAAAATAAAATTATAGCGATATCTTTGCACGTCTTTTTTTAATTCCAAAACGGTACTTACTTAAAAAACATGCCTCGTATATATATATATATATATATATATATATATATATATATATATATAATATAATATAATATATTTAAATTATAGTTTTATGACGATATGAATATTTTAAAACTAAACTTTTATTTCAGACACCCAATATTAAACTTACGAGTTGTTATAGGTATCGTAAAACATAAAAAATTTAAAATAATAGTCCCACTACAAAAGCACATTACTTTTAAAATGTGACTAACTGATGACAATTTGTCATCATTCACCTCGCTGACTGGCATCATGATCATTTTGTCTTTAAGCTTCATTTATTTCTATATACGGCCCCTCACACGCACGCACTCTCTTCCCGTTTTCATTTCCTTCGATGTACACGCGTTCCGGTGCTTGTCACTCACGATTCTTACAATTCATGGACTTTTATAATCCACCATAAATATATCATTCTCGTTTTACATATAAAAAGACCATGGAGAATGTTTACTATCGGTAAAAATGGGGAACACGTTTGAATAGAAATTGCCATAAACGCAAGAATTTTTGGCACTACTCTATATTGCATTGTACGAGGCTGTTTTGAAAAGTCCGTGCAAAGTCCGAGAGATGGCACCACCGGCGCGTATCGAGGACATGTTTAGTTAGTAGCATCTCTTGAATGAACGCACACCAAGTTTCAGTCATATTGGTCTATTTCTTTGTGTTTGGCATTCGTGTGAATCAAGGAAGTCGAGTGATTTTCAAGAAATGGACGAAAAAGAATTTCGTGTGGTGATTAAACATTACTTTATGAAAGGCAAAACGCCTCAGGAGGCTAAAGAGAAGCTTGATAAACATTATGGTGACTCTGCAACTCCAGAAATCATTGATCAAATCCATGATATGGTGATGGATGACAGAAGAGTTAAGGTGCGTGAGATTGCTAGTGCTGTGGGCATCTCGACTGAACGGGTACATAATATTTTGCAAAAACATTTGGACATGAGAAAGCTATCACGCTTGACCAAAAACGGAATCGTGTGAAGTGTTGCAAGGATGGTTTGCAGCTGTTCCAGAAGAATCCGGAGGACTTTAAGCGTCGTTTCGTCACTGTGGATGAAACATGGATACATTACTATACTCCTGAGACCAAACAACAATCTAAACAATGGGTTACCAAGGGGGAATCTGCACCAAAAAAGGCGAAGACCGTTCCTTCGGCCGGAAAGGTTATGGCGACTGTCTTTTGGGATTCGCAAGGGATAATCCTCATCGACTATCTGGAAAAGGGTAAAACTATTACAGGTGAATATTATTCAACGTTATTGGACTGTTTGAAAACCGAGCTGCAAGAAAAACGCCCGCGATTGGCCCACAAGAAAGTCCTTTTCCATCACGACAACGCACCAGCACACACCTCAGCAGTTGTGGTCGCAAAATTAATGGAAATAGGATTCCAACTCGTTTCACATCCCCCCTATTCTTCAGACTTGGCTCCCTCGGACTACTATTTGTTCCCCAACTTGAAGAAATGGCTGGCGGGACAAAGATTTTATTCAAACGAGGAGGTGGTGACACTAATGGATATTTTGCAGACTTGGACAAATCCTATTATTCGGAAGGGATCAACAAACTAGAACATCGTTGGACGAAGTGTATACGCCTAAAAGGAGACTATGTCGAAAAATAAAAAAGGTTTACCCCAAACACATAAGTAGTTTTTATTTTTGCACGGACTTTTCAAACCAGCCTCGTAAATGATCAAATATTAACAAACAAAGGAGATATTTCCGTTTTTCTAATTTTTCGGTGAGAAGCTACTTTAATCTTTGCCGGTGGACTTTCAAAAGCGGGTGAAGAAATACCTAAAAATATAGTTATTACGTCACTTAAATGTTGTTTACGTATTCAAGGTTAACTTCGTATGGTTAATAACCTCAAATTGCCAATGTGTTGTAACTTATTTAAAATCGTTAAAAAGTTGATCGGCGCCCAACATAAGGCTTTTCCAATCCCCAGATATATTTCGACCATTTTTTACTGCATTTTTGATAAATGTTGCTTAGTCAATAACTAAAATTCGTCTAGTAATCTCATCATATTATTGTATTGTAAAAATTATTTGTGAAATCTCACTCTATCGCACTATTTATTCAAACAAAAGCCATCTCGTTATGATTGAATGAAAATTCAATTATAAAGATGTGCACTGACTAATTTTAATGTTTGTAACTTCTTCAAGTTTTTATTATTCAATTTTTAACTAGTTAATATTAGAGGAAGCGAATTAATTTAGTAAGTACAATAACCTGCTAAAAAAATGCTGTTTCTATGTTAAAAACTTTACGACAAAATGCTTCACATGAATATTATTGACTACTAATTTTCCACTTACTAGCTATAATCTTTTTTGATATTGCATGGATGCTAAGCGACAACGTGGGGGATATTTTTTTTTTTTTATGATACTCCATTTACGTGTAAAGCGAATTTGAATTGAATTGAATTTGTAGGGGATAGAGTGCATCGACTACTATGGTCATTTAGCGTCCGAGAAATATGTTAAGAAAATTATATTGAAATATTTATTTCATCTAGGAATTCTATGATTTGTGATTTGTCAATTTAGACGGTATTCCAAATTTTGCTCGTGATTCAGAATAATTCGAATATGTGTTTGATGGTCAGAGGGGACTGACATCCAGGACAGCAAGGAAGATACTCCTTTTTTAGAAGATAGGAATGACTCTGATAAGTACGTCTAGTCTTCTTAAAGTGGTATTTTTCTTTCTATTCAGAGGGTGAAAATGTAAAGGAGGATAGACTAATGGTTTGATCTCCCAAAGTATGTTATTGGGATCTTTTAGGTCCTACTGCAATTGAAATGCTTTCGTGAATTCGAGTTTTAGATGATTAATGACATCCCTTGGATGATTCTCTCTCAGAACAGGAGCACCAGAGGAAATCACAATTTTGCCCAATTGGTCAACTCTGTCATTTCCTTTGTTGTCAATGTGTCTCGGTAGCCATAAGAATGAGATGGCTTTGTGTCCTTGACTGGCAATATATTATCATCATCACTAGGTCTTTAATTTGCCTAATATACGCTTCCCTCATGTTTGCAGACTGGATGGATTTTAATGCACTGTGGGTCAGATACAATTAGATACTTGGAAGAGAGAGATGATGTTATCGTGAATCTAAGATTCTGCAGTGAAAATGGAAGAGTGACTAGGTAACTTGAAAGTTTTTGTGAAATTTTGGGTAATAAATTCAGCCCCCACTCCTATTGGTGTTTTGGAGACATTAGTGTAAAAACTCGTGTAAATATTGTTTATTCTTTCGATTTAATTATATTTTTTGGAGTGATGATGGGTGCTCATAAAAAAGTCAATAGAAGGGCATAAGGAAAGCCATGGAGGGAAAGAAGTGAAAAGAGGATAATCAAATAAAGGATGAGTGAGATTATGGAGGACAATTGTGTAACGTGTAAAAAGAGATTAACGATAGTATCGGTGAGAATTAAGGAAAGCCACAAGTGAACTTGGTAAAAACAATTTCCACTTCGCTTACTAAAGGAAGTCGAAAAATCTCACAATGGCGTTATTTTTAATGGGGTGAGTAAAAGGAATAGAAATGCTGCGCCATATATATTATACGTCCTTTTTAGGTTTTTTCATTTTTTTCTATTGTCCAAACTCGGAAAGAGTTAATGTGGTAGGGGAGGAGGCTAGAGGCGTTCATTTAGATGCATCATTTTACAAGTTCTTTTCAGGGTTTTCAAAGATCAAATTTATTCAGATCTGAAAATTGTGTATTTTTAAGTGTAAGAATGATAACACAGCCCCACAAAAAAAAAAGTGGGGTATACTTTTGATGCGATATATCAGAACCATAGTATTTTTGCCCGCTGATCACGAATCTGACGTCAGAATATCGCCATCACATCTCGATTTTTTTCTAACCTCAAAAAATAGGTAAAAATTAGTAAAAATTAAGAAAAATATACTCCTAAAAAATTGATTCAAGCTTTTTCATGAATCCAAAGATGTATTAATATGTATTCGGACACGCTAAGCTAATATTCATCGGTTGGATTAAGCCATACAGTTCTGTTTTCTTTCTAACCTCAATAAATCAGACAGATATAGTGCTTCTCGAATGCAAAAACGAATTCAAATTAAAATTCAACCGATCCTTACCAAATTTGGTACACGGGGATTTTTTGGGTCGCTGATCACGAATCTGAGGTTCGATTTGCAAAGTTCAAGATGGCAGATGTTTTCGCGCCATTTTGAACGCCGAGAAAATTCATCGGTCGATTTTTATTTTTCTACTTGCATCCAGGGCACCTCCAGGTGGTGACGTCATGGCAGGTAGAAGAAAGAGAATTACGATGCAGGGACTCGGAAACCCAGTATCGGCGGTTGGTCACGGTGGGGAAAGCGGGCCCGCAGCCGTCGTCATCCAGCGACCGTAGCTCTTCATGTGTGGGTAACTTGGCTCATGTAGAGTATAATGCTACAAGAAAACGGTCTCACGGTACAAGGACTTTTCATAAGTGCGATAAAACAGTGATTCATTTTGTTATATTTGCTGTCAACACGTATTGAGTAAAATGGGGTCACCGATAACGGATAAGATTAAAACCTTATATAAGGATTGTTTTAACATTGAAATACAGCACCAGGATACAGATTGGGTTCCCCACATCATTTGCAGTTCTTGCAAAATAATGTTGTACATCAATAAGAAGGCGATTAAATATTCCAGACCAGCAATATGGAATAGACCATACAGTGAAAATGATTGCTACTTTTGTATGAATGTTGTATCTAGGCATAACCGAAAAAATAAAAGCACTAGTACTTATAACGATGTTTCGACAGTAACAAGACCAACTAAACTAATTCCGCCTCCTGAACCACTTGATGCTGATGTTATGGAAACAAATGATTTCACCTTATCAGTTCATGCCGAAAACATTGAGACTGTCGAAAAAGATTCAAACACTGTTACTAATGATTGTTCTAGTAACAATCTATCATATACTAGTGATACAGATAAAGAATTTCTACCATACAACCGTAAACCAGAACCAATACTCGTATCACAGTTAGAACTTAGTGATCTAGTCAGAGATTTAGGCTTATCCAAAGATGGTTCAGAGCATCTTGCTTCCTTTTTAAAGAAAAGACATTTACTTAAACCAGAAGCTACGATTTTCTTATTATAGAAACAGAGATGAAGAATTTCGAAAATATTTCACAATGGACGAGGAATTGTCACTTTCATATTGTACCGATGTAAAAGGTCTAATGGATGAATTTCAAAATAACTCATACGATCCTGAAGAATGGAGACTGTTCATTGATTCTTCTAAACGAAGCATTAAGGCAGTTTTGCTGCATAATACCAACGTTTACGCTCCCATTCCGATTGCTCATTCCACAGTTATGGAAGAGCAATATGAAAAAATGAAGCAGCTTTTGATAAAAATAAAATATGCTGATCATAACTGGAAAATTTGTGGAGATCTGAAAATTGTAACAATATTGCTCGGCCAACAGTCAGGGTTTACACTTTATCCCTGTTATAAATGTCTGTGGAATAGCAGAGACAGGGAACGTCATTATAAGAAAAAAATTTGGCCAACAAGAGAATCGTTCACTCCTGGTGAAAATAATGTATTGTTTCCACCATTGGTAGATCCAGGAAAAGTTCTTATTCCTCCGCTTCACATTAAGCTTAGACTTATGAAGCAATTCACGAGAGCATTAGATACAAACGGCCCATGTTTCAAATATTTGCATAAAAAATTTCCGAAATTTTCTGAAGCTAAAATTAAGGCAGGCGTATTTGACGGGCTTAGTTTTAAAGAAGTCGCAACAAACTTTTTGGGAAATAATAAAAGTCCTAAGTACAAAGAAATAGTCGAGAAAATGGTAAAAAATTTTCAAACATTAGGTTGCTTAATGAATCTAAAATTACATTTCCTGGACTCCCACATCGATGATTTCCCAGATAATCTTGGTGACTACAGTGAGGAGCAAGGGGAACGTTTTCACCAAGATCTGAAAATCATAGAAAATCGGTATCAAAGACGATGGGATGACCATATGCTAGCGGACTATTGCTGGTCGCTAAAAAGAGAAACAAGTCCTCAAAAGCGTTTGGGCAGAAAGCCTTTGAATAGGTCATTCGCGGAAAAAAGAACAAGATACAGCCAAAAAAAGGAAAGTTAGGCGCGGGTCTAACCTTCGCAATTCTAGGGCTTAAGGGTCTACTATTTGAGATTATATGGATTAAAAGTCCTGGTTTTGAGTTTATTGGGTCTCATTTTTAAAGTTACAGGGTTATTGAGGTCTATTTTTTGAGGTTACAGAGTGTGGGAGTCTAAGGTTTCAGGGTTCAGGGTTTAAGAGTATCAGGTTTGAGGATTCCCCAACTGTATACCAAATTTGGTAGGAATCGGTTGGTTTTCAAAAATTTTGTCCGCCATCTTGGATCCGCCATTTTGAATTTTGCAAATCCGACCTCAGATTCATGATCAGCAACCCAAAAAACCCCCGTGTACCAAATTTGGTAAGAATCGGTTGAATTTTAATTTGAATTTGTTTTTGCATTCGAGAAGCACTATATCTGTCTGATTTATTGAGGTTAGAAAGAAAACAGAACTGTATGGCTCAATCCAACCGATGAATATTAGCTTAGCGTGTCCGAACACATATTAATACATCTTTGGATTCATGAAAAAGCTTGAATCAATTTTTTAGGAGTATATTTTTCTTAATTTTTACTAATTTTTACCTATTTTTTGAGGTTAGAAAAAAATTGAGATGTGATGGCGCTATTCTGACATCAGATTCGTGATCAGCGGGCAAAAATACTACGGATCTGATATATCGCATCAAAAGTATACCCCACTTTTTTTTTTTGTGGGGCTGTGTAATTTCAGTACTTATTTTAGAACTACGTGTTGCAGTAGAAATATTAGATAAATAATTTTATCAATTTCAGTCAAGCAAAATTTAAATTTAATTACAATAAAATTATGTAACTAAATATCCTTCCAAAAATTTCGAAGGATAAAGATTGCTACGTTGGAACTTTGGGATCTTTAGAACACTGGTACTACACAACAGTTATCACCACTACACCACACACACACGTTTCGCTAACCATGTAAGTGTCATCATGACTAGTTAATCAGCACCCCTGATGATGCTAACATGATTAGCGAAACGCGACACGAATGTAAAAATAAAGGGTTTGGTTCTTTGGAAGTAAACTAAACCGATATAAAATATAATTTAAAATATGTGGTTTTTTAATTTAAGATTTGAAATCACAATTCCCAGTGATTTATCCGGCTGTACTTTGACATGTTTCCTGCATAATGTGGACCTAAGTTTTCTCTTATTTACGAGATTTCAATACGTTTGTATCTTATCAGATCTATTTTCGTTAACCTGTAAAACACAGGCTCATAAATCCTTATCTAAAGGTCTCTCCCAATTTAGCCGGTTCGGGTAAAAAAGGCCTAAAATCACAACGAAATAAATCGTTGTGCAAACTTTTATTCAGCTACATCAGTTACAAAGCTTTTCGAGTTTTTAGTGCGTGCAAATAATTATTTACCTTGTGGGTAACAGTGCATTAAGGCTGTATGATCCCTGACCGTGACAGTGGCGTAGAAGACCCAAGAAATTAGTGTCGAGAAAAATTTTAATCGTCGGGTAGTTGGTAACCGAGTGATATCGAAAATCGAAGTGATCGTCAGGGAGTTAGTTGATTTTTTTACCTGGAATTCTGATTTAAATACTGTGAATGTGAAGAGTAAATAATTAACTGGTACCGTATGATTTTTTACTTATAGTGATCGAGCAAATCGGAGTAGTTCATTGGCTTCGTTAATTTTTGGCGATAACCAGGTGGTTGGTCTTAGTAGATCAATACATATGTATGTCTATCCCTATATTTATCGAGAAAGATAAAGACGAAGTGATGCTTTATAACAGACTTCCTTCGGAGCTACTCAGGATCACAGAAATGAGTATTCAAATAATTGAAAGTAGTATTACACGTGCTTGACTCGACGATCGAGTAATAACCGCTACTTTAATGTTCGTGTACTAACTAAGACAACGTCTGTGACTGGTTATTTTTTTTTTATGGATCTAGCACACGTACTGCAGGGAAGTCCCTAAAGCGCTACAGAAGCGACATGTGTACGAAAAAAGCGATTCACGTTGTTCTTGAATCGCTGTAAATTGTACTCGGTGGGAAACACAGTTCTGGGCAGTAACAAGCTGAACCTCATACGGATGTGAAGTATTAGTTTAGCGACGTGTATTTCTAACATGCACGGCTCTGGAAGGAATTACGCGGGCTACATCTTTCGAACACTTTCCAAGAAAATAATTGTAGAATAGGCTCAAGTCGCCAACCGTTCTTTGATGTTCCAGCGAATCAAGGCCGACGGTCAGTTCCGGGTCTCCAATCATACTGAGCGAAGTCCCAAACATGGGAGCACTATTCCATAGTAGGTCGAATTTGAGCCTTGTAAATAATTAACAGTTGTTGTGGAGGGTAAAGCTTTCTGGTTCGAAATAATATTCCCAACTTTTGAGAAGCTCTCCTTGCTATGCCTGCAACATGTTCATGCCAGGATATATTTGCTCCCAAATTAATGCCCAACAAATTGAGTGACGATGTTAGAGAAATGGAGTGCCCCCGACATAACTATGTCGGGTTCAGCAACGTTAACTTCTTTAGAAAAAACTGCCGCCTAGGTTTTTGTAGCGTTAAATTCCACTTGGTTACAATCACCCCAAGATAGAATTTCTTCCAGGTCTTTGTTAAGTTGAATGACTTCCTGCTGTCTGCGGACATTCGTTTGAGTAGTCGATGTCTGAGGGTTCAAAGTGAATGAAGAGATAAGCGTATTGCGTCATCTGTAAAGTTGTAGATTGGATTCCCGGTCTTTTCCAGCAGATCGTTAATGTAAATGAGAAAGAGAGTAGGAGACAGTATGGAGCCTTGGGGTACTCCGGCGTTGATAGTGGAGGTGTTAGAAAGAAATCCTTCAACTGCCACTCGTAAAGAACGCTCTCTGAAGAAATATCAGAGCCACAAACAGAACTTTTCAGACATACCATAAGAGCGTAGCTTAGCTAACAGTCCATAGTGCCAAACACGGTCGAATGCCTTGGATATGTCAAGAGCAACGCTCGAGATTCTCCGAAGTGTTCAACTGCGTTGTTCCAAACATGTGATACATAAGTCAGAAGATCTCCTGTCGATCTATGTTTACAAAAGCCATATTTGTAATCGCTAATAATGTTGAATCCTTCAAGATATTTTAGAAGATGCTGATGATTAGTTTGGCTTAAGTAATTACAATCTTAGTAGTAGTAGATTAGTTGATAATTTTAAGTTTAGTCAATTATTGCTCCTGGTAAAGTTAACATGCTTAGCAAAACCCCAGTCGTTCGCAAAAATTAAGTATATAGTGTGATGGTTAACTAATGTGTAGTGTTACTGATCCAAAATTTCGAAAATTCAAATGTGAAATGGTAAAAAGAAAAACTGTTTACGTAGAGTTAGAAGAAAGCCTAAATTTGATTCATAATTCACTAATTGTTGGAAAAAAATTCACTTCTTTCGCCTACGTCCCTGGATTGTCGGACGTTGAGTAAATGGAAGACGTGGACCGAACGGGCAGTGATGGAACGGTTGCCACGCTCGCGACGAGTGCGGCTTACTTTTCAGGGCTTAACCTCTAAATAAATGTTTTAATTAGGACAGGATGTTGGGCATTAAAAACGTGACGGAAAAATATGGGTGCGTCAGGAGGAGGTTAGAGGGCCATTATAAAAAAAATTTTGTGATATTTTCAAAGATAAGATTAATTCAATAATGTTTTGTGCTTAACTATGGGCTCCACAAGTTGATGAGAGCTAAACTGTATTTTTCTTGTGCTTGGGAAATATTCTGAAAGAAAATACTTTTTATATCCTTAGAGCCCCTAATATAAAATATTTTAACAGGAATATATCCTTAAAATTAATTGCTATGTAAAAAAGTGAACGCAATTTTTTCTGCTCTTCCGTTTGGCAGATAACCTATTTCTTTATATGACGGTTCAAAGTTAAAGTCAAACGGAACGCACGTCTCCCGAGGCAACGTTGCCAAATTGCTTTACGTAATGAAGGTGGTTTTTTCCTTATTTTAATGTTAGTGTGAACTGTATATTAAAAGAAGTTTTGCAAGAAGTAAAACACTACTTAAATTTTCACTCAATTTTTTTATTTTTAACACCATGACATGTTTGAATTAATAAGACATTAGAAATGAATCAGCAGATATAGTATTTACAAAAGCAAACAAAGGTAATTCAGTAGTAGCGATTCGCAAAGTAGATTATATCCGAAGAACAATAGATTTCTTAAACCCAAATAATATAATCCAACTGAAAGTTATTAGAAAATTATTAAATCAACGATCCCTAATTGTAAAAGTTTGTTTAATGATAAAGATTCTAGAATTCTCACTCTTACGAACCCATAAACTCCTAAACTATATTCACTAATAAAACTTCACAAAATGGGTTACCCTATAAGGCCAGTAGTATCTTTCGTGTCAGCCCCATCTTATAAACTATCAAAAATCTTGTTCAAATACTCATAGACAATACAGTAATACCCCGCTTTACGCGAGGGATACGTTCCGAAAAAAATCGCGTTAACTGAAATTCGCGTATATCGAGGTTTATGATTAAACATAGTCAAAATTTAATACAAAAAAATACAAATCATTTTAATCAATCACTTTAATTCTAAGAACACTTTATGCAATACATACTCTTATTTTTTACGGAAAAATACATCTATTGTCTTTTGGGTAACGTTTTGTTTACGTTCTTGTAAAATACGTTCATAACACCCAACACTGTTTTTAATTGTTTGACACACGGTCAAGACACGGTCATCATTATTGTCTATACTCTGCAATATGTCCAAACCTGAATAAATTTTTGAAAGTGCATTTTGTATTTCCCCTGAAGATAAAAACTTTCTCTTCTACTTGTTCTTCCTCATCGTAGATAGGATTATTCTGTAACTCGATCAGATCTTCATTGCTAATAGGATCGTCGTGCGTTGCTACAAGTTCTACGAGATCTTCTACCGTGACATCTTCAAGTTCAGACCCCTCAATCATTGCAGCAATGTCTTCAAGCACTTGTCTCTGCATCTGGACAATTCTTCTAGGTGCTTCCACTACATCTGGCCAAAGATTACGCCACACCCCATTCATACAACTCATTTTAACTTCCTTCCAAGCCTCTTCTATGTTGTGAATAGACTTCATAATGTTGTATGACTTCCACCACTCTCGCATAGACTGTCTTCCTTCCCCGTCAGTTTCATGAATTAGTTGGCTAAAAGTGCGGCGATGGTAATAAGCTTTGAAGTTTGCTATTGCTCCCTGGTCCATAGGTTGTAATATTGACGTAGTGTTTGGTGGAAGGAACTTTACGTACACTTTTAAGTCTCTGGGCGTATCAAGTGAGGTTGGATGTCCTGGGGCATTGTCTAAGAGTAATATAACTTTAGGTTCAAGCCCATTTCTGTCACAGTATGATTTGACTGATGGGCAAAAACTATTAGAATACCATTCTTGAAAAATTTCCCGTGTAACCCACGCCTTTCTGTTTGATCGCCACACAACTGGTAGACTTGTCTTGTCTGTGCCTCGCATTGCACGGGGTGTTTCTGAATGGTACACTAGTAAAGGTTTCAGTTTGAAATCACCAGTGGCATTACCACCCAGCAGAAGTGTTAGTCGATCTTTCGCAGCTTTGAAACCACTGGCTTGACGTTCTTCCTTAGAAATGAATGTTCGAGATGGCATTTTTTTCCAGTAAAGTGCGGTCTCATCAACATTGAAGATGAGACAAGCAGGAATTTTCTCTCATCTAACGAAGTCTTGAAACTTGTCTGGAAACTCAGCTGCAGCTTGAATGTCCGCGCGCTGGCCGCCTCGCCTGTTATGTGGATATTGTGAAGATTAGAACGCTGCTTGAACCGATGGAACCAGCCTCTGCTGGCAGCAAAAGTCGGAGTGGCACTCCCTTCTCCTTCTTTTGTTTTCAGCATCTCATACAAAGATTTTGCTTTTGTGCATATGAGATCTTGACTTAGTGGTGTGTTCTTCTTATTCAAATCTTCGATCCAGACTGACAGTAATTTCTCCATTCTTTCTAAGATAGATGATCTCGAACGAGAAAGTTTTGTTGCACTTATAGGTGTTGAACCTTCGCTGGAGATTTTAATTTTTTCCCGATTTTTATAAATCGTTCTCACAGTCGATTCTGAGAGTCCAAAATCTCTCCCAACAATTGTTGCTTTGCCTCCATTTTCCATTCTTCTTAACACTTTCATCTTCAATTCCAAAGTGACGCTTTTACGCTCTTTTTTCTTTACAGGCGGCATTTTTAACGTAGGGTTAAATTATGTATGTATGTATCTCCAATAAATATTAAAACAAAACTGCCAGCCGACCGAACTAACATTACGGAACAAATGAACACACGAAACGAACGAGGAAATCCCCATAGAACAAAGTCGAAGGACAGGGAATTCCCAATTCTTCAAAGAGAATATTCAGAGAAAGCGGGGATCCCCCCGCGACCATAGAGAAGTTAATGACTACATGAGCGCGAAATTTGAAATTCGCGTTATAGTGAAACCGTGCGTAACGGGGTCGCGCTAAGCGGGGTATTTGAAATTCGCGTTATAGTGAAACCGCGCGTAACGGGGTCGCGCTAAGCGGGGTATTACTGTACTAAATTTAAAGCTAAATTTGCAATAAAAAATTCACAACAACTAGTTGAAAACATCAAACATTTAAAGTTACCTGACAATTCAAAATCTTTTTCCAAGCATACCAAGTAGGGAAACTATATAACTAATTGAAAAACTTCTTTCTGAAATCAATGTCAACCCAATAATAAAACAAGAAATCTTAAATTGTTTAAAGGTTTGCTTGCCTAGAACAAAATTATTTTAAATTTAATAACGACCTATACAACAGCCTAGACGGTCTCATAATAGGCAATCCACTTAGTCCTCTTTTGGCGGAAATATGTATGAATAACATAGAAAACCAAATAAGTAAACACCCACTGTTTAAAAAAATTGTTTACTGGCATAGATTGTTGGTGATATCTTATGCTGTTTTACAGGAAGTGATAGACAATTAGCCACATTTAAAAAAAAAATTTGAATAATATACACAAAAATATAAAATTCGCCAGTGAAGCTGAAATCAACAATAGCTTACCATAAACTTCCTTGACCTAACAATAAAAAGACATAATAACAAACATAGTTTTTCTATTTATCCTAAACCGTCAATATCCATAATACCTCATGTCATCCACCAAGTCACAAACTTGCAGTTTTCCATAATAGGATTCACAGATTAATAAAGATTCCTCTAAACCAAGACGATTTTCAAAAAGAACTTAATATTATAAAGCAATTAACAGTAAATAATGACTATTCACCATCCATAATAGATAATATTCTCAAGAAAGAACTTTACAAAAAGCCATTAGTACAGTTTTTCCGAATAATAAAGAACCTTATAAAAACGTAAAGTCAATAACGCACTATGATAGATGCAGCACTAAATTAAATAGTTTCTTGAGAAAATTAAATATTAACACAGCATTTAAAACATCCAACACACTTGGAAAATTTATAAAAAATAACAAAACTAAAACAGATAGAGACACTAGATCCGGAGTATACAAATTAAATTGTGGAAATTGTTCAAAAATATATATAGGTGAAACAGGAAGAAGTTTTTCAAAAAGAATAAAAGAACATGCTTCATCATACATCAATAGACAAAATAACTCAAATTACCCAAATCATTTAATTGAAAATAATCACCAATTCAACCTAAACTTTGAAATATTACGTACTTGCACAAAGGACCTGAAACTTAATTACCTAGAATCTTTAGAAATAAACAAAATTCAGATTCCTTACTACACGTAAATGAACAATTAGACTTAAATAATTCACCATTAGTAAATCTATTTTAATTAAATTATTTTATTACCTGTCATAAATTGTGAACCAACCATTTATTATAGTAATTTTATCCTCATTTTGTAACAAACCATCTGAAGAAATTGTCGTACAGCGAAACATGTCATGATGTTAAAAATAAAAAAAATTAGTGGAAATTTAAGTAGTGTTTTACTTCTTGTAAAACTTCTAGTGATGGATTTCCACCAAGTATCAGCTGAATCAATTCAAGTGTATATTAAAATTATATATCTCAAAATGTTTAATTTACGTGTGGTCAAAGAGCTATTTGCCCAATTCCTTTTCAATAAGCAAATAGCCCCCTGCACGACAAGATTTCATGCTTCATAAAAGAAAAAATGGATACTTATCAGGCTGGAAACAAAAGTAAAATTAGAATTTTTTGTGGTACAAATCGTTTTACTGTTTTTCAAAATATTCGCGATTTATACTTATACGGGCTCGTACGCCTGGTTTTCGTCTTCTGTTACTATTTTGTATACGGATTTTGCATGTCCTCGGTACAATTTTTTGAACATTTCCTTATACCAATTGGCACGAGCCTGTTTTTGCTAGCAGCTAAATGTTCATGCAAAATCGAATGTACTGCAATCTTAGATATGCCTAGGGGTGCCTCTATCTCACGTAAGTCACATGCCGGTCCTCTTCAATCACGTTGCGCACAGCATCGATATTTTTTGGAAAAACATACGATTTTAGTAGCCGACCTTCACCTGACGGAAGCACGACCATGGCGAAATTCTGCAAACCTTTTGGAAACAGTCCTTTCTGATGGTGATTCATTACCAAAACTTCAAAAATCATCCAATGAAATCTTTACGTGAAATTTTCTTTTGTTCATAAAACTATCATTTTTAAACGCTCACTGTTAACAAACTACTCGGTCAATTTCTGAGCTGTCATTATTTTAACCATAACAAATGTCAAATCTTACAACAATGGTAAAGTCAAAACTCAATAGCGCCATCTAGTGGTCGTTACTTACTTAAAAGGCGGCCCTAGTATATAAAAGCAACAAGATGCCGTTAATTACTATAAAAAAGTTGGATGGAAAGTTGGAGATTCTGGGAGATAAGAAGAAATATTTGGAGAATGGCTTGAATAATGACAGATAAAGAGATATAAGCCTCTGTATTACGGGAGAATTCGAGATTATGGGAGATAAGGCGAAATAATTGGAGATAATGCGGAAAAATGACAGAAAATGCAATATATAAGAATTTATAATATGGGAAAGTTGGAGATTCTGGGAGATAAGGAGAAATATTTGGAGAATGGCTTGAAAAATGATAGATAAAGAGATATAAGCCCCTGTATTACGGGAGAATTCGAGATTATGGGAGATAAGGCGAAATAATTGGAGATAATGCGGAAAAATGACAGAAAATGCAATATATAGGCCTTTATAATATGGGAAAGTTGGAGATCCTGGGAGATAAGGAGAAATATTTGGAGAATGGCTTGAATAATGATAGATAAAGAGATATAAGCCCCTGTATTACGGGAGAATTCGAGATTATGGGAGATAAGGCGAAATAATTGGAGATAATGCGGAAAAATGACAGAAAATGCAATATATAAGCCTTTATAATATGGAAAGTTGGAGATTCTGGGAGATAAGGAGTATGCAAACGACTCAAGAAAGGGAAGTCCCCCGGTCCAGGCAATATTCCCGAAGAACTTGTAAAGTATGGAACAGATAATTTATTTAAACACCTCACCTCACTTTTCCAAAAATGTATAAACCAAAGAAATATCCCGGAAAAATTCAATAATATCAACCATACATAAGAAGGGAAGTAGAACCGAATGTAACAATTATCGAGGGATAGCCGTTACAAGCTCCATTAGTAGAATATACGGCAAAGTGTTAAAGATCAGAATAGAAATGGAATATAGCGATATGGAAGTAGAGGAGCAAGCAGGATTCCGAGCAGGAAGATCAACTCTAGATCACCTATTCTGCCTAACACAACTCATAGAAAAAAAAGTGTCGGTAAACCAAGAAGTACACTGTCTACACGTGGACCTTAAAAAAGCCTATGATAGCGTCCCCCATAGAAAACTCTGGGCTGCATTGGAGCAAACCAACATAGAAACGATATTAGCAGAGGCGGCCAAAACCATATATAACAATTTAACGGCAAAGGTAAAAGTAAAAAATAAAACTTCTAATGCAGGGGAGGGTCATAACTAGGTCTCGATGGGAAATGCCTGTGAAAGAAGATCAAGATAATGTGAATGCTGAAAGAAAGAATTCTTTTTTAATATTCATTAGCAGATAAGTATTTTACGGTAGAAAATAAACATTAATAAAATTATTCGTAATTAACTGTCTCTTAAACTTGAAAAACATAAACAGTTAAGTACAAACATACATATTAAACTCTTAATTTACTTAACTCCTCTATTTTCAACTTAAAATCAACCACGTAAATTACGGAAAGTTAATTCGAGTAAATAATTAGCATCATTAATGTACCATTTAAGCGGCGGTAAAGTTGCATGCAGAAATAATTACCTCAGAAAGCTTCCCTAGACAGGCTAATGCTGATATACTAAAATTCAGTTTAAAGGTGGAACATCTCGAAATTTAAGGTAGCGATATAACCGCCATGAAGTTACTTTATAGCCAAGTTTGGTTTGTTTTAATTTTGTATTAAATTAACTACAATAACAAGTCACTAATTATTTTCAAAGCGATATATCTGTTAGCTGATTTGTGTAAACTAAGAATTACTGGAAAATAATTCAAGTAAATTATAACTGGAAAAATATTTGTAAAGGAATTTGACTTAATCCAAGCATTACAACTCGAATGTAATGAAAGACTAATTTTGTCAATTTTCACTTTATTTTATTTTACAAAAACTGTATGACGCGTTTCGTTATCACTGTAGTCGTATATCGTCTGATATAAAATGATATCTAAATTGAATGTTGTTACATTTTACTAAATACCCTAAGGTAAGTAGGTAATAAAAATTATTACTACATACTAATGAATACTGATAGGAAATTCATTCAGAACTTTAATCTATAATATATATAAAATGCAACGTCTCTCTGTCTGTCTGTCTGTCTGTCTGTCTGTCCGTAGTGACCTTATCACTGGAGAACCACTTATCCGATTTACGTACTTTTTTTTTTAAAACATACTTATGTTCTCTGGCCAGGTTATAGGCTATATTTTATTACGATAGGTAGCATAAGGAATGAGCAGTGGCAATAATAGTGAGTGAAGTCGGAAAAAAGTTTGCTGGTAGCGCGTTCCCTTGCAATATACAGCCTAAACCATTAAATATGGAACAATATTATGTAGCAGAGAATATCTTTAATCTATAATCTATAATATATATAAAATGCAATGTCTCTCTCTGTCTGTCTGTCTGTCCATTAGTGCGTTTATCTAGCGAGAACCACTTATCCAATTTATGTGTCTTTTTTAAATTCATACATATACTCTTTGGCCAGGTTATATAATAATAATAATAATCTATATCTATAATATATGTAAAATGCAGCGTCTCTCTGTCTGTCTGTCTGTCCGTTAGTGCGCTTATCATTGGAGAACCACTTATCTGATTTACGTGCTTTTTTTTAAAACATTCATATGTTCTCTGGCCAGGTTATCTATATATAATATATATAAAATGAATCCTCTCTCTGTCTGTCTGTCTGTCTGTCCGTTAGTGCGTTGCGTACTTTTTTTTTAAAACATACATATGTTCTCTGGCCAGGTTATAGGATATATGTTATTGCGTTAGGTAACATAAAGAATAAGCAGTGACGATAATAGTGAATCAAGTCGGAAGAAAAGCTACCGTTAGCGTGTTCTCTTACAATATACTGTCTAAACCATTAAATATGGAACAATATCATGTTGCAAAGAATACAATATATATATAAAATGCAACGTCTCTCTGTCTGTCTGTCCGTTAGTGCGCTTATCACTTGAGAACCACTTATTCGATTTACGTGTTTTTATAAATTTATACATATGATATGTTCTATATAATTCGATATAAGCCTAGATAATGGGAGATAAGGTGAGATAATGGGAGATAAGTATAAATAATGGGAAATAAGCAGAGATAAGTCTAGGTAATGTAAGTTATGGTGAGATAATGGGAGATAAGGAGAAATAATGGGAGATGAACAGAGATAAGCCTAGATAATGGAAATTATGTAGAGATAATGGGAGATAAGGAGAAATAATGAGAGATAAGCAGAGATAAGTCTAAGTAATGGGAGTTATGGTGAGATAATGGGAGATAAGGAGAAATAATGGGAGATAAGGAAAAATATTGGGAGATAAGTCGAGATAAGCCTAGATAATGGGAGATAAGGTGAGATAATTGGGGATAAGTATAAATAATGGGAGATAAGGTGAAATAATGGGAAATAAGCAGAGATAAGTCTAGGTAATGGGAGTTATGGTGAGATAATGGGAGATAAGGAGAAATAATGGGAGATAAGGAAAAAAAAAATGGGAGATAAGGAGAAATATTGCGAGATAAGTCGAGATAAACCTAGATAATGGGAGATAAGGTGAGATAATGAGAGATAAGGAGAAATAGTGGGAGATGAGCAGAGATAAGCTTAGATAATAGAAATTATGTAGAGATAATGGGAGATAAGGAGAAATAATAGGAGATAAGGGGAAATAAGGGCAGATATTTTATTACGTTAGGTAACATAAGGAATGAGCAGTGACGATAGTAGTGAATCAAGTCCACGCGAGCGGAGCCGCGGGCACTGCTAGTTGTTGTATAAATTAAGCAAAGGTGAGTTACTGGTTGATACCGAGTTGCAGTGAGGGTGAGTGAAAGACATTAAAAAGTTCCGAGTTGCGGTTCAGACATTTTTCAAACCAAAAATTGACGGCCGAGTTGCGGTTCGTCACAGGCAGGTACAGAGCTATAAGTATGCAAGTTATGTCTCAAAATTAAGACAAAAGACAGATTTCAGTAATTACTATATTTGTAAGACACACATTTGACAAACGTTACAGCATCAATTTCTTTATGTATATATTGAATTATCTTATTTTTTAAAAATGCTGAATTGTACCTATTAATCGAACACTTTGGTGCACTGCTTTCGTGTTAGACTTTTCATATCAATTATAATTATAAGATTTCTGGAGTTTCAAAACATTCAAAAAGGCGTAGGTACCCCCTTTGACCCCTAATATGTTTCACTATAAATAATGTTTCAAATTTGCTTATTATCCCGACAAAAATTAGAACAGTTCTTATAATACTCTTGAAATGATGCAAAGTTTATCAATTCTCACCCCCTCCTTGGGAAGAGATATCACTCAAAAACTACCAATTCTTTTCCTTCTATCTCATTCCGTTTGAGAGTTGTAATGACAGACAGTCAGACAGAGTGATGGGCTATTCGTGACTTGAAACGCAAAGAAATATAACTGATTCTAATATAAAAGAGTAAAGATCCCTGAAGACGCTTGGTGCAGTCGTGGGGAAAGTTACTCCAAATTAATACGCTCTAAATCCAAGAATCACGATTATTCATTTAACAAAGGTGGTTAAAAGTTCAGGTTCCGTGTTAAAAAAATAGTACAAGATTATTAGTTATTTACGGGTCAGTTAATAAGTTTTGAAAGCGACACCTATGCAGCATCACTTGAACCAAATTTTGAACACTATCTTGAAGCTTTATCTGTCATATGAACAAACCCTAAATTTCAAGTCGATCCGGAAAGTCATTCATTGTTTATCAGCTATTTTAAATAGACGTGTTTGAGTATTTTTTAAAAATGAAAAAATCGAATATCGTGGAGTGATTAAATTCTTTGTTTTGGAAGGTTTATTGGCAACTGAAATCCATGTAAAGTTAATAAAAGAGTTAAAGGAGTCTGCTCCTTCATTTCCAATTGTTCACAGATGGACTCTAGAGTTTAAACGTGGTCGTACAAGCGTCAATGATGATCCACGTTTAGGACGTCCAAAAACTGCAACAGCCGAAGAAACTGTTGAGCAAGTACAAGATCTGGTAATGGAAGAACGTCGATTAATCGTGGATGATTTAGCTGAGGCTGTAGGCATTTCACGTGGATCAGTATATGAGATGTTAACTAATGTTTTGGGTTTGAGAAAGCTATTCGCAAGATGGGTGCCGCATTGCTAACATCGGAACAAAAACACACAGACTTGAGTTTGCCAGTATAATCCTGAACTGCGACAACAAACCGCATAGTGGACTGAGCCCGGTTGTTCAGCTCCAAGGCATCCAAAGTAGTCACAAGTCGTCCAAAAAAATTATGGCATCGGTTTTCTGGGATGCAAAAGGAATTTTGTTAATTGATTATCTTCAAACCGACGAAACTATCACATGAGAGTATTATTGCAAGCTTTTGGACCAGCTGGATGACAAAATTCGTCGGAAAAGGCCCCGTTTGGCGAAGAAAAAAATTATTTTTCATCATGCACACACTGCACCTGCTCACAGAGATGTTTTGGTTACGGTAAAACGGGTCGGATTAAAGTACGAATTGTTGGAACATCCACCCTATGCCAGATCTGGCTCCGTCTAACTTCCGTCTATTCCCAAACCTCAAAAGATTTTTACGTGGGAAGCGTTTTTCCACAAATGATGAGGTGACAGCATCCGTAGATGGGTATTTTGAAGGTCTTCCAGAAAACCACCTCAGAGATGGGGTAAATGAATTGGAAAATGACTGGAAAAAATGTATTGAGCTTAAGGGAGGTTATACAGAAGAATAAATGTATTTCGACTCTTAATTCATCTTGTTTCATTGCCGTTTTCAAAACTTATGGACCGACCTATATTTATTACTAGCCGTGCCCGCGGACTTGATTCACTACTATCGTCACTGCTTATTCCTTATGTTATCTAACGTAATAAAATATTACTTATTTCCCCTTATCTCCCATTATTTCTCCTTATCTCCCGTTATCTCTATATAATTTCCATTATTTAAGCCTATCTCTGCTCATCTCCCATTATTTCTCCTTATCTCCCATTATTTCTCGTTATCTCCCATTATCTCACCTTATCTCCCATTATCTAGGCTTATCTTGACTTATCTCGCAATATTTCTCCTTATCGCCCATTATTTCTCCTTATCTCCCATTATCTCACCATAACTCCCATTACCTAGACTAATCTCTGCTTATCTCCCATTATTTCTCCTTATCTGCCATTACCTCACCATAACTCTCATTACTTAGGCTTATCTCTGCTTATCTCCCATTATTTCTCCTTATCTCCCATTATCTCTACATAATTTCTATTATCTAGGCTTATCTCTGCTCATCTCCCATTATTTCTCCTTATCTCCCATTATTTCTCCTTATCTCCCATTATCTCCCATTATCTAGGCTTATCTCGACTTATCTCGCAATATTTCTCCTTATCTCCCATTATCTCTCCTTATCTCCCATTATCTGACCATAACTCCCATTACTTAGACTTATTTCTGCTTATCTCCCATTATTTCTCCTTATTTCTCATTATTTATACCTATTTCCCATTATCTAGGCTTATAAAAACACGTAAATCGAATAAGTGGTTCTGAAGTGATAAGCGCACTAACAGACAGACAG
>CM032454.1:199510497-199747997 GCA_019049505.1 Pachyrhynchus sulphureomaculatus
TAATCTCCATTGAGCCCAATATATTTGATCCAGCAAGATTCCCATTTCTAATTCACTTCATTCAACAAAAATTGCGTCCTCCCAAGACAATTATTGAAGTTAGGAAATAAAAAAAGGTACTTAGGGCCAAATCTGGGGAATGAAGTAGATAGGAAACTATTCTGAAGCTCAGCTCGTGCACTTTTCCCATTGCAACGGCCGATGGGAGCAGGCGGACTGTGCTGGTGAAGGAACACTTTTTTGGGCGCTAATCTTGGTCGCTTCTGCTTCAATTCACTATTGAAAGGGTCCAACAATGTTGCGGATTAAGGGCTAGTAATTGTTGTACCCTTTTCCAAATAGTCAATCATGATGATATCCTGTGAGTCCCTAAAAACAGTTGCCATCACCTTTTCCCTCTGATAAAACTGTTTTTAGCTTTAGCAAAAATATTAAGAATAGAAGTTGTAGCATTTTTTTTACGGACTTAAATCAGAAACAACCACGCGTCGCGTTGTTGACAAATGACACAAATTATATTTTTTAAATGGAACATCCCGTACGTTATTCTTCGGTTTTGTAGAATACGTACACGGCGCGCCGTGGTAGCGAAGCTTGGCAATTAAAAAGAACTTAGAACAAAGACTTTTCTGTTTCTCGAGATGGATCCACACTGGATAAAATCAAAAACAAAAGAATAAGAGATTTCACGACGATAGAAAGGACGATATCCAACAATGACAGCTGGTCTGGTATGAACACGTAGAAAGAATGACAGCACAAGGAATTCCAAAGCTGGTTTTGAAATGGAGGCACACAGAGAAACGACAGAGAGGAAGGCCGAAAACAACAAGGGGCTGCAGAGAGGGAACCGGACATGGTAGAACTGTATAAAGCTGGATATAGATAGGAAGATGTTTTAAAGGATATCCTAAGTCAACAATAATAGCATTGCTTTTCTGTTTGCCTATCATTTGGATACCTGGCCTGTTATAATCAGTCGTCCTATCCGCAATTTTGTATATATCCCAGTATCGTAGATAAGCGGTGTCGGCAAGAACCGGACACCCTAAGGTAATGTGGTCTATAGTTTTTACAACTAAATTTTCACTTTACATACATCGACTTATCATTATTATTAGAGTGTCGAAAAAGCATTAAGCCTTTTAAAGTCAGAATTGAGACAACTGTTTTTTATATTTTCAAGGAACTTTATTAAACCAAATATGTACCATTTTGTTCGATGACCTTCTGCCAGTATACTGGCAACACCATAATCCTGTTACTGTAAAACTTCTGTGGTTTCTGGGCAAAAAATTGTGACCGGTGGTTTTCATAGACCTCTTTTGGACTTACATCATTCGGGGAGTTTTGCAGATACGAAAACAAATCGTAGTATGACGGTGTAAGGTCCAGGCTATACGGTGGATGCATTAAAACTTCCCAGCCAAGCTCTCTCAATTCTTGCCGAGTCATCAAATAAGGGTCTGGTCTTGCGTTGTCATGGTAGAAGATGACGCCCTTTTTGTTGACTAGTTCCGACCGATTTTTTTTAATCGCTTGCTTCAATCTTATCATTTGCTAACAGCAGAGTACATAATCAGTCATTAACCAAGCTGTAGTACCTCATGATGAACGATTCCCTTCCAGTTATACAGTAACATCCTTTGGGGCATCAATCCGGGCATTGCCTTCGTTTCTGGCGCTTTATCCTTTTTTGACCACAATCTTTTTTCTCACATTATTATCGTGCGTGATCCATTTTTTATCACCTGTGATCAACCCTTTAGAAATGGCTCGATTTCGTTACGTTTCTGTAGAAATTCGATCGAATAAATGTTTTAGTATCAAATCATGTGGCACCCAAACATCGAACTCCTTTTTGTAGCCTACTTTCTCCAAATGGTTTAAAACTATTTGGTGATGGATGTGTAGTTCCTTGGCTTCTTACATGCCTGACTTGCTCATCTATTGCCAAAATTCTATCAACTTTTACTGTCATTGGTTTATCAGTGCGAGGAGCATCTTTGAGATCAAAATTTACAGAATGAAATCTAGCTGTTGCTTTTGGTAACATATTTTGACCATAAAGAGTACCAAGTTCTTCGTGGGCCTACGCAGCATTTGTGCCTTTATCGAAATAAACGTAGCGAACTTTTGCTGAAATTTCACTCATCTTCAGGGCGCTCTAAATTAAGTCGGGGGAAACGAATTCCAAGGGTTTTTGCACGTCTACTATTGCCAAAAGTCAGCTTTCAGCTGACGCTAAGTATGTGACTTATATTACCTGAGATATGTGACGCTAAAGCTATCTAACGAGCAGAAAGGCGTAATACTTTCTCGACAACCCTTTACTATATTAATTATCTGATATATGTTATTATTATTCATACTATTATTATTTTTATTAATAACTAGCAGATAAAATGAACGATAAAATGCACTTTATTAATAAACCAATCATCGTTAGTGTTTACGCGATTCAATCTTATGCGGACATATAGGTGGTCATATACTTTAATGTCCATTTTTATTGTCCATAATCAATTACCTTTATAGTAACATTTTAGGGTGGATGTGATTGAGCTAATACGGTTATTTCTGTACGTGGATTTATATTCCTGATATTAAACGGGGTCTTTCAAATTTTATTATTCATAAAAATTAAGTATGTTTGTTTGAGTTAATTGCATAATATTAATAGGTAATATTTTATTGGCCAAATTACGTAATTTAGCTAGATCAGATTTCAGTTTAACAAGTTTAAAGTATGTACCAAATCACCTTTTCAATAACCAGTGTCTGCCATTGAAACTGGATTTTCTACAACCGAAAAAAAAGGTTTGCTCATTAATGTCAGTGTGTAAAACGATATTTTTTTCACTGGCAGCATGGGCGTAGCCAGGGGAAGGCAGCTGCCCATCCTATAGATCCTATAGAGAGTCCCCAAAAAATTGTAAATATATATTTTTTCTCTATTAATGAAATTTTGAGTTTTGAGAAGTTTCCTCCCCCTAGCTCAGAGGCTGGCTACACCCATAATGACAGTATTTTTTTAACGTTATCACGACGCGGCACATTGGTAAAAAATAAAGCATTTTTTGGACAAAAATCGAGACGTGGCTTACATTTCGACCAATTTGAATAATTTTTTTAAATACTCGTAAACACTTCTAGTTTACTCTGCAGAATTTTAAATAAATTAACTTATTATGATTATATTGATTACACCACTCTACAGAAATTTTTGTGTTTTTGTCCTAAAATTTATTTTATGATTTTTCTATTCATTATGCTCCAAAATAAAGGAAAAGTACCCATATTCCATATAAAGTTTGTTTTTGTGTTAGTTATGATAATAATACATTTTTTTGAGTTATCGTAGAAATATTAAATAGTTCTAGTATATTTAAAAATACCGCGAAAAAATGAAGGGGTCGTAACTTTCACACAGTGTCTACAGATGTCATTTAAGTGATAACAACAATTGATTGTTTTGTAGAAGACTTAAAGAGGTTAAAATGTCGTCGAGAAAGTGCAAATATGATGCTGATGCATTTTGTTATATATGTGGTATATTTATTAAAGTACGAGATATAAAATTTATTTAAACGCATGTGAAAAGCTTTGTGAAGCCTACAAAGCCTATTTCAACTGCCCTGTTCGGAATCTAGCTAAGCCCTGGGCTCCACATGTTGCTTGTAGTAATTGCAAAAGGTGTTTAGAATGTAAACAATTTTTAGTAAAAAAAATATAAATATGTTTATTTTTATCTTTATTTATTTCAGGTTGGTATCGAGGTGAGAAACGGAGTATGAAATTCGCAGTGCCGAGAATTTGGCGAGAGCCAAGAGACCACGTTAATGACTGTTATTTTTGCGTGGTAAATCCAGCTAAAAGACGTAGAGGCAAAAATGCGAAACCCATCGAATATCCTGACCTTGCTTTCACCTTCTGCTCCAATCTCACATAGCCCACAACTTCCAGTACCTGAACCTCCTAAAAAATTGTCTCAGTCAAGCTCATCTCAGAGTTCAAATAAAATATTAAAGATGAAGAATTTGTACTGTCACAGGAACCACCAAAACACCATTTTCTTGCCTCAGAAGACTTTAAGACTTAATAAGAGATTTGAATTTGCCGAAGAGTAAGGCAGAGCTTTTGGGTTCTCGTTTGAAGCAATGGAATTTGCTTACTGATGTCAAAATAACAGATCAACGAAGTCGGCATGAGACATTTGCTACCTTCTTTACCAAAGAAGATAGACTTTGTTATTGTAACGATATAAGAGGTTTGTTTGAAGCAATTGGGATGCCCTGTGTTTCCAGTGAATGGCGTTTATTTATTGACAGCTCGACGAAAAGCTTGAAAGCCGTCTTATTACATAACGGAAATAAATTTCCATCTCTTCCAGTCGCTCATTCTTTACATCTAAAAGAAAACTATGAAAGTGTTAAAATTTTACTCGAAGCTTTAAAATATCAAGAGTATAAGTGGCAGTTCATTGGAGATTTTAAGATGGTAGGATTTTTAATGGGACTACAGGGTGGATATACAAAATATCCGTGTTATCTCTGTTTGTGGGATAGTAGAGCGGGGGCTCAACACTATATTTCAACGATCATGGCCACTAAGAACGGAATTTTGTGTTGGAAAACAAAACGTTAAATGTGAACCTATTACTGAACCTGAAAATGTATTAATGCCGCCTTTACACATCAAGTTAGGTCTTATGAAACAATTCGTAAAAAAACTAGATGAAAAATCTGAAGCTTTTACATATTTAAAAAACTTTTTTCCAAAGTTGTCAGAAGCAAAGGTTAAAGCTGGAATTTTTGGCGGTCCACAAATTAAAAAAAATTTTGCCAGTGAAGAATTTCCAAAATTACTTACTAGTGCTCAAAAAAAAGGTTGGAATCGTTTTAAAGCAGTAATCTCTGGATTTTTAGGGAATAACAAAGTTGAAAATTCCCAAAGGCTAGTTGAAAACATGTTAGAAAACTTTAAAACCATGGGTTGCAGCATATCTCTAAAAGTACATATGCTGCATGCTCATTTAGATAAATTTGAAAACAACATGGGGGACGTACTCAGAAGAACAAGGAGAACGTTTTCATCAAGATTTTATGAACTTCGAACAACGTTATCAGGGCCAATACAACCAAAATATGATGGGGGACTACATTTGGGGTTTAGCGAGAGAAAGTACTTATGAACATGAAAGTAAAAGTTGATAAAAATCATATACAAATATATTTGTTTGGATAAAAAATTTAAACTATGGATTTTCTAAAATACTGTTCAACCGTTCTCCTGGATAAAAAAGCAAACTTTTTCAGGCCATATATATTTTTTTCGTCTAACTGTCGATAAATCTATCGAAATTTCATACCATCTTATCAAAGTCAAAATTCGTGTTGACCTGTGGTATATATAGGTTATATGAAAAATACATATTTACCCCATATTAGTAAAAATTCGACTAAAATTCGACTATACTTTGATATATTAGCCTTCTTAATTCGAAGATAATTTAAAAAAAAACATGTGATGCTATAACCTCAGAAAAATAGCTCCAGTTGCAAGCCTTCTTAATCGTCAGAATGGAACAGTTTATTGCACAAATCTATCTGAATATGATAACTTTATGCATTTTGATCCAGCTGATAAAGGACTGACATCAAAGTTGTCCCTGTAAAGCTATACTTTTCTGCCCTCTTGTGTCTCTAACCATTATGTTATGTTAGGTGTAAAGTTGTGGTGTATACCTTTCTGCTTTCTTATGTATCTAGTCATTAGGTTATGTTAGGCTTAAATCTCGTTATATATGCCTATGACTTGATTCATTAGGTTATGTTAGGTTCGGGGCTTGTAGTATATGCCTTTCTGCTCATTCATGTCTCAACCCATTAGGTTATTTTAGGTTTAAACGTACCATACGTAGCTTTTTGTTCGCCTCCATAAAAAAAGTTATTGTATTTGAGATATTTTGATGAACTGTATAAAAGAAATGCTCTACTTATAACCAAGAATATTGATGTTTTTAAGCTTTTTTGATGTTAAAAACCTATTTATAGGGACAATTTTGATGTTAGTCTTTTATCAGCTGGATCAAAATGCACAAAGTTATCATATTCAAATAGATTTGTGCAGTAAAGAACTGTTCCATTCTTACGATTTTTGTATAAAAAAATGCCTTATTTTTCCCAATGTGCGGCGGATCGTAGATTAGGTGTCCTTAAGATTGGGTTATGAATGTAGTGTTTCTTTACTTATTCTGTCTTCTATTACTTTTTCTGTTCTATCGGCTCTATCTATTCTTATTCCTAGATAGATTTAATTATTATAAGCATCAATCAACCCCCGTTTAAAGTAAGTTTTTCCAGGCCTCCAATACGCAGATATTTAGTTTTTTTAAAGTTTCAACGCTTTCATATTTCTTAAACAGCTTTCTTCTTCATCTTTTAAAGTTTCGCTTAGGTAAATTACTACTTGGTCATCTGCAAAATGAAGAGTATATATTGTCGTTTCATCGTTCAACTCTATTCCCATTCCGCTGAATTTTCTTCTTCATCTTTTAATGTTTCGCTTAGTCCTTTTGTTACTTGGAATATATCTGATAAAGTATTTCTTAGTTTTATTCTAGAGTATGACTAATCGTACAGTTATTTTATTGAGTGATTGCAGTATTATTTAGTGGCGATAGTTCGAAAGTTGGAAAGAGTTTTTTAATTGGAACAGTATGATGCTTTGCTTTTAAACATAACTGGTAAAAACTGGAGCAGAAAATATCAAAATCTGGGAGCTGAAACTATATGGAATCTCAATAAAGTGAAGATAATCCACAGCCTGTAGCTCAATAACTTGCTTCAGTGCAGAAGGTCTCGGGTTACAATCCCGGCAGGTTGGTATAATTTATTTATTAATTTATTTAAGTATATTTGGACCTGGCCACGTACATAGGTAGTAGTTGTTTGCAGAAATGCAATAATGTCCGTGGCAGCACTCCGCGTTGATTAAAAGGTGCCGTGTTTTTTTTATGGGTCTAGCACACGTGCTACAGGGAAGTCCCTAAAGCGCTACAGGAGCGACACGTGTGCGGAGGAAAGCGATTCACGTTGTTCTTGAATCGCTGTAAATTGTACTCGGTGGGAACCACAGTCCTGGGCAAATTATTCCAAAGGGATGATGTTGTCCATATAAAAGACTGCTTGAAAAGCGTTGTACGAGGAGTAACAAGCTGAACCTTATACGGATGTGAAGTATTTGCGCTACGTGTATTTCTAACGTGCACCGCTCTGGGAGGAATTAAGTGGGCCACATCCTTCGGGCACTTTCCATGATAATACTTGTAGAATAGGCTCAAGTCGCCAACCGTTCTTCGACGTTCCTGCGAATCAAGACCACCGGTCAGTTCCGGGTCTCCAATCAGACGAACAGCTCTTCTCTGAATAGAATCCAACAAATACAGTGTATGTTTGGGAGCGAAGCTCCAAATATGGGAACAGTATTTCATAGTTGGTCGAATTTGAGCTTTGTAAAGAATTAACAGTTGTTGTGGAGTGTAAAGCTTTCTGGTTCGAAATAATATTCCCAACTTTTGGGAAGTTCTCCTTGCTATACCCGCAACATGTTCATGCCAGGACATATTTGCTCCCAAATTAACGCCCAACAAATTGAGTGACGATGTTAGAGGAATGGATAACTATGTCGGGTTCAGCAACGTTAACTTTTTTAGAAAAAACTGCCGCCTGGGTGTTTCTAGCGTTAAATTCCACTTGGTTACTGTCACTCCAAGTTAGAATTTCTTCCAGGTCTTTGCGGATATTCGTCTGAGTAGCCGATGTCCGAGTATTCAAAGTAAATGAAAAGATAAGTGTACTGTCATCTGCAAAGCTGGAGATTGGATTCTCGGTCTTTTTCAGCAGATCGTTAATATAAATAAGAAAGAGAGTAGGAGACAGCCTTGGGTACAACGGCGTTGATAGTGAAGGTGTTAGAAAGAAATCCGCTCGTAAAGAACGATCTCTGAGGAAACATGAGAGCTACAAACAGAACTTTTCAGACATATCATAAGAACGTAGCCTAGCCAGCAGCCCATCGTGCCAAACACGGTCGAATGCCTTGGATATGTCAAGAGCAATCGCTCGAGTTTCTCCAAAGTGTTCAATTGCGTTGTTCCAAACATGTGTTAAATAAGTCAAAAGATTTCCTGTTGATCTATTTTTACGAAAGCCATACTGGTGATCGCCAATAATGCTGAATCCTTCAAGACATTCCAGAAGATGCCGACTGACAGCCCCCCCCCACGACCCTCGACACCACTGAAAGCAGTGCAATTGGTCGGTAGTTATTTGGCAAGGTCTTCTTGCCTTTTTTAGGTATCGGCTGAACTGTGGCACATTTCCAGCAGGAAGGAAATATTCCCTTTCTGTAAAACAGGCTGAAAACCCCACAGAAAACCGGTGCTAGTTCCCTCGCACAGTTTTTGAGAACTATGGCAGGTATTCCGTCAGCGCCAGAAGCCTTTTTGGTGTCTAGGTTCATCAAAATACGTTTTATGATACGCTGTCTGAAAACAATACCGGGCATGTGTAATACAAAAATGTATGTTTCGGCAATTGGACAACGTTGGCGGGTATTACGACATCCCCGCCGATATCGTCAGGTTACGAAAAAGGGTAAAATATCCAGGGAGGTGAACAATAAAATAAATAAATTAATAAATAAATATATATATATATATATATATATATATATATATATATATATATAACATATATATATATATATATATATATATATATATATATATATATATATATATATATATATATATATACATACATATATGTAAATATAATTTTATATGGTCTCAATCATGGTTTCTAATTTATTGATCATTTACCAAAAACAAATTTCATTTATAAAATCTCAAATCATTCTAAAGTTACTAGAGGGGTGGTTTCCTTTATGAGCGTACTTTGTATATTGCAGAAATGACGGTATTTTCCCTACAAAAATATTCTTTTATTAAAACTCATTCCGCATAATATAAGGTACACAAACAAACTAATACATATAAAATTCACTATATATGCATCATATTGCCAGAACGGCTTCAATATAAAATCATATCATAACCAAGAGGGAGAAGACATCAGGAGTGACCGCCAATAAACCTTTTGTCCAAATGCAGCATTCGCGTTATCCTGCATAAAGATGCGGACACACGAACTCAGGAAAATGGTATTACGTCGTTCAGGATCCAGGATAATATTGTCCAACTCCTGCAAGGAGAAATATTATTTTTCGCTTGGATTTTGTGCTGCACGAATTGAGGGCATCGTAGATTAAAAATTAAAATTAGAATCTTTTCTTTGTGTGTAATGCTGTTCGGTGAAACTTTTGAAGTCACAAAATTACAACTGTGTGGCGATATTGGAAATTTGAAATAAATGATGAGATAATTTGGGGAATATACCGATTGCCCTTTACAAGAGATTTTTCAATGAAGTACCAAAACGTGAAAAAAATGGCAAATTTTGTAATGGTAATATTTATTAATTATTGTTAAATCTATTTTTAGTGTTCCATTCGGAATACTTATAAAATCACTACGGTGTCTGTCCACCTGTCCGTCTGTCTGTCTTTCCGTCACACCCGATTTTCCCCGAAATTGTTTGTTCAAATTTGGCATTAATATAGGTGTAGTTTTGAAAGTTAAATTTTGACTTAAGCGGTTAGTTTTGGGGGGTGAAATCGGAAGTGAAAAAAAGTTTTTCTTATCAGGTCATCGAGTAGGGTGTCAAATGAAAGTTCTTTGCATTATTTTTAAAAAATTGCGAAAAATCGCTGTCCCTCCCCATTATCTCGAAAAGTACTGATCAAAAAATTTTGAAAAAATTCTTGAATATTCTCCACAGGATGTATATGGAATGAAAATTATCTCGAGTGCATTACCTTTAATAATTTTATCTGGTATATAAAAAAACAAAAATTTCAAGATCAGTTTACAGTAAAGATCAGAAAAAAAAACTTTGTTGAAAACTCATTTGGGGTGTGTTTTTTTTTTTATGGGATCTAGCACACGTGCTACAGGGAAGTCCCTAAAGCGCTACAGAAACGACACGTGTGCGGAGAAGGCGATTCACGTTGTTCTTGAATCGCTGTAGATTGTATTCGGTGGGAAACACAGTCCTGGGCAAATTATTCCAAAGGGATGATGTTCTCCATATAAAAGACTGCTTGAAAAGTGTTGTACGGGGAGTAACAAGCTGAACCTCATATGGATGTGAAGAACTAGCGCGACGTGTACTTCTAACATGCACCGCTCTGGGAGGAATTAAGCGGGCCACATCCTTCGAACACTTTCCATGAAAGTTCTTGTAGAATAGGCTCAAGTCGCCAACCGTTCTTCGATGTTCCAGCGAATCAAGGCCGACGGTCAGTTCCGGGTCTCCAATCAGACGAACAGCTCTTCTCTGAATAGAATCCAATAAATGCAGTGTATGTTTGGGAGCGGAGCTCCAAACATGGGAGCAGTATTCCATAGTTGGTCGAATTTGAGCTTTGTAAAGAATTAACAGTTGTTATGGAGTGTAAAGCTTTCTGGTTCGAAATAATATTCCCAACTTTTGAGAAGCTCTCCTTGCTATGCCTGCAACATGTTCATGCCAGGACATATTTGCTCCCAAATTAACGCCCAACAAATTGAGTGACGATGTTAGAGGAATGGAGTGCCCCGACATAACTATGTCGGGTTCAGCAACGTTAACTTTTTTAGAAAAAACTGCCGCCTGGGTTTGTGTAGCGTTAAATTTCACTTGGTTACTGTCACCCCAAGATAGAATTTCTTCCAGGTCTTTGTTAAGTTGAACGACTTCCTGCTGTCTGCGGATATTCGTCTGAGTAGCCGATGTCCGAGCGTTCAAAGTGAATGAAGAGATAAGTGTACTGTCATCTGCAAAGCTGTAGATTGGATTCTCGGTCTTTTCCAGCAGATCGTTAATGTAAATGAGAAAAAGAGTAGGAGACAGTATGGAGCCTTGAGGTACACCGGCGTTGATAGTGAAGGTGTTAGAAAGAAATCCGTCGACTGCCACTCGTAAAGAACGCTCTCTAAGGAAACATGAGAGCCACAAACATACCATAAGCCAACAGCCCATCGCGCCAAACACGGTCGAATGCCTTGGATATGTCCAGAGCAACCGCTCGAGATTCTCCAAAGTGTTCAATTGCATTGTTCCAGACATGTGTTACATAAGTCAGAAGATCTCCCGTTGATCTATTTTTTACGAAAGCCATATTGGTGATCGCTAATAATGTTGAATCCTTCAAGATATTTCAGAAGATGCTGATTGATAGCCTTTTCCATGACTTTCGATATTATTGAAAGCAGTGCGATTGGTCGGTAGTTATTTGGCAAGGTCTTCTTGCCTTTTTTAGGTATCGGCTAAACTGGTAGCGCATTTCCAGCAGGAAGGAAATATTCCCTTTCTGTAGGATAGGTTGAAAAGTCTACAGAAAACTGGTGTTAGTTCCCTCGCACAGATTTTAAGAACTATGGCAGGTATTCCGTCAGCGCCAGAAGCCTTTTTGGTGTCTAGCTTCATCAGAATACGCTTTATAATACGCTGTCTGAAGACAACATCGGGCATCCTTGACTGCACTACGGGAATAGTAGGTGGTGTTTTTCCTTGGAAATCGACAGTAGAATGTGAAGCAAAGAGTTCAGCCAACAAGTTCGCTTTCCCAACAGGTGTCGTTGCAATAGAATTATCTGGCCGTTTTATGAACCTGAAAGGTGAATCAAGGTTAATATACCTGAACTAATCTGAATTGTTAATTTTAACATTTGTACATAGTAACTCAACGTCAACAATAAAATGTTGTGAATTTTAATAGCTGGACTAGTTTTTGTGTGGATTTAGGAGATTCGCAAGATATTCACCTAGTTTTGTATGCTCGAGAATATATTGCCTTGCCGATTGAACGAAATTATATATAGCTCTAATGAATTTTTGGAAGTTTATAAAATCCAGGGATCTTCTACTTACACGACTTGAAAAATTTCTTTTCTCCATAGTTGAACTAGAGACGTTGGGGTTGGTTTGAGTCATCATGTAGGTTTTGTCATTTAATAGTTCGTTGACCATTTTTACATAATTTTCCTCGTCAAATACTATTGTTGAGTTTGTTTTGTCAGTTGAAATATTCAGGATTGAGTCGTTATTGTTTAAAACTACTTTAAAGCCCTTTTTAGTATTCCGTAGGAAACACTTATAAGATCACTTCGGTGTCTGTCCGTCTGTCACACCCGATTTTCTCCGGAACTATTTGACACAGAAAGTTGAAATTTGGCACTAATATAGGAATTGATGGGCTCATTAGGGTTATATAGTTTGGAGAGTTAAATTTTGACTTAAAGGGTTAGTTTTGGGGAGTGAGTTCAAAAATATATATAATGTAAAACTAGCACACACTTTACTTTGTATTATTTTGAAAAAATTGCCAAAAATCGCTGTCCCCTCTTTATTTCGAAAAGTGTTGATCAAAAAATTTTGAAAAAATTCTGGAATATTCTCCACAAGGTGTAGATTGAACGAAAATTATGCATTACAAAAATTTTTATTTTAAAAGCAATCAACGTCCGGAACACTAATTGCGCAAGTTTGACTTGCCCTTGGCAGGTTATTTATTTCTGTTTAGTGAGGTTTGTCCTTTGTATTTCATATTGAATGAAATCCGTCTGGTCAGGTGGTAGTTTCTTAATCGATATTTTAACTAGAGATTATTTCCTTGTCTTGATTATTCTTCGGCAAAATGACAAAATGTAAAGAAGGCGGATGAGTTTACGGCGAAACAAGAGAGATATTGTACTTAAAACTCAAACGAAAGTAGCATTAGTTTTAGAAATTTCTATGATGTTTCTTGTAGAAATACACAATTTTTACAGAATTATAGAGGATTCTATTGGTAAATCAGACAAAACTATCAATGTCTTTAGAGCATTAAGTAAAACATAATTAGAATAACCCTGCCTAAATAAAATTTATAACACGCCCAAAAAAATCCATATGATTTTTAGGAAGTACCAGCCTTCAAACGATACGTGTCAAAATTTCATTTCGACGATTAGTTTACAAGTTACAGTGGTTTTAGTGACGCTATTTTTGATATGTTTAAAACAATAGAAAAAACCGAATCTCGTGTGTTGATTAAACACTGTTTTTGATGGGAAAAAATACCGTTCAAGCAAAGCAATGGCTTCATAAGTGTTACAAGGAGTCCGCCCCTGGAAAATCACTCATCATTTACTGGTATGCTGAATTTAAACGCGGTCGTACAAATACAAATGATGCTGAACGCTCGGGACTCCCGAATGTGGTGGTTACACTGGAAAACATCAAAAAAATCCACAAATGGATCCACCACTACACACTGGAATCAAATTGACAGTCAGCTGAGTAAACAGCAGCTGGTGAAAGCCGCCCAAAGCGACCAAAGACACAACAGTCGGCTGGGAAGGTTTTTTGGCCTCTGTATTTTGGGATGCTCATGGAATAATCTTCATCGACTATGCCGAGAAGGGCAAAGCCATCAATAGCGAATATTATATAAAGTTATTGGAGCGTTTGAAGGCAGAAATCGTAAAGAAACGGCCCCAAATGAACAAGAAAAAAGTGCTCTTTCATCAAGACAATGCACTATGTCACAAGTTAATGGTTACGATGGCAAAATTGCATGAACTGAAGTTCGAATTGCTTTCTCATCCACCGTATTCTCCAGATTTGGCCCCCAGTGACCATTATCTATTCGCAGACCTCAAAAAAATGCTGGCGGGAAAAAGATTTGGCTCCAATGAAAAGTTGTTGCCGAAACTGAGGATTACTTTCAAGGCAAAGATAAATCCTTCCAGAAAAGCGTTGGACTGATTGTATCGTTCTTTAAGGAGAATATATTGATGAATAAGGTCGAATTTTGCAAAAAAAAAAAATATATTTTAAGTAGCTAGACCAAAAACTTTTCAACCTACGTGTTAGAGCAACTTATATGAAAATTAGTCAAAAAATAATTTTTACTAAAAAAATTAATACTTTTTCGAGGTTTCTTTAAGGAAAAATTTCTTACCTAGGATGAAAAATAAGATTGAGTTTAATTTTGCAGAATTTCTGGTCTCATCTACCATTATTAATATACACCGTGAGTTACGACATTTTAAACAAATTGAGAAACGTTAATCTGCGTTGAATATTTATTTGACACACTGTACAAATATCTATATCCTTGAAGAGTACTCCAATCATTTCTACCAATATACTTTTATAGTAATATTTAGCGGTTAAAAGGGGCTGCAAGCTAGACATATAGGGGGCGCTCTATTATCCCCTACGACGCATATATCCATATATTACGTTTTATGTGCCGTATTTATGCTTTCTCACTGATTCACTGCTGTCACATTGAAGTGCTCTATTTTTTATTTGGTGTAAATGGGGTGTTTATAGAAACAGTTTTGCTTTATAAAATTTGATGTCGTAAAAGATTTGCCTATTCCATTCGATGTGTTTAGTGCTTATTTCGTTTTTTTTTTCTATGTAGGTCAAAAAACAAACATATAAAAATAAAAAAAAAATCCAATAAAAAAGTGTGAAAATGGGCGACAAAGGTGAACAATAATAAGCGAAAAACCACAAAGAAAAAAACGGGGGGTTTTTCTAAATAAAAGCCCTAATGTATAAAGCTTGAAAAATAATTTCATTTTAAACTGCTTATTAATACCTGATTCACAGGTATATAAAACAAAATTCTCTATCTTTCAAGTGAGACACGTATTTTTTTATGCTGAATCCAAAAAAGGCATAAAAAAAGACATTCACCATGAGGTTTTTTCACAAAATACACTTAAAGTTAACAGAAAACAATTAAATTTTTAAAAAATACATTTTAATAAATAATGTAAAACTGTATAATCATTAAAATTATGAAATAAAACTATTATTTCGGACATCTTTAAATGTTCTGAATTTACATTTATCATAAAAACAAGTATACACCACCTTTAACTAAGCAACGTAGCAAAATACTGTTTAAAATTAAAAAGTTGTTTTTAATTTTTATTAATATTAAACACAATTCACTAGTTCACTCACTCACTCACTTACTCGCTCGCTCACTCACTCACTCACTACCTCACTCACTAACTCGTTCACTCACTCACTCTCTACCTCATTCACCCACTCACATTCTCCCATGTTCACTCAATCAATTTATCCACAAAATTGACTTCTAAAACTGTCAAGGAATGGATATATGTACATTAGACTGCATTTTGCATCATAGAAAATGGATATTTTTTTTCAACACTAAACACTATTCATCATGTTTCGTTCGAAGAAAATTCTTGATAGTTGTTGCATTTATTTACTTAAATGACCGGTCAAGTGGAAGTAGATCTTGCGCACGTTGATTGCTTCTGAAATAAAAAATTTTGTTACGAAGGTACAAAATGATCAGTGACTTTACAAAACACATCTCAAATGAGTTTTCAACAAAGTTCGTTTCCGATCTTTACTGAAAACTGATGACCTTGAATTTATATACCAGATAAATTATTAAAGGTAATGCACTCGTGATAATTTTTGTTCAATCTACACCCCGTGGAGAATATTCCAAAATTTTTTCAAAATTTTTGGATCGGTACTTTCCGAGATAGAGGGGGGGACAGCGATTTTTCGCGATTTTTTCAAAATAATAATGTAAGACATTTTATATATTTTTGAACTCGTGTTTTTACAAACTTTCATTTGATACACCACTCGATGACCTAGTATTTTTTTTTTTCATTTCCGATTTCACCTCCCCAAAACTAACTCCTTAAGTCAAAATTTAACTTTCAAAACTACACGGCTTTGATGAGGCCATCAATTTCTATATTAGTACCAAATCTCAACTTTCTAAAAAAAGCAATTACCAACCACATAGCACCCTTATAAGTGTTAAAAGCCAGTTTTTTGTTGAAACTGAACATAAAACTTTATTTTTTGATGTCAAATCAGGATTAAAAACTTCAAAAAACACTGGAAATAATAGTTTTGTTCAATATTAATAAAAATTAAAAACAATTTTTTAATTTAGCGGTTGCATACCATATATATTTTAAACAGTATTTTGCTACGTAACTTAGATAAAGGTGGTGTACGCGTATTTTTTGTTAAACATGAACACTAAAACCTAATATTTTTAATTTTTTATAATAAATGTAAATTCAGAACATTTAAAGATGTCCGAAGTAATAGCTTTATTTCATAATTTTAATGATTACACAGGTCTGCAACAAAAATGCTGTCTGAATGTTTTCAACTGATTTCTATGTATTTAGGTGTTCTGAAAACTAAAAAAATTCTCAAAAAATTCCAGAACGTCAGGTTATTTTGCAAAACGCAAAATTTTATTATAAAAAAGGGTTTTTTTGGGCTAACTTGAAGTCATAAATAAATAGGTACAATTTTATTTTGATTACTGTTTTTAAATGTATACAGGTCATAACTATCATTACTTTCTAAATAAAGAACGCCCTGTGTGAGCTAAATTAACAAACATAAACGTTGTAACCAGAACGTGCGCGCCGATAGTGTAGAAAGTGGCGCGGTACAATTACGTGTTAACTCGTCATTGTTTTTATAGATCTTGGTTCAATATAGTGCAATGTCATCTGTGCGGAAGTGTGTGAATTCGTCTGACAGTTTCTGTTATATTTGTGGCGAATATATGGTATTAAAGCAACAACTTAATATTACGGACTTTGTAAAAAAAGTATACTTCACGTATTTTGGCTTAAAACTTGGAGATCAGGATAAAGTTTAGGCACCTCATAAAGTCTGCAAACGATGTGTTGAAGACCTTCGCAATTGGTTTAAGGGCAAGAAAAAAAGCTTTCCGATATGCGATTCCTATGGTATGGCGCGAGCAAAAGAACCATAGTGATGATTGTTACTTTTGTTCGTGTAATGTGAAAGGGTATAATTCGAAATAGAAGCAGTCCATTTCATACCCCAATCTGCAATCAGCTATTCGTCCCATCCCTCATGGGACCGAAATACCAGTGCCCAAGGCCCCTACTACCTTGGAAGAGATTCCAAGTTCTGACGAAGATAGTGCTGTACCTGAACCCGATGACAAGTCAAGTTTTCAATTTGAAGATGACAGCAGTCCGAAATTGTTTTTCCCAGGGCGAGCTAAATGACTTGGTAAGAGACTTGAATCTTCCCAAAAACGCTGCTGAGTTGCTTGGATCAAGGCTCAAAAGCAGGAACTTACTTTTGCCGGGAGTGTCTTCCTCCTGGTTTAGATATCGTGAGAAGCAGTTCACTTCCTGCTTTGCCCAAGAGGAAGAGTTAGTTTATTGTACCAATATTGAAGGTTTGATGGATACATTTAAGATCTCATACGACCCAGCACAGTGGCGTATTTTCATAGATTCTTCAAAAAGAAGCTTAAACCAGTTCTGCTTCACAATGGCGGTTTCTATGCTTCCATTCCTGTCGGTCATTCCGTACATCTCAAGGAAACCTACAAGAACTTGGAATTGGTTCTTTGCAAATTAAAATATAAAGACCACGGTTGGCAAGTGTGCGGTGATTTAAAAATCTTGGGCATGTTGCTCGGACAACAATCTAGGTTTACCAAATTCCCTTGCTTTTTGTGTCTATGGGATAGTAGAGACCGAGCAAATCACTGGACCAAAAAGTGTTGGCCTCCGAGGGAGCTTAAAGTTGACGAAAAGAACGTCCTGCATGAAACTTTGGTGCCTCCTCATAAAGTTCTTCTACCACCGCTTCACATAAAGCTGGGATTGATGAAGCAATTTGTAAAGTCACTTCCAAGAGATGTAAATTGCTTCAAATACTTAATATCAAAGTTTCCAGGCCTCTCGGAGGCAAAGTTGAAGGAAGGTGTTTTTGTTGGACCAGATATTAGACGGCTTATGGCTGATCCACAATTCATCACAACCATGATGGATCCTCAAAGAGAAGGGTGGATTGCCTTTAAAGGGGTCATAGAGAAATTTTTAGGCAATAACAAAGACCCTAACTACAAACAAATCGTCAAAAGAATGTTAAAAGCATTTCAAGCTTTAGGTTGCCTAATGAGTTTAAAAGTACATTTTCTTCATTCCCACCTCGGCTACTTTCCAGAAAATTTAGGAGATCTGAGTGAAGAGCAAGGTGAACGATTTCACCAAGATATTAAGGAGATGGAAAAAAGATACCAGGGAAGATGGAGCGCCTCAATGATGGCAGACTACTGTTGGACGCTTCAGAGAGACCTTCCAGATGCTTCCTACAAGCGAAAATGTACCAAAAGGAGTCTCACTGGGAAAAAGAAATGTGTTTAGTGCTTACTAATGAATGTATTTTAGATAAAAAAATAAGTTTTGTTACGCAATTATAAATTAAAAAAAAATTTTTTAGTCTTTTATCTTTTAAGATGATAACTTGTTTAACATAGATACCTACATTGTCAGAAAACGTGACGTTCTATGACAAAATGAAAATCATTTTCGGATTCAGTACACCCAAAAACATAAGAATTTAAAAAAAAAAAACAAAACGGCTCTCAATTTTTTTTTTTTTTTGCAGACTTGTGTTATACAGTTTTACATTATTTATTAAAATATATTTTTTTTCAATTTATTAGGTTTCTGGCAACTTTAAGCGTGTTTTCTGAAAAAATCTCAAGGTGGATGTAGTTTTTTTTTTACAATTTTTTTGAATTCAGCATAAAAAATACTTAAGAAAACACGTGCCTCACTAAAAAGACAAAAATTTTTTTGTATACTTGTGTTATCTTTATTATTGTTTCAAGTTAATGTGAGAACTAGCCTATTTAAAAGAAGAATAAGGGTTAGTATGACTATTTATGGCCGTTCGACATTTTTACTTTCCTTGCTAAAGGAAAGTATTGTATTCGTGCAAAAATCACATGCCGAGGTTTTTGCTTCACGTTTTAGAGTTTCTAGATGAAAACTCATTTCCGTCGATCTGTTGACAAGATAACTGTCGAAAGAAATGAGAAATCAATTTCAAACTTGGTACAATAATATCTATTAACTAGCCGTGCCCGCAGCACAGCTCGCGTGGGCTTCATTCACTATTATCGTCACTGCTCATTCCTTATACTACTTAACGTAATAAAATATATCCTCTAATCTGGTCAGAAAACATATGTATGAATTAAAAAAAAAAAAAACACGTAAATCAGATAAGTGGTTCTCGAGTGATAAGCGCACACAGACAGACAGGCAGAGAAACGTGCATTTTATATATATTATATCCTTTGCTACATGATTTTGTTCCATATTTAAGGGTTTAGCCAGTGTATTGCAAGAGAACGTGCTAACGGCAAACTTTTTCCGACTTTATTCACTATTATCGTCACTGCTTATTCCTTATGTTATCTAACGTATAAAATATATCCTATAACCGACCAGAGGACATATGTATGTTTGAAAAGCAAAAAAAAGCACGTAAATCGGGTAAATGGTTCTCAAGTGATAAGCACACTAACAGACAGACAGACAGACAGAGAGACGTTGCATTTTATATATATATATATATATATATATATATATATATATATATATATATATATATATATATATTATATAGAAGATTATAGATAACCTGGCCATAGAACAAATGTATGAATCAAAAAAAAACATGTAAATCGGATAAGAGGACGTTGCATTTTATATATATTATATTATTAGCCACATGTTTTTATATATATTATAGAAGGGATGAAGCCTATAGTTTTAGAACGATATCGTTTAAGGCAAAGAAGGTGGAAGGGATAAGAATTGATAAATTTTGTATGATTTTAATAGTAATATGGTACCACTCAGTATATACGAGTATCACCACTACACCAAATATTTTATTCGTGCACTCGACCTGCATTTCGCTAACCGTGTTAACTTCATCCGAAGCGATGATTGTCAATCTATCTCCAGATGAAGCGCATCGAGTGCAAAAATAAAGTGTCTGGTGTAATAGTGATATATACTGAGTGGTGTCATTCTGCCAAAGATTCCAAATTCCCAACATAGTAATATCATAATTGTTTCTGGATTTTTGTTGGGATAATAAACAAATATTATGCATATATATATTTATAGTAATACATAAAAAGGATGAAAGGGGGTGAGAAAGGAGATCCTTTTTGACGTATTTGAAGTCGAAGAAGACAAAATCCAGGGTATTTCTTAGATTATGTAAAACAGCACCATATATCATGTGAAAAGTGACAAATTTTTTGCTACTGTATTTAGTTTCCTCACAAAAAATTAAGTTCGCTACTAAACTATTTTTTGTTGTTGCAAATAGGAAAATAGTACATTTGAGTATTCCTCTTAATGGTTATAATTCCGCCCAATATGCCCTGTCTATCGGTAATGACTTAAAATAAATATAGAGATATATTTTTGTAAACCAACCGACAAATGCTATTGAATGTTGTTCTTACAGTCTGTCCAGTAAGAACGTAACCGCTTGTATTCTTAAAAAAATGTGTTTCGAGAATATTTTTTGCCATCAATTGGTGTGCTAACAATGACGGAATTACCTCAGTAAGTTGTCCAATCGCCTCCTGCATCAATAATCGCCTCGAATCTTAGAGGCATGCTGTCAACGAGATTTTCTGCATACTCTGCAAATTTTTCGAATCTCGCGAGACAACTAAGTCAATGTCCTCTGAGTTTTTCCTCTAAGCTTTCTCTTTACAAGGGAGTAAACGATTTCAATACGGTTGATGATTGTGAGGGCCACTCTAGTATCTTATCGTCAGCCCAAGCGAGCCGCTTCGCGACATGATTTTTGCCCAGCAAATATTTCTTCAACGGGCTTCGGAATTTGACATCATAAGCACGAAGATGTTGTCGAATGATCTCATGGGACACATTCAAATCCAATTTTCTTAATTTTGCCGCTCCCTGACGCAGCGTCAATTTTGGGTCCCATGGCAACAAAGACACGATTCATTTTTCGACTTTTGGAGTGACGCCTACCGAGCCACGTTTCAGCCAGCCGCTGACATTTTTCGTCTCGTTAAAATGATTTACCCACTTCTTCACGAACGACACCGACTTTTTAATATACTTAGCGGCCGCGGGGAATGTGTTATTTTAGGCCCTTTGGATGGGAACAGACGTGCAAACAAGTGACTCATTTTGGATTTTACGTAATTTCGTCGAAAGTTCGGAGTCAACCGATACTTTTACTAAAATCCATCATAGAAAAAGGTTCCTCGACTGATTTTTTGTTGAATCGCTAGAATCGCATCTACCAAAAATTAATTATCGCGGACATGTTTTTACTTGACAGACTGTATCTTAGTTTGTTTGTAATCTGTCAAATTTGACAGGTGACACAGTTTTTCTTATTATATTTAGCTTCCTCATAAAAAACTAAGTTTAGTAATGAACCAAAGTTTTCGATATGCCAACTAGAGAATAGTAAATTGGGTGAAATAATTAAAATTTAAAATTCGGTTCAATAACTTGAGTGCCCTGTACGTCCGTAACAACTGGAAATCGATATCAAGCATTATATATTTTCTTAAATGAACTGAAAAATGCTATCTAATGGTGTTGGCGTCGTAAACTGTCGATTTGACAAGTGACAAATCTTGTGCTATAATCATATTTGGCTCCCTCATAAAAAAAAAAACTAAGTTTGGTACTGAAAGAATTTTCTTGGTATGTAGAATAAGACAACAGTGAATTAGGTGAGACACTTAAAAAAATGTCCCTGGACAACAACATGACGAGTCGTCTCACGTTCACAATCCCAAAATTTTTTAAGCATTTAAAAGTTAACGTTAAACTAATCCTGTTGGTAGCACGAGTGTATCTATTTCATTCAAGTTTATACGCATTTTTTCTCAAACAAAAAATATCGTTCTAAAAACGTTAAAAAGCAACCGAAAAAGATTAGACAGCCGGTAACAGTCTGATAGAATAATCGGTGTCACTTACGAAGAAGATAGTTCTGATTGATGACACAGCTATCTCGTCGATGTCCGGCACATGACGGCGGGCATATTGAGACTTCCTTCCTGACCGTCTGATCGCCATAATACGACTTAATGGTTTCGGGTCATGTGTCTGCTTTCAATTCACTTGGTAATTTTATTGATTATAACTTAAAAAAGCTAATAACGAAATGAACATTGTTTATTGTTTCACTTAACTCACATTCTTAAAGTGGAAAATATAATTCCAAAATAATAATAAAATACTCTTCTTAGAGGTGGAATTCGTACTTCAGGATGAAAGAACAAAGTATAAAAAAATAATAAAGAGAATTATAGAGCACTCCATTCCCCTAGCATCGTCACTCAATTTGTTGGGCGTTAATTTGGGAGCAAATATGTTCTGGCACGAACATGTTGCAGGCATAGCAAGGAGAGCTTCTCAAAAGTTGAGGATATTATTTCGAAGCAGAAAGCTTACACTCCACAACAACTGTTAATTTTTTACAAAGTTCAAATTCGACCGACTATGGAATACTGCTCCCATGTTTGGGGCTCCGCTCCCAAACACATACTGCATTTGTTAGATTCTGTTCAGAGAGAAGAGCTGTTCGTCTAATTGGAGACCCGAAACTGACCAGTGGCCTTGATTCGCTGGAACATCGAAGAACGGTTGGCGACTTGAGTCTGTTCTACAAGTATTTTCATGGAAAGTGTTCGAAGGGTGTAGCCCGCTTAATTCCTCCCAGAGCGGTGCATGTTAGAAATACACGTCGCGCTAATACTTCACATCCGTATGAGGTTCAGCTTGTTACTCCGCGTACAAAGCGTTTCAAGCAGTCTTTTATATGGAGAACATCATCCCTTTGGCATAATTTGTCCAGGGCTGTGTTTCCCACCGAGTACAATTTATAGCGATTCAAGAACAACGTGAATCGCTTTTTCCGTACACATGCTGCTCCTGGAGCACTTTAAGGACATCCCTGTAGCACGTGTGCTAGATCCATAAAAGAAAACAAAAAATAGAGAGATTAGTAGACAGATTCGAAAGCTTATAAGAAAGGTTAAAGAAAATGGATGGAAGAACAATGCCAGGAAATGGAAGAATTATAACAAAAACATGATAAGAAAGTTAAAGAAGTTACAGGACAAAAGTTTATACCAACATCAATATATTTAGTTAATGATAATGATCAGCTAATAACCGAATATAAAGACCTAGAAGAAGAAGGGACTCGATACGTTAAAAAAATGTATTCCCAGTAGAAGTTAAGTATACATCAGAGCATGACAAAACTGGAAAAGTTCCCAGACCTGATAATATCTGAGCAGAAATTTATAAAGGAAGAAAATATTTCAATGTTGTGTAGTTGCATAAATTTAATCTGTGTTCATACCATTACCCAAAAAGCCAAATGTCAACAGATGTGAACAGTACCGCCTCATAAGCTAATGAGCAAGGCTTTGAAAGTAACACTTAAGATTATTCGCCATTAAATACCCAATAAATGCAAACAAGATGTCAGCGAAGAGCAATTCGGATTTGGGCCGAATACAGGCCAAGACCTAAGGATACTGGTAAAAATTATGCTATAACTGTAGGCGTTAATAAAGGTTTCCTTGTGAGTCTTTCTACTATAAGTACAGCAGAAAAATTTTGGGCATTTCTTTACTTTCTGCATTAACATCGTTATCGAGTTGCTAATCCTTAAATTAAGATCGTAGTAGTAAGATATAAACTGTAAAAATTATATTAATTTTCTACATAAAACATTTTTAGCTAATGTTTGTAACATGTAATAGTTCCACAGAAAATTGCAAATTTTCTTAAAAACAAAAAAAAGAAAGTACAGTCTGTCAAGTAAAAATGTGACCGCAAGTATTTTTGAAAAAATGTGTTTCGAGAACATTTTTTGCTATCACTGTATTCTTTGGTGTGCTAACAAAGGTGCAATTACGTTAGTAAGTTATCCAATCGCCTCCTGCATCAATAATCGCCTAACATCTTCGAGGCATGATGTCGACCAGATTTTCTGCATACTCTGCAAATTTTTCGAATCTCGCGAGACAACCGAGTCAAAATCCTCAGAGTCTTTCCTTTGAGCCTTCTCTTTACAAGGAATCAGACGTTTTCAAGAGCGTACGTAGCTGCTTTCATCCAGGTACAGGTAAACTAAGTAGATCCGATCTATTTTTTATCTTGTTAATGTGGTTGCATCCGGCTTGAGGTACCACAAAATTTATAAATTTATATATTTCAAATTTGGGGATAGAGTGATATTTATCTAGATACCAAAAAAGCTTCTGGCGCTGACGGAAGATCTGCCATGTTCTCAAAAACTGTGCGAGGGAACTAACACCAGTTTTCTGTAGACTTTTCAACCTATCCTACAGAAAGGGAATATTTCCTTCCTGTTGGAAATGTGCCACAGTTCAGCCGATACCTAAAAAAGGCAAGGAGACCTTGCCAAATAACTACCGACCAGTCGCACTGCTTCAATAATATCGAAAGACATGGAAAAGGCTATCAATCAGCATCTTCTGGAATATCTTGAAAGATTCAACATTATTAGCGATCACCGATATGGCTTTCGCAAACATAGATACAACAGGAGATCTTTTACTTATGTAACACATGTTTGGAACAACGCAATTGAATACTCTGGAGAATCTCGAGCAGTTGCTCTTGACATATCCTAGGCATTCGACCGTGTTTGGCACGATGGGCTGTTGGCTAAGCTACGCTTTTATGGTATGTCTGAAAAGTTCTGATTGTGGCTCTCATATTTCCTCGTTCTTTACGAGTGGCAGTCAACGGGTTTCTTTCTAACACCTTAACTATCAACGCCGGTGTGCCCCAAGGCTCCATACTATCTCCTACTCTCTTTCTCATTTACATTAGCGATCTGCTGAAAAAGATCGGAAATCCAATCTACAGCTTTGCAGATGACAGTACGCTTATCTCTTCATTCACTTTGAACGCTCGGACATCGGCTACTCAGACGAATATCCGCAGACAGTGGGAAGTCATTCAACTTAACAAAGACCTGGACGAAATTCTATCTTGGGGTGACAGTAGCTAAGTGGAATTTAACGCTACAAAAACCAAGGCGGCAGTTTTTTCTAAAAAAGTTAACTTTACTGAACCCGACATAGTTATGGCGGGACACTCCATTCCTCTAACATCGTCACTCAATTTGTTGGGCATTAATTTGGGAGCAAATATGTTCCTGGCATGAATATGTCGCAGGCATAGCAAGGAAGAGCTTCTCAAACCAGAAAGCTTTACACTCCACAACAACTGTTAATTCTTTACAAAGCTCGAATTCAACCAACTATGGAATACTGCTCTCATGTTTGGGGCTCCGCTCCCAAACATACATTGCATTTGTTGGATTCTATTCAGAGAAGAGCTGTTTGTCTGATTGGAGTCCCGGAACTGACCGGCGGCCTTGATTCGCTGGAACATTGAAAAACGGTTGGCGACTTGAGCCTATTCTGCAAGTATTTTCATGGAAAGTGTTCGAAGGATTTGGCCCGCTTAATTCCTCCTAGAACGGTGCACGTTAAAAATACACTTCGCGCTAATACTTCACATCCGTATGAGGTTCAGCTTGTTAATCCTCGTGCAATGCTTTTCAAGTAGTCTTTTATATGGAGAACATCATCCCTTTGGAATAATTTGCCCAGAACTGTGTTTCCCACCGAGTACAATTTACAGCGATTCAAGAAGAACGTTAATCGCCTTTTCCGAACACGTGTCGCTCCTGTAGCGCTTTAAGGGACTTTCCTGAAGCACATGTGCTAGACCCATAAAAAATATATATATTTATCAAATCGATGTTCGGCAAATAACATAACATTGTCGCTTTCCTGAGCGTTTTTTATCTTTCATCATCATCATCCTTATGACTGGTGACAGATCTTTCTGTATGTACATGTGGCTCTGGTCTTAAATCATTAAACTACGTGCTATAAAATGCATTTACATTAAATGTTAAAAATACTGTTCCAAAAACCATACAGTAGGAAGCATGTCTATAAAATCTAAAATGAAAAGGAAACAGCAATTTCACGAAAGGCTTTTTTCAAATTTGTTTTGATTGATATTTCCACCTATATCAATTTGTAAGCCATAACAGTGATTTTATTCGCAAACTTTCGAATAATATTTCCATTAAAATAAAATATTACCTTTGGAAATAAAATGTAAAACTTTTATTGACTGTCTACACACATAAACTTGTTATACGGCGGAAAATGAAGTTTTTTCTAACAGATACTTTATGTACGAGTATAATACGTAACAGGTTAATTGCAAATGTGAGGCCTTTAACCAAAAAACAAATGATAGCGGCAACGTTCACCAGTATTTTGTCAGCTACTCTATGACATTTGTTCCATTAGACGCCTAGTTATAGTGGTAAGAGTGATAGTGTATTTTTATGCTCTATTGCAAAATTAGTTTTAAGGAGCTGCGACTGACTTTTGTGTTATACTTGGTGAACCAAACGCTTCAAAAAGTATACGGTAATGATTTATTGAAGCTCAAGACATTAATAGACAAAAAAATTATTATTAGAGGATTTACTTTTAAAATTATCGAGAATCGGTTCGAGAGACGTTGCAGGTTTAGCCTCTTCAGTTCAAATTCGCTGATATATTCCATATCTAATAAAAAGTTTATCAAAATGCTAGGAATTTTCCAACGGCAATTGTCACGAATGATTTCAGGCGTCGTTGCAGTCGAAGGTGTTCCGGAACCCTCGTTGTCTTCCACCAAAGTTCCAGCGACCTTAAATCGTGAAAACCATTCGAAAATTTGCTTACAGCTCAGTGCTTTGTCTTTAGCTACCAGGTGTACAAGTATGAAATGCGGATTTTTTTCCAAAAAAATATGTTAAATTCGGAAGAATGATAAAAAGTGCTTTATTCAAAGTATGCTCCATCGCTTGTTATACATTTTTCCCATCTTTCGGGCAATTTTGAATACCACGCCAGTAAAAATCCTCCCCTTTTGCTGCGAACCATTCATCGAGCCATTTTTTCACATCTTCGTACGAATCAAAGCGCTGCTCAGCAAGTGCGTGACCCATCGATGCAAACAAGTGGTAATCGGAAGGAGCCAAGCCTGGTGAGTAAGCCGCATGGGTAGAACTTCCCAACTGAGTGCTTCCAAGGTGTCGCGAACTGGTTTTGCCGTATGTGATGGAGCATTGCCATGAAGAAAAATGACTTTGTGTTGCCTCTTTCGGTGTTCTGGCCTTTTTTCAAGCAGCGAACGGTTCAGATCGGTCAATTGTTGTTGGAAACGTTTAGTATTAACCGTTTTCCCAGGTTCTAACAGCTCATAATAGACCACGCCCATCTGGTCCCACCAAACACAGAGCATCGTCTTTCTGCCAAAGCAATTGGGTCTTGCGGTCGATGTGGATGGTACGCTTGGGTCTACCCATGATTTTTTGCGCTTGGGATTCTCAAAATAAATCCACTTTTCATCCCCTGTAACTATACGATGCAAAAACGACTTCCTTTTGTACCGAGCGAGCAAAATGTGACACGTGTTTTTGCGCTTTTCCATTTGCCTGTCGTTTCAACTCATGTGGTACACGTCTACCGGTCTTCTGAATCTTTCTCATCTCTCGTAGCCGATTGGAAACAGCTTGTTGACTAACGCCCAATTGTTCGGCGAGTTGTTTTTGTGTTTGCGAATCATCTTCGTCCAACAATGCTTGCAATTCCACATCTTCGTATTTTTTTGGCGGTTTTCCACGTTCCTTGTCTCCAACATCGAAGTCAGCACTTTTGAAACGCCGAAATCATCGTTCACACGTATCGATAAAGCATGTTCACCATAAGCTTCTCAAATAATCAGTATGATTCAACAGCAGTTTTCTTCATATGAAAACAAAAAATTAATGCTGTCTGCGAATGCTCTTTGTTCGGTATAAATTTCGACATATTGAACACAAGACAACACTATGCACACACTTTTTCAATTTATCACTCGTGCGCGTCTGACACTTGTTGATGACACAATAAAATGGCGCAGTGTCAAATCTTTATAACACAGAATGCATTGGTGCACCATCTGTTGTCTGAAATCCGCATTTCATACTTGTACACCTGGTAAATATTTCTCGCCATATCTTATATGGTTAAGTAGCACTTTTCCAGAGTTTAAAACAAAATTTCACAAACACATGCTGATTTTTTTTTCGTATCCATTGTAAGAATCAACAATCACGCAAACGTGCATACCTGCGGGTGTGCTAAGTAACCTTAGATACGCGGATGATACTGTTATACTTGCAACTTCAACACAAGACCTAGAATCAATTATGGAGTGCCTGAAAATCACCAGCAGAAACTATGGATTGACAATTAATAGAGCGAAGACCAAAGTAATGATTGTTAATAGTAACGAAAATCTGTCACATATAAATGAAATTGCTGGTTTCACTGCTGTAGACCATTTCAACTCTTTGGGATCCCTTATAACTAATATTGATGGCTGTGAAGAGGAAGTAAAAAGACGGCTATGGCTAGAAACTCACTAAGGTCTAGAAAGATCCAGTTGTCACAAAAAACACAAAGTTAAGATTGCTATCCGGCCTTATATTCCCCATAGCAACTTACGCATCGGAAACATGGACCATTAAACAAACTGACAAAAGACGAATCGATGCGTTTGAAAAGTGTGCATATCAAAGAATCCTCAGAGTATCATATACCGAATACCGTACTAATGTATGTATTCTTGAAGAGCTTAATATAAATGAGCGACTTTCAAATAGAATTAATAGACAGTACCTGAAATATTTTGGTAACATTATGAGGAAAGTGGATGCCATGGAAAAGCTTGTAGTAACGGGGAAGGTAGAAGGTAGAAGATCAAGGAGACGGTCCCCAACAAGATGGTCCGACTAAGTAGGATCTCTCCTTGGTATGGGTATGTATGAGTCAAGTCAGGTCACGCAGGATTGAGATGTCTGGAGAACGACTGTTGAGATAGCAACTACACAGGGTCACCGATACTCTTGTTGGGGTGAAAGGATTGAGAGAGAGCATACCGATCAAACTAAATGAGCTAGCAAGTTGAAACTTAGCACACAGCCTTGTTACGGATGTACCTACCGCAACCTATCGGCGCTAGTCGATACTATTTTGCGTTCTTGTTATATGGCTTTAGTTTGGAAACGTTAGGATTGCACCACGTATTTGTATAGTTCTATGATTCCTGGGTAAGAAGATCAAATCACTCTAGACAACTTAAAGACAAAAACGGTACTCTCATAACAGATAAGAATAAAAAAGTACAAAGATGGAAAGAATATATTGAAGACTTTCTTAATGATGAACAGCGAAGTGCAACATCAGACGATCTCCTGGACGATACTGGCCCGATATAATGAGAGAGGAATTAGAGTATGCCCTAAAACATACAAAGAAGGGTAAAGCAGCCGGACCTGATGATATACCGGTTGAGCTGTTAAAACTGATGAATGACGATTCAATCTCAATTCTCCTAAAACTGTTCAACTTAATATATAAAACTGGTATAATACCGAAGGATTGGCTTTAGTCCACTTTTGTGGCAATCGCGAAAAAAGCAAACGCTAAAGAATGTAGTGACCATCGGACTATATCTCTTATGAGTCATACCTTAAAGCTTTTTCTAAAGATAATACACAATCGGATTTACAAAAAGCTTGAAATAGATATTAGTGAGACCCAAATGGGATTCAGAAAAGGAATGGGCACACGCGAGGCCCTGTTTGCGATAAACGTGTTGTCACAGAGATGCATGGACATGAATCAGGAGCTGTACGTTTGCTTTATAGACCTTGAAAAGGCATTCGATAAAGTTCGGCATGATCAATTAAAGAGAATCCTCAAAAATAAAAATATCGATGATCTAGATATCCGCATCATATGCAATCCATATTGAAACCAGACAGCGAGAGTAAAAGTGGAGAACATGATTACGGAAGAGAAAGAGATCCGCCGAGGAGTACGTCAGGGCTGCATACTGTCACCCCCTTTTGTTTAATATCTATAGCGAGAGTGTATGTCAAGAAGCTCTGTCTGAGGCGAACGAGGGCATAACGGTAAACGGTGAAACCCTGAATAATGTAAGATACGCCGATGACAGTTCCGCCAGCAGTAAGTTTAGAAGACCTACAACATCTTGTTGAGCGGTTAAATAACAGATGCAATAAATTGAGTCTAAAGATAAATCTAAAGAAAACAAAATTTATGGTGATGGCAAAATCTCAAAATAGCCAGGATCGTCTTCTGGTTAATACCATAAGTGTTGGGAATGTCAATTGCTACAAATACTTGGGAACATGGCTGAACGAGAACACAGATCAGACAAAGGAGATTAAAACCCGAATAGAGATATCAAGATCAAGCTTTAATAGAATGAGAAAACTCTTTTGCAATCGAGATCTAAGCCTGGTACTGCGGTTACGAATGTTGCGTTGTTATGTCTTCTCAACGCTTCTTTATGGAGTGGAAGCATAGACTTTGAGGCAGAACAATACTAAAAGTATTGAAGCTTTTGAGATGTGGTGTTATCGGCGCATTCTGAAAGAGTCATGGATTAATAGGGTAACCAATAATGAGATTCTCCAAAGACTAAACAAAGCCGCAGAACTAATGAACACCATTAAAAAAAGGAAGCTGGAATAATTGGGCATGTGTTGAGGGGAGAAAGGTTTTCACTGATGCGGAATATTATGCAAGGCAAAATTAAAGGGAAGAGAAATGTTGGACTAAGAAGAATATCGTGGTTGCGTAACTTGCGCGACTGGTTGGGCTGCAGCTCAATTGAACTGTTTAGAAGAGCAGCAAATAAAGTGAGAGTAGCTGTGATGATTTCTAATCTCCGATAGGAGTAGCACTCGAAGAAGAAGAAGATGATACCTGGTCTTACAATGTGTAAAAATGGTAATCAGTAAATCGAGATGTTTAAAAACTATTCCAAAAACCCCAAAAGGGAAGTTTTTTATGTGAAATCCCAAACGGAGAGGATACATTAACTGACACAAACGACTTTCGTCGAATTTCTTTTGATTGATGCTTCCACCTATATCAATTTGTAAGCCGTAACACCGATTTTATTCGCCAACTTTCGAATAATATTCCCATTAAAATAAAATATTACCTTTGAAAATAAAACGTGAAACTTTTATAGACTGTATATACACATAACCTCGTTATATGGCAGAAAAATGAAGCTCTTTTATCCCGGTTTGTAGCCGATTGCTTTCGGGTAACGGGTAAACGTAATAGACTTGCCGAGAATTGATAGCCGAACTAAAGGTGAAAAGCGATTGTGATCCCGTGTTAAACTTTACGGAAAAGATTGGATTCGTGCCTGAGAATCTATGCTCGCGATGATATGAAGGTGCTAAATGGACATTTATTAAATTTATTTATTGGTGAAGAACCTACACGGCAAAAATTCATGGCAGAGGTTTTACATTGATTATGTACAGGGTGAGTCAACGACAGAGTAAAGTTCATTATCTCATTTGTTTCGGGAATGACGAAAAAATGTTAAATACGATAGTTTTAGGGAATGTTAAGGTGCACAGTATACAGGGTACTTCAAAAAAGTATGGATCACATAACATGTTTTTTTTTTCATGGAACATTCTATTTTCTAATTTATTTTTAAATTCTGCGTAAAATTTTATAATTTTTTTATTAATAATGTTATATACCTAAACCTAGTAGTTTTTCCAATATTTCAATTTTTTTTTAAAAAAATACTAGTTTTCAGTTTTGTAAAAAATTGCCAGTAGCGTCATTGTTTCTGAAGGTGGAATACTCATAACTAGTACGAGCGTTCTATAGAGAATAAAAAAAAGATATATGTAAAGAAATTTGAGTTAGATGCTACAGGGTGCTCAAAATAAATTTATGCATTTCGACTATTTTAAATTGAAAAATCTCAATTTTTTTAAATGGCACACCCTGTATATTATTATTTTTTCTGATAGATTCTACAAAACTCTCCAACTTTTATTGAGTATGTCTTGTACCTATTTATAATAGTTTTCGATTTATTTTGAATTATTCATTTTTTACCCTTGTTTTTAATACACTTACGCTATTGTGAAAACATAAACAAATATTGGATGGTTGTAGCTTCTACTTGATGGAAATTCATTATAAATATATAATAAAAGACTGTTTTTAGTCAATTTCCACCAGTGAAAATTGACTAAAAACAGTCTTTTATTATATAAACAAATAGTTAATAATAATTTTAATATAGTTATCTAATGATTAATGATTATGACGCAATAAATGTTCAAAAATATGCCCGTCTACTTGAATACACATGTTTAGTCGAATCCATCCTTACCGATCCATTTTTGTGGGTAACGATCGTTTAAAAATTCCCGAACTTCCCGGTGGTAATGAGCAGGAGCTCCGTCTTGTTGAAATCAGATTTGTTCCCTTTCAAAGTTATCAACTTCTTCAAGAAGCTGAGGTAATTCATTTTGCAAAAAATTTAGATATCTAAGCCCGTTAAGCGGTTCGCGGAAAAAATGTTGACCAATAATTTGAAAATTTAATATTCCACACCATACATTAAGCGACCATTGGTATTGGTTTTGAACTTCCCGGACCCAAAATGGATTAACTGTTGAATAATAATGTAAGTTATTGCTGTTAACTGCTCCATTACTGCGAAAAGTAGCTTAATCAGACAACATTATTTTGGATAAGAAATTTGGATCGGCCTCTATTGCTCCATTCATGGTGGTACAAAAGTTTACTCGTCGTCCAAAATCACTGTCTTGAAGTTCTTGGTGTAGTTCCATATGAAAGGAATGATACTTGTATTTTCTCGTGGTTCGATTAGCCGTAGATTGGGATGTGTCAGATAAGTCAGCTAGCTAACGGCTGCTGACCTGGGGATTATCTCAACATGAAGTAAAATCTCCATTTCTTTTTCCTCATTGGTAGCATTTTTTTTTACTACTTTCCGTTTCGTATACTCAACGCTATCGCTACCATCAAATCATTCCATTAAGCACTGAAAACATTTTCTAGATGATCTATTAGGGTACTCGCTCCGTAAGCCTTACTGCCAAAAGACAATTTTTTTCCCGCCTCGCCCTGTGTATAAACCATATCAATTAATTCATTTTTAGGAAAATCCATAACTACTACCCTTATACCTCACTTACTACAACAAATTAAACTATTTTTACTTGCTTAATAGACATGTTAAAATTTACCAATGCCTACATTTTTGTTTCGTTTTGGCAACTATGATGTTATAGCGTAAGTACGTGTATATTAAAAACAAGGATAAAAATTGAAAAATTCCAAATAAATCGAAAACTATTAAAAATAGGTATGACATACTTAATAAAAGTTGGTTGTTTTTGTAAAATCTATCAGAAAAATAACAATATACAGGGTGTGTCATTTAAAAAATTTGAGATTTTTCAATTTAAAATAGTCGAAATGCATAAATTTATTTTGAACACCCTGTAGCATTTAACTCAAATTTCTTTACATATATCTTTTTTTCATCTCTATAGAACGCTCGTACCAATTATGAGTATTCCACTTTCAGAAACAATGGCGCTACTGACAATTATAAAACTGAAAACTCGTATTTTTTAAAAAATTTGAAATATTAGAAAAACTACTAGGTTTAGGTATATAACATTACTAATAAAAAAAAGTTATAAAATTTTACGCAGAATTTAAAAAACAAATTAGAAAATAGGATGTTCAATTTAAAAAACATATGTTATGTCGGCCATACTTTTTTGAAGTACCCTGTATACTCAAAAATATTTTTAAACTGTGCACCTTAACATTCCCTAAAACTATTGTATTTAACATTTTTGCGTCATTCCCGAAACAAATGAGATAATGAACTTTACTCTCTCGTTGACTCACCCTGTACTTTGTAACTAAGTTATGTAATTTTACTTGGTATAGTACATGTGTTAGTTCTAACTTTTTTACTTTCATAGACTGTTATTAGTTGCAATTCTTCTGAAAATTCCGAGCGCTAAACTTAATTAGCTTAATTTTTTCTAATTGAGGCACCGGATTGCAGAACTGCCTCTACGCGTGACCCCTGTTTCCCAAGTAGGCAGGAAAGAGGATAACGCTGTGAGAGACGGTCAAAATCAATTTACAACGAAATAATCAACTCGTTTTTCTGTTAATAACACAGGCACGCAAAAAAAAGTTTTGCCCGAGATGACTGACTCCCCCACCCGCCTGTATTTTTGGCCGCTGAACACGCTCTCGATGTTGGATTTGCCCCTTACATCACAATTTTTTTCTAACCTCAAAAAGAGGTCAAAAATCCACGAATCCCACATGTCATGTTCCGTAATGTGGGTACGGGTACATATTCCAATGTATTTCAAGTCTCTGAATCTTGGCTCAATAGAGAATATGATGAATTAAGTGGTGAATCATCCCGAAACCGAAAAATTGCACATATCCTTTTCCACAACGCTGATACGGGATATTAGCGATTAACAGGATATGATTTGACATCTTTTCATCTCCACTCCTATGCAATTGAAGTCGCTGAAGAAGATAGAGAAGTTCAGTTTCACCTGGAGGGGCACAGTTCCTAGTGACCTTAAAAATAGGGCACGAAATTCAGAAATCGCTCATATCATTTTGCACCACGTGAATATGGGTTAGCAGAAATTGAAAATATGTGAACTCGAAGTAGTTGAACGGGAACTAAATATTGATTTTGATACCCCGTATCGCAGCGTGGTTCTCATCTGAAATAATTTTCAGTCGCTGAAAAACCCGTACCCACATTGCGGAACATGACATATGGAATTTGTGGATTTTTGAGCTCTTTTTGCAGTTAGAAAAAACTATAATGTAATAGGGCAAATCTAACATCGGGATCGTGTTCAGCGGCCAAAAATACAGAGGGTAGGGGGGTCAGTCATCGCGGACAATTTTTTTTTTATTTTCGACATCTTTTTGAGGTCAGAAAAAACTATGATGTGATGGGGTAAATCCAACATCGGGATCGTGTTCAGCAGCCAAACATATAGGGGAGTAGGAGGGTCAGTCATCTCGGACAGAATTTTTTTATTTTTGACCTCTTTTTAAGGTTAAAAAAAAACTGTGATGTGATGGAGCAAATCTAACATCGGGATCGTGTTCAGCAGCCAAAAATACAGGGGGGGTAAGGGGGTCCGTCATCTCGAACAGATTTTTTTTTTTATTTTTGAGATTAGAAAAAAAAAATATGATGTGATGGAGCAAATCTAACATCGGGATCGTGTTCAGGTTAGTTCAAGTTGAAGTTGATTTTTGCATAGAAACACTCTTTAGGCTTGTGCGCTTCTTATGAATATAGTCGTTTGATAAGATTGTTTGTTTAATTTGTTATTATCAATGAATAAACTTTACGCTGAGAAAATTCAACAGTAATTAATTAATTGACCAAAATGGCCAATGTCGGTTTATTTTTCATACATTTGCAAGTATTATATCAAAAATTCAGGGCAGTATGTTGTTAATTTTTGCAGCAATGATGTGGATAAAAAACAACCGCGCACGCGCTCTTAGTGCACGCGCGCGTTTTCATGCGTTTTTGTTCTTTATATTACTCTCATTATGTATGTTAATAAAAAGTGCTACTCGCAATAAATTTAATAACTATCCACCTACCACCATTACTACAGTTTAAATAAAACGACGACGACGAGTCATTTTAAAACTATCACGAAATGGTGGTGTCTGATGTGTAAATTAATGTTATCACTAAAAAATCTAGCATTTTCGGCCACAATTATAACGACTGTTGCCAAACCTTCAATGCTGGCTTAGAATGCAATTAAAAAATATGAAAAATTATGGACGCCAGGAAAATGAACACGAACGAAAAAAAAATGATTCGCATGTGATAAATCACTAAAGTCAGACTCAGTCAGTTCACCATTGGAATACTATGCTTTTTATCACAATGCGACCATACGAATATACTTCTAAATACAATACACCAGTCTATTACAAATCTCAGTCACTTCAATTATAATTGTCTACCTAACCCAAATACAGTCTAATCTTCCTTGGAATAAGCAAATTTTGGATAAATATGGCAACATGTTTTGAGCAATTTATTACAGACGATGTAAGCGATTAACTCGATGCTCACTGTTCAATGATTTAATTAGAGTTTCAAGTCAAAAACCATTCCAGTACTTTTTATCAGTTTTTTAATACACACTTTACATATTAAGTAGCATTAAAATTTGGCTCTGAAATTTTATAGCGACCAGTTGACAACGCTGTTTATAACCCAATTAAAAGTATACTCATGAAAGCAAAATTCGTGAAATTGTACGAACGAGATTCTATCACGGTGCCCCTATAATCTACCTCGTTTGCCTTTGAATATATACGGGCAGGAGCTAATAGTTCTTAAATTGGTCTTGATTAACCCAGCATACCTGCAGCTGTCTGAAAGGGCTCTCGAATTCTATTATGTCCTTTGCTTTACCTACAGAGATCATTTCTCAATTTAAAAAAATTGTTATGTGGGTCAATTCATCCTTTGTTTGCGTGTCTTGTACCTTAATTGGCTTGGCTAAGTTACATAGCATTCAGAAGTGGTAATGTTATACGGGGTGCGGTAGAATTATCAATTTGATTTTTATCGTTATACACTGTCTGTCCAAAAAGTTCCTGGGCTGATTTTTCCCCGGCCTTTATGCAGCACCATCTAGTAAACAAGAGTAAAAACTTGAACTGTATGTGTCGTAGTCGCCGGATAAACAGCTAAAGAAAGATAGGTTTCATACACTCGCTTATACTGGTAAATTGATCAATAAAATTCAATATTTTTTCCATGAAAAGTCTAGTTACTTAAAACACATTTTTTTACAAAATTCGACTTTATTTGTCAATATAGTCTTCTTCAAGAGCGATACAATTGATCCAACGCTTTTCTAACATTTCTATACCTTTCTTGTAGAAGGATTTGTCTTTGCCTTCAAAATAGGCCTCAGTTTCGATGATAACTTCTTCACTGGAGCCAAATCACTTTCCTGTGAGCATTTTTTTGAGGTCTGCGAACAGCTAATAGTCGCTGGACGCCAATTATGGAGAATACGGTGGATGAGGAAGCAATTCGAACTTCAATTCGTGCAATTTTGCCCACGTAACCATTGACTTGTGACACGGCGCATTGTCTTGATGAAAGAACACTTTTTTCTTGTTCATTTGGAGCCGTTTCTTTACGATTTTTGTCTTCAAACGCACCAACAACTTTATATAATATTCGCTATTGATGGTTTTTCCCTTCTCAGCATAGTAGATGCAAATTATTCCATGCGCATCTCAAAATAGAGAGGCCAAAACCTTCCCAGCCGACCGTTGTGTCTTTGGTCGCCTCAGGCGGCTTTCACCGATTTTCGATTTGATGCCGGTGTGTAGTGGTGGATCCATGTTTAATCCATTGTCACATATCGCATGAAAAAATCCTTTTTATTGTACTTAAACAGGTCCAAAAAGCGTTCAGAATCATAAACACGTTGTTGTTTTTGGTCCACTGTGAGCAAACGCTGTACCCATTTTGAACAGAGCTTTCTCATGCCCAAATGATCATACAAAATATGACCAACACGTTCTTTTGATATCTGTAGGGTGTCAACTATCTCACACAATTTCACTTTACGGTCATCCAAAACAATTTTGTGGATTTTTCCGATGTAACCATCTCATTTGGGCGTCCAAAGTGTCCAGCCTCATTTGTATCTGTACGACAGAGTTTAGGTTCAGCATACAAGTAAACAATGGGTGATTTTCCAGGGGCAGAGTCCCCGTAACAGTTATCAAGTCATTGCTTTGTTTGAATGGTTATTTTTTCCCATCAAAAAATAGTGTTTAATCAACACACGAAATTCTATTTTTTCTATTGTTTCAAAAATGTCAAAAGTAGCGTCACTAAAGTCACTGTAACTTGTAAACTAATAGTAGAAATGTCATGAAATTTTTATACGTATCGTTTGAAGGTTGTTACTTCCTAAAAATCATATGGGTTTTTTGAAAAGGGCGACACCTATGTGTCAGACCAAAAACTTTTCAGCCTACATGTTATACAGGACAAACAGGCAGATCTTTTTATAAAAGAATAAAGGAACATAAACAAAGTTATGAAATGAAAAATTACATATCTCACTACTCTAAACATTTAATAGATGAAAATCATATTTTCAATGAAGATTTCAGAATATTCCTCAATGAAAAGAAAGGGAAATTACTGAATTGTTTAGAGCAGGTAGAGATTAACGAGAAAAAATCCTCCGGTTTATTACTCAGCGATCAATTGGATGGGGTTGGGTCTCCTTTATTGAATTTGTTCTAGGTATTATGGTGAATAGTGATAATTACCATAATTTAGCATTTATAATCAGGTAACTTATATATTTTGTAACATACTTTGTAGTTAATATACATCTTGCTCCAGAAGATGACACAGTATGTCGAAATAATTGTCAGCTCTAATATACTAAATATAAGTGATCTTAATTGTTTAAATTTTCGTCCTAGTTATTATGGAACTGCATCAAGTCACGGCTAAGTCAATGCAGTATATATCTAAAGAAAATGAATGCAAACTTAAAACACTTACATATTTAATTAATTTTTGAAGTAATGGCATATGTGAATGACATGATTATTTTTTTCTAATTACAAAAGTTTTGCTAATGTAAAAAGAATAAAGCTAGTGTCTATCGACGCTGGCATGAAACGCTTGTATGTTCGTATTGATAAAAGCAGACAAGCTGTTGTTCGAAAGTGTCGGTCGGCGACTAGCTTCATTCTTTTTTATAATAAAGTGCAACTTTTAACTTCGTAAAGGAAAAGAAATCAACTTGATCTAATTATTCTACATTCTTCTTTATTGATAAATTTAGTTATATCTATTTTGCACCTAACAAGAAAGATTATCTTTGACTAATTTTTAATATGTGTGCGCAAAATCAGAAAGAAGCCTTTTTTCTTCTCGCATATTGTTATTTTCTTCATAAAATTTCCTTTATGTCTTCGAAAATTGATTAAAATTTGAATCGTTCCATCGTGTTTCAAAGTATAAATTCTATGCATACTTAAATATTGAGTTAAAATGTTGTAATCAAAAACCTTGATAGTAGGGATGTTGTTTGAGATTTTCGAAATTTTTTAAAACACTATTGCATGTGGTACTAGAGGGGAATGACAGTGAATGAGAAATTATTAATTCGAGTTGAGAAATAAAAGATCATTTGAATTAAGATATATAAAGAATAAATAAATATCCTTTTTATTTTCCTTCCCTTTTAGAGTCCCCAGACCAGAAAGAACAGAGTCGCTCATTTCCGACGGCCTGTCTACCTATCGGCCTGTGGGCACTATATCCCTCGAAATGAGATCTCGATTTCAAATTTGGTACCAATTTAATACGGAGTCAAATAAGTCAAATTTTGTGATTTTTTATATGAATGAAATTTTAGGCATGATTTGTTGTTAAGACTAAATTTATTGCATAACTTTTTTTAAATATTAGAAAATGGCATAGCCTTCCAAGAAGATAGTATGGCGAGTGGTACAATTGCATAACCTCTAGCTTCTGCTGTATTGATCTGAAACAAACGAGTTTTGAGGAGCTGGTAATTTTTTTTATAAAATATTACTCTATTTTCTGGATATCCTCCTATCCTGGTCATCAGTTTGAGAAAATGATAAAATTTTGTATAAGGAAGGTTCTTATTTTGGAAATGTCTCCACCAGTCACAGATTTTGAAAATGGTAAAGTTTAAATATTAAAGAGGTTTTCTTGCTTAGAGAGGAATTTTCTTTTAGAAGTTCCTGCCCGAAAATCACTTAAACTTCTGCTAAAACAGAAAGTTTTTTGAGAAGGGAAAGGATATTGGATCCTCTAAGCTTGAACTCTCTCTGTATATATATATATATATATATATATATATATATATATATATATATATATATATATATATATATATATATACAAAGAATTATTACATAAGAAATATATTTATAATTTGAAAAAAAAAAGAAAACGGTATAAAATATCCATGTGATTTTCTTTATTTTGAAGACTGAATAATGACATTTTTAGTAAAAATTGCTCGCATATAAATAAACGCCTATGGATTTTTTTAAATATTCGATTCTGGAGCAACAATTTTTGATCAGTTTTCCACATACTTAAATCAGTACTTATTTCAGCAATGACACAAATAATGCTGGTTTTAAGGTCATTGAGTGTTTGTGGTTTATTGGAGTAAACCAATAATTTAACATAACCCCACAGAAAAAGGTCCAGTGGAGTTATGTCGCTTGATCTTGGTGGCCAATTCATATCGGCCTTTCTTGAGATGATACGGTAACTGAACTTTTGTCTCAATAAATTGATTATGTCATAAGATGTATGTCATGTTGTACCATCTTGTTGAAACCACATGTTTTTCAGATCAAAATCATGTAATCCGTGCCAGAAAAATCAATCATGTTTCTGTAGGGTTCTGCATTAACAGCATATTGAGCATAAATTTCGAGTAATACGCGAAACGTAGCCCGAATAGATTCATTATTTTTGTAATAAATTTGAACAATTTCTATATGCTGTGCAACTATGTATCTTTCCATGATGACTTGCCGAACAATACTGAACACAAACTTCAATTTTGATGAGAATATGGCCACTATACGTTTTAAAAATATATAGTGCTAGTTTAATAACTCCTTATATTTATATATATATATATATATATATATATATATATATATATATATATATATATATATATATATATATATATAATGTATATACATGTATATATATTTTGACGAATGTTCTCACGGGTGTGAAATGTAGTAGTGGTTTTTCGGGTATCCCGTGTTAGCTTAAAGTCCCTTGATGGACGGTTTCGCTGACGTTTCGACGGAATCTCATCCATCTTTTTCAAAGCGTTGATCACTAGTCGGTGTCTTGGCGTTGAATGTCAACGTCCATATATATATATATAAATATATATATATATATATATATATATATATATATATATATATATATATATATATATATATATATTATATATATATATATATATATATATATATATATATATATATATATATATATATATATATATATATATATATATATATATATATATATATATATATATATATATATATATATATATATATATATATATATATATATATATATTGTAACCTGTGAACTTGCCCGCACTTTGTGGCGTCATTTTGTACCCTGTGAAAATTGTTTTTCCCACGCTTGGGCGCAATTTTCTGGCAACCTCTTTTTAATTTCTGAGAATGAATTGAGTGAATAATGATTTTAAAAGAACTAAAGAAATTAAACAAACACTAGCTCAGTTTTCCTTGGTAGAGAAATATGGGTAAGAGATAATTGTTATACGTCTTTTTGGAATTATTTTCTATTTTTAAAAAGCTTCAGTTGTACAAATTTTTGGGCACCATTCATTTTAAAATAGAAAGGATCTAACTTCAGTTAAAAAAATGAAAAAATACTGAAGTGTTTTACGGTTATTACTAAAAAGAATTATTCTAGTACAACTTTTCTAATCCTGAAAAGAAAAATAGGTATTCAGTGAGACACTAGATTTAATCAACAAAAAAAGAAAATTTATTCATGATTTGAAATAAAAGTTCTAACCTTTGCAGTTTTAAGGAATACAAAAAAAATTCTAGCCTAAAAGTAGTTTTTATAAATTAGAGTCCCTAAATCAGAGATTTTACTTCTAAATCTTGACTACACCCGAGATCGAAGAGTCGTGATTTTCACTTCGCGGTTTTTCAGTTCAAATTGCTGTTAAAACACTTATTTGCGGGGAATATATTTATTGATGTATGTTCTGGTAACTTACGGTCTTCCTATGGGCTTCTAGGCCTTCAATGCAACACAAAACCGATTTCACACTTTTGAGAAGAGCCTACTTTAACTACTCCATTTAGAAAACACACAAAACCCACTACGGCTTTATGATCAAAACACTCGTGCTTAACTTGGCTCTCGTAGATATTGTCGTAAGCCTCTACTGCGGCTCGGTGGAAATTAGCCCCTGCGGCTTGATGTTACTAAGCCTGGCGGCGGCTCAATGGTCCTCAGCCTGGCGGCGGCTCGGTGTTCTAAGCCGGGCGGCGGCTCGGTGTTCTAAGCCTAGATTCGCGTCCTCCGGACCCTTAAATAAGCCGTGGGCACTCTCTCTGTAATATGGCGACGCCGGAACCAAAACTCCGGATACAAACATTTGACCAATCCCGGCGTATCGATAGATTCGGTCGCAAACCCGCACAGCACACTATATAACGAGCGGCTAGGAATTTCTGATCAATATACCGCTCGATACAAAAATGAAAAGAAGTACATTATTAAGAGAAAAATCAGTAACATTATATGGTCTTAAAATCTAGGAAAAAATGAATGTTACAATATATATATATATATATATATATATATATATATATATATATATATATATATATATATATATATATATATATATATGTATATGCTTTTTATCCTTTTTTTTTTGGTTTCTTGAATATGTAACAACTATATTCTTTTAACAATTTTTTTTGGGTAATGTACGCAAATTTAAAGACTTATTTTATATCATGGTTTTATCAAAACGTTTCAACCATGCACTCTCGTCTTCATCAGCTCTTTACTCTAAAATAAACATATTATTTGATTTTTATTTTTCTGTTTTAGTTATATTGTATTGTCTTCATTTACATTGTGTCTGTCCTACATATTATTATTGTATATATGTATGTTTGAATGTAGCGCATCGATAGCAAAAATCATTTAGCGCCAGTTCGTGTGTAATTATATTTTAGAGTAAAGATCTGTTTCTTTTAAGCTATTTATGTTTAGGTTTCAATAAATTATGTTTAGATCTTTGGGGAAGGTGATCATGGGAAAGGATGTGTTTTATTGTGAGCGTTGTATGGCAGTGGTGACATATTGGGGGAGGTTCTCCCTTTAATATATATGAATGAGTTAGGTGCGTGTGTCCTATAGAAAATCTTCTTGATATAACATTTTCCTTTCTTGTTAAATTTGGTAGATGAAATGGTGGATATACTGTGGACTTAGATTCCCAGAGCTTGTTGTGATCTTGTAAGTCCCAGGAAAGTTGAAACATATTTCTGAAGGTATCATTCAAAAAATTTGTCAGGTCTGATGGTGATAAGATTGTGTTTATGGATATTCCAGAGGAAATTGCCAATTTGGCGTTAGTATCCGCTAAATCGTTTCCTTTTATGTTAATATGACTGGGGATCCACAATAAAACTAAGTTAATCTTCCGGATGTAACTTATATGTATAAGATTCATTATATCTAACACTAGTGGGATTGATGTTTTCGATGAATTTATGGATTTCAGAGAACTAAGGGAATCAGTTATGATAAGAATGTTACTATTTTTTTCTCTTATCTCTATTCTGATAGCTTCCCTTATAGCGAGTAGTTCAGATGTATAAATGGTAGAGATAATCTTAAGTTTAAATTTATAAATAGTATTCGGAGCGATTACTGCGGCACCCACTCCCAGGTCTGATTTTGATCCATCCGTGTAATAGTGTATATAGTTTTGGTATTTATCATGTATGAGTTGTAAAAATGATGATTTTATTTGAGAAGAAGGGGTTGAATCTTTGTTGTATTTTGTCAAGCTGATATCTATTTTCGAAGAGGGGGCGGTCCAAGGAGATAGTAATGGGAATTTTGATGAGTCTGGAGAGGTGAAGGAAAATTCATGAGTAGATAAGAAGATCTTAATTCTGGATTGTATAGAGTTGGGGGTGAATGATTTAGAGTGTATCTGATGTAGATTGAGGGCACTTTTAAAGTGAGGTCTAAATAATGATGCGGTGTAAAATCGCATTAAAGATTTTTGTCTCTGTAAGGAAAGGGGGGGCATGGAAGCTATGCATTGTAAGCTTGGAATTGGAGAAGTTCGATAGGCTCCCGTTGATAGTCGCAAGGCTTGGTTTTGGAATACATTGAGAGGTCTTTTGTTGGTAAGGCTCGCCGCATCGTAAATGAAATCTCCATAACTTATTTTAGATAATATGATCGATTTATATATCTTCATTAGAAAGGGGAAGTCTGCACCCCATGAGGTGTTTGATAGCAGCCTCATTATATTTAGATCTCTTGCTGCTTTTGTCTTAAGGTAGTCGATATGTTTTTTCCAATTTAGTCTGTCAAAAATCAATCCTAGCAGAGATATGTTGTTTACCATTGGAATGGGAATACTATTGATTTTCGGCTTACCTGTTATTTATTCCAAAAAACTGTACATATAGAAATTAAAGTAAACTAAAACTATACATGAGAACATCATATGGAATATTTTACATAGACATTTATATTTGAATTTTGTATTAGAACTAAGGTGATACAAAATTCTTTATGTGTGATATGTTTCGTTCTTTCCCTTTCCTTAGTTTTTTTTCACCTTTTTTTAAATATTATTATTATTTTAACTTGGTTTAGATTAGGAATATCAATGTATTTATGGTAGTAGCTCTGGATTTATTTAATTTTATTATATCTGGTGTAGCATCATGTAATTTTGCTTTGAATTAACATTATTAGATAATATTATAAAATATGTTATTTTGCTCAAACCTTTGATATCTTTTTGTCATTTATAGCGTTTTTATTTTTGATATGAACCATTCCCAGAAACTCACGGTTACGTTGGTTTGGTTCAGTTTTTATTATTTTTATATTATGTACAAAAAAAACGCTCTTTTGATTTGATAATATATGTATATATATATATATATATATATATATATATATATATATATATATATATATATATATATATATATATGTATATATATATATATATATATATATATATATATATATATATATATATATATATATATATATACATATTATTAGACGCACTGTATTTTTTTTAGTAATTTTATGTTTCATAAGAGTTTTTTATGCAATAATGGTATATTTAAACTACAATATTATTGAGTTTTTATTTAAAAGAATTGTTGTAGACTACATATTTGTATTTATTTTTAACATATGGCAACACTGTGTTGACAAAGTGATACATGAACGTAAATAAGTACAAACCTGTATCAGTCGCGATCGGAATCGAGTCAGGTACGGACGTGTTTCTGTGGCTTTATGGACTGTGATTGTTTGTTTAACAGTTTTATACTACTCAGTTATTAGTTTATTTTGTATGCAGTGTTTTAAAAAAGTAATTGGACTATTTTCATTATGGGTAGAAAAGGCGATCTTTCACCACGTAAAAAAGCTGAAGTGAAGGCCCTTGTGATTGCGAAAACATTTACAAACCGAGAAGTATCACGAAGATTGGAGGTTTCTGAAGCTAGTGTACGACGCATAAAAAAGAAAATTGAGTCAGGGAAGGAATTAAGCCCGAAAAGAAAGAAAAGATGCGGTAGAAAACCAATTTTCACTCCACGGTCAGGGAGATGTTTGAAGAAAATTTGTGTAGAAAACAGATTTGCTACCACAAAGGTAATAAAATCACAACTCCAGGATGCTAGCGTAAATGCTTCTGAGCGCACTGTTCGAAGAAAATTGAAAGAATTAGATTTTAAGGCCTGTCGCCCCGCCAGGAAGCCCAAGTTAACAGCTGCAATGAAAGCAAAGCGCCTGAAGTGGGCCAAACAATGGCAAGACAAAGATGTGGACTTCTGGAGATCGGTAAGATACAGCAATTTAATCAATAATTGATACATTATTATCATTTTCAGTTAAATAAAGCAAATAAACATGGAAGTTTATATATTTTTCCTAATTTTGACAGGTCTGCTTCAGTGACGAAAGCACATTCGAAATTTTGCAGAATAAAGCTCAGTATGTGCGTCGTCGTCATGGAGAAAAGTTTCATCCTTATTGTGTCGTCCCGACGGTTAAACATCCCACCAAAGTGATGATTTGGTCAGTCATCAGCGGCAAGGGCACTGGACGTCTGTACGTCGTCAAAGGAATAATGAGGCAAGATCAGTACAAAGAAGTATTACAAAATCGGTTGATTCCGCAGCTCAGAGAATGGTTTCCAAATGGGGAACCATTCACTTTCATGCAAGATGGAGCTCCCTGCCACACTGCTCGGTCTGTTAAAGCTTTTTTGGCAGAAAAAAATATCCCTCTGTTGGATTGGCTCCATTGAAAATGTGTGGGAGCTGATGAAAAGAGAAGTGGCTAAAGATGTGATTACCAACAAAACCCAGCTCCTAGAAAAGATTATTCATGTGTGGAATCATCATCCTCAAATGCAGGAGACAGTACAATCTTGCATTGATAGCATGCCGCGCAGAATTAAAGCTTTGATAGCGGCCAAAGGTGGCTCAACTAAATATTGACTTTTACTAACATTAATTTCACTTTTCTTTAAAACTTAATAAACTTATGCTTTTCTAAATTAATGCTGTTTTATTTATGTCATTTATGTCAAATAAATAGGTAATTGATTGGATAATATAAAAATAAAAAACAAATCAATTTAAAATAATAAAACGGTACAATATCACTCGGTAATTAATATTTTACATGAAATCTTGCAGTGCGTCTAATAATTTGGCCAGGGACTGTATATATATATATATATATATATATATATATATATATATATATATATATATATATATATATATATATAAAACTTATTACCAAATTGTCTTATATTATTGAAATACCAAAACAATAGGACGAGATTTCCTCATCCCTACGTAAAGCCTCTTCCACTAGTTCCTCCTTAAAAGAAATTTATTTACGTGTTGTTTTTCCTTTTTTTTTCCCTTCGCGAAATAAAAACATAAAAATGCAATTGACACTACGTCTGCAGGTTTATATTATTTTTATTGCCTTGCCTGAAATTGATTGCTTTGTGGATGAAATTAAGGCGGGGGGTAAAATGGAAGGTGATTTATTATTCTTTTATTTGCTCAATACAACGTCTATAAGTGACGGGGTATTTTTCGTTATTTATTCGTTCGATGAAACAATATTCATAGACAGCGAAACATAAAAATTGCTGAGATAGCTATTATTGTCAATAGAATAAATATATCCTCTATCCAAAAAAAACTTTTTTGGATTGAAAGAAAATAGAGGTAACTGTTATATTTTTTCTTGGGGATAGGAGCTACTTTCTTTAGTGTTACAGCCTGTCAAGTAAGAACGTGTCCGCGATAATTCATTTTTGTTAGATGCGATTTTAGAGATTCAACAAAAAATCGTCTACGACGCATTTTAGTAAAAGTATCAGTCGATTCCAAACTTTCGTCGAAATCACGTAAAATCCAAAATGAGTCACTTGTTTGCGCATCGGTTCGAGGCAGTCTTCCTTCGTTCCCATCCAAAGAGATTTAATCCGACACATTTCGCGGCCGCTAAACATATTAAAAAGTCGGTATCGTTTGTGAAGAAGTAGGAGAATCATTGTAATGAGACGAAAAATGTCGACGACTTGCCAAAACGTGGCTCGATATGCAAAGTCACTCCGAAAGTCGAAAAATGATTGTGTCTTTGTTTTCACGGGACCCAAAAATTGACGCTGTGTCAAGGAATGGCAAAATTAAAAAAACGGTATGTATCCCATGAGACCATTCAACAACAACTTCATGCTCATGATGTCAAATTCCGAAGGTCTTTGCAGGGCGAAAATCACGTTACGAAGCGGCTCGCTTGGGCCCACGATAAGATACCAGAGGCCCTCACAATCGCCGGACGCCAATCCTATTGAATACTTTTAGTCCCTTGTAAATTGAAGGCTCAGACGAAAGACTCTGAGGACTCTGACTCAGTTGTCTAGCGAGATTCGAAAAATTTACAGAGTATGCAGAACATCTCGTCGACAACATGCCTGGAAGATGACAGGGATTATTCATGCAGGAGGCGACTGGACAACTTGCTAAGATACTTGCGCCGTTGTTAACACACCAAAGAATACATTAATGGCAAAAAATCTTCACGAAACACATTTTTTCAAGAATATGAGCGATCAGGTTCTTACTGTTTATTGTTTCATAAAAAGATCTCTCTTCGAAATTTTTGCTTTTCATCACGTTTCAGAGACCCTAGGTCACGAAAAACATAGTTTCTCATTTCTGTTTCCCAGTTTATTTGTTTGTCGGTCTATCAGTGTATGACCGCGATAATTCTCAAAGAAAAGGAGGTAAAGATTTCAAATATTTTACACATATAATACTTCGGATAGCAACATATAATTTTTGAACGATATCCTTTTAAAGGACAGGGTTGGAAGGAGAGCATTATTAGGCGTATTTTTCTTGAACTTTTGTTAAGTTAATAAACAAATTTCAAGCATAATTTTTCCAAAGGAGTTGAATGGATGGAAGATGTCAGAGGTGTTGCTTCATATCATCATCATCATTAGCTTATTCCATCCATAGTCGGACGTAAGCCTTCTCAAATTGTTTGCTTTTTGTAGCCAATCGTCTCCCGCTAATCTTTTTATGTCGTCCGTCCATCTTGTCTGTGGTCTTCCTCTGCATCTTTTAGATTCTCTAGGCCTGCATTCAACTATACGGCGTGTCAATCTGGTATCATTCATCCTTGCAATATGCCCCTCCCAATTCCACCTCAATATACATATTTGTTGTATTACATCTGTCATTTTTGATCTTCTTCGTATCTCCATGTTAGGAATATGATTTTGGAGTCTAATATTTAGCATTCTTATCTCCATTGCTCCTTGGGTTACCTGGAGTTATTGTTTCATATATATCGAGCTATATCTTCTTCTTGATCTTCTAGCTTGATTCTGAACCTCTCCGTGATGTAAGAATTTAATAGTTCAACGTTTTGTTTTGGTAGTATTTTATTCAATTTATAGCTCAAATCTTTATCACTTTATCAAAAGCCTGAGCCATGTCAAGGAATATAGCAGAGCAAATTAGTTTTTCTTCTAAAGCCTTTTCTATCACATCTATTATTCGATGGACTTGATCTATGGTAGAATGTTTTTCCCTGAAACCAAACTGGTAGTTTGGTATAAGGTTTCTTTCCTCTATCAGTGGTTTTATTCTTCTCAAGAGTAGCTTCTCATATAGCTTTGAAATTATTGGGAATAATGATATTTATATATAATAAATGAGTATATACAAAATACAAAAATTACGGTGGAAGAATGGGAAAGATATTTCGAAAAACTCTATAGTCCATCAGAAACCAATTCATTAACACAGGAAATATAGCATGAAGATGAAAATGTTGCCCAACCAAATGGGACCATTTCCTTGAATCAAATACAGCACATGGCAGCGAAACTAAAAAACAGAAAAGCCCCGGGCATGGACGAAATTAGGAACGAAATGATCAAATATGGAGGTGATAAATTACTAGAAGAATTACAGATTTTCTTTAACAAAATACTCATAGCCAAGATTATACCATCCGAATGGAAAGAAAGCATCTTGATACCAATTTTCAAAAAAGGAGAAAGGACAGATCGAAAAAAACTATCGAGGTATCAGCTTAATGAGTGCGGTACTAAAATTGTTCACTAAAATTTTAGCAGAAGAAATAATGTTAACCGGAATCTGTGAAGAACAGCAAGGGTTCAGAAAGAACAGGTCTACTCTAGACGCCATATTTATAATCCGCCAAATTACCGAAAAAGTCATAAAGTTTAATAAGATAGCCTTTATGTGTTTCATTGATCTTACCAAGGCATTCGATAGGGTACGGTTAACTGATGTCATAACCCTACTACAAAAAAGGAGAATTCACCCGAATATAATAAAAACTATCGAAGAGTTGAACATCAACAACCACACATATGTAAGAGTGGCAAATAAATTAAGCAATAAAATACCTATGACAACCGGAATCAGACAAGGAGATAACCTAAGCCCAATCTTATTTAACATCATAATGGATGAAATAATAAACGAAGTAAAGAAAACTGGGAGAGGATATCGATTGGGAGACAAAGAAATAAAAATAATATGCTACCCCGATGATGCAGTAAGCATATCAGAAGACGAAGATAACTCACAGAGACTCCTACATAAGTTCCAACAAACAGCAAAAGTGTTTAATATACAAATATCTGTAAAGAAAACAAAATTCCTCACAATATCTAAAGAACCGAAAAGATGCAAATTCGCGATTTATGATCAGAGTGTAGAACAAGTGATGTCCTTCAGATATCTAGGGGCAAAACATAACAAGTACCAAGAACCTTAAGGAGGAAGTAAAAACTCAAACAACAAAGGCATCATTAATATCAGGATACCTAAGAGATATAATTTGGAGAAACAAATATACACAGCACCAGGAGCAAAGTAAGAATATACAAAACATGCGTAAGACCGATCATGACGTACGCGATAGAAACCAGAGCGGAAAACACAGTAACAAAACTACTCTTAAGAACAACAGAAATGCGAACACTTAGATCGATAACAGGACATACCTTATTTGACCGGAAGAGATGTGAAGAAATAAGGGAAATGTGTGAAATACAGGATGTGGTGAGATGGGCAAGGAATAGAAGAAGAGAATGGAGAGACCATGTGGACAGAATGCCAAATGACCGGTTGGCTAAGGTTGCAAAAGGGAAGCGACCAAACACACCTCGACCGCTTGGAAGACCACCAATAAGATGGTATGAGAGCTTGTCTTCATCATCGCAATTGTTTCTGGGAAACCTTTGAAGTGAACACAGGACATGGTCCTAACATAGGAAGAAGAAGAAGAAGAAGATATTGGTCTATATGACTTAAAGTGATTTGGCGGTTTACCTGGTTTAGGTATCATAATTACTTCTGCTAACTTCCAGACGCTAGAAACGTGTTTCAGTCTAAACGATGTATTAAATAGGTAAGTCAGCATAACTATACCTTTTCTGGGAAGTTTTTTCAGGATTTCGCCCGTAACGAGGTCAAATCCAGGGGCCTTTTTTTGGGTTTAGGTTTGTTCTAATTTCGTTTACTACTTCCTTGGGAGTAACTAATTTGATATCTTTCATTACGAGATTAATCGTTTTTTCTAGTATTTCATTAGATTGGATGTCGTTATGTCGTTAGGACTAAATATCTCTTCTAGGTGTTCAGCAAATACTTCAGCTTTTTGTTTGTTATTTTTAGCCCAAGCTCCATTCTCCTTCCTTATTGATCGGGTGTGGGAGATTGGCCATCATTTTAATGAGACGAAAAATGTCGACGACTTGCCAAAATGTGACTCGGTAGGCAAAGTCACTCCGAAAGTCGAAAAACGAATCATGTCTTTGTTTTCACGGGAGCATAAATTGACTCTGCGCCAAGGAGTGGCAAGATTAAGAAAATCGGATTTGAATGTGTCCCGTGAGACCATTCGACATCATCGATGTCAAATTCCTAAACACGTTGAAGAAACCTTTGCTGGGCGAAAATTATGTCGCGAAGTGGATCGATTGGGCCACTCAGTTGTCTCGCGAGAATCGAAAAAGCTGCAGAATATGCAGAATATTTCATCGACAGCACACCTCAAAGATGTCAGGCTATTATTGATGAAGGAGGCGATTGGACAACTTACCAAGGTAATTGTGCCATTGTTAGCACACCAAAGAATACATTGATGGCAAAAAATATTCTCGAAACAAATTTTTTCAAGAACATAAGCGGTCACGTTCTTACTATAGATACATACGCTTATCCAGAGAATTTGAATTTTAAATATATATTTGTTTAAGATTAACATCTAACGATCAACACCAATTTTTCACAGACATAATAGTGTAAACGAATTTTGGGTAGACACAAACTTCGTTACATTTAACATAAAATGACGCGTCGACATGTTACTGTACACACACATCAGTCTGTCGAACAACATATTCATGAAAAGATGTCCAGTCAACTTAACAATGCTATATATCAGATTAATTTCAGAACACTTTACTTATTAAATTAAACAAGGGGCGAGAAATGGTTTTCCCCGTTGCGTCGAAGCTAACTGAGTATTTATTTGGATGACAGGTTATGATATATGAAAAATCTTGGGTGCTCTAGTTAGCTTTTAGAGTTATTGCGAGTGTGGTAAAACAGGGATACTTTTATCCTTTTAGTTTATTCACAGCTTTATTTTAGCGCAACATAATACATAATCAAAAAAAGAACAGTAAAGATATTACCCAGTGCTTCTTTCACCAATCCGTAGTTTTAAATAAAAATTTAAATTAATTTTCTCACATGAAAGAATAAATTAATCAAGCATTACGGCTGTAAACTCCTCGACTCCAAGGACGCCGAAAACTCCTTCAAGAGCCATACAATCAGTCCAACGCTTTTCTAACATTTCTATACCTTTCTTGTAGAAGGATTTGTCTTTGCCTTCACAATAGGCCTCAGTTTCGGCAATAACTTCTTCATTGGAGCCAAATCTCTTTCCAGCAAGCATTTTTTGGAGGCCTGCGAATAGAAAATAGTCTCTGGGGACCAAATCTGGAGAATACGGCGGATGAGGAAGCAATTCGAACTTCAATTCATGCAATTTTGCCACGGTAACCATTGATTTGTGACACGGTGCATTATCTTGATGAAAGAGCAGAGTGCTCTTTCCTGTTCATTTGGGGCCGTTCTTTTGCGATTTCTGCCTTCAAAAGCACCAATAACTTTATATAATATTCGCTATCGATGGTTTTTCCCTTTTCAGCATAGTCGATGAAAATTAGTCCATGGGCATCCCAAAATACAGAGACCGAAACCATCCCAGCCCACTGTTGTGTCTTTGGTCGCTTCGGCCGACTTTCACCGGCTGCTGTGTACTCAGCTGACTGCCGATTTGATTCCAGTGTGTAGTGGTGGATCGATGTTTCATCCATTGTCACATATCGCATGAAAAATTATTTTTACTGCGCTTAAGCAGGTCCAAACAGCGCCCAGAATCATCAACACGTTATTGTTTTTGGTCCATTGTAGGCAAACGCTGTACCCATTTCGAACAGAGTTTTCTCATGCCCACATGTTCATGCAAAGTGTGACCAACACGTTTTTTTGATATATTTAGGGTGTCAGCTATCTCACGCAATTTCACTTTACGGTAATCCAAAACAATTTTGTGGATTTTTTTGATGTTTTCCGGTGTAACCACCACATTTGGGCATCCAGAGCATTCAGCATCATTTGTATCTGTACGACCGCGTTTAAATTCAGCATAAATGATGAGTAATTTTCCAGTAGCAGGTAAATATTAGTATACAAATGGTATTTTTAAGACCGTAAAAAGAAATAGTTACGAACTATTTATTAAAATTTTTTACATCAAACGGGAATATACAGGACTTGATGGAAGGCAAAGAAGAATCCCTAGCTTAAATACATTTTAAAGAATATATAACTATTTCTTCTCCTATTCTGTTCAATGCATTTCCTATAAATGGCCTTTTACGGTTGTCAAAAGGGTTCCTTGGCGCTCATCATTTAAAGTTGCGACACCCTGTGTAAGTACCTTTTTCTCTTAGAGAATTCACTGTTAAATTTCTTTCATTTTTTAATTCATCTTATACAAAGCCCTATAAAGATGTATCTGTAAAGCCTGTATTTAAAATCGTCATGTGTAAAAGTGCAAAAAACAATTCAACGCGGCGACAAGGATCATCTGAAACTTTCAACACTCTGTACCTTCTGATGTTTACATCTTGTAGAAGTTACTATGGGAAACACGTTCCTAACCTACTTTCACGTTATTCATGCAAAAACTGTGAAACATTAATTCATATTTCGCATAAACTTCCTTATTATTATAATACAGTTATGCATATGTGTGTCACATTTAATATTAAAGAGGTACGGGATTGTTTACTTTTAAGCAATAACTTACGCTACGTAACCATAAGATACACACATATGTATGTATATATATATATATATATATATATATATATATATATATATATATATATATATATGTATATATATGTATATATATGTATATGTATATATATATATATATATATATATATATATATATATATATATATATATATATATATATATATATATATATATATATATATATGTATATATATATATATATATATATATATATATATATATATATATATATATATATATATATATATATATATATATATATATATATATATATATATATATATATATATATATATATATATATATATATATATATATATATATATATATATATATATATATATATATATATATATATATATATGTATATATATGTATATATATGTATATATATATATATATATATATATATATATATATATATATATATATATATATATATATATATATATAAATATATATATATGTATATAAATATATATATATATATATATATATATATATATATATATATATATATATATATATATATATATAAATATATATATATATATGTATATAAATAAATAAATATATATATATATATATATATATATATATATATATATATATATATATATATATATATATATATATATATATATAGCCTATCCTAAAATATAAGATCCTGATTTTTGCCGTTTTAAGTGGGCAATATAAAAATTCTGACCTTTTGTTTATGATAGGTTGCAGAGATGGACTTAAGAGAATTTTATACATTAATGCAAATAAGTAAAATTATAAGTGTTTTTGGAGATGTTTAATTATAAATGCATGTAAAAACAAATGGATAAGAAGTACAAATATACAGTCTGAATGAATGACGTTTACAAGAGGGGACATATTGTATAAATAAAAATATATTTTAACTTAAGCCTAATTCGGTTTTACTATCACTGTCATCAGCTGAGGTAATTATCAGTGGTTTTATATTATTTTCATAAATATATGAATCTTCAACTTTAACATCGTGCTGAATGGAATTCTTTCAGCTTTTGCAAGGTATATCATTTATAACTTTTTTTACTAATTCAACCACTGACACGCTTAAAGTAGAAGAAACATTTTGGGCCCTTATTTTTGATTTAACTTGATGCCAAATATGTTCAGTTGGATTAAACACACAATGATACGGAGCAAGCCGCAAACCAGTGTGTCCGATTTTCTCAGCCATACTATCACAAACATTTTTTTTTCGATTTATAGTCTTTCAAAGTTCCAGAAGATCACTTTTTTTATAACTAAAGTCAAAATACATATCATTTTCTAACATATATTCCTGTATTTCCGATTTGGTGTTGGCTGCAATAGGAACCTTATTTAGTAGGCGACTATGGTAACTTGCATTGTCCATAACTATAACACTCTGTTCGGGAACATTTGGCAAAAGGGAATTTTGAAACCAATTTTCAAAAAGTTCTGCGGTCGTGTCTTCGTGATAGTTCAAACTAGAATCTTTTATGTTTTTTGCAGATAATAGTAGACAATTTGAAACCCATTCAGGATGCAAAATGGTTATTCGTTTACCTTTATTTGAAGGTGCGTTAGTCTGACATTTTGTACTGCTGTCATCCCACTCTTTTTGCACAGTGTTATGGATATCGAACCATATTTCGTTAAGGTAAATTATTGGCCAATTCTCTGATAGATACTTTTTAATTTCTTGTAAATAAGTATGTCGCAAGATTCGTAATCTTGGTGACTCCATCACTACTTGACTTTTGTTGATTTTTCGGAACGTGAATCCCATTCTTAAGAGAATTCTATGAAGGGTTGATCAACAATGTGTATTGCTGTCCTGTACCATTCTTAATTTTATTTTGTTTAGTGTCGGCACCAACTGCTCTTCATACATAGAATATATTTTTCTCCTGATGACGTCTTTTTCACAATCGTCCGTCCGTTTTGCCTGTTCTTGAGTGATGGTTTTCCTACAGTACCCCTAATCGTAGAAATTGGGGTTTTTGTTAGTTCACTGGTTTCTTGCAAAGCACTTTGTTTCTTCAAATTTCTTTTTACCAAAGTGTCGTAAACATTTTTCACTATTTGTTTAGGGTCAAGTGATAAATGTTCTCTTGCGATAGCCACTATTGCAATTTTCCCACGGACGTCATATAATTAAAATAGAACCGTTACATTGTAAGTTGTAAGTAAAACTAAAATTAAAAATAATAAAAAGTAACTTTCGAGTCTTAATGGGGACCTGTGGTCTTTAGGTCTATATTATCAAATACTTAAAGGGCTCCAAATCGGGTTGCCAGGTAGTAAATATATAGGTAAAAATAGATCCAATGTGATTGCAGGTGCAAGTGAGGGTTTTATACAAAGCAGATAAAATAAAAATAAGTACCTGGCAACTTTGCACAAAACCTTAATAGGGTCGTTTATTGCCCCATTGAAAAAGCAAAAAAAATCTTATATCTTGGGATTTACTATATATATATATATATATATATATATATATATATATATATATATATATATATATATATATATATATATATATATATATATATATGTATATATATATATATATATATATATGTATATATATATATATATATATATATATATATATGTACATATATATATATATATATATATATATATATATATATATATATATATATATATATATATATATATATATACACACATATATATATATATATATATATATATATACATACATATATATATATATATATATATATATATATATACATATATACATATATATATATATATATATATATATATATATATATATATATATATATATATATATTATTTTATAATTATTTCACTGAAATAAAAATATCATCTGGAAATTACCAAATTTTCTATTTGGGCTATTCATTTTTTAATATAATAATAGAAAGTAGAGTTTTATATTGGTTGTCTAATAAAGAGGCAGCCAAAATCCATAATTTTTTAGAAAAAAACCTTAAGCCGTCAAACATCAAATGCCAATGTCAAAATTAATGTGACAGCCGAGACATTATCTCGTATAGAGTAGAAAATATCTCTATGAAGGAAACTCTGTAAAAGTTTAAATTTCAATTTTCCTTTCAAACTTTAAAGTGACATTTTAGTTGATGTTTATAAATATCAGTATATCTGGTGCTATTTTTTTTATACAGTGTTTGAAAAGGGTCAAAATGTCGCGAACAGCCGCAGAACTGACCGATATTGTTTTATGCTATTAAGCTTTGTATATGGAGACGGATTCCGATTAATGGTAAATAAATAATATATTTTATAACCTCTCCGCCTGAGTAGGGATTTTACTCTTTTTCATATCCTGGGGATATCGGCGGGGATGTCGTAATATCCGTCAACGTTGTTCAAGGGCCGCAACATACATCTTTTGGACAACGCGGTAGTGCTACCGCGGATGTTAATGCATTTCTGCAAACAACTACCACTTATGTACGTGACCCGGCCAAATATACTTAAATAAATTAATAAATGTCAGGATTGGAACACGAGACCGATATATATATATATATATATATATATATATATATATATATATATATATATATATATATATATATATATATATATACATACATACATATATATCAACTAACAATAAGTCTCCATTAACATTGAGGGGCAATTTACCATTGTTGCAACACCGGACTTTTTCGAACAATGTTTTTAAAATCGATTAAATGTTAAGTTTAATTCATTTCCGATGTAAAATTAGTAAAAATAATTTTTCGAAAACAGATTATATGAAAGATAAATTTTCGAAAAATTTTCATGAGCACAAAATTTCAAAAACATAATTTTCAATAAACAAGAAATTCTAACGCAAAATATACAAATGGTTTATATATGAAACAACAAACACAAATTTCGGAAGCAACAATTGGATATATGATTGGACAACTAAATTTTCAGTTTTCTCAAAGAAACAATAAAATAAATTCTTGAATCTAAGTTTATTTTAAATATGTAATGTAATTCAGGTAAACATGAAATAAACTAATTAAATAGTAGTAGTCGTGAGGATTCTCAGCAACTAGAAAACAGGCCACACATCATCGCGTAACCTCTCGGACCTGACCATAAAAATCAAGATGTTACCCCATGGCAGGGTGCCACGTCGAAGACCTGAAAGCTGATTCTTCCCAGCGCCTCATGCGCAAATAAACTGGTATTTTTTTTATCCTCCAAACAGTATGAACATGTCAGGTCGTCGATTTGTACGTAAGTTAAATTTATGTCAATAACTTAAACTAAATTTCTCCATGACCAATTTGGTAGGTGCATCTTGGCTAGACACGGAGGGATGTTAGATCAGGTTACTTCCGCTACTCTCTAATTTAGCTTGAATCAACCTTTATCCGCGGCTAGCCCAAAACTTTTTAACTATACTAAAAAATTAGCCTGCTTCGTTAAACCTAAGTTACCTTAAAAAAGTTTCAAAGAAAATTTTATTAGTGTAGAATATGTAAAATAATTATTAATATAAAGGTACAGATAACTATCTTGAGGTTACCTCTTTCTGAAACTAGCAAAAAATTACTAAAAGATATTAAAAAATTAATTTCGAATTCACTTTTTGCAGAACTTCTCTTTCGAAACCTTGCGTTTTAGATTAGTATCAATTGACATAATACATAATTACGCTTTTACAATGTTTTAAAAGAACCGGCAAGTCAGACTTGCGCAATTAGTATTCCGTACGATGATTGTTTTTAAATTATCAAAGATAATGCAACAGTAATAATTTTCTTTGAATCGACACCTTAGGGAGAATTTTTTCGAAATTTTTTGATTAGAGATAGAGTGAAGACAGCGACTTTTGGCAATAATTTTTTTTATAAATAATATAAAGCAAAATTTGTGGAAGTATTAAATCATATATATTTTGGAACTCGGGTTTTTACAAGCTCTCATTTGACACCCCACTCAATGACCTTGAATTGTTTTTCACTTCCAATTTCACCCCCCCAAAACTAAACCAAACTAATATTTTATTTTCAAAATTACACGGCCACAATTGGGCCATCAATTCCTATATTTCTGACAAATTTTAAGTTTCTACGTCAAATAGTTTCGGAGAAAATCGCCAGACAGATAGGCACAGAAGTGATTTCATAAGTGTTCCATTTTTCAATTTTGGTACGGAACAGTTAAAAGAGATTTTTAAAACTTACCATAATTTTCTAGATGTTTTTATCTATTACTGAGATAGTTATAACTGCGAAAAACGCCGCTGTCTACCCCTTGCGTAATATTAAGGGGAGATAGAAAGTGTCATTTTACCGGACACACGTTAGACACGCTCCCAACTAAAGTTGCAGATGTAGTCAAATGAAATAATTATGTTAATTTAACTTCACACCTTCGTTATTTTTTCTACAATGGGGACCGTATTGTTATTTTGACGTTGAAATTGATACAAATACCGGGAACAGTTGCGAACGAGTCCTGTAAATTTTTTAGTATGAGGGTGAAAAGTTTCCCACCTGACTAACAAAGAGTAAGATGTCGTCAGTGAACTGATCAAAAAGAGGTAAGTTTAGTAATTGCTATGTTTCTTGCAGCTGTCGAAAGTCGCAATTTGTCAACAAAGAATAATTTAGGACATCGTGCTTTGTTAAAATTCATTTATTTAGACCGAAACACTTAAAAAGAAATCAATGCTGAGATTCACCAAATGAAGTTGGTGTTCCTTGCTAAAGGAAACAAAAATAAATAAATTTTATGCTTAAATATTTATGGCAAAACATATAAGAGACAAAAAAAGAGGAGTTTGATTGTATGGCCTTTTCAGGGTACTAGAAGTTAAGAAATACAAAAATTAGATTGTTTTTCATTACTTTCAATTTTAACCCAGAAAGCTCAAATTTAAACAGCATTCTGAAATATTCACAGGTTTTTTGGACAAATTTAAAGCATATTACTTATAGTAAAATATAAAGAGGTTAAAGGAGTTGCTTCTTATATATGGTGTTATAGGTATTTGTTAGGGTTCTGGAGTTGAGGAATCTGAAAATTAATTTATTTCTACATTACTTTCAATTTTAATGGGGGAAAGGTGTGAAAGAGGTAAAGTGGTCGGACGGAACGAGTTTTAGTATCACTTAAATGTCCATTCTATTATCTTTCTAATGATACCAAATTCCATAGCATGCCACATGCTTTTTACTGACTAAAATAATTGAAAGGGGAGACAAGGAGAACAAGGCTTGAAAGTAAAGGTAACCGAAAGGAAAAACTGAACAAATTTTCAGTTTAACAACTAAATTTATTTATAAAAAACAAAATCAGTATTTTGTATTAACCCTTCCAGCCCTTATTACTGCTTCCAGATGATTTTTCATGGGGCAGGTGAGCTTTTTTACCACTGTCTGTGGGATTCTTCCCCATTTTTCCCCCAGCGCAACCTTTAAGCTGAATTTCTGACTCGAACACATTTTTGAGCTCCTTTCATATGTACTCGATCTGATTGAGATCAGGACTCCGTGCAGGTTAGTCTAATGTGGGTATTCTCACTTTCGCCAGGTACTGCCGCACCGATGCAGCAGCTTGTAACATTGTCGTACATTTGTCCAGGAGACTTAGCATTTTGCTGCCGATTTTGAGATAATAAGCTATAAATTGGTGTATACCTTCGTTTTGGCATTGTTTATGTGTAGTCAAAAGTCACCGATGATAGCTTGTTCGGTTCATCAAAAAAACGAAGGTCAAAGGTCACAAAAATTGGTTTTTTCAACAATATCTCGTTTTTTATGCTCTAAATCACTTTGGGACCTATTATAAAAGTTGTAGAGCATAAAATTCTCTACAAGATTGGTCTAAGGTATTTTTTTCTAAGTCTAACCGTCTTTGAAATAGAGCGCGGAGAGTAGGAAGTATTTGGTCGTATGCATAACGCTACGTTAGCTGCATAATGCAATACGTTGTGCAGTTTATACGTTAATAATTTACTAAAAATGTTTAAATAATCAACGAATTTCAATTATTTACTTGAAAATAAATGATATTTGTTTATAATATTTAGAAATAACATGTGTTTGATTAAATTTAGTAAATATTAGCTTAATTGCATTCTCATTATATTTTTATTTTCTCTGCTATGAAGTTGTAGAGATTTTCAAAATCGTTCTCCGAATTATTTATAATAAACGGATGGAATCATACTACTTTATGGCAGGATCTATGTAGTCAATTACGGACCGTATAATTTCCAAAAATGTTGGGTCCCTCATAGATACAATGCAGGTACATTTGCACTAATCAGTTTTAAATTTCGGTGATTTGTGCGATGTCGTAAATTTACAGTTTAGAGCGGATGATAATTCTAATTTATGGAGCTTATGCATATTATAATTTGAGAAATTTTAATATATACATAGAAAGTATTCGGATTAGTTAGTCTAGGGACTGCTCTGTAAAACCAATCAGCGGTGTGCACCACCAAGCAGCCATCCCCCTCTATTGAGTGGTTGCAAGAGAGCGAAAATACGAGAATATAAGTTCAAGAATTTTACCTTCTTAAGGCATTAGTGCGTGAAGCTTCGAAGAGCTAGAGTTTCTTCAAATTCACGTATATTCTCATATATTCTCTCTATACATTTTTACGATCAATGTGTGCGCGTATGTGTGTCGTCGACTACCTGTGTAATAGTTCACGTGTTATAGACGTAGAGGGCCACGCTTGACAGAGGGGGGCCTCTACCAACGGTCTTTTATGTTTTCATATAGTGAGTTGGGATAGATGTTACATAAGACTTGTACCGTTCTCAAGGCTTCTCCTTTTATTTAGTTTCACTAGACTTCTCTTCAGTGTAAAACTGAATTTTGGCAAATACAGACATACGATGTACGGGTAAAATGGCTGAATTGTGTTTTATATGTGAAAAGTTACTATCAGATGACAAAACTGTGAATGTTTCGCGTGGCTTACAAGTTTTAAAAATTCAAAGAAATGACGGTAAAATTGACTATTTGAACACTTTAAGTTCTGTAAAAGTGCATATTAACTGCAGGAAACAGTACACCAGTAAACATAGTATAACTGCATATAAGCGACGCCTGGAAGATGATGAACCTTCGACATCAAGTTCACCTCGTAGACTAAGAACTGAGCCTTTTGACTTCGCAAAATTGTGCTTGATTTGTGGCCAAACAGCTGATGAAGGAGAAGAAAAACGTAAACATCAAAAGTATAAGCGCGTCATTAGTAAGGTACAAACTATAAATATGAAAGACAATATAATTAAAAGAGCAGTTGAACGAGGTGATTCTTTTGGAGAATTAGTGAAAAGTCGCGTAATTAGTGAATTTGACTTGATTGCTGCCGGAGCAAAATATCACACTATTTGCATGACTAAATTCTTTCATTCAAAGCCGTCTAAACATGAAGAGCCGAGCCGAAAAGATGAAATCGAAGTAGCAATGCAAGAAATTTTTTCTTTTATTGAAAATAACGAAGATTCACAATTTACATTGAAAGAGCTTCGAGATGTCCCTACGCAGTATTTGCCCGATGATGCTACTATTATTTCCAATTTAAGACAGAAATATTTAAGTAATATAGTAATCACGGTGAAGAATAGATCATTCACTATTATAAGTTTTCGCGACACGCAAGCTGATCTATTATCACAAAAGTAGTATGAAAATAAAAAAAAAACTCCGGAAGAAGAACATTTTTAGTAAATTATTAACGTATAAACTGCACAACGTATTGCATTATGCAGCTAACGTAGCGTTATCATGCATACGACCAAATACTTCCTACTCTCCGCGCTCTATTTCAAAAACGGTTAGACTTAGAAAAAAATACCTTAGACCAATCTTGTAGAGAATTTTATGCTCTACAACTTTTATAATAGGTCCCAAAGTGATTTAGAGCATAAAAAAAAACGAGATATTGTTGAAAAATCAATTTTTGTGACTTTTGACCTTCGTTTTTTTGATGAACCGAACAAGCTATCATCGGTGACTTTTGACTACACATAAACAATGCCAAAACGAAGGTATACACCAATTTATAGCTTATTATCTCAAAATCGGCAGATAGGCTCTTTTTTCAGCTATATTGCCTGGACTACATTAGCACGAAACTATCGCCAACAAACCCAGCGTAAGGAACGACGGGTTCCTGCAAGATCTCCTCAATGTACCGGTGAGCAGTTAATCCACCGCTACGAGTCTCATCAGTCACGAACAAATCGATTTTCGGATTCAGTGAGACGTCTGACCACACCATGACAGAACCTCCTCCGTAGGCGACCGTTTCAGTAATTCAGCACCCCAGGCCCCCTAGAGACTCATCTTCTTCTATTATTGCCATGTAAGCACATTCGGAACTCGTCGGAGAATAAAATGGAGCGCTATTGCTCCAGTCGACATGTTCTCGGGCAAATCTGAGTCGCACTTGTCGATGGGCTGCTGTCAATTCAGGTCCATTAGCTGGTCTCTTTGGAGTTGGGTTAGCTTCTTTAAGTCTTGTTCTCACTGTCCAATGACTGAGAGCCCAACCACGAACTTGTCGGAGCTCCTGCTGGACCTCAACGCCGATCAAGTGACGATTTCTTACAGTTTTGTTGACAATGCAGCGGTAGTTTCGCTCCGAGGTACACTTTCTGTTTCCTGTTCCTGGTCTCCGTGTAAATGCGCCAGTCTCTTGGTAACGTCTGTAGACCTTGGATACAGCTCACTGGCCTAGGTGTAGTTGCGCAGCGACTAAACGTTGGCTATGCTCTTCTTGCAATAGGACAATGATTTGAGCGGCTTCTTCTGTTTTTGGTATTATTGGAAAGAGTAGAAAATCAGCATTCTAATGGTATCAAAAATAATACCACTGTTTGAAAGTTGAATTCAAGGATCGGTGTTAAACGAAGCAAAATCGTTCGAGTCGATTTATTTGCTCGCCAATACAGTAATTTTAAATTGTTTGCCACTAAAATAACATTAGATTTAACCCCCTAATTAACTACATGCATTCCACACACCTACTAACAAACATAATCGTAAATTAAGCCTCTTAGGTAGATAAACTGATAAACTGAATACATTGAATAGATTATACATTTACCGTTAACAAATACGTATTGCAGTGTGACTCAGAGCCAATAGAGTATTGTCATTTTGGTCCACACAGTCACACCGTATCACAATTGTATATGTAGATTAGAGGAAGCCAGGCGCACGGTAATGTGTGTGTGTGTGTTGAATGCTTTGAGATCTGGCACAGTTATACACGGATTAGTTCAGCAGGGGTGCACGGGACAGACTTTTATGCACCCCATCTTTTGGTTGAGTTAAATCGAAGCTAGTAAAAGTGTCATTGAACTCATTTATAAAATATCATTTTAATGATACAGTACGAGTATTGATCACTATTTAGGTTCAACAACTTACCATTGTCAAAAATGCGGTTACTGTGGATATTAGTTTGATATTTAATAAATACAGTCTGTCCAGTGAGAACGTGTCCGCGACAATTCATTTTTAAGTAAAAGTATCAGTTGATTCCGAACTTTGGTCGAAATCATGTAAAAAATTAATTACTTGTTTGCGCATAGGTTCTACGCAGTCTTTCTTTATTCTCATCCAAAGGGGCCCAGCAGCCGCTAAATACATTAAAAACTCAGTATCGTTGGTGAAGAAGTTGGTAAATCATTTTCATGAGACAAAGAATGTCGACGACTTGCCAAAATGTGGCTTGGTAGACAAAGTCACTCCGAAAGTTGAAAAACGAATCCTGTCTTTGTTTTTACGGGACCCGAAATTGACGATACTTCAAGAAACGGCAAAATTAAGAAAATCGAATTTGAATGTGTCCCATGAGACCATTCGACAACATGTTCGTGTTCACGATGTCAAATTCCGAAGCACGTTGAAGAAATCTTTGCTGGACGAAAATTACGTCCCGAAACGGTTCGCTTGGGCTCACGATAAGATACTGGAGTCGCCCTCATAAACGCCGGACGCCAACACTATTGAAAACGTTTGGTTCTTTGTAAAGAAAAAGCTCATAGAAAAGACTCTGAGGAGTTTGGCTTAGTTGCCTCGCGAGATTAAAATATTTGGTCATCATTACCGCGCGAGTATGTAGAAAATCTTGTTGACAGCACGCCTCGATTAGGCCAGGCGATTATTGATGGCGATTGGTCAACTTACTAAGGTAATTGCGCCACCAAAGAATACATTGATAGCAAGAAATGTTCTCCAAACATATTTTTTCAAGAATAAGAGTGGTCACGTTCTTACTTGACCGATTGTAGTTTGATATTTAGTAAATACGTACACAAAGTTTGGTGGTCCATATTTAATTATGCTATTTATAGTGAATTTTTGAAGAAAATCTTACTAACAAAAATTGTGAATTTTACAAAATCGAATATTGATCGGTAATAAAGTACCTCTCTTTGAAATGATTGTATGCTAAGGAAATTTACGACGCCATGCTTGATACATTAAAGGGATAATGTTCTTCCTGCACAACTATTAAAAAGTGGGTTGTGGACTTCAACAGAGGAAGAACAGACAGTGTTGAACACCGTGCTAGAAGAGCTGTTTCTGTAACTACCCAAGAAAATGTTGAGACTGTTCATAAAACGATTTTGGCTAAAGTGTATAAGAGAAACTCTACATACAAACATGTTTCTCAGCTTATTTATTCTGATTTAGGTATGACAAAATTATTAACTAAATAGATCCCTCAATGACTGAACGCCGACCAAAAACGGCTGAGAGTCGCAACATCCAAATTGATTTCTAGCCGTTATGATGAAGATAACTTTTGGACTGAATAACTATGGATGAAACGTGGGTCCGTAGTTATGATCCAGAGACCAAGGAATAGTCGAAGGAGTGAAAATATACTGGTTTACATCTTGGAGACTTTCAATAAACTTTAAAGTATTTTTTCGAGCTGTTGGTTGGAGGGATGGCAAATTGTGAACATAGCTATTTATAAGCACACGTCAAAAGAGGTAAGAGTGGAGTTTAAGGGGTTTCCTTCGTGTATATCATATTGTGCATATTTTTTAGAGTTTTTGTAGCAAAACAATTTAAAAAATATGTTATATTTCGTTATTTTCAATTTTAACAGTGCAGAGAAAAAAAAATAATTTAAAATATTGAGTCGTAAACTCATATAATAGAACAAAATAAAAAAAAACCTTAATTTTTAGATACCAGGCAGGATATATACTAAGTAACCCCCAAATACTCTCCCCCGACCCTCTAATTCTGATATGTTTGACTATATATAAATATGTTTAAAATAGGTTCGTTTCGATGGAAAATACAAAATTTATTGACTCTCACCCCTTTCACGCCGTTCCCCTATAACCGCCCTTCCCCCCCAAAAACTATATCGCCCAAATATTGTAGATTCTGTGTTTGTGATTTTTTAGTGTTCCCTATTATAAAATCACTTCGGTGTCTGTCCGTCTATCACATCCGATTTTCTCCAAACTATTTGACATAGAAAGTTGAACTTTGGCACTAATATAGGAATTGACAGCCTCATTAGAGCCGTGTAGTTTTGAAAATTAAATTTTGACTTTTGGGGGGTAAAATGAGAAGTGAACGAATTTTTTTTTACCAGGTTATCGAGTGGGATATCAAATGAAAGGTTGTAAAAACACAAGTTCAAAAATATATATAATGTGATACTTGGGTACACTTTTCTTTTTATTATTTTGAAAAAATCCCTATCCCCCTTATATCGAAAAGTACTGATCAAAAAATTTTGAAAAAATTCTGGGATATTCTCCTCAGAGTGTAGATTGAATGAAAATTATAACGAGTGCATTACCCTTAATAATTTATCTGGTATATAAAAAAACAAAAATTTCAGTCATCAGTTTTCAGTAAAGATCGGAAAAAACTTTGTTTGTTTGGATGTATTTTATGAATTTTTTGATTATTTTATATCTCCGTAACAAAAAGTTTTATTTTAAAAGCAATCAACGTACGGAACACTAATTGCGCAAGCCCGACTTCCACTTGGCCGGTTATTTTTATATTGTATATCGTTCAAGAGTTATCATGCCAACTCTGAGGCAAATAAACAGCAAGGGAAGTAAAAGATAATATAACCAATATATTGAGATCTGCTTACAGAGGAACCTAAAAAAATGTTAAGTTGATTATAGAACAAGTTTTAGACATACAAACCTAATTATCTCTGGCACAGTAGGCATCTTCAGGGATATTTATCCTTCGGGATCTGAATACTGTAAATATCTATAATATATATAAAATGCAACGCCTCTCTGTCTGTCTGTGCGCTTATCACTGGAGAACCACTTATCCGATTTACGTACTTTTTTTTTAAAACATACATATGTTCTCTGGCCAGGTTATAGGCTATATTTTATTAGGATAGGTAGCATAAGGAATGAGTAGTGACGTAAAATAGGGAATGATGTCGAAAAAAAGTTCGCTGCCAGCGCGCTGCCTTGCAATACACCGCCTAAACCATTAAATATGGAACAATATTATGTAGCAGAGAATATCTATAATCTATAATCTATTATATATAAAAATGTAATGTCTCTCTGTCTGTCTGTCTGTCCATTAGTGCGTTTATCACGCGAAAACCACTTATCCGATTTATGTGTTTTTTTTAAATTCATACATATATTCTTTGGCCAGGTTACATAATAATAATAATAATCTATATCTATAATATATATAAAATGCAACGACTCTCTGTCTGTCTGTCTGTCCATTAGTGCGCTTATCCCTCGAGATCCACTTATCCGATTTACGTGATTTTTTAAATTCATACATATGTTCTCTGACCAGGTTATAGATATATATTTTATTACATCTATAATATATATAAAATGTAACGTATATCTGTCTGTTTGTCCGTTTGTGCGCTTATCACTGGAGAACCACTTATCCGATTTACGTGCTTTTTTTTTAAACATGCTAAACCATTAAATATGGAACAATATCATGTAGTAAAGAATATCTATAATATATATAAAATGCAACGCCTCTCTGTCTGTCTGTCCGTTAGTGCGCTTATCACTGGAGTACCACTTATCCGATTTACGTGCTTTTTTGTTAAACATTACGTTAGGTGCATAAGGAATAAGCAGTGACGATAATAGTGAATCAAGTCGGAGAAAAGTTTGCCACTAGCGCGTTCTCTTGCAATACACTGCCTAAAGCATTAAATATGGAAAAATATCATGTAGCAAAGAATATAATATATAAAATGCAACGTCTCTCTGTCTGTGTGTCTCTCCGTTAGTGCGCTTATCACTCGAGAACCCCTTATCCGATTTACGTTTTTTTTTTAATTCATACATTTGTTCTCTGGCCAGGTTATCTATAATCTTCTATCTAGAATATATATAAAATGCAACGTCTTTCTGTCTGTCTGTCTGTCCGTTAGTGCGCTTATCACTTGAGAACCACTTATCCGATTTACGTGTTTTTATAAATTTAAACATATGTTCTATCTAATTCGATATAAGCCTAGATAATAGGAGATAAGGAGAAATAATGGGAGATAAGTCGAGATAAGGCTCGATAATGGGAGATAAGGTGAGATAATGGGAGATAAATATAAATAATGGGAGATAAGGAGAAATAATGGGAGATAAGCAAAGATAAGTCTAGATAATGGGAGTTATGGTGAGATAATGGGAGATAAGGAGAAATAATGGAAGATAAGGAGAAATATTGAGAGATAAGTCGAGATAAGTCTAGATAATGGGAGATAAGGTGAGATAATGGCAGATAAGGAGAAATAATGGGAGATAAGGAAAAATAATGGGAGATGGGCAGAGTTAAGCCTAGATAATCGAAATTATGTAGAGATAATGGGAGATAAGGAGAAATATTGAGAGATAAGGGGAAATAATGGGAGATATTTTATTACGTTGGGTAAATTAAGGAATAAGCAGTGACGATAGTAGTGAATCAAGTCCACGCGAGCGGAGCCGCGGGCCCGGCTAGTGTATATATAAAATGTTCTAGAACTGAGTAAAACGGATTGAATTGAAGAAATTTGCAAATAGTCTGTTCTAAAACAAGGACTTAAAATTATTTACTTTGACTGATTTCCACATAGTATATTCTAAAGTTGTCCAGTTTTGACTAGTTTTAGGAATATAGTATTTATTCCAACTCTTTTTCACCTCGAACTTCAAAAAACCTTACTATTCCATCCAACTTACAAAGAAAATGTTCTAGATGTTTATTAATCTTGATAGTGTTGCATTATACGATTTGATGATAGTTTTTGTCGACTTTTTATTGTAACCATTAGCGTACATGTATAAATAAATCTTTAGAGCCGATTTTCTCATTAATTATAGATTAAACCACTTATTATTATTTTTCTGCAATTGCTTGTGGTACAATTTTTTCATAGGAGCAGAACCTGAAATAATATGTAATATGTTAATTTGCTATAACAGAAAAATTCTTTCGATTTTAATCATCGCAAGATTGCAAGAGTCCAGGTTTTGGTCAAAATCTGAATTAATTGTTTGTAACAGGCTCTTTATTGCAACCATTAACGTACATGTATAAATAAATCTTTATTGCCGATTTGCTCAGTAATTGTAGATCAGAACCACTTATTATTATTTTTCTGCTTTTAATAATTTTCATCGGAACAGAACCTGGCGAGAAAAGAAATGTCTCAAGAATATTTGGCCGTTTTCGAGAAAGATGAGATTTTTGCAACTGTGATAATGAGTGTCTTTCATGTTCTATTCTCTAACAAAGCCACAGTCTCCGTAATAGGTTCATAAAGGCTCTCCACTTCCAAAGAAGGCCGTTAAGGCGTCGCTTTTGAGGCGCAGATAAAGGAAATTTTTTCCAAGTGAATTTGCTTCGCAGCTAGAACTTTAAAAAAACAGCTCTTCTTTAACAATGCACAATAAATTTAATTAAAAAGTTCTTATTTGTGTTGTCGTTGTGCATTAACTGGAACAAATCTAATTGGTCGAATTACATTTAGGAAACGAAACAACACATCCCATCTATCATAGCAGAAGGTAAGTCAGCTATTAATAATTGTATTTATGACGAAAGACCGCATCATTGCCCCCATTTCTTCAGATGACGGAACGTGACGGAACGTCAGGGTTTCATTCGGGATGACTCACGGAGTTATCGCACCCTAGTAGGTCTCGCTCGGTAATAATTATTAATCCGCTTACCGTTTACAGTTGGCCGTTTTTTCGTTCATTTGTGGAGAAATTAACTTTAAAGATAATAAAATGACTGGCTTCGGTGTGATAATAGTAGAAAATATTAAATAATATCTGTTATAGTGTAGTATTTTTTGTGCATTCGTGGGAAAAATGATCAACATTTCAGACTGAAAATATATTTTTTGTCACAAACGCGGAAAATAAACTTTTCCGTATGATTTGAGCACTCGATTGAAGGCATTCGACCGTGTTTAGTACGACGGTATGATGGCTAACCTAAACTCTTATATAGTAGTATGTTTGAAAAGTTTTGGTAATGGTTCTCGTGTTACCTTAGAGAACATTCCTTACGAGTGACAGTTGACAGATCAGGTGACCTATCCTATAGATAGGGAATATTTCCTTCCTTCTGGAAATGCGCCACAGTTCAGCCGATACCTAAAAAAGGCAAGAAGACCTTGCCAAATAACTACCGACCAGTCGCACTGCTTTCAATAATATCGAAAGTCATGAAAAAGGTTATCAATCAGCATCTTCTAAAATATCTTGAAGGATTCAACATTATTAGCAATCACCAATATGATTTTCGTACACATAGATCAACAGGAAATCTTCTGACTTATGTAACACATGTTTGGAACAACGCAATTGAACACTTTGCAGAATCTCGAGCGGTTGCTCTTGACATATCCAAGGCATTCGACCGTGTTTGGCACAATGGACGCTAAGCTCTTATGGTATGGTATGTTTGTGGCTCTTATGTTTCCTCAAAGAGCGTTCTTTACGAGTGGCGGTCGACGGATTTCTTTCTAACACCTTCACTATCAACGCCGGTGTGCCCCAAGGCTCCATACTGTCTCCTACTCTCTTTCTCAATTACATTAACGATCTGCTGGAAAAGACCGGGAATCCAATCTACAGTTTTGCAGATGACAGTACGCTTATCTCTTCATTCACTCTGAACGCTCGGACATCGGCTACTCATGCGAATATCCGCAGACAGCAGGAAGTCGTTCAACTTAACAAAGACCTGGAAGAAATTCTATCTTGGGGTGACAGTAACCAAGTGGAATTTAACGCTACAAAATCCCGGGTGGCAGTTTTTTCTAAAAAAGTTAACGTTGCTGAACCCGACATAGTCATGTCGGGGCACTCCATTCCCCTAGCATTGTCACTCAATTTATAGGGCGTTAATTTGGGAGCAAATATGTCATGGCATGAACATGTTGCAGGCATAGCAAGGAGAGCTTCTCAAAAGTTGGGAGTATTATTTCGAACCAGAAAGCTTACATTCCACAACAACTGTTAATTCTTTACAAAGCTCAAATTCGTCGCGCTAATACTTCACATCCGGTTCAGCTCATTACTCCGCGTACAACGCTTTTCAAGCAGTCTTTTATATGGAGAACATCACCCCTTTGGAATAATTTGCCCAGAGCTGTGTTTCCCACCGAGTACAATTTACAGCGATTCAAGAACAACCTGAATCGCTTTTTCCGCACACATGCCGCTCCTGGAGCACTTTAGAGACTTCCCTGTAGCACGTGTGCTAGACCCAGAAAAAAAAATAAACCCGAGGCATCCCTTAATAGCCGATTTCAATACATTTATTTAACGGTATATCGAAATGTTAATTTAATCATAAATGTGGTTGGAAGCATGATTCCCACTACAACTGAAGAGGCTAAATCAGCCATTTTATTTTAAATATTTTTTTTAAATTACGGTAAAACTAAAAAAAATTATCTATATAATATTTTTTGTAAAACTCCCCTTTCTTTCATGTGGTGCCACTATTTTTTCGATATCTTTTTTATTTTTAGAGATATTTGCAAGAAATCAAATTTTTCATTTTATTCTGGATTTTGTAGGCTTAGCGTACACGTAACGACCTGTACGCCAAAATGCAGCCTGTTAACATTTAACGAGAGCTTTTCGTCAAAATTTGCCTCTGACGACTGGGCTATTGGTGTTTATGTAAGCTTTAAAGGTATTACAATTTTTACAGAGTAGCGGAGTCCACGTTAATGTTCATATACCTGGGCGCTGCAAAAAGTATGTATATTTAAAAAAGATATTTTAAAAGTTATTAAGTGAATAATACAAAAAAAGGGCGATTATGTATTTTTACTTTGCAATTGCAATTATATGATTCCATGAGCCTGACGATCATTAACTGCTATAAACTTATAAACTAATGTGACTTATCGTAAACTTAACCCAAGCTATCTAAATTCTAAACCTAAGAACGTACACTAACACCCAAGAAGATCGGCGAAATCGAACCGTCGCGCGTGGACCACCGGTTTCACATGCAGGATATTTTTATTGTACTTTAAAATATAATTAAACATTTATTATCAGACCACTCATGAAAACTATGGCGCTTCGTTATCTGCAGGATAACTTCACAAAAAATAATACAATTTGCAAAAATAAAAATTAATCTTGCAAAATAAAAATAAAGTAGTTTTTTTCCAAGATAAAAAATTTACTGCTTCAAACTATAGGAGGCAAATTTCGACCAAAAAATTTATGTTTAATGATTTGTAAACAATTGTCTATTCGAAACATTAAAAAACATCTCGACATTTTGTAGAAAAAGTAATTATTAAGTTAAAAAATATAAAAATTGACTGAGTGATATTGCAGACAGTGTCTGAAAAGAGGTAGCAGTTCCATTTCGACGCCAGGTCACATTCAATGCTATAACTTTGCAATGGAATGGAATTTGCTTAAATTTTTTTTTTTTGAATAATTCTTAGAAGTATGGAAAATGAAAATCCGTAAAAAACGAATTTTTGAAAATTCAAGGTGTATGTAACCCTTAAGTTTTTCGTTTGGTTTTTCAAATTTATTTTAAAGCCAAAATAAATACAATTGTTTCAGCCGATACTCGGTGGAAATCCATAATAATTATTATATGAAATGTGAAAAAAATAATAAAACAATTATTTACACAAACTTTCCATTATATTAATAATTGCAAAAAATCGCTTGCACTCTCTATCCTTCTTGTTACTGTGGTGATTTTTGGGACCACACAGTCACGAAAAATACAAAAAATTAGGAGATACTAAACTAAAATTTGATTTTGACTGCCCACTCTACGTCGTTTGAGTAACAAAACCTGAATAGTATTAAAAATTTGATTAATATTTCCAAATACTCACAAGTAAATAAATTATATAATTATGATAAATTCAACCAACAAGACTATTGTAAGTATTTTACTTCTTTTAGATTCTGTTAGGCTAACAAGAGAACTGAAATGCCCAGAGAGCAAAACTATAAATCACAATTAAATAAAACGGGATCAAGGGGAGAACACATAAAAAGGAACCGGTTTAAGTTTACTTTATACGTTTCGGTAACGGTTCACTTGGCGCACGCTTGTATTGTTGCCGGTGACAGATTTGTAGGTAGAGGGCGATTTGTTCTATTTACGTTATCAATGGGGACTTATTTGCCTTTGTATTTATTTGAGTTTACTATGCCCATTGGATGGTGAATAGGTGGATTAAGGAGGATTGAAAACACCTTTAATAAAATATCAAATTTTATTAACAACGTAGACGTGTAAATGTATAGATATATTCAAAAATATCTACAAATCGCTAATATATATATATATATATATATATATATATATATATATATATATATATATATATATATATAGATATATATATATATATATATATATATATATATATATATATATATATATATATATATATATATATATATATATATATGTACAGTCCCTGGCCAAATTATTAGACGCACTGCAAGATTTCATGTAAAATATTAATTACCGAGTGATATTGTACCGTTTTATTATTTTAAATTGATTTGTTTTTTATTTTTATATTATCCAATCAATTACCTATTTATTTGACATAAATAAAACAGCATTAATTTAGAAAAGCATAAGTTTATTAAGTTTTAAAGAAAAGTGAAATTAATGTTAGTAAAAGTCAATATTTAGTTGAGCCACCTTTAGCCGCTATCAAAGCTTTAATTCTGCGCGGCATGCTATCAATGCAAGATTGTACTGCATTTGAGGATGATGATTCCACACATGAATAATCTTTTCTAGGAGCTGGGTTTTGTTGGTAATCACATCTTTAGCCACTTCTCTTTTCATCAGCTCCCACACATTTTCAATGGCGGCTATTACCCGGCCAATCCAACAGAGGGATATTTTTTTCTGCCAAAAAAGTTTTAACAGACCGAGCAGTGTGGCAGGGAGCTCCATCTTGCATGAAAGTGAATGGTTCCCCATTTGGAAACCATTCTCTGAGCTGCGGAATCAACCGATTTTGTAATACTTCTTTGTACTGATCTTGCCTCGTTATTCCTTTGACGACGTACAGACGTCCAGTGCCCTTGCCGCTGATGACTGACCAAATCATCACTTTGGTGGGATGTTTAACCGTCGGGACGACACAATCAGGATGAAACTTTTCTCCATGACGACGACGCACATACTGAGCTTTATTCTGCAAAATTTCGAATGTGCTTTCGTCACTGAAGCAAACCTGTCAAAAATAGGAAAAATATATAAACTTCCATGTTTATTTGCTTTATTTAACTGAAAATGATAATAATGTATCAATTATTGATTAAATTGCTGTATCTTACCGATCTCCAGAAGTCCACATCTTTGTCTTGCCATTGTTTGGCCCACTTCAGGCGCTTTGCTTTCATTGCAGCTGTTAACTTGGGCTTCCTGGCGGGGCGACAGGCCTTAAAATCTAATTCTTTCAATTTTCTTCGAACAGTGCGCTCAGAAGCATTTACGCTAGCATCCTGGAGTTGTGATTTTATTACCTTTGTGGTAGCAAATCTGTTTTCTACACAAAATTTTCTTCAAACATCTCTCTGACCGTGGAGTGAAAATTGGTTTTCTACCGCATCTTTTCTTTCTTTTCGGGCTTAATTCCTTCCCTGACTCAATTTTCTTTTTTATGCGTCGTACACTAGCTTCAGAAACCTCCAATCTTCGTGATATTTCTCGGTTTGTAAATGTTTTCGCAATCACTTCAGCTTTTTTACGTGGTGAAAGATCGCCTTTTCTACCCATAATGAAAATAGTCCAATTACTTTTTTAAAACACTGCATACAAAATAAACTAATAACTGAGTAGTATAAAACTGTTAAACAAACAATCACAGTCCATAAAGCCACAGAAACACGTCCGTACCTGACTCGATTCCGATCGCGACTGATACAGTTTTGTACTTGTTTACGTTCATGTAGCACTTTGTCAACACAGTGTTACCATATGTTAAAAATAAATACAAATATGTAGTCTACAACAATTCTTTTAAATAAAAATCAATAATATTGTAGTTTAAATATACCATTATTGCATAAAAACTCTTAAGAGACATAAAATTACTAAAAAAATACAGTGCGTCTAATAATTTGGCCAGGGACTATATATATATATATATATATATATATATATATATATATATATATATATATATATATATATATATATATATATACAGTAGAATCTCGATTAACCGAAATAATATGGACCAAAGTGATTTCAGATAATCGAAATTTCGGTTAATCCGAATTTTTTTATAAAATAGAAGTTTAGAATGAATAGAACAATTAGTTTACTTATTTTATGTATAAGTACGGAAAATTGACAATAAAACAGTTTCATTCTTAACTTTAATGTCTTAAAAATGAGGTAATTTTTAACTGCACTCGTTTTACGTTAGTTCTGTTTTTGGCTGCAATGTCTCTCCAACATTTGATAAGCAAAACGTCTTCGGCGGTTGCATTTTCTTGTTGTTCTACATAAGTTAACGCTTTTTCTAGGGCCACTAGTCCTTCTGAATGTGACGTTTTTACTGGAATATTGTCTGTGGCTTCTACTTCGTTAACATCATCGTCATCACTGTCTATTTTTATTAGCATTTTTGCATACACTCTTAATTAATTTTTGGTCCATCATTTCATCTTCCACACTATCACTGTTTAACCATTCACAAACATCGGTTTCCGTAACACTTTCACATCCATATTCTTGTAATAATTTGATGTAAACTTTCATTATCTTCTGTTTCTTCCTCTGAGTAATGTCTCTCCTCTTGTGGAATCAATTTTGACCAAGATTTTTCCAGAGTACTATTCTTTACTTGATTTCAGGCTGAAGCTATTCAATATATAACATTTTTCAAATTTATCTTTTTTAGACAATCAGTAAGATTGCCACCTTCATCTACTTCTTCTAAAATATGCTCCAATAACAAATGCCTGTCATTGCGTTTTACATTTTCCAGTACACCCTGATCCATAGGCTGAATGAGAGAAGTTACAGCAGGAGGCAAAAACATTGCTTTTATTTCCCAACTTTCAAGTTGCTCCGCACTTGGGTGAGTGGGGGCGTTACCTAGTAACAGAATCCATTTTCTAGAATATCCATGTTCTTTTAAAAAAAGTTCCACTTTGGGAACAAAATCTCCAAAAAACCAGTCTTTAAATAGAATCGCGTTTATCCAGGCATTGTTTTGATTTTTATACAAAACAGGAAAAGCATTGCGACGAATATTCTTAAAGGTTCGTGGATTTGCTGACTTACCAATACATAATAATGGGAGTTTGTATCTTCCAGAAGCATTACTGCATGCAAGAACAGTAATATGTTCTTTGCTACGTTTGTAACCAGGTGCTCCAGCTTCCATTTTTGAAGCTAAGGTATTTGAAGGCAACATTTTATAGTTCAAGCCTGTTTCATCACAATTATAGATTTGGTCTAGTTGTAAACCATGTTCTTTCATAAGCTGCTCAAAATTCTCTGCAAATTTTTTTGCAGCAGATATATTAGCCGACAATCTTTCTCCACAAACTTTCAGTTGACGTGCACCATGTCTTTTTTTTCCACCTGTCTAGCCATCCATCACTTGCAGAAAAATTTACAGGCGCTTCAATAACCGGCAACTCTTCGCTTAAACTCCCTACCTTAAAAGAGAAACTTGAAGCAATTCAACATTTAGATAATGGTGAACTTCTTAAAAATATAGCGAAGGATTTAGGTGTAGCCGTGAGTACTGTTTCAGAGTGGAGGAAAAATCGCGAAAAACTTGAAAAATGGTGTAGTATTTTGTCATCGCCCACACAGGCACGAAAAAGTATGAAAAGCGGTGAATACCAAAAAGTGGATGATTCTTTATTTTTATGGTTTACACAGAATCGAGAACGTGGAATACCAATTTCAGGAACAATTTTAAAACATAAGGCAGTGAGTTTAAGCGAAGAGTTGCCGGTTATTGAAGCGCCTGTAAATTTTTCTGCAAGTGATGGATGGCTAGACAGGTGGAAAAAAAGACATGGTGTACGTCAACTGAAAGTTTGTGGAGAAAGATTGTCGGCTGATGCATCTGCTGCAAAAAAATTTACAGAGAATTTTGAGCAGCATATGAAAGAACATGATTTACAACTAGACCAAATCTATAATTGTAATGAAACAGGCTTGAACTACAAAATGTTGCCGTCAAATACCTTAGCTTCAAAAATGGAAGCTGAAGCACCTGGTTACAAACGTAGCAAAGAACATATTACTGTTCTTGCATGCAGTAATGTTTCTGGAAGATACAAACTCCCATTATTATGTATTGGTAAGTCAGCAAATCCACGAACCTTTAAGAATATTCGTCGCAATGCTTTTCCTGTTTTGTATAAAAATCAAAACAATGCCTGGATAAACGCGACTCTACTTAAAGACTGGTTTTTTTGGAGATTTTGTTCACAAAGTGGAACTTTTTTTAAAGAACATGGATATTCTAGAAAATGGATTCTGTTACTAGGTAACGCCCCCACTCACCCAAGTGCGGAGCAACTTGAAAGTGGGGAAATAAAAGCAATGTTTTTGCCTCCTGCTGTAACTTCTCTCATTCAGCCTATGGATCAGGGTGTACTGGAAAATGTAAAACGCAATGACAGGCGTTTGTTATTGGAGCATATATTAGAAGAAGTAGATGAAGGTGGCAATCTTACTGATTGTCTAAAAAAGATAAATTTGAAAAATGTTATTTATTGAATAGCTTCAGCCTGAAATCAAGTAAAGAATAGTACTCTGGAAAAATCTTGGTCAAAATTGATTCCACAAGAGGAGAGACATTACTCAGAGGCAGAAACAGAAGATAATGAAAGTTTACATCAAATTATTACAAGAATATCAGGATGTGAAAGTGTTACGGAAACCGATGTTTGTGAATGGTTAAACAGTGATAGTGTGGAAGATGAACTGTCTGACCAAAAATTAATTAAGAGTGTATGCAAAAATGCTAATAAAATAGACAGTGATGACGATGATGATAACGAAGTAGAAGCCACAGACAATATTCCAGTAAAAACGTCACATTCAGAAGGACTAATGGCCCTAGAAAAAGCGTTATCTTATGTAGAACAACAAGAAAATGCAACCGCCGAAGACGTTTTGCTTATCAAACGTTGGAGGGACATTGCAGCCAAAAACAGAACTAACGCAAAACGAGTGCAGTTAAAAATTACCTCATTTTAAGACATTAAAGTTAAGAATGAAACTGTGTTATTGTCGATTTTCCGTACTTATACATAAAATAAGTAAACTAATTGTTCTATTCATTCTAAACTTCTATTTTATAAAAAAATGCGGATTAACCGAAATTTCGATTATCTGAAATCACTTTGGTCCATATTATTTCGGATAATCGAGTTTGTTTCGGATAAGCCGGATTTCATATAATCGCGATTCGGATAATCGGGATTGTACTGTATATATATATATATATATATATATATATATATATATATATATATATATATATATATATATATAATATAAAAACAGAGAGCAAAAGTTGCCCTATCTAAAAAAATTTTTTTCCAAGATATAATTAATTGTGGAACTCGGCAAAGGGCATAACAGATGTTCACACAATGTTCATTTAGCCTATATTTCGTCCTTGGTTAGGACCTTCATCAGGGCACAAAATGAGAAGTGCGACATTAAGTTAACGTTAATAACTTATAAAGATGACAAACAAATAAATAAATGAATCAATATAAGCTAATAAATTATGTTAAAAAGATGGCATTTACAACAAAGATACCATTGTTTTCAGCATCCAAGGTTTTCGGTGACATTGGCACTCGAAGATGTGTTTAAGGGGTACTGGCAGAATAATGGATTATCAATAAATGGAAAGACGACATTGTTCTATCTGAAAATAAGGACGAACTTGGACAAATGTTAGCAGAAATGAAAAATTAAAGTAATGTGTAGGGAAGACTCGCATATAATAATAAGAAACCAAGTCATAAAAAGCATATCACACTATGTTTATATATATATATATATATATATATATATATATATATATATATATATATACATATAGCGATGCAAAGAAATAATTGTGAAGTATTTTAGTTTTGACATATCATTACAAGAAAAACATACATTGGGGTTAAATCAGGGCTATGTGGTGGTAAACTTACGTCACCTCTTTTAGAATAACGTGCAAAGATTTGCGTTTTTTTTATTAATATTACTTTATCTTTTTTCATCTATAAAGTCAGGGGTGCTCTCTTCTGTCTTCTTTGTTGAAGATACTGTGTGAAGAAACCGCGTAATCAACTTCCTCTGGCACCTTGCTGAGAAGCTTTAGACCGAGATGGTTTCACGGATCCATCTGGCTCGTGGAACCACATTTCTGTAGGACAGCCGTTATCAACTTGTACCAAATGTAACGTTACTATCGGTTTTGTGTAATCTTATTGATCATCGTTCAACCTATTGATGATTTTATGTGCAAGCTATCGATGGTGTTAATATTTTAAAAATACATTAATTTAATAACAGAGGGCACAACTTTGTAATTAATAACAATGCAGGTGTTGTTGGTTATACGACTCGCTACCTTAGGCCGCTCCTAGAAAGAAACAATTACATGGATATTTCCAGTTTCTTCTAATGCGAGATCGGCGTAGGACGTTTTGTCGTATTTCTGTGTACATAATGTTTTTTTATTTGTAAAATAGTGCAATAAAACAAGATTTTCCGACTGCCTTTTACACTAAAATAATATGAACGAACACTATACTTTTACAAAATGTTAAGTTATTGACGAGACGACATTTACCAGAATAGATAGTGCAAAACCGGCATGTTGTCGGTGTATCAAATTTTTAGCTCATTGTCTTTATTGGATACAAAAAAAGGCCACGCTTCTTACTTACATTAATAAATGTACAAACTATTACATTTATAAGTAGACATTCTGTTGACTTATTCTCATAAACATGTAATAATTTGTGATCTAGTCTATTTTTATATAAAGTTCTTGTACTTTCATTTTCTAAACTTGATAAATTGTATCGAGGTTCTTTATTGCTTTCCAGATTTCCATTTTCAGGTTGTCAATGGCTGGCTTGTCTGGTTTGTTTACGCACCGGTAAAATTAATTTTCCTTTTAGGAGATAGTGATCACTTCCGCATTCAGGTCCTCTGTAAACTCAGACTCTTAATTTTTGATTTTTTGCTTGATAATTAGATAGTCAATTATCGATTTTAGGTTTCTGGTCCTATGGATCCAAGACTATTTGTCGATATGCCAGGCGATTATTGATGAAGGGAACTTACGGTAATTGTGCCGCTGTTAGGACACCAAAGAATACATTGATGTAAAAAAATGTTCTCGAAACACATTTTTTCAAGAATACGAGAGGTCACGTTCTTATTTGACAGACTGTACGTACACAAAGTTTAGCGGTCCATATTTTATTGTGTTACTTATAGTGGTAGTAGAGTGGTCACGTTCTTACTTGACCGATTGTAGTTTGATATTTAGTAAATACGTACATAAAGTTTGGTGGTCCATATTTAATTTTGCTATTTATAGTGAATTTTTTGAAGAAAATCTTACCAACAAAAATTGTGAATTTTACAAAATCGAATATTGATCGGTAATAAAGTACCTATCTTTGAAATAACTGTATGCTAAGGAAATTTACTACGACATGCTTGATACGTTGAAGTGACAACCTCCTGCACTACTATTAAAAAGTGGGTTGTGGATGCCAACAGAGGAAGAACAGACATCAGTGATAAACACCGTGCTAGAAGACTAACTATGGTAGCGTTATCAGGAGAGATGAGTGAATGTTGACAGTCACTGATCGCTTCTGATGACGCTAACATGGTTAACGAAACGAGCGCCAAGTGCAAAAGTAACATGTTTGGTGTAGTGGTGATAGCTTGCATCTAGTGTGTAAATGAAAACATTTTTATCTATTATTTGACGAAATTAATTTATTTAGCGTGTACTGTAACACGTCAAAATAGTACGTCCACTTAATTAACACTCTGTATTTAACGATGACCATTTTATAGATAAAAAAAAATATGCGAAACTCATTTTTAACATCCAATATCAACATAATACATCTCCTTTGCTGAACCAAACCAAAAAAGAACAAACTAAAACGTTTAATTGCCAAAAGCAAAGACTTTAATTAAAAATTAATGGCAAGAAGTGGACATGACCAAAAGAGCACTAGGGCGTAAACCCTTTTTTACCTCGTACCTAGCCATTGTTCTCTTGTCCACTGACCAAAAGCAGAAGGATGAATTATAACGTAGAACGAACGGCAAGGCAGAAAGTCAGGTAATTACTTTGCAGACAATACAATCAATTAATTACCCGTGACGGTTACCGCAGCAGGTCGCACGGGAAATGGGGGGGATATTCTTGGATTTATGTGGACATTTTTTGCTTATATTTGTATAGCTACAGCTAGTCAAAAGCTAGTACGAATCAAACTGATGCCTTTTCGGTTAATAAATAGGCTACTAACTCACCAAGAGACCGGCAAAATTGATAAAGCAAATAGAGTATTTTGGTTACATTGTGTTTATTTCCGTAAAGGTAAAAACACATTATAAGCTCAGGAAAAGTTATGTGCTGTATATGACAACGAAGCCCTAAAAGAATGACAGCATCAAAATTAGTTTGTTAGGGGGTTAAATACACCTCGAATTTTCAAAAATTAAATTTTTTTTACGTATTTTTATTCTCATTACATCTAAGAACTATTCAAAAAAAAATTAAGAAAATTCCATTCCGTTACAAAGTTATAGCATCAAATGTGGCTTGGCGTCGGATTGAGACCGCTATCTGTTTTCAGACACTGTCTGCAGTTTTACTTAGGTAATTTTTAATATTTTTTAACTTTTTTTTTTAAATATTAATAAATACTTTTTCTACAAAATGTCGAGAGGTTTTTTTTAAATTTTACTAATAGACAATTATTATATTTAAACATATATTTTTTGGTCCAAAAATTGGATGCTAAAGTTTGAAATATCGTAAATTTTTTATTTTTTGAAAAGAACCCTTCGACAATTTTTAACTAAATTCCAAACAAATTTTTTTATTCAACACTTCTATCTATTGTAAAAATCGCAAACTGTACAGGGTGAGTCAACGATGAAAAAATGTTAAATACAATAGTTTTAGGGAATGTTAAGGTGCACAATTTAAAATTATTTTTGAGTGTATAGGGTACTTCTAAAAAGTGTGGCCGATATAATATATGTTTTTTTAAATGGAACATCCTATTTTCTAATTTATTTTTAAATTTTGCGTAAAATTTTATAACTTTTTTTTATTAATAGTGTTTATATATCTAAACCTAGTAGTTTTTTTTTAAATACTAGTTTTCAGTTTTTGCAAAAAATTGCCATTAGCGCCCTTGTTTCTGAAGGCGGAATACTCATAATGGGTACGAGCGTTCTAAAGAGATGAAAAAAAAAGATATATATAAAGAAATTTGAATTAGATGCTACAGGGTGTTCAAATAAATTTATGCATTTCGACTATTTTAAACTGAAAAATCTCAAATTTTTTAAATGGCCACCCTGTACATCCTTATTTTTTCTGATAGATTTTACAAAACCCTCAAACTTTTATTAAGTATGTCATATATCTATTTCTAATAGTTTTCGATTTATTTTGAATTTTTCAATTTTTACCCTTGTTTTTAATACACTTACGCTATTGTGAAAACATAACAAATAGTTAATAATATACTTATCTAATGATTAATTATTATAACATAATAAATGTTCAAAAATATGCCCGTCTACTTGAATACACATGTTTAGTCGTTTTACTATATTTTCCTTCACTTTCCTTAGCATAAAGGGCGTTATTGTCCTACACGCATCCCATATCCTATTTTCCATATCTACTGGTGTTCTAGGGGAATTCACATAAACACGATCTTTAATGTAGCCCCACAAAAAGAAGTCTAAAGGTGTTAAGTCACATGATCGAAGGGGCCACTGAATAAATCCATCCCTACCGATCCATTTTTGTGGGTAATGATCGTTTAAAAATTCTCGAACTTCCCGGTGGTAATCAGCAGGAGCTCCGTCTTGTTAAATCCACATTTGTTCCATTTCAAAGTTATCAACTTCTTCAAGAAGCTAGGATAATTCGTTTTGCAAAAAATTTAGATATCTAGGCCCCTTAAACTGTTCGCGAGAAAAAATATGAACCAATAATTCGACCATTGGTTTTGGTTTTGAACTTCCCGGACCCAAAATGGATTAACTGTTCAATAATAATGCATGTTATGGTTGTTAACTGCTCCATTACTGCGAAAAGTATTATTTTGGATAAAAAATTTGGATCGGCCTCTATTGCTCCATTCATGGTGGTACAAAAGTTCTTGGTGTAGTTCCATATGAAAGGGATGATACTTGTATTTTCTTGAGGTGCAATTAGTCGTAGATTGGGATGAGTCAGATAAGTTAGCTAGTTGACGGCTACTGACCTGAGGATTATCTTCAACATGAAGTAAAATCTTCATTTCTTTTTCCTCATTGGTAGCATGGTTTACTACTTTCCGTTTCGTATACCGAACGCTACCACTACCATCAAACCGTTCCATTAAGCACTGAAAAGATTTTCTAGAAGATATATGTCTATATATCTATGTCTATATATATATATATATATATATATATATATATATATATATATATATATATATATATATATATGTCTATTTATATATTTTATACTTCGCTCCGTAAAGTCTTACTGTAAAAGACAATTTTTTTCCCGCCTTGCTCAATAAATAAACCATATCAGTTAATTCATTTTTGGAAAAAGCCATAACTATTGCTTAGTAGACATGTCAAAATTCCTACATTTTTGTTTTGTTTTGGCAACTATGATGTTATAGCGTAAGTGTATTAAAAACAAGGGTAAAAAATTGAAGAATTCAAAATAAATAGAAAACTATTAGAAATCTATCAGAAAAAATAATAATATACAGGGTGTGACATTTTGGAAATTTGAGATTTTTTAATTTAAAATAGTCGAAATGCATAAATTTATTTTGAACACTCTGTAGCATCTAACTGAAATTTCTTTACATATATCTTTTTTTTTCATCTCTATAGAACGCTCGTACCAATTATGAATAATTCACCTTCAGGAACAATGGCGCAATTTTTTACAAAACTGAAAACTAGTATTTTTTTAAAAAAATTTAAATATTAGAATTTATAATAGAAAATAATTAATAAAAAAGTTATAAAATTTTACGCAGAATTTAAAAATAAATTAGAAAATAGAATGTTTCATTTAAAAAAATATATGTTATATCGGCCACACTTTTTTGAAGTACCCTGTATACTCAAAAATAATTTTAAACTGTGCACCTTAATATTCCCTAAAACTATTGTATTTAACATTTTTTCGCCATTCCCGAAACAAGTGAGATAATAAACTTTACTCTATCGTTGATTCACCCTGTACAATAAAGATATATAATCGCCATTCTTTTGTATTATTCTTTTAATAACTTTTAAAATATTTTTTTTAATATGTATACTATTTGCTACGCCCAGGTGTATGTAACCCCTAAGTTTTATCAGGTTAGTTCAGGTGATTATTCACTCCAGGATAAAGAACGCTCTGGTCTTCCAGTAGAAGTTGATGACTTCTAAATCTAAAAAATATTCAATGCGGATCGTCATGGTAAAATATGTAGGATTACAAAGAGGCTCGATGTATTATATACTTGCATTACACAGCGTTGAAAATAATTAGCTATGTAAAAACCTTCACTTATAGGTTCCTTTTGAATTCAAAAATATTTACTTAAGACAACGCATCAACATCTGCGAGTTTTTTTATCGTTCCATACCCCGACTGAATAGGGATTATTATTCCTTTTCTATGTCGTATAGATATCGGCGAGCATGTCGTGACATCCGTCAGTCTGGTCCAAATGCCGAACTATATTTGTATTTTATATTGAAAACGTTTGGTCTCTTGTAAAGAGAAAGCTCAGAGGAAAGAGTATGAGAATTTTGACCCAGTTCTTTCGCGAGAATCGAAAAACTTGGAGATCGTTGCAGAAAATCTTGTCGACCGCATACCTAGAAGATATCGGTGAGCATGTCGTGACATCCGTCAGTGTGGTCCAAATGCCGAAATATACTTGTATTTTATTTTGTTTAAACGACGCGGTAGTGCTACCCCTGACGTTATTGCGTTTCTACAATAAGTATTTGGGCCGTTCTTGGATTGTGGCTGTATTTTTTCCCATCAAAAAGCAATGTTAAATCAACACACGAAATTCTTTTGGTTCCGTCATTTTGCATAAATCAAAGGTAGCTTCACTCAAACAGCTGTAACTGGCAAACTAATAAACAAAATGCCATGAAAATTTTACAAGAATCTCTTAAGAGTTAACATTAACTGTTTGTGTTACCATCTCTCGGAAAGTCTCGGAACTTTTCACCTCATATTATATTAAAGAACTAAGTAAACCGAACAGCGTAATTCAAAAAAGCATCCAAAATTGGCAAATGAAAAAATGATTGTGTTCCACCATGGGAAGGCAAAACCACATACATGTTTGGCCACTAGATAAAAATTATAGGAGCTTAATTGGAATCTGTCCACCACACTGATCTTGCAGAGTCAGATGAACATGCATTTCGTTTTTTGCAAAATTTCTTAAATAATTCAGTTTTTGCCTCCAAAACTAAAAGGCATAAACGCGGTATTATGCAGGTGCCTGGAAGAAGGTCAATAATACAAATAAGAAAAATATTTTAATAAGAAAATTTAGAATAACACAATGGAAATTCTTACTTAACTTAATTAAACTTTATGCATTTCTACCTATATCTGTCTTTTCCATATTTCCTTCTATATCCTTCCATCCTGTTTAAATTGCCGATTGCCTCTTTTGTTTCTTCTGTATTAGTTTCTTCTGTTTGTATGACTTCTGTATCTTGTTCGGTATTATGTCTCTATGTTGATTTTTGTATGCTTTTCCTTCTAATTTTTTGCATCCATTTCCTCTCCTCTCTGTTTCAGTGATTCCTACATAGTGCATTTGTTGTTCTTCTGTGAGTTCAACGTCTTTTCTGTTTATATCCCTATTAATCAATCTAAAAACTCGATAATTATTTCCAATTTTATTCTTCCTATCTATTTCTTTGATTATCTTCTTATTTGTATTCATTTTACTAGTCCTCTCTTCCGTATCCTTTATTTTTGCCAAGGTCGTTGTCAATCTACCTATCTCTCTTCTTTTTCTCACTTTTTTAACTTGATGGTCGTAGTATTCTTTGTTTGTTCTTTCAGTTTTTCTTCCTCAATGTCCCATTTATATTCTCTTCCTTCGATTACGATTTTTTGATATCCTATTTTCACCCTTTTTCCGTTCTTTCTCTCGTTCTCTGCTATATGCTTCAATTTCTTTTGAATTTCGGGTTCATCTTTTGTTAAATCGTTGTTTATATAAACTCTCTCTCTTAGGTTTCTCAGTTTGCTTTAATTTTTCATTACAGCTTCCTTATTTCCCATGTTTCCAGATGCAAATATTGTGGAAAAACAGACTATTCATTTTTGAGTTATAACCCGATATGATACATCATACGTTGTATCATACAATGTATATATACGTTCTGTATACATTGATACGTATATAGAACCATAAGCTGAGTTTTATATGTTAGGGAAGTAGGACAATGTGTCGATGAATTTTTAAGGTTTTTTTTTCAAACGATAGCGATCCAAAATTTTTAGAAGGAGTCTAGAATCCTATCACAAGTTAAGCCATTCAAGATATACTGAGTTTATATAAGTGTGTTAGTAAATACAAACATATAAATTTCAAAACCCATAAAAGTGTTTTTGGCTAGTTAAATGTTTGTTTAATGGAGTGAACCAAATTATGCTTTATTACCTTCCTATCCTGTTCTGTATAAAACATCTTAACTTCCATATTTTGCCAGTTTGAAAAGTATTCTCAGTATTAATAACTTGATTAGATACTTGAATTAAATACGAGTATATTATTTCCTTTTGAGAATTATGTTAAAATTAGAACTAGTTAACTTCCAGTCATCTGTCCAATCATTTCGAGACGCATTTCGTTGCATCGCAACTCATCATCCGAGTTATGATCGATAGGGGAAAAAATATAAAATAAGAATTATCGTCGTACTAGCTCAAGAAAACAAGAAGATACAATAATTAGTATATCTGGCTAATGTGTGCGCAATATTGAAAGCATATCAAGGCAGTTGACAGAGTTAGCCATCAAAAACTGTTAGCAAAACTTAGAGCGATGGGGTTTCATAAGCGCACTGTAAAGTGGCTCGAGAGTATGTTGGTGGGACACTCGCAGAGAGTGAAGATGGGAGGTTTTATATCCAATAGTATCGAGGTGACCTCAGGAGTTCCTCAAGGTGGGCATTGTGCTCCATTACTATTTAACATCTTTATTAATGACATTGGTCAGGCTGTTCCTGACTGTAGCTTTCTTTTGTTTGCCGATGACTTGAAATTGTACCGTGAAATTGTGACTGAGGCGGATTGCATGAAGTTGCAAGAGAGCTTGAATCAGTTTGTGCATTGGTGCAATCATAATGAATTGTGTTTAAACCCTGGGAAGTGTAGTACGATTAGTTTTTGTAGGAAAAAGAATAAAATAACCTTTCAGTACAAGGTTGGTGATGAGGACTTGTTACCGGTCAGTTCTTTGAAGGATTTGGGAGTTATAATGGACGCTCAGTTGTCGTTTAGGGAACACTTCTCTTGCATGACAAGAAAGGCATTCCAAATTTTGGGACTTCTTTTTAGGGTCGGAAGAGATCTATCTATTGACTCAATGAAGAAGTTATACTGTCTCTGGTAAGATCTCACCTTGAATATGCATCAACGGTATGGTCACCTTACTACAATGTTCACAGCGCAGGCATCGAACAAGTGCAGAATAAATTTATTGGATATTACTCTTAGAGATTGGGGTTGGTTGGTGACAGAGGAGCCCTGGCTAGTATGCTTGGTCTGCGGACATTGGAGGACAGGAGAAGGGTGTCAGATCTTTTCACGATATTTAAATTGCTAAATGATGTTATTGATTGTCCACCCCTCTTAGGACAGATACAGTTGAAGGTTCCAGAACGCTGCTTAAGAAGAAATGAGATATTTCTCATCGGTCATCACGGTACTAACTATGGAGTCCACTCTCCATTGACGAGATCCTTGCTCTTCCTAAATAATAATCCTTCCATCAATCCATTCGGAGACTCGCTGTATGGCTTTAAAGGGCAAGTCATTAAAGTGGTGTGTGACCACTGATATGTTTCCTGTTTATTAGATTGGGTGTTTTGAACTGTGATGTTATATCATTTTTTTTTCTATCTAAATACTTATTACTGTACTGTTGTTATTACTTTATATATTGAATATTATAACTTTTATAATGGGGTTTCCCGTTTATTGATAATAAATAAAAAATAAATAAAAATAAAAAATATCTGTCCTCTGTCGAAAACCGTTCAAGCTACAAGCCGGCAGAGAAAGTGTTGGCAAGGATAAAGTCACGGTATACTAAAACTGGACAAAGCTTATATTTCAGCATTTTTTTACTGTTCGCCCATTTATTAAACCATGGTGTAACGGTTTCGTCGTATCATGGCTTATCACGCGAGCTAGGATTGAACAGAAGTCGCGTGTCGCTCCTGCAGCGCTTAGGTATTTTCCTGCAGCACGTGTGCTAGATCCATAAAAAAAGAAAGAAAAAAAATTCTTCTCGTTGTATTAACGCAATAAGATAGTGAGATACAATAATTAACCTTTTTGGCTGATGTGAGCTTAATATTAAATGAACTATTCAAGCCACAGTCCAAAATTATTGGCAAAGAAAACATTCCTTGTTATAAATATAAATATACTAGCCCTGCCCGCGGCTCCGCTCGCGTGGACTTGATTCACTACTATCGTCTCTGCTTATTCCTTATGTTACCTAACGTAAAAAAATATCTGCCATTATTTCCCCTTATGTCCTATTATTTCTCCTTATCTCGCATTATCTCTACATAATTTCCATTATCTAAGCTTATCTCTGCTCATCTCCCATTATTTCTCCTTATCTCCCATTATTTCTCCTTATCTCCCATTCTCTCCCCTTATCTCGACTTATCTCGCAATATTTCTCCTTATCTCCTATTATTTCTCCTTACCTTCCATTATCTCACCATAAACTCCCATTACCTAGACTTATCTCTGCTTATCTCCCATTATTTCTCCTTATCTCCCATTATTTATGCCTATCTCCCATTATCTTACCTTATCTCCCATTATTTAGGCTTATATCCAATTATATGGAACATATCATATGTATAAATTTATAAAAACACGTAAATCGGATAAGCGGTTCTCAAGTGATAAGCGCACTAACAGACAGACAGAGAGACGTTGCATTTTATATATATTATATCCTTTGCAACATGATATTGTTCCATATTTAATGGTTTAGGCAGTATATTGCAACAGAAGGCGCTAACGGTAGCCTTTTTTCCGACTTTATTCACTATTATCGTCACTGCTTATTCTTTATGTTACCTAACGCAATAAAATATATCCTATAACCTGGCCAGAGAACATATGTATGTTTTAAAAAAAAAATACGTAACGCACTAACGGACAGACAGACAGACAGAGAGACGTTGCATTTTTATATATATTATAGATAGATAACCTGGCCAGAAAACATATGTACGTTTTAAAAAAAAGCACCTAAATCGGATAAGTGGTTCTCCAGTGATAAGCGCACTAACGGACAGACAGAGAGACGCTACATTTTATATATATTATAGATATAGATTACTATTATTATATAGCCTGGCCAAAAAATATATGTATGAATTTAAAAAAAGACACGTAAATTGGATAAGTGATTCTCGCGTGATAAACGCACTAATGGACAGACAGACAGACAGAGAGACATTGCATTTTATATATATTATAGATTATAGATTCTAGATATTCTCTGTTACATAATATTGTTCCATATTTAATGGTTTAGGCTGTGTATAGCAAGGGAACGCGCTACCGGCAAACTTTTTTCCGACTTCATTTACTATTATCGTCTCTGCTCATTCCTTATGCGACCTATCGTAATAAAATATAGCCTATAACCTGGCCAGAGAACATATCTATGTTTAAAAAAAAAAAGTACGTAAATCGGATAAGTGGTTCTCCAGTGATAAGCGCACTAACGGACAAACAGACAGACAGACAGAGAGACGTTGCATTTTATATATATATATATATATATATATATATATATATATATATATATATATATATATACATATATATATATATATATATATATATATATATATATATATATATATATATATATATATATAACATATATATATATATATATATATATAATATATATATAATATATATATATTATATATATATATATATATATATAATATATATATATATATATATATATATATATATATATATATATATATATATATATATATATATATATATATATATATATATATATATATATATATATATATATATATATATAAGGGTGTTATGAACATCGTTCAATATATTGAAATGGGTGACTCCTGGAGTCATATCCAATACTTATTTTTAATAAATTTGATGACAATTGAAAATTTACAAAATCACTTGACTAGGTAAATTAAAGAATCAGAGAGCGTGAATTTTTAATGCGGCTTGAAGGGAAATGGCGCACCGCATGTTAGCGGAGCTTTAAATCTCTTCATTTCAGTTCAACAAATGTAATGTATGTTTGGGAGCAGAACCCCATATATGGGAGCAGTATCCCATTGTTGGTCGAATTTGGCTTTGTACAGATAAAGTTTTCTAGTTCGAAATAATATTTTGAACTTTTGAGAACCTCTCTTTGCTGTGTATGAAACCTATTCATGCCAAGACATATTTGTTCCCACGTTAACGTCCAGTAAGTTGAGTAACGATGCTAAAGGAATGGAGCGTCCTGACATAACTAGGTTGGGTTCCGCACCGTTAACATTTTTAGAAAAAACTGCCGCCTGGGTTTTTGTACTGTTAAATTCTACTTGGTTGTTGCCTTCTAGAATTTCTTCCAGGTCCTTGTTAATTTGAACGACTTCCTGCGGACTGCGGAGCTTTGTATGAGTAGCCGATGGTCGAGCGTTTAAACTGAACGAAGAAATAAGCGTTCTATCATCTGCAAAGTCGTAGATTTCATTTTTGGTCCTTTCCAAAGGATCGTATACAGTTAGTATATTAATTTATTCAGTAATTAAATAAGATGTCTCTGATTGAACTTATTAATTATGTAAATACACATTGTTAAAGTTTTTCAGAAATAGTATCCCCAAAGATAGGTTATCGGCTCGGAAGCTGTGATCAACGTGTAAAGGGGAAGAACAAAAACAGGACATCCCTATAAAAGACATCTATTAATATCACTTTGTTTAATTTAATTTCGATCAGTGGAAAACAAGATAAGTAAAATTAAACGCTACTAAACTCCCCACTGTTATTATTGAGCTTTACCTTTAGCTACTTTCTACAGTTAGAAGAAGTATTCTTGATCTATAATAATTTGACGTTATTAATGGCCTCGATGGTATTCGATAATATTGTGTAAAGGATTCTATAAAATGTTTGTTGTCTTTCTAGCAAAAAGACTGACAAACCTAATATACAGTGTTTTCGATATTGGAACATTTTTTCACAGGTTTTTTCAGTATTATCTACACTACCATCGTTTTTAAAGGGTAATTTGGAAAAAATCAAAACTTTTTTTTGGCTTAAATGATGTTTTAGGGACTTCGAAATAAGGTACGAAGGATTTCATAAGGGTAAGAAGGTGTATTTATCAAGTTCGCAAAGGTCACCAATTCCTAGGCTACTTATTTGCATAGCCAGCTTTTTCGCAGCTCATTTTTAATTCAATAAAGCCAGTTTATAAAGAACTACATATATATATATATATATATATATATATATATATATATATATATATATATATATATATATATATATGTATATGTATATGACCATTAAACCCAAGTTACCTTAGTCCAAAAATTCGTAATTATTGAGATATAGGGTGTCAATGTTATATTTTTATTTTACTTTTTTTTAAGTAGCTGTCTTAATAATTGTACAATTTGTAAAAGATTTGGTGCTAAAGGGTTTTCTGAGATTAGATATCGAAATCAGCTTACAATTTTATGGTAAATTATAGGGGGCGCAACTTATTGCACTATGTAAACTTTTAAATTGTCATAACTTTTTTATACCACGCTGTACGATATTTTTAATTAAATATTCGTATTTTCCGCCTCCCCTTGTCTAAAAAAGCTCTCTTGGTAAATGCTGCTCCAAGCAAAAGTTTCTGAGATAGTGAGATTTTTTTTCTCGAATTTATCAATTTGTGGGTAATCATTTATGCCCTTAGCCAGTTGGTTTTTTACATTCTTACTGTTGTTGGCCCCTTGGTCTTTAAATTTATTATTGTTGTTAGCCTGTTTGCATTTAAGTATGCTCCAAATTTCAAAGACTATTCTTTTGGACCTGTCCTAAGCCTGGATGAAGTGTAAAGCGTTTGCGAATTTGAAAATGGATTTAAAAAATGGAAACAAACATCCAATTATCTCAGAAACTGTTGCTCGGAGCAACATTTACCAGGAGAGCTTTTGTAGACAGGAGATGGCGGAAAAGAGGAATATTTAATTAGGAATACAGAGTGATATAAAAAAGTTATGTCAATTTAAAAGAATACATATTGCAATAAATGGCGCCCCCAACAATTTACAACAAAACCGTGAGCAGATTTCGATTTCTCATCTCAGAAAACCCCTTAGCACCGAGTCTTGTACAAATATTACAATTATTAAGAAAACTCTTTAAAAAAAATCTAAAATAAAAGTATAACTTTGACACCCTGTATCTCAAAAATTATTAGACTTAGGTAAGTTGGGTTAAATGATCATATTTTCATCCCAAAAATCCACAGTAACTCTATGAACACGGAATACTGGGACATCCTGTGTGTATATATATATATATATATATATATATATATATATATATATATATATATATATATATATATATATATATATATAGGGTGCTATGAACATCGTTTTATATATTGAAATGGGTGACTCCTGAAGACAGTGAGAGTCACATCCAAAACTTATTTTTAATAAACTGGATGACAATTGAAAATTTCACTGGAATACGTAAATTAAAAAATCAGGGAGCGTGAATTTTTATTGCGGGGAAATGGCGCACAGCTGTCAATGACCATCTAACTTTCAAATCTTTTCATTTAAGTTTAAGAAATGTAGTGTATGTTTGGAAGCAGAGCCCCATATATGGAAACAGTATTCCATTGTTGATCGAATTTGAGCCTGGTACAGAATTAATAATATTAACAAACCTAATATACAGTGTCTCCGATGTTGGAACATTTTTTAACAGATTTTTTCAGTATTATCTACACTACCATCGTTTTTAAGGGGTAATGCCACTTTAGAAATTTCAAAAAAATCAAAATTTTTCTTGGCTTAAATGATGCTTTAGGGACGTAGAAATAAGGTACAAAGGATTTTATGAGGGTAAGAAGGTTATAAGTCTGTAATTTATCCAGTGCGCGAAAGCAACCAATTTCCTGGCTACTTATTTGCATAAACCAGGTTTTCCGCAGCTAATTTTCAATTCAATAAAGCTAATTTATGAAGAACGCAGCAGAGATGAACTCCTTGAAAGCTACATTAGTGGATTCACGCAAAACAGCAATGACATTTTTTTTTTCGAATGGCAAAGCTGTTTTAGATATTGCAGCAAATATAGTTGTATGTTTTTACAACGATGGTTTTACCAAGATAATGAAAATTATGGAACTACTGGGCATGAAAATTGGGTTGAACTATTACAATTTCTGTATGCAGGCTGACGCTAGACGCGTCAAGTTTTCAGAGCTAACTAACATAGCAAAAAAAGCTCGGCCGTTTTTGAAATCTTACAGAATGGAAAAAGAGAAGGAAAACATCAATTTAGAAGGCAAATTATATGGCGCAAGCATCGCAGATTAGAAATATACAGAAAATTTATATAAAAAATAGTACGTAAAACTTTAAAATACGTTTTTCTCAAACCTAGGTTTTTCAAATTGGCCGGAAACATAACTTCTTCAAAGATTTTACGAGATATCTTTCCGGCCTCAAAGTAATACTTATAAGATGCATCTTCCTTTACTGAATACTGGTACGGCTATTTTGTAAAAAAAGTATTGTTTAAAATTTTGTAAATATACTTTAAAGTATGTATAATAAAAGTATTTAAATAAATTTTAGATTGCGTTCACTATATTTCAAAAATGTCAAAATCAGGCTTTTTTCTTAGCTCTAGAGAGGCATTACCCCAACTGTAATATAGAGTAACTCGGTATTTCAAATGAAATGTAAGTCTATTGGCTTCTTTAAAACTCGTAATCTCGTCAAAATAGATTATACTATTAATATATAATTTAGTCATTGAAAGTGAGGACACATCCTCACTTAATGACCTTGGAGTTCTTTTTGACTTTCTTATCGATAACATTGTTATGAGAGGTTTCAGGATGCTTGGTTTTATTAAGAGAAATACCAAGAATATCAGTGATACTGCCTTTAGCCTTTAGAACAGTCTGGTTTGTAGCATTTGAGAATATTGCTCTGTGATATGGTCTCCATGTTAAACTTATTCATGTTGATAGGCTTGAAAGGGTTCAAAACAAGTTCGTTAAATATTTTCTGTATAACTATAAACACACTATAATAATATATATTAGACTTTTGCTTTTAATATTTAAATTTATTTTATATTTCAACGATTTGACATTTTGCAAGAATTGTTATTGAATAAATTCTATAATAAATTTTAATAAAACGTTAGTTATTAAGTAATTATAATATTTTTATTATAGTACCCTCAATAGGTTCATACTTTCTTTGGTTGTCGGAGTGTAAAATTTTGTTGCTGTAGAATTTGTGGTTTTTAAGTTAGAACGAGATTAGTGAGACCAAGTGCACCGTTTTTGAATAAATGGAAAAAATTTAACAACGTGCGGCCATCAAGTACATATTTAAAAAAAGATTAACACCAAAGGAGATCCTAGGGGAATCTGCTCAGTCATATGCCACTGTAAAAAATGGGTTGCGGAATTTAAACGTGGAGAAGAGAGCGTCGAAGATAACCCTCGCTTCGGCCAGCCCACGACGTCTACAACTGAAGAAAACATCGGCAAAGTGTGTGGTCTCATATTGAAAGACCGTAGATTAACTATCAGGGAGATTGCAGACACTATAGGCATCTTGTATGAATGAACACAAAATATTACTGCCAACGAACTCGAATTTTCTAAGGTTTCCGCTAGGTGGGTCCCGGATTGCTTTCAGCTGAACAAAAACGAATTCGACTCACGATTTCTCGCGACTGTTTGGAGATGTTTGAGGCTAATCCGCAAGATTTTCTTAACAGGTTTCTGACAATGGACGAAACCTGGCTTCACCACTATGCTCCAGAGTCAAAACAATAATACAAGGAGTGGAAAAAAATCTGGTGAACCGACCCCAAAGAAAGCGAAGGCAATTCTGTCGGCTGAAAAAGTGATGGCGTCAGTTTTTTGGAATGTTAAACGTATTATTATGGTGCACGACCTTCCGAAAGGCGAAAAAATAAACTCGACTTACTATTGCACCATTTTGCATCGTTTATCTCAAGAAACGCCCAAGATTACTGAGAAAGAAAGTTTTGTTCCATCAGGACAACGCTCGCGTTCACAGTTTGTTGAGTCTATGGCTCAAATTCGTGATTGTGGTTTCGAATTGCTACCCCACCCGGCTTATTCTCCTGATTTGGCACCTTCGGACTTTCGTCTGTTTACAAACCTAAAAAAACACCTCGGTGGCTACAAATTTTCATCAAATGAAGAAGTCGAAGCTGCAGTTAACCAGCATTTTGAAGACCTTGAGGAATCTTATTTTGAAACAGTTGTGGAAGCTTTAGAAAGCAGGTGGAAGAAGTGCATAAAGCTAGGTGGAGATTACGTCGAAAAATAAAAATATTTTTGTATGTATTTTATTTTGTTTTCTTGACTAGGCCGCGAACTTTTCAATCGTCCCCCTCGTATATAGATATTTTGTTATTTAGAATTAGATTATGTAATATTTGGAACAGTAGTAGTGTAGTGAAATTTATAAATAAATAAAATCGTACCCCAACCTTTCACAGAAAATAAGTAACACGAAAAAATGAAAACAGAAAAAGATCTGGCCTAAAGCCTCAACAGAACGATTAACTTTGACAGAAATAACAGAGACTGTTAGTATTGGATACAGCCAACTCGAAACATTTTAAATTCTCACTGTTAATTAAATCCTTCTACACCCGAGACATAACTCAACAGTTTTGATGGTTAAACTGCACCAAATCGAATAAAATTGGATTCCTTATTCACCGTACTTGAGATGATGTTGAAAAAGCAATTTTGTTTTGCTCAGAAAATTATGCTTTTCTCTGTTACTTTTTCAAATCATCTTTCGAATAAAGGCCTTATTTAGCGACCGGACCCTTTTTAATGATTACTATCATCATCGTCAGCCGTCCTCAGCCACTGGAGGATATAGGCCTTCTCTAAGAACTTCCACTGATCTCTGTCCTGAGCGGTGTTAACCCAATTTCCTGCCAATCTTTTGATGTCATCGCTACATCTTGTTGGTGGTCTACCCCTATTCCTTCTCTTCTACACCATATCAAATACTCTTGTTCGTTGTCTGATAGTTATGTTTGTTATTCTATCCTTCCATGTGATTACTCAGTATATATCACCATTACACCAAAAACTTTATTTTTGTAATTCATGACCCAAATACTTGTAATTTTGGAAGTGCTCGACCTCGCTTTCGTTACTTGGTTGTAGTACTCATTTCATTAACGAAATCGAGTAGTATAACCAAGTAAAAAATAATGCCTCTACTTAAAAAAAACGATAAATTACGAAAAGGGGAGCTTAAATTTTGGATGAATACATTGCTCTTATGATTAAAAACACTTTAATTCCCCTATCCAAAAAAAGTTGTTTTTTTTACGTCATCAATATAAATTTGCCATGACTACCCTACCGAAAATAGACACATAAACGTTAAGAAAAGCTTTATTTAGTCCTTTCCGTTTTCTCCTTACACCGTCGTATTTATCACAAAAAGCGACGTTCGCCAATAATTGCCAATCTATAAAAATTGTTATTTTATCCGGAACTACATTAACATAAATCTCCTAAGGGGAGTATTGTTATAGGATATCGAATGCTCTTACCAAAGAATAGGTGAACAATTAAAGCACTATTCTGATGCACGTGGTTCGATGAGCAGTCACTCGTGCGAAAATGCATGCATGTGAAATGGGAGAATGTTTGGCCCAGGGACGTAAGGAACGAATTTCGAATGAACATTTATTTTACTCTTAAGGGGCTGGCCATCCTACTCCAGAATTTTCAAAAAATCTTTTTTTTTTGCATATTTTTATAGTTTGAACTTTCAAGAATGTATGTGCGAGAAGATTTTTCGATATCTTATTTATTTTTGAAGATAGTACGTGTCTTAGGAGGGCGCGAACAACACCGGATTTCAGGCATACGCAGTCGGCACCCGCATACAGAGCGAAGATATCAAGATTAGTTAAAAGAAGCAAGAATAGCTCGCAGAGTGCAATACTGAACAAAATGAGTTTTATGAAGAATTGGAAGGGTTACTTTATGGCCCTTGAATAGCTGATTAGCTGTAAGAATGAATTTTTTAATTTTATCATGTCCGAAAAGTGATCGAAATCTTTAAACATTTATATCTTCAAACTACTTTTTTCTACCTCTGCTCCATGACTCCGTCATTACCGTTTATCCAATCTCTTCGAAAGTTTAACACAGTGTTTAAAAATGCTGAACTATGGAAACATTTTTATCTCTGACATTTTTTTTTATCAACAATTTTTGAGCTAAAAATTTGGCGAAAATCGAATCTGTAACTTTTAGTAGCCGCCATTTTGTTATTTCGCATGGTAAAAATTTTTCCGTCGTCTGGCTGAAAATTACGATTATATATTCATCTTTTTATCCGTTTCAGATGTTGCTGGAAGTTGGAATCATGGAGCCGAGTGAAGTACCTTTTTTAACACGTCCGTATGCAGATGTGTATATATATATATATATATATATATATATATATATATATATATATATATATATATATATATATGTATATATAAGAATTAGACAGCACCAACAAAAATTATGAATGTACTCCAAAGTTGAATAAATAATATCTAAAAAGTTTTCTTTTAGTTATGTCTTATAATTTCTTCACAAAAAAAATTCCCAAAAAAATCGTGGTCTGGAGTACAATGGCTCCTTAAGCATTGCGTACATAAGTCTGGGACAACATATTATGGTAACGAAGTTACATAAGTTTTTTTTTTAGCAGTATGCCTGTCGACTCTATCTTTCTTAATATACATTAGAACATGTTTAATCTTCTTTTAATAATTAACTGTGAACCTGCAAGTTTCGATCCATCCAATCCATCTGTAGCGAGAAACCCGGAAAAGCGGCTTCTCAAGTTCCTAGCTGCGTCTCAAGCTGCTATTGGTTTCCCAGTCGAGGTTGCACACCAATATACCGCTGGAGGCGCGCCGTCATTGTCGGCGCAGCTACATGTCCACAGCCCGCGCGTCCCAATTGCTATAAGCGTTTATAAAACAGTAATACCCGAGAATAAACCGTTTGGTAACCTAACCAAAGGTCAACACGACAAATCGCTGATTCCGCGTGCGCCAAATCGCAAATATCCGTTACATTATTTTGTGCTTACTTCTGTCATAGTGTTGAGCATGTTTGACGGAAATTTGAGCACCACCTATTTTACGTCTACCTATTCCTCCTTGGGATAAAACTAGGAAACCTTGGATCTCTTAAATGGTGTTGAGGTTTCAAAGAACTGAAAAGTTGTAGTTGAAATAAACAATAATATAATAATGTTTTTAGTAGTTCCTAAAATTCCGTAAACCATCCACGACTTTATGTGTAAATAAGTTATATACAGTTTTTCTACGGGTGTTCAAAGCAATATATATAATAACTTGATAATATCAAAATATGATTGGTAACACAGAAAATGCTCTCTAAATCCCTCGATGTTAATCTGTTTATAATTTAGTTTTAAAATATACTTTTCTGTTCTAGAATGATCTAGAACTTTCTTGAAAAATATATTATTTTCATTATTATAAATATTTTAGCAGAATGTTCATATTAAGACAAACTTAACCCAGCTAAGACATATGAGACCTACATGAAAAATCTCTAAAGAGATGGAACAATAAATAAACTCTATTCTCCTTTAAAATAAATAAAGACTCAAATACTAGTCCTGAGGTATAAATTAGAACTACAACTGGATAACAGATATAAGCTCAAAGTGACAAAAAGGCTGTACATCTACCAAATCTGTGTTAGGAAACTAAACTAAGTGAGAAATACTTGTTCAAATATTATATTTTAATACTATTTATATAAAACCATGTAGTGTTATGCAAACTTTGCATATCTTAAAAAATAAACGCTACAAGGATGTTTGAAGTAGAAGAAAGACCGTCGATGCATTTCTGTACCAATACTAATAAACTAAGACAAGATGTAGACGTCGAGAAGGTTAAGTGGTGGTAGGCGAAAAGGATTTCTCTGATCTTCTTGCCAAGCTTTAGGCCTCTCCTAACAACTATCAATAATACCATTACTACTAGTAATTCTCTTTTCCAAAAACTCTTCATATTTATTTATCTATAAGAGTAACAACTGGGCATTTAAAGATACGAAACAGTATCTGTTAGTGAGGCAAGAACTTTCTAGATTTATTTTTGCTCAACTACGGTCCTGTCAGTTCCCTTACAACCTTTCATTAGCATTTTTTAGCCGGACGGAAATGTTCTTACACGAGTAAGCATTTCGAACTAATTAAATTCTTTTCAAACGAAGGGTTGTAGTTTTGTTAAGCATACTTAATGCGTGATGTTGCATTTTTGTACAGTTTGGGGGATAGATGATGCTCAAATATTTTGAATGTGAAATATTAAGATGTTTATTCAGGAATTCTTCATTCTTGTTTATACAGGGTGTAAACTGTGTACGATTATTTTAAGAGATAATGGAAAAACTTTATGAATTTTTTGTTAAATTCCAGTAATAGTAGAGTGAAATTTTATTTTGGGGTTACAGTAACCAAGTAGAACTTAACGCTACAAAATTCCAGCCGGTAGTTTTTCTAAAAAAGTCAACGTTGCTACACGACATAGTAATGTCGGGAAACTCCATTCCTCTAGCCTCGTCACTCAATTTTCTGGGCATTAATTTGGGAGCAAATATATATGGGCATGGACATAGGAAATACCGATTCAGCGAGGAGTCAGGCAAGGCTGAGTGCTGTCACCTGAATTGTAAAACTTATTTTCCCAACTAGAAGTTTTGCAAGAAGTAAAACACTACTTAAATTTCCACTAAATTTCTTATTTTTAACATCATGACATGTTTCGCTGTACGACAGCTTCTTCAGATGGTTTGTTATAAAATGAGGATGAAATTACTATAATAAATGGTTGGTCCACAATTTACGGCAGGTAATAAAATAATTTAATTAAAATAAATAGATTTAGTAATGGTGAATTATTTAAGTCTAATTGTTCATTTACCAAGGAATCTAAATTTTTCAATTTGTTTATTTCTAAAGATTCTAGGTAATTAAGTCTCAGGCCCTTTGTGCAGGTATTTAATATGAATTGGTGGTTATTTTCCATTAAATGATTTGCGTAATTTGAGTTATTTTTTCTATTGATGTATGATAAAGCATGTTCTTTTATTCTTTTTGAAAAATTTTTTCCAGTTTGACCTATACACTTTGAATTGTTGTGACTGTTACTTGATGGAAATTCATAACGAATGTAATGAAAGACTAATATTGTCAAATTTCCACTTTATTTAGTTTCACTGAAACTGTATGACGCGTTTCGCTATACTATAGCTTCTTCTGATACAAAATGATATTTGAGTATTAATGTTGTTACATTTTTATAAATATCCTAAGGTAGATAGGTAATAAAATTAATACTATATGCTAATGAATATTGCTGGGAAATCTATTCTGACTATTAATTGTATAAATTGAGTAAAGGAGAGTTACCATGGGCCAGACAGGTATCTTTTTGTTCGTTTAAAATGATGTCTGAATTTTTAATTCTATTTATTTCTAAATTTTCTAATAGGTTTAATTTTACGCCTTTGTTTTGTATGTGTAGAATTTTAAATTTATCGTCAAAAAGATGGTTTGATTCTGTTAAATGATTACTGTACGCTGAGTCAGTTTTTTTTTAAATAGCTTCTTTTATGTTCTAAAATCCGAGTTTCGAATGAGCGACCTGTCTGACCTATGTAACTTTTATGACAAGAACCACAATTTAACTGATACACTCCAGATTATTTTGATCTATTTTGTTTTCCCTTTGCGTTTTTAATGAATTTTCCTAACGAGTTATTTGTTCTAAAAGCTATGTTGATATTATATTTGTTTAAGTGGTTTTTTAATTTTCTCTGACGTGTTACCAAAATAGGTTAAAACATTAAATTTTTTCCCTGTGTTTTCTTTCTTGGGGTATACTAAAGAAATAGCTTTATTTTTTAATTTCTTGTTTAGAATTGAGTCTATGGTGTCAGGAGAATATCCGTTGTTAACAGCAATTTGTTTTATTAGATTTAATTCTTTATTAAAATCATCTACAGATAAGGGGACACTTACAAGTCTAGGCAACATACTGTGGTAAGCTGCCAATTTGTGTTGTAGGGGGGTGAGCTGATTTTATGTTTATTGTAGTATCTGTATGTGCGGGTTTGTGAAAAATAGAGAATTTGTGTTTGTTGTAATGTCTGGTTATCGTTAAGTCAAGAAAGTTAATTTTATTGTCGACTTCTAGTTCCATAGTGAATTTAATATTTTTATGTATTGAGTTTATATAGTTAAAAACATTGTCAAGTTGACGCTCTGTACCATTAAAACAAGCAAAGATGTCGTCTACATATCGGTACCAATACAAAAATGATTTGCTAAATTATTGTCGATGTATTTGTTTTTCTAGGTTATCCATAAATATTTCTGCTAAAAGCGGGCTAAGTGGACTACCCATTATGAGACCCTCAGAACTATTATAAAACGTATTATTAAAGTAAAAATAATTTTGATTGAGGCTCGTGTTTAATAAATTTAGTATGTCTTGTTATATAACGATATTAACTTTATTTTTGATTAGAAATGTTTTTATGATTTTTACTGTTTCATCCGGGGGTATGCTAGGGAAAGGTTTTGGACGTCAAATAATACTAGTTTTGAATTATCTAGTAGAAAGACGTTGGAAATTTTTTCCGTTAATTCTAACGAATTTTTTATTGTGTAAGTTGGGGTGAAGTTACCCCAAGAAAGAAAACACAGGGAAAAAATTTAATGTTTTAACCTATTTTGGTAACACGTCAGAGAAAATTAAAAACCACTTAAACAAATATAATATCAACATAGCTTTTAGAACAAATAACTCGTTAGAAAAATTCATTAAAAACGCAAAGGGAAAACAAAATAGATCAAAAAAATCTGGAGTGTATCAGTTAAATTGTGGTTCTTGTCATAAAAGTTACATAGGTCAGACAGGTCGCTCATTCGAATCTCGGATTTTAGAACATAAAAGAAGATACTTAAAAAGAAAACTGACTCAGCGTACAGTAATCATTTAACAGAATCAAATCATCTTTTTGAGGATAAACGAACAAAAAGATAACTGTCTGGCCCATGGTAACTCCCCTTTACTCAGTTTATACAATTAATAGTCAGAATGGATTTCCCAGCAATATTCATTAGCATATAGTATTAATTTTATTACCTATCTACCTTAGGATATTTATAAAAATGTAACAACACTAATACTCAAATATCATTTTGTATCAGAAGAAGCTATAGTATAGCGAAACGCGTCATACAGTTTCAGTGAAACTAAATAAAGTGGAAATTTGACAATATTAGTCTTTCATTACATTGACCTATTTTTGAACAACTTCCACAATTTAATTTGTATACTCCGGATCTATTGTCTCTATCTGTTTAGTTATTTTTTATAAAAGCCAAGTGTGTTGGATGTTTTAAATGCTGTGTTAATACTTAAGTTTCTGAAGAAACTATTTAATTAAGTGCTGCATCTACCATAGTATGTTACGTTATTGACTTTACGTTTTTATAAGGTTCTTTATTATTCGGAAAAACTGTAACAACGGCTTTCTTGTAAAGTTTTTTCTTAAGAATATTATCTATAATGGATGGTCAATAGTCATTATTTACTGTTAATTGTTTTATAATATTAAGTTCTTTTCGAAAATCGTCTTGGTTTAGAGGAATATTTATCAGTCTGTGAATCATATTATGGAAAACTGCAAGTTTGTGACATGAAGTATTATGGATAATTATGTCATTATGTGACGGTTTATGGAAAATGGAAAAACTGTGTTTGTTATTATGTCTTTTTATTGTTAGGTCAAGGAAGTTTAAGCTATTGTTGATTTCTCTTCACTGGTAAATTTTATATTTTTGTGTATATTATTCAAAAAGTTTTGAAATGTGGCAAATTGTCTATCACTTCCTGTTAAACAACATAAGATATCATCAACATATCTATGCCAGTATACAATTCTTTTAAACAGTGGGTGTTTGCTTATTTGGTTTTTCTATGTTATTCATAAATATTTCCATCAAAAGAGGACTAAGTGGATTGCCCATTACGAGACCATCTAGGCTGCTGTATAGGTCGTCACTAAATTCAAAATAATTTTGTTCTAGGTAAATTTTTAAGCAATTCAAAATGTCTTTATTTTATTATTGGGTTGACATTCATTTCAGAAAGAAGTTTTTTAAATTAATAATATAGTTTCCCTACTTGATATGCTTGGAACAAGATTTTGAATTGTCAGGTAACTTTAAATGTTTGATGTTTGTTGTGAATTTTTTATTTCAAATTTAGCTTTAAATTTAGTGTTGTCTATGAGTAAAAATTCTTTTTTTAGTATAGAAGCTGCTTCGCTGTTTTTTACTAATCTTATTTGGGTAATGATTGAGAGCTACTTCTGTATCAACTGCTAATATATTTAATGTATATGGAGAGATATTGACTTCGATATTATGTTTGAAACCTTTATTTAGTAATTAGAGTAAACAGAGTTTCATCAGTCGTCGTGTTAAATTGACAAATCTATCAAAGAATTTGTGATCGGAAAACTGTTAGGGTTTATTATTTTGCTTTTATTTCTTACGAGAGTATTGAGTTTTTTTCTCTCTCTCATAAATTGTGAACCAACCATTTATTATAATAATTTTATCCTCATTTTGTAACAAACCATCTGAAGAAGCGAAACACGTCATGGTCTTAAAAGTAAAAATTTAAGTGGAAATTTAAGTAGTGTTTTACTTCTTGCGAAATTTCTAGTTAAGGATTTCCACCTGCAAGCATTGGTTGACAACGTTAATAGGCAAATTGTTGAAATGAGTTTGACGATAAATACGGAAAAAACAAAATTTATGGTCGTTTCTAAACATCTAACCTACAATTGACAATTATTCCTCGAAGAAAAACAAATAGAAACGTGTAGAGAAGTACAAATATTTGGGGCATCTATATTACATCCGACACTGACCAAGACACTGAAATTAAAACCAGAATAAAGGTTGCAAAAAGTCATTTTTAAAATTCCTGACAGTGTTCTGCAACAGAAACTTATCGTTCACTGTAAGATTGCGTTTCCTGGAATGCTACGTGTGGTCCCAACTTTTGTATGGAGTCGATACATGAATGTTGAAGCAATACACTATTAAGAAGCTACAAGAATTTGACATATGGCTCTATCAAAAAATATTAAAAATCCCCTGAGCAGCCAGGATCACTAATGAGGAAGTTCTAAGAAGGATAGGCCAATGTAGAAAACTGTTGACAATCATAAAAGTACGAAAAACATCCTACTTGGGTCATGTCTCAGAAACAACAAATATTCACTTGTAAACTATCATGCAGAGAAGAGCTGACGGAAGAAAGGGTGTCGGAAGAAAGAAAAAGTCTTGGCTTAGAAACATCAGAGAATGGACCGGCTTAAATGTAGGTGAGTTGTTTCATGTTGCGAGGGTCAGAGAAACATTTAGAGAAGTGGTCGCCAACTTCTATTAGGAGAAAGCATGAGAAGAAGAGGAAATATAAACATATTTCATGCATAGCAAAGAGAGCTCAAAACCTGGGAATCTTACTTCGAATCAGAAACCTTTACACTTCACAACAACTGTTAACTTTACTGCATGTTTGCAGGGAAAATTCTGTGTAAATCACTTTACTGATTCTTTTAAATTACTAAATATTTATAAAAAATATATATTACGAGTAGCCCAGTCGCCAGGGGTTTGTGTTCTCATTAAATGTTAACGGGTTGCACTTTGACACATAGGTAGTTTTTTAGACGTAGAGTACTACAGAAAAAGTTTGTTAAGGTTTTATTTACGCTAAGCCCACAAAATCCAAAATAAAATCAAAAATTCGGTTGCTCGGTAATATCTCGAAAAACGAAAAAGATATCGAAAAACTAAAGCACCACGTGAAAGAGCGGAAAATTTTACAAAAAAAAATAGTATATAGATTTTTTAAGATTTTTTTATTAGCGTGAGAATTTACTAAAAATTCGGATAGGTGATTCAAAAAGTGCAGCGCGCCAAACAAGTTAACCTGAAAGTCTACGCGCACCGCTCGAAGATTAATCGATAATACTTGTTTTCAGAGTGTAAAAAAAAACAAAAAGACAGCTTTTTGAAGAGAAGACTTTCAGCTTCCCGATGATACTAACAGTTTTTATTTTTGTTGCTTCGTAATTTGTAAAACGAAATTTTTGTTTGTATGATTTTAACGGGCACACAGTAAATTACAAATATTTAATAAAATATAGTATTTAAATAAAAAATTGGGTTTTAAAACGTGAAAATTTTCTTGCTGTAGTGCGCCGCCAGCAATTTTACTTTCAAAGAAATACGAAATGATCAAAAAGTCTGGAATTTTTTCTCCAGTTACAGTTAAAAGTATACTGGATATTAAAAGATCATTAAAAACTTAAAAAAACTTTTTTTTTTTGTAATTTGGCTCTAAAAAGTGTTCATGATAAACGTATTTTTCTGCTTACTATTAATCATACCACTCAGACTTAAAATAAAAAAAATATATTTAAAGGTGGGAAATGAAAGATAACAGTCTAAGCTTTAACTATAAAGTATTTATATCTCATTTAAACATCCAGGTACAAAGAAAACAGTTAGTGAAAACAGAAAAATTCTGAATTACTCCAAGAAATTAAATGAATTACGTACTCTCTGGCCGTCATATTGGATCCGCCATTTTGAATTTTTCAAATCTGTTTTCGGATCCTTAATCAGCCCCCGAGAAACCCCTTAATAGCCAATTTCAAAATATTTAACGGTATACAGAAATGTTAATTTAATCATAAATGAGGTTGGCAGCATGGTTCCCACTACAACTGAAGAGGTACATCAGCCATTTTATTTATTTGTCTTTTTTTTTTTAATTACGGTGAAACTAAAAAGAAATAATCTATATATTATGTTTTTGTAAAATTTCCTGTTCTTTCACGTGATGTTATTAGTTTTTTGATATTTTTGTTATGTTTAGAGATGTTTGCGAAAATCCGAATTTTTCATTTCATTTCTGTTTTTATAGGCTTAGCGTATACTTTAGAGCAGCAAACTTTTTTTATCGTATTCTACATCCAAAAAACTACCTGTATGAGAAAATGCAGCCTGTTAACATTTAATGAGAGCTTTTCGTCAAAATTTGCGTCTGATGACTGGGCTAAGATTCGATCTGAGTAAAAGCTTTACCTTCGTACCTACAAATAGTTTTTCCCGAAATTAATCGTTCAAAGTCGGAGTCATCGAAAACTTTCACTCATATTATCCAGGATTAGTCAGACATCTCCACTAAAGTTTTATGACGTCATAACTATTTTATGATCTGATTTATACTTAAGAGTTAATGCCAGCATAAATTCGTAATGGTAAAAATTGATTACGTGAATAATCAAAGATGGTCAATTTTAGTGTTTTACAAAATAAGATAAAGGTAATAGCTCATCTATAACCGTATCATAATAAAAAAAAGTCAGTTAAGCGTACATATGTTTTGTACAATTTACGGGTGGTCCATTTTTAGTGTTCCGTACGGAACACTTATAAGATCACTTCGGTGTCTGTCTGTCTGTCTGTCTGTCACACCCGATTTTCTCCGAAACTATTTGACATAGAAAGGTGAAATTTGGTAATAATATAGGAATTGATGGCCTCATCAGAGCCATGTAGTTTTGAAAATTAAATTTTGAATTAAGGGGTTAGTTTTGGGGGGTAAAGTCGGAAGTGAAAAAAAATTTTTTTTACTAGGTCATCGAGTGTGGTGTCAAATGAAAGCTTGTGAAAACACGAGTAAAAAATATATATATAATATTATACTTGCGCGCACTTGTCTTTGTATTATTTTTAAAAATTCGCGAAAAATCGCTGTCCCGGGCTTTATCTCGGAAAGTACTTATCAAAAAATTTCGAAAAATTTCTGGAATATTCTCCACGGGGTGTAGATTGAACGAAAATTATCACGAGTGCATTACCTTTAATAATTTATATGGTATATAAAAAAAACAAAAATTTCAAGGTCATCAGATTTCAGTAAAGATTGGAAACAAACTTTGTTGAAAACTCATTTGGGGTGTGTTTTGTGAAGTCACTGATCATTTTATACCACCGTAACATAAATTTTGACTTAAGGGGTTCGTTTTGAGGGGTGAAATCGGAAGTGAAAAAAAAATTTTTTACTAGGTCATCGAGTGTGGTGTCAAATGAAAGCTTGTGAAAACACGAGTAAAAAATATATATATAATGTAATACTTGCGCACACTTTTCTTCGTATTAGTTTTAAAAAATAGCGAAAAATCGCTGTCCCCTACCTAATCTCGAAAAGTACTGATCAAAAAATTTTGAAAGAATTCTGGAATATTCTCCACGGGGTATAAATTGAACGAAAATTATCACGAGTGCATTACCTTTAATAATTTATTTGGTATATAAAAAAAAAAACAAAATTTCAAGGTCACCAGTTTTCTGTAAAGATTGGATACAAACTTTGTTAAAAACTCATTTGGGGTGTGTTTTGTGAAGTCACTGATCATTTTATACCATCCTAACAAAAAATTTTATTTCAAAAACAATCAACGTACGGAACACTAATTGTGCAAGTTCAACTTGCACTTGACCGGTTTTTTTTTTTACTGGGAAGCATACGCAAGAAGGATAATGTCATAAAAAGCAAAGCTATCGTTACAGAAAGACAAAGAGGTGAAGCAAAATATCACCGCAAAACGAGGCCGGCTCGCCACCGCTGGATCGTCAAATGTCGAGTTCCTTAGAGATGACGCGCAAGTAGAAGTCGTATTACATGTATAGGGGGAAAATATGCATGGCGTCTCTGAGAAACTCGTGGAGTCATATCTTAAGGATCCGTCGGTAACCAGCTGGCTTCATTTTGCGGCGACGTGTTGTTCCACAGGCTTATCTTTCTGCAACGAGAGCTATATTTTCTGTTGTAACGTCTCTCTGCACTGTAAAATATATGTATATTTGTTTCATTATTCCAGTATAGAGTCTTAACTACGGGAACGTTTTAATGAACGAGAGTCCAAAATATTTGCCATGGTGACACTGGCTACTAAAAATCCAAAATATATATATATATATATATATATATATATATATATATATATATATATATATATATATATATATATATATATATATATATATGTATATACGAGGCTGGTTTGGAAAGTCCGTGCAAAGTCCGAGAGATGGCACCACCGACGCGTATCGAGGTCATGTTTAGTTAGTAGCATCTCTTGAATGAACGCACACCAAGTTTCAGCCATATTGGTCTATTTCTTTGTGTTTGGCATTCGTGTGAATCAAGAAAGTCGAGTGATTTTCAAGAAATGGACGAAAAATAATCTCGTGTAGTGATTAAACATTACTTTATGAAAGGCAAAACGCCTCAGGAGACTAAAGAGAAGCTTGATAAACATTATGGTGACTCTGCGCCTTCGATTAGAACAGCTTATAAGTGGTTTCAAAATTTTCGGACTGGCCATATGGGCACAAGTGACGCTGAACGTTCTGGACGGCCTGTGGAGGTTACAACTCCAGAAATCATTGATCAAATCCATGATATGGTGATGGATGACAGAAGAGTTAAGGTGCGTGAGATTGCTAGTGCTGTAGGCATCTCGATTGAACGGGTACATAATATTTTGTATAAACATTTGGACATGAGAAAGCTATCCGCTAGATGGGTGCCGCGATTGCTCACGCTTGACCAAAAACGGAATCGTGTGAAGTGTTGCAAGGATGGTTTGCAGCTGTTCCAGAAGAATCCGGAGGACTTTAAGCGTCGTTTCGTCACTGTGGATGAAACATGGATACATTACTATATTCCTGAGACCAAACAACAATCTAAACAATGGGTTACCAAGGGGGAATCTGCACCAAAAAAGGCGAAGACCGTTCCTTCGGCCAGAAAGGTTATGGCGACTGTCTTTTGGGATTCGCAAGGGATAATCCTCATCGACTATCTGGAAAAGGGTAAAACTATTACAGGTGAATATTATTCATCGTTATTGGACCGTTTGAAAACCGAGCTGCAAGAAAAACGCCCGCGATTGGCCCACAAGAAAGTCCTTTTCCATCACGACAAAGCACCAGCACACACTTCAGCAGTTGTGGTCGCAAAATTAATGGAAATAGGATTCCAACTCGTTTCACATCCCCCCTATTCTCCAGACTTGGCTCTCGCGGATTACTATTTGTTCCCCAATTTGAAGAAATGGCTGGCGGGACAAAGATTTTATTCAAACGAGGAGGTGATTACAGACACTAATGGATATTTTGCAGACTTGGACAAATCCTATTATTCGGAAGGGATCAACAAACTAGAACATCGTTGGACGAAGTGTATAAGCCTAAAAGGAGACTATGTCGAAAAATAAAAAAGGTTTACCCCAAACACATAAGTAGTTTTTATTTTTGCACGGACTTTTCAAACCAGCCTCGTATATATATATATATATATATATATATATATATATATATATATATATATATATATATATATATATATATATACCAGGTGTAAAGGTATGAAATGCGGATTTTTTTCAAAACAAAACATGTTTAAATTCGGAAGAATGATAAAAAGTGCTTTATTCAAAGTATGCTCCATCGCTTGTTATACATTTTTCCCATCTTTCGGGCAATTTGTGAATACCACGCCAGTAAAAATCTTCCCCTTTTGCTGCGAACCATTCATCGAGCCATTTTTCACATCTTCGTACGAAGGATGGAGCACTGTCATGAAGAAAAAGGACTTTGTGTTGCCTCTTTCGGTATTCTGGCCTTTTTTCAAGCAGCGAACGGTTCAAATCGGTCAATTGTTGTAACGTTTAGTATTAATCGTTTCCCCCGGTTTTACCAGCTCATAATAGACTACGCCGCTCTGGTCTCACCAAACACAGAGCATTGTCTTTCTGCCAAAGCGATTCGGTCTTGCGGTCGATGTAGATGGTGCGCCTGGGTCTACCCATGATTGTCATGAAATGTCACACGTGTTTTTGCGCTTTTCCATTTGCCTGTAGTTTAACTTATGTGGTACCCATCTACCGGTCTTCTGAATCTTTCCCATCTCTCGTAGCCGATTGGAAACAGCTTGTTGACTAACGCCCAATTGCTCGGCGAGTTGTTTTTGTGTTCTTCATCTTCATATTTTTTTTGCCGGTTTTCAAAGTTCCTTGTCTGCAACATCGAAGTCACCACTTTTGAAACGCCGAAACCATCGTTCACACGTATCTTGCGATGGAGCATGTTCACCATAAGCTTCTCGAAGTAATCGGTATGATTCAACAGCAATTTTGTTCAAATGAAAACAAAAAATTAATGCTGTCCGCGAATGCTCTTTGTTCGGTATAAATTTCGACATATTGAACACAACAACACAACATTATGCACACACTTTTCCAATTTATCACTCGTGCGCGTCTGACACTTGTTGATGACACAACAAAATGATGCAGTGTCAAATCTTTATAGCACAAACCGCATTGGTGCACCATCTGTTGTCTGAAATCCGTATTTTATATCTTGTACACCTGGTATATCAGTTAAAACTTATAGAAAATAAATATTTTGTCTGATTTGCCATTCGAATTGAATAAAAATTGTTATAGAAAGTAAGTATTTTGTGTGATTTACCATTCGCATTGAATAAAAATTGTATATTTTGGCTTAATTTCTACATAACATGATCCAGAAATTTGTAAAAATATAGTAATTTCTTCTGAGTTGGGAATGGACTGTTCCAGAGTTTCGGAAAATAATGTAATTTAATGTAATTTGCAGGTAGAATGATCTAAACAGCTGCAAACATGTGTTGATTCTTCTGATTTGGGAGTTAAGTTTTTCAGAATTTTATGAAAGTATTTTTTCACAAATTTTAGAATGTTTTGAATCTATTTTGACTGCTTCCGCCTGGCTCTCTGTAAAAGCTGACATTTGAATTAAACCTTAAAAAAACATTTACTTTATATGTTAAACAACTTTTAAAATGCATTCAAACAGGTGAACTTATGCCATGTTTACCTACACCTTTGTCCCAATGATATTTTGAATGATGACGGTAGTGAAGAAATATGGATATAATACTTAGAACAATTGTATGGCAACGATGATATTGAAAACGATAAAAAGGAGACGCCCATTAGAGAACAGAATGAAAAAAGATAACGATAACGGAAGATCAGGTCAGAGACGCAGTGAAAAAATAATAATAAAAAAAAACAGGAAAGCTCCTAACAAGGACGAAATAAGTAATGAACTCATCAAATATGGCGAACAAGCTCTACTGCAAGAAGTAACCAAATTGTTCAAGAAAATAATAACCCATGGTAAAACACCAGCCGAGGGGAAGAAAAGTATCATTATCCCACTGTTCAAAAAACGGGACAAAAAGGAACCATCAAACTATAAGGGTCCACAAGTATGCCAGTAACAGAAATATCTAATGCTAGAACCATGAGCAAGTAACAACAAGATTTTCAGAGAAACAAATCAAATATAGAAGCCATTTTTATCTTAAGATAGATTTTGGAGAAGGCTATAGAATACAACACACCGGCATTCATTTCTTTTATAGATCTCACTTAATCATTTGATCGCATAAAATTGAAGGATGTGGTTAAGGTACTGGAAGAGAAAGATGTACCCAGAGAATACATCAAAATAATCAAAGATCTCCACCCACAACTCAACCAAAATAAGAGTAGATAAAAGACTAAGTTCAGCAATAAAAACGCTAGCGAGGATTCGCCAAGTTGATAGTCTCAGCCCACTATTATTCAATGTTATGTTGGATAAGATCACAAAGGCTGTGAAATCACGTGGCTTGGGATATAGACTTGGTAATCAACACATGAGTATCTTGTGTTACGCAGATGATGCAATCCGGATGACTGAATTTAAAGACGACTTATAACGACTACTTCATGCATTTAAGAACACAGTAGAAAATTACAACATAAAAATTTACAGAACAAAAACTAAACCAAAACAATCTCCAGAGCAATGCAAATTGGTAGCAAAGAACACCTTATTTGAACAAGTGATGGAGCTTGATTATCTTGGCACAAGAATATCTCTCAAACGAAGCTAGACAACAAATCAACAAGGCAGCCACAATCTCCGGACATTTGAAACAAGTAATCTGGATCAATCATCTAATCATGTAAATCCAGAATAAACAAAACGTGTGTCAGGCCGATCATGAGGCTAGAGTAGACAACATTTTAGTAAAAAAAGCAAATGAGAACAATAGAAATGAAGTTGGGGACGTGGTGCAATGGGTGAGAGCAAGAAGACGTGGTTGGAATGAATATGTGGCTCGAATGCCAGACAATAGAATGGCGAAATTAGCTCGCAACAAAAAACCAGAGCGTAACAGACTACCGGGAAGACCCCCAAGAGATGATGAGACAGTTGTCATTAACATCATAAGAACAGTAACTCAATTTTATAGGCGATTTGCCTCACAAAAGTGGAAGATAAAAGTAAGTTTTAGAAAATCTGTAGTTACTGATGTCTTCACAATCGCCGAGATTTAATAATAAAATTACTTTATAGTAGTATTAAAAGATATTACAACAATACTTGTTTTATTATGTAACAGATTAGTGCATATAACGTAAAGCTCTATTTTTACGTAATTTCAGGAGAAGACTTGCATGTCATAAACATGTAATAAAATGGCGTTTTATTATATATATAGACGCTGTAGGGAATAATAAACATACTATATAATGTAACATGGCGGTATGTCGCTACATGTATAATGCAAATACCAAGCAAACTTTAATATTAATAAAGAAGAACGGTATTAGTCGCTGACATGAGCCGAGGAGCATCTGAAATATGTAATATTTTCGTGATTCTTGCTCTTTATGAAGCAAATGTATACATTGAGTTTACTGTACAAAGTCTATGGTTTCACAAGGTAGCAGAAATATATTGTTATTATTAGAAGGGTAATTAATAATGAGGGGCAGTTTCTACGGAAGTAGCTAGGCTATTAGGGTGGTGAGGGGACAGATTATTCTAAAGGGCTTTTTTTTTAAGGAGACAAAAGAATAGTAATGTGTTAAATGGATTGCACAAGAGACATTACGAGAGCTACCTTTTAAGTTATTACAAAAACAATTTTTGGTACAAATCGTTTTACTGTTTCTAAAAATATTCGCCTTTAAGATTTATACACTTGTGAATGCGTTCGAATCAATTCTCGAAAATTGGTACCTCAAAAACATGATTTTGGAAGAATTCAACAGCTCCTTGAGGTGATGAAAATCGCTGTCCATGTATTTTTTTTTTGGCATTCAGGAACAAAAAGAAGTCGTTAGGCGATAAATCAGGTATTCACCTGATGTTGTTTTAGGATTAATACGCCGTGCTGCTTGGAACTATTGATTTTGACGTTTAACATCTTGTGGCACATTTAAAAACATTTTTTCGGGAGTTGTTTTTATAGTATTCATATAAAATGGTCCGAAACAGGCACGATAACTTTTTCGATTAGACATTTACAATAAATTTATCAATACACTGATGATAATAACAAGAATAAATTGACGGAAAACTAAAACACTCGTATCAGCTGTCTGTGATGTTAAGGAGAAATAAGTTTTGTGACAACACACACGCTCCGGTTTTTTCGGGAACTGTCGGTGTGTCATCGGTACTAAGTTTAAAAATTTATTTTGAATTTGATATAACTTTTTAATTTATTTATTTATTTATCATCGGTAACACCATTTCTACAAAAACATCGACAATATGCAAAAGAAAAAACAATGTGATTGAATAATATGATTAAAGCTAAATCTAAAACTAATACTTAGTTGGGAATGTGGAATCTTTGGCACAATGATACTACTCAGTATATATCACCACTACACCAAACACTTTATTTTTGCACTCGACGCGCGTTTCGCTAACCATGTTAGCTTCATCAGGAGCGATGATCGCTCCTGATGAAGCTAACATGGTTAGCGAAACGCGCGTCGAGTGCAAAAATAAAGTGTTTGGTGTAATGGTCATATATACTGAGTAGTATCATTGTGCCAAAGATTCCACATTCCCAACTAAGCTGAGATGGCTTCACGGTCAACGGCATTAAACCTTTATCGTAAGTACAGTAGTAAGATTAGATTAGTAGGTGCAGATATTTGTTTTTTAAAGTAATGCAAGAAATTTAAAGTTTTTCCTAATTTTATTAAGGTTAATTTACCAAAATCAAACATTTCAGAAAAAGTTTCTTTCTTTGCTAAACAAAAATGGCTTGACTTAGAAATCAAGAATTTGGACACAAAACGTAGTATGTTAGAAGTAGAAACATACAGCATATTCAAAAAACTTACTTCAGGATTAAACAATATTGAATATGAAGTATGGAGCGAGTTCCAGAGGAAAACGTTTTTAGTTATTGATATTCAATATAAAAAGAAATTCTCTATTCTAAGTAAAAAATTAAAAAAGCTCTTACCGAAGAAGAATAGTCCTCAGGAACTCGTAAATATTGTAGAAAATCATTCATCTTAATCCTTTACACGAAATGAAATTCGCATCTTAAACAAAGGTCTCAGTCAATCATCGCTCCTGATGAAGCTAACATGGTTAGCGAAACGCGCGTCGAGTGCAAAAATAAAGTGTTTGGTGTAGTGGTGATATATACTGAGTAGTACTAAAACTAATAGGTCAGAAAGCAAGGTATTACAATTTAATTTAATTTAATTATGTATAAAAATAAACAGTACTTGACATATAATAGTAAGAGAAAGCTACCCGAAAATTAAAGAAGCTCTATAGCGAGGTCAGTTGCTTGACCATATTTTTGAATCGGTGAACTGGGCCATCAATTGGCAATTTATATTTATCAAAATTACGCTGCATTCGACTATGCAAGCCAAAGTTACTGGTGACATTAGCTGGGTAAATAACGACCTTGCGCGGGTACGATGTATGACATGAAAGGATAATTTACTAAGTAAGTACTCACAGTCAATATAGCCACTTAACAGCTTAAATAAGAAATGTAGATCAGCTTGCATTCGTCTGTCCTGAAGACTGCACATATTTAACAATCTTTGTACCAGATCATATTTGGTATGTCCCTCAATTAAAGGAATTTTCAGTTTAAAAGAACAGATACGAAAGAATTTTTTTGGACACTCTCCAACTGATTAATATGGACATTATAAAAAGAAACCACATCGAGCTTGCATACTCCAAATTCACTTTGCGGTTCCGATAGTTGTGGTTCTATTACTTTCTTTATCCTATTATTAATAATGCCCTCATAAATTTTGACAATTGTGTTCAGTATATTATACGCTATTTTGAGATATAGTTAGAAAAAGGATAAAAATCACTATAGGGGAGATGAGCTAGTAAAAAAAAGAAAAAAGATAACATATCATTATAATCATTTCTTCAACTATTTGATCTGAAATGAAAATTTTACTTGTAGGTCCAGAATTATGTTACTTACAGAAACTTGCTTTAAATATTCGAATTTTCTCGAATAGTAGAAGGAGCTAAATAAAAATGGGTCCACGAAAATAAAATATACCAAAATGTTTATAGATGCCAAAAAAAAACAAGAATTTATGCAAATAACGTCGGAGAATCTCAAAACACGAGCATCATATCTCTCAAAATTAAAAAAATTTACATGTCGGAGATTAAATGGCCGTTGAACAAGGCCAGGCGTGCTAATAATCGCTGATTATTTCCATGTGAGTACGGATTACAGGTCTTATTAGAGACTGCGGTAATATAAAAGCTTTGTGGCCCGTTCATTCCTGTATAATCAGAAATTAATATGAAATCCACTCATGTATATGCAATTAAAGGCCGGATGTTTTCCGAGGGAATAAGGCCAACTCATCCCCCATTCACCTTCATATATAATCCTAATATCTCTCTTTTTTTTATTAAAATTTCGGGCGTTGTCGACGAATACGTACTTTTTAATTTAATATTTGCATATATTTTTCCTTCCACCTCGAAGTGAATCGACAAACAATTTTTGCATTTCGAGAAATATAACTTTTTAGTTCTGTCTTTTTTTTTCCAGCGACATTTTACAATAAATGTATGGAATTCGTCATTATACAACACTAATACAAATAATACAGATAACATTAATAGAGTATAACACATACGATCTCTATACAATTTCTACATATATCTTAAAACTACAATATCTTAAAACTACTTAGAATATTGTTTAGAACTACATAATCCCCTTTATCCCTATTTGGATCCAAATTAAAATCCCCAGACAAGATTATTTCAGCTCTTGGATCATAAATTTCTTCCAATAGAACAGTAACTCTACCACGGAAGGTTGTAAAATTGCCATTAGGAGAACGATAACAAGTCAAAATATACACCCTCATATTAGAATGTAGATTAAGCACTATTCCACAAATCTCAAAGTCTCTCTCCATACACTCTGCCCTTTCTAAATTTAGTGGTTCCGCATTCACACTACGATGGGCCCAGATACCAACCCCTCCGTCCTTTTGGTTAGATCTGCAAAAACTTGAGATATTGACAAAATTGTCGATAAATACTAAAGATAAAGTTTCGGTTTTGCACCATGTTTCACAAAAACATAATATTTTTGTTTTATCAGATTGCAAATATGTGCTCGCAATTAAGTCTGCTTTGACTTGGCTCAGTGATTGACAGTTCCATTCGTTATCCTTTTTAAAAAAAAAATAATCTTGAAACAAAAGCCCCTTCAGGCCATATTTCTGGATTGATAGCAGCATCCAGATTTGATGAATTAATACACCCTTTAAACGAATTATAGTGCTCGGGATATTTCACTTCTAGCGCACAACACTCCGCCTCGGGGAAACGCGTTTTCACGAAATCTTGCAACTCTTTCGGTTGTGTTTGGGGTTCTAATCTTGACACGAATAGAAAAGCTTTTTTCGATGCAACAGAAATTGATTTCATCGTAACACTGGTGCCTATAATTCCATTTTGTTTCTTTTTACCGAATTTTTTTGATTTCACACGCGTCCACTCATTTACCTCATTGTTTAAACTTTTATTGATCACAATCGGTTTCTCAGCCGGCTTTTTTGCTTGTTTATTTATTGCTAAAAATTTAGCATTTGTTACCTCCTCTTCTGCTGATAAAGATTCGGCGTTAGAGATTTGCGGCGTTTCCAAGTTGTTCTCTATGGTTGAACAGGTTTTCCTTACAAAGTCATTAATACCCGGATCGTCTTTGGTAAAATTTGTCCTATTCTGCAAGAGTTCAATTATGGCCTCTTTGTCTTTAATTATAGTGCACTTATCAGCTATTATTTGGTTTTTTCTTTTAACAACAACTTCAAATATCCAATTTCTTCACGCAGCCTCCCCTCCAATGTTATATTAATGGGCTCGTCCAACATGTCCTTGGCTTCCACAAAAGTTTCTGGACAGCATTTAGCCACTCCCTCGTCAATTTCCACCTTATTCTTTTCACAGCAATATCTTTGCATCCACTGTTCACAACTACTACACTTCACTATATTTGTTTTTGCCGATTTATTACAAAATTTACAAATATTTTAGAGAGACATAACTGAACTTCCTCTCGACTGTGACGTTGCCACTATTTATATTGTCTGTATGCCGGCATACAGACAGGCCAACAGTAGGTCTCTATACTCTATTTATTTGAAAGTGATAGCATCCACAATTATGCAACTTAGCAATGTTTGAATAAAATAGGATAACGACCCTTTTTTTTGTTATTTGGGGCTAAATAGTTTGAAATAATTCTGGCCAGTGGTGGTACGTATACGTATTATGAGTATGAATGAAACAGTTTTATAATGTTTAATATTTATTAGTAGAGACCGGATTATATGCAACGTAAAAATCTTGAAATATATATGCAAATACGCATGAAAAATGCTTAAAATATGCATGAGAAGGGTCAAAATATGCAATATTAAATAATAATAAAAGTAGTAATTTTTATTTTTTATTTCAAAATCAGCATAAAATTAACAAGTTACCGACGATGTTTAAATTTAATTAACAATTATTTAACATTTTTTTAAATTATTTAACATTTGTATTCTTGTACACGTAAACAATAAGGTATTGTTCCAAATGTTGAGTAGTAAGATTGTGTCTTCCATCACTTAAAATATTTTTATAAGTGGAAAAAGACCGTTCCACATCCACTGAGGTAACCGGGCAGTATTTAAATTTGGGTGCTATGTTAGCACTTATTGTTTCTGGCAAAAGTTGACCCGTTCCATTAATAAAACTACCAATTTGACACAAAGGTTCAAAGCCCGGGTTATTGCACAAAATGTTTTCAAACTTTTCTTTAACTCTACGCGGGAATACATCTGGCAATATGGAGTTTATTTGACGGATTTTATTCAATAACTGAATTGATTTGGTTAACGCCAAACCTTGAGGTTCAAGCTTTTTAATACCCGCAGGTATGTGGGAAAAGTGAGTGCTAATCAAAGCTATGTTTTTTTTTTAATATCAGAATCGGTAAATGCTTCCTTGGATTGACGAACTGCCATAGCCTCTGCACTATCGAAGTCATTTACTACACCTTTGATGACCTCGAATTGTTCACTGTAAAATAGTATAGCTTCAATCCATGTTCCCCATCGAGTTACCACTGGTTCGGGAGGTAAAGGCACATTTGGCAGTTTTTCTTTATAGGCGTTATTGCGAGCAGGTGCCTTAAGAAACACTTTCTTTGCTGATGAAATCAGTTTATTTACATTTCCAAACGTGGATCGTACATTTACAGCGAGTTGATGGACTCCGTGAGCAAAGCACGCCACATCACCGTCGTAATTTTGGGTATTCCCTTGGCACTATAACCTAATCGATGTTTAGACTATTGCAGGTAATGTCCCGGCGATAAGATCGGTTCCAGACGGCGACATTAACAATACCCTGAGCAATTCAATTGCCTTGTAATACCGAGAAATATTGTAAATATAGATTTTGAGTAAAATATACAATAGTCGGTGAGAATGGTCTAAATATGCAAATGTATATGAAAATATGCAAATACATATAATCCGGTCTCTATTTATCAGAAAAAATAACATTTTATAATAAAACATTATTATTTTTAAAAAAATTACAAATGAGGAAGTCAAACAACAATGACAAAAGTATTACCAATCTTCTTTCTCCGACATGCTTGAACAACTATCATTATCCGACTCATTTAAATTTACATGTATAATTAAAGGTTCAACATATTTTATCTTCCACCCTCAATACATCCTCGACGCATTTTCGTCAATTCGATGCCAACAGCGATGACGAAACTTGTGTATTTGTCTTTATTTCTGAGAGCTTCAAAATTTACAAAAGTTCTAATAATTCTCTCTTAATCCCGTTTTAAAGAAATGAACTGTTTTTCTCGGTCATTCAACATTGGATGACCTTTATCTGCCAACCCAAGGTTGGAACTCGTTCTAATTTTTTAGAATGATAGCTTGCATTATCTGATATTAAGTCCATCATCTGCAAAAACAAGTCTTCAAATACAGCGGAATTCATATCTTCGTAATAATCTCCTGTTTTCTTGGATACGAATGCTAAAAGACCTCAGTCTACAAAACCACTTTCAATTCCAATATGCGCAATAATTAACCTACTTCCCTTGCCATATGGCTTCTTGACTATGTACCCTTCATTTATTCACGTCTCACCTAAGTAATATATCTTTTTTCCTTCATAGCGAGCTTTTCTAACTTTTCTTTCTCTTCCCTTCTCGAGTGTACAATTTCTCCACTTTCTATCAATAAAGACTACTTTCACACTTTTTTCAATAAAAATTCATACCTTTTAAAACACTCCATAGTTTTACTTTACTCATGTTCGGTATTTCTGGGTAGCTTGTCGCAGCCTGCAGGATTATATCCAGGGTTGGGATTCTTTATTCCATAAAAAAGTCATGAACAATACGCCTTACTGCTTGTTTTGTGTTGTCTGTCAGCTGAAGTTCTTTTCTGCCTGGTCTCTTTTTTGGAGAGTCTATACCCCTCTTCTTTTCTTCTCTTTAATTCGGTAAACTGTGGCTTTATGAACTCCGGTCATTAAGGAACATTTTGTCACATAATCGTCCACACTTAAATTACAATTTTGATCGTTTTTAACGTAGTACATACATTTTTAATTATACACTTTTCATTATGGGTTAGCTGCCCAAACTTTCAGTGTTTCGCTGGAGAAGACATTTTATTAATACACTAACTAACTTGTCACTAACTGGCTTGATACTTGGGCATGCTCCTTTAAATATGTATTTATAGTTGGGGTAACAGAAAGGTAGGTAAATAAAATGATTTGATCGACAATAAAACTTCCTAACGAAAGAGCATTCTTATCTGAAAAATACCTGGGCACGTCTCTGTTATAGGACCGCCAGTCAATCCACTGGTATTTTTATTACTATAAGTTTCAAATAGATAGAGTGTAGCAGTAAAAATTACTGCAGGAACTGAGATATTGATTAGTATCCTCATTATTGTCTTCTAAATCATTTATGCAAATTAGAAGTAAAATTGGTCCACCATTGAATTTTTTTTTCATATCAGCACTTTTATTACTAACGAAAGTGTTTTTATTCTGTTGATTAGATCTAGTTTTAATAGATTTATGAATAAATTGTTAAATTTATAGATCTTCAGCCACTTTCGTGGCTTATACAGTCGAAAGCTCGCAGAATGCACGACTTTCCTGCCGTTGAACAATATTATGAAGCAAACCTGAGATAGCACTAATAATAGACATTTTTTCTCTGGAGCCATACTAATGTCTAGGAAAAAGATTATTTTTTTCAAAGTATGAATTTACTTGTAGAGTAAAAACGCTTTCAAAAATTTTTATTTTTGGGAAAATTATGCGATAGTTATTGGGAGAAAAGTTGCCTTCCTTGTAGAGAGGAAAGATATGTGAAATCGTTAATATCTTTGGATAGACAACAACATATCTACTTGCTAATTTAGTTAATATCATTATTATATAATTTATTTATTTATTGTTTGTCAGTACGGCGGATAAATGAAAGTAATTCAGGGAATTGTTGTTTTTTTAGATTGCTTGCGACATCTTTTACATCATTTAAATAGCTTGATTAAATTTAAACTCGAGTATCTGATTTTTGTTAGAAGATATACCTAAAATACTATATTGTAGTATTTTAAGAATATAAGTAGTAAGTATATATACTATACTGCTTAATATATTTGCCAAAAAAATCATTACATTCGCATCTAAACTGAGATGCATACAGTTCTTATGTCTTCTTTAACCATTTATAAATAATTTGTTAATAAATAATTTGTTAATAAATTCTTAAATTATTTTTAACACTATCTATTTTAGTTTTATAATAATTATATTTGATTTCTTCTAGTTTTGCGTTATAGAAGAGAAAATTGTAAGTATAATTATTTAGAGTCAAACATATAAAATTGAGATTGAATTAGACGGGTGTAGAGTGCAATATATCAGGTGGTTTGAAGTTGTAGAATCAGAAAATCCTATTATATCAAATCTTTACAGAAATAACGTGTAGATGAGGCTGGAATATGATTCACAGAGGGACTCAGAAAAATCAGTAAGCCTTGTTTGACTTTACCTTTGAGTCTGGCTTAGACAAAAGGAAAATTTGAAGTCTTTATTAATTGATATACTCAACTCCAGTTGCAGTTTGCAACAATTTCTAAAAAATAATAGATTCATTATATATATATATATATATATATATATATATATATATATATATATATATATATATACATATATATATATATATATATATATATATATATATATATATATATATATATATATATATATATATATATATATATTCAAAAACGTTATAAAAATTCGCTCACAAGAGGGCACCTTAAAATACTTTCAAAGCGGCAAAATGAATAGGACTAGGGAGCTGTCAAATAAGCTTTATCTCAAAATATGCCTACACTTACCAAGTAATTTATTTGCGGACCAAACCACGAAACAAACAGAAATAGCCGAAATTACCGGCCAAGATAGGACAAGTACGGGCCGGATCCCCAGAAGCCAAGACTTCTTGTTTTCCTTAAGACAATAAGGCAACACACAGATAAGTCGAGAGCGGTGGTCGAAACGGCTGCTAACCACGAAAACAACCCCTTCATCCCTCATATCAGATCCGCCGAAGGATTTCGGAAACTTGTCGAACTACAAAGTCATAGTTGACATAAGGACGCAGTGGGATAAAATAGTCGACCTATTTTTAAATAAGTTTTAGATGTTTAGGACTTTTCTATCATTGGAGTATTTCGGCACGTATCAGAAAAGAAAACACTCTCGTAGGATGTCAAGTTTGAGTTAGAATTGATTAATTTATTGTAATCAAAATAACGAAGATGGTGAAAAAAGCTATGCATTGATTTTCTCGATAATTCACAAATGGTAAGAAATATCTGAAGAGAAGTGAAGATTACTGATCCCAGCACGGCAATAAAATTTGCTAGCCAGATGCACATAACTGCAAATTTTTTTGTTTTATTCGAAAAAAATAGTAATTTTACCTCGAAAACTGATACATTAAACAAAATAGATGATATCGACAGCCAGCATATATCGGGTGGCGCATAAGTAACGCTATGATTTATTTAATGAATAACTTTTTTCTTTCTGATTTTATTTAACGTTGGCGTTTATTAAAATTTAGAATATAGTTTGGAAATATGTTCACATTATGTTTTGAAGATAATATCTTTCAAATGGTGCCCATTGTTTGCTTCGACCTGACGTGCTCTTTCCAGAGCATTTCCCATAAATTTTCTTAGAATTTCAGGTCCCAGCGCCCTCACTTCTTCTCGGATATTCGCCTTAAGCTGTTGGATGGTTCTTGGCTTATTGGCATATACCTTACTCTTTAGGTAACCCCAAAGAAAAAAATCGGGAGCCGTTAAATCGGGCGAACGAGGTGGTCAGTTAAAATCAGAAAAACACGATATTATTCGATAGGCCTAAATTTCGCGCAAGAGAGCCATAGTTGTACGAGCTGTGTGAGCTGTGGCTCCATCTTGTTGGAACCACAATTCTGGATTGTTCTCTACCTCGGACGTTAAAAAATTTTCAATCATTGCCCGGTATTGAATGGTCCAATGATCTTTTCTGAAGTTATTCCACACCATACTGTGCATTTAAGTGGGTGCATTTGATGTTCAACAATTATTCTTGGATTTTGGGGGCCTCATATTCTGCAATTTTGTTTATTCACGTGACCATTGAGATGGAAATGGGCCTCATCCCTCATTATGAGTTTGTGTGTATAAACTCGTTGTTTTCTAGGCACAATTCTTGCAAACGGCGACTATATTGAATGCGTCTTTGTGCATCATTTGGTTTTAACTCATGAACCAATTGCATCTTATATGGGAAAAGGTGTAAATTATGTAAAATTCTTTGCAAAGACCGCCTAGACATCACCAACTGCTGAGAACGTCGCCTGGTGGAAGTTTCGGGGTTTTCCTCAATACTTGCTTGCACTCGAGCAATGTTCACATCATTTCGAACTGCACGAGGTCTTCCAGCACGCGGAAGATCACACACAACCCCTTGTTGCCGAAAACGCTGAACCAATCGGTAAATTGTTGGAGCGCTAGGTGCATTTCGAACATGAAAGAAATTTCGATATGATCTTTGTGTCTGAATAATCGAATGCTGACTTTCATAATAAAATTGAACAACTTTGGTTCTTTGTTCTGTGCTGAGTCTTTCCATCATAAATTTCCCAAGATTTTCAAAGTTAATTCTGAAAAAAAAAATAAAAAAAAGACGTTAACAAAAAATTTATTCACTTATTAAATCATAACGTTACTTATGCGCCACCTTATATAACATGTAGACTGAAAAGTTGTTGGTCTAGCTACTTAAAACACATTTTGTTTGCAATATTCGACTTTATTCATTAACATAGTCTCCTTCAAGAGTGATACAATCAGTTCAACGCTTTTTAACATTTCTATACCGTTCTTGCAGAAGGATTTGTCTTTGCCTTCAGAACAGGCCTCAATTTCGGTGATAACTTCTTCGTTGGTCACCTAGAATATGCCTCTACAGTTTGGTCTCCATTCTACAACTGTCATACAGTACAACTTGAGAGAATACAAAATAAATTTATAAAATACTGTTCATTTAAGTTAGGCATGCATAATGATCTAGCAGGAGTGGCAGCAATACTAAATCTCCAATCTTTGGAGTCCAGGAGAAATCAGAGGGATCTAAGTTTTATATACAAATTGATAAATGGTCTTATGGATTGCCCCTCACTTATTAACAGCATCAATTTGAAGATTCCCTCTAGGACTCTTAGAAAACATGAGCTCTTTCATGTACCTTACTCCCGTACAAATTATAATATGCACTCTCCACTCGCGCGCACTCTAACTTATTTAAATTCTCGTCCAGATATTGATCCTTTTGTGGGCTCACTCAGTAAATTCTTAAATCGGCTGTGATGACTGTTATTTCCCTATAAGTGATTATTTATGATTGCCTTATTGTGATTCTATCGAGAACTTATTGTGACTTTTTTTGTTGTTGTCCTATTCATTTCGTCTTTTACCTGTATTGTATAATTTAAAACTTTTATTGTAAAATAATGAGGTTTCCCGTATACTGTTTAAATAAATTGGAGCCAAATCTCTTTCCCGCGCGCATTTCTGTGAGATCTGCGAAAAGATCGCTAAGGGCCAAATCTAGAGAATACGGTGGATGAGGAAGAAATTCGAACTTCAATTCATGCAATTTTGCCATCGTAACCATTGACTTATAATATGGTGCATTGCCTTGATGAAAAAGCACTTATTTTTTGTTAATTTGGGGCTGTTTTTTTGCGATTTCTGCCTTGAAACTCACCAATAACTTTATATAATATTCGCTATTGATGTTTTTTCCTTCTCAGCATAGTTGATGAAAATTATTCCATGTACATCCCAAAATACAGATGCCTAAACCTTCCCAGCCGACTGTTGTGTCTTTGATCGCTTCGGGTGGTTTTCACCGGCTGCTGCCCACTCAGCTGACTGTCGATTTGATTCCGATGTATAGTGGTGAACCCATGTTTCATCCATTGCCACATATCGCCTGAAAATATTCTTTTTATTGTGGTCCAAACACCGCTCAGAATCACCAACACGTTGTTGTATTTGGTCCACTCTGTGTAAACACGGTACCCATTTCGAACAGAGCCCAAATGTTCATGCAAAATATGACCAACACTTTCTTTTGATACCTTTAGGGTGTCAGCTATCTCACGCAATTTCACTTTACAGTATTCCAAAACAATTTTGTGGATTTTTTTTGGTGTTTTTCGGTGTTCAGCATCATTTGTGTCTGTACGACCGCGTTTAAAATCAGCATACCAGTAAATAATGAGTGATTTTACAGGGTCAGAGTACCCGTAACACTTCTCAAGCCATTGCATTGCTTGAACGGTATTTTTTCCCATCAAAAAACAGTGCTCAAGCAACACACGAAATTCGATTTTTTCCATTGTTTTGTCACCAAAACCACTCTAATCTCGAAATGTCATGAAATTTTGACACGTATCGTTTGACGGTTGGTACTTCCTAAAAATCATATGGATATTTTGAAAAGCACGACATCTAAGAGAGAGAGAAAGAGAAAACGATTACAGTATATTGAAGAATTCATTCCAATTTGACACAGTTTAATGCTAAGAACGATCATACGGCTCAAAAATTATATTAATAGGTATTTTTTAAATTATTAAGTAGACAACTAGACTTCATAATACCAATGGTTGTTATTTTGCACCACTGTGCGGTCAAATAGCCCGATGACACCCTGCCGGTCACACAGATCACTTTGCGGTAACATTCTTAAGATAAATAACCATATCTCTCCTTCCATCCAGTCCCAAGACACACTAATGTCTAAACAATACTACCAACTGGCTGTGGAAAGGTCCCTAGATACGTGATAGAGACTTCTCGGAACTAATGACAACCTAACTAACAGATAAGACGGACGGGATAATAAAAATAATTTTATGGGTCCGTTAATGAAGAACAATATTGTTCTTTTGATTTGTTGAGAGATGGAGAGTCGTTTTTGGCTTGTTTAGCGATTATGGATTATAATGGAATTATTAATGGTGAATATCGGATTGGGCTTTCGAAAGAAATTAGATTAGATTTCAGATATTTCTATATTAGGCGACTACGCAATTAGTCGGCCTATAATTCCTATATATAAGTAGATGTAAACATACAATTTTGGATTATGTTATAGACAAAAATTAGACATATTCTGACCAAACATATTTTTGTTTCGGGTTATTCTCTATACTGATGTAAAGACCACCTGAAATGACTTGTTTTTAATTACTTCATATGTCAGTGGGTTACTTTCAGCAATATATGTACGACAACTACTCGTAGCTTTTCAGCCTCCTTTTTTGAGTCTTAGGGATCTGGTCATATTTCGCGATAAAATTTAAAACGAAAATAGGGAAAATTTACGGCTTCGTGATGGCATATAAAAATTGTAGGTGACGTCACTACGTTATGACATACCGACCCAGTTCAGAAAATTATTTGTCATACTGTATATGTTCAGGTTAGTTTCTATAAATATTGTAGTTGATCACACAGGACGACAAAAAAGTTTTGTAGTGGAAAGGAGAGATAACACGAATCCGAGGTCAGAGTTGACCCATCACCCAAGAATTTTGACATAACCTCAAAAAACCCTATTATATGATATCTCACCTTTCCACTATAAAACTTTTTTTTGTGGTCCTGTGTTATTTATAAAAAATTTTCTATTAGAAAAATTTAAAAAAAAAACCTTTCTACAGTTTGTAGAAAAAGTAATTATTAAGATTTAAAAAAAAAGTAAAAAAATATTAAAAATTAGCTGAGTAATATTGCAGATAGTGCATTGAGAAAGGTAGCGGTCCCAATCTGACGCCAGGTCATATTTAATGCTATAACTGAGTAACGGAATGGAATTTTCTTAAATTTTCTTTTCTTAATCTTCTTCTTCTTAGAAGTTTAGAGAATAAATTCCGTAAAAAAAAATTGAATTTTTGAAAATTGATTGATGTGTAGCTCCTTGACGGAGGAAGAGGATGAAAGGAGTGGATATCATTAAATATTGTATAGCTTCAATAATATTATGAGGATTTTTTCTAGTTTCTGAGTGGATATTTTCTAAAATTTTAGTGAATCATTTATAGAAAAGAAGGGTTACAGAAAAGGGGTAAGGCGTCAAAAAGGTGGTTGCGTAAATATCATAATTCAGTGTGCTTTTCATTATTTCCAATTTTAATAGAAATAGTATGTAGAGGGGATTGAGAACTCGTTACAGAGTGACCTAAAAAAATATTAAGTTGATTATACAACAAGTTTTAGAAAAACAAACAGTTAACTTGGCCGAAAATTACTTACCTCGGACACAGTTTATCAAATCAACTTTTTTTTTAAATAAAAACCAACCTAACAATTTTCTCGATTTGATTCACCTTTTTTTGTTATTATAAGAAAATCCTGGTGTCTATACAATTTCGCAGGAAAAGGTCTAAGGATGTCCGGCCAAGCTACGGAAGTTGGGTCCTGACTCGGCATCCCAGAAGGAAATGAGCCAACCGTCAGGGTTTTTACGAATATTTTGTGTTATTATTTCGTTTTGAATATCAAGAAGAATTGTATCTGAAAAAAAAAAGGAACTAAAAAAAATTATCTATTGAAACTGAAAATTTATTAATACTTGACTTAAAATTATCTAGTAATTATAATTCTTCTTGGGTTTTTAATATTATATTCGTGAAAATATTACTCCAAAAATTCTTGAATTTCTTCAGGTTTGGGATTCCTAGATAACGAAAAATAGTTTTCAATGTAAGATTTCTTGACCAAATATCTCTTGAACAAAATAAGATATTGATTTCGAATTTAGTACACATATAGTACTTGATATGGGGCAGAAACCTATAATCTTTAGGTAATATCGCTTCAAGGGTAAGGGGATGAAGGGGGGGGGGGGGAGTAGTCGGATAAGTTTTGTATAGTTTCAATATAGTGGAGGCAAATGCCGTAAAATATTTATGACTTTGGTAAATTTTTGGGTACAGCTTGGAAATCGATTTAATTACTTTAAAATAGTGCCAACATAATTTAAACGAGTTTTCTCAGCCTAATTTTGACCGCAAGGCAACTTTTCCTCTATTCTAGTGCATTCTCCACATTTTTAACGCTTTCGGATCACTATTTATTAAATATCTCAGCTTCTGTTCATTGTTATGCGACAAAAAAAAAATCGTTTTACTCGTCCTAATCTCACCTCAACCTCTTTAAAGGAATTGTTTGATATATAAGGTGTCATATATATTTTTCTTAGAGTAGAGGAATTTGAAAATAACCTTTTTTTACTGTCTTTCTGCTTGGCTTGAATGAAATCAAAAACGTTTTTTTTTCGTAATACTTTTCACTAGGTACACCAAACATTTTGTCGCCAAAAAATAATTGGGAGATTAGATTGTAGCTGACATCAGTGTGCCATTTCCCTTCAACCCGCATTAAAAGCCGAAATTATTTTTTAATTTACATAGTCCGGCGATTTCAACTACATTCAACTTTACTGAAAATAAATATTTGGTATGACTTCAATTGATTTTAGGAGTAACCCATTTTAATATATTAAATGATTTGCATAACACCATGTATAGCGAACAGAGATTGTCTGGAACAGGATGATTTGCTACAAATGGATGCATCTGTAATTCAGCCATCATAGCATATTAGTGGGTATTAATATATTTTCTATCTCACTCTTCACTATTCAATTAGTATTTAACTTCGTTAAATCTTAATAACATAAATATGACAAAAATAATATGAGCAAATTGAATAAGCCAAATTTGAGCAACCCCATCACCCCCTACCGTCTTTTTATTTTCTCTATTCCGCTCTCACGATCATCTCGCTAAATCAGATTTACTCTTAATGCTTTTTTAACATCCAAAGGTAATAAATTGTAGTCTCACCCTTCAGAATAGACATCGGCCTGTTCACAATGCCGATATTATTGAATCTAATTATAAAGAATAAATCGCTCGTATCAACAATAAGTTCGTCCCTCAGTCCGCCCGCTCAGTGCGCCAGTTTTTTCATCATCCCCGTGTATGTGGGAATCACGGGGAGACCAAACAAATGAATCATTGTCCGGATTTTAAGGTCACGTGGCCAAAAATAAGGATCTGTCATTGTGCACGTGCGAAAGGTACGAGATTAGCGAGTGGACCTGGGGTGACATCGGGCACGGTAGAGTGGAGATAACGAATACGACGGTATGATTTTCTACGGGTGTCTGATTTAAGCGGTCGTCCCTCATGGGTTGAGTTGTGTAATTGCCGGTCGCCATTTTGAATTGATTATAGCTGGTATTGATAAAGTATTTAATAAATCACGTGGGAATGCTTGTTTTTGAAGGTACCAGAAATAATAATTTCCGTTTAAATAAAACTAATGTCATTAGGTAATATTCAAACTCAAACGTTTATTTTCTACCTGAGATGATGAGATGAGATACTTTCTATTCTAAATATGCTAGAAAAAAAGGTGAAACCTTATTTGCTTGTATATATATATATATATATATATATATATATATATATATATATATATATATATATATATATATATATATATATATTACATTAAAATTCCGGGTTTCAATCCGTTCGCCTAACAATGAATTTGCACGACGTTTCGCCAAAATCTCATTTGGCATTTTCAAGTGCTCTTTGCTGCTGCTGCTGCTGCTCGAGAGAGAGCGGAATTTTAATGTATTACATTCCACCATCCGTGAAAACCTCTATTTTAACATATATATATATATATATATATATATATATATATATATATATATATATATATACATATATATATATATATATATATATATATATATATATATATATATATATATATATATATATATATATATATATATATATATGTATATATATATATATATATATATATATATATATATATATATATATATATATATATATGTATATATATATATATATATATATGTATATGTATATATATATATATATATATATTTATATATATATATATATATATATATATATATATATATATATATATATGTATATATATGTATATATATGTATATATATGTATATATATGTATATATATATATATATATATATATATATACATATATATATATATATATATATATATATATATATATATATATATATATATATATATATATATATATATATACAGTGATAGGTAGAAAGTGTGCGACATATGGAATTTTTCTTTATTATTAAATTTGGGAGAAAGGTGAGTTTATAGGTGGATTGTATATCACTTAAAATCCAAAAAAAAATTTACCGTGCCGATTGTCAATTGCCGTTAGGCGGGACATTTAAATATCCTAAAGTTTAAAGTCCAAAAGTTCCTCTGTTTGTTAAAATATCGAAAACAATTTGGAAAAAAAGTGTTTCAAATTTGATTTTATGGTAGTATGAAAAATTTTAGAGTGGACAAAAATCGTATTTTGTCAGTTTTTGACGAATAAAAATAAAATCAATATTTTTATTTTTTGAATTTGAGACCTATTTGTTAGAACAGTACAAAAATTTAAACATTTATTTTTTTCAACTTATATCTTTCTTTCGATCAACAATTACAAAATTCTGATTTTCGCAACTGTCTCAAGAAACAGTGATCGAATAGTTTTACAGTCTGGGCCTCTTATTTATTGCAAAAGATAAAGGAATAATTACAGATAATTTTTTTTTAAGTTTATGGCTTTTTGTCTATTTAAGTGTCTGCAATTTTATTTATTTCTTATATGCTCTATATCTTTGTTAACTTTCTTATTCTTCTTCTTACAATGCCGTATTCGTTTGACGAATGTTGGCGATCATATTGACGATTTTTACCTTATTGACAGCAGCTCTAAATAATTCTGTCATTGTATGGCGAAACTATTGCTGTAAGTTCTTTAGCTAGGAAAAATATCTTCTTCCTGGTCCTCGTTTATCTTCTATCTTGTCTTGCAATACCAGATATAAGATATTATACGTTTCTGGGTGTTTCTTGGTCTTTACGATTTTTACGATTTGTCTGTCCTTTCCCATTCTATTTATTACCTAGACATTGGTGACATGGTCCATCCAGCTTAGTCTCAATAGTCGCCTGTATGTCCAGAGTTCGAACCGATCGTAGAAGCCGACAAAAGAACAACTTAGATGGTAGATGCCCAGATCCCACCAGGCATCCCTCGGTGTGATACGATCGCATCGGCTTAAGCTGTGTGAAGTTGCTTAACGTTTCGTGGCAGTGCCGATGTCCCCGGACTGTGAGATTTATATGAAAAAGGATATTTTTTGTGTTTAAAAAAGATTGTTTTCTGCGTAATCAAGAATAGATACGTATTATGCGTGTCCAAATTTGAAATCGATATGTCATTTCAGAGTTATTACGACAACAGACTGACCGTTAGACAAATCGAACGGCCGACGACAATGGAAGATTGGTTTTCGTGATCCTGAAATGCAAGGAAATGCAAAAATCTCGGAAAGTGTGTTTTCAGGAGTACAATACGTCTCTTCCATAGATAAAACATCAAAAGGTTGAATTTTTTTTTTTATTTCATAGTTAAGAAAAAAATATTTCTCTTTCCTCTCCTGTATCAATTTTCCCTATTTTTATTCTGTCAATTTATGATCAAGGTAGAGTATCATAATGGGGCATAAACAACAATAAATTTTATTTTAGGGAAGCGGTTTTATATTTGATATAGGTATTATAGTATGTGCCATAAAGCTCATAAATTTTATTTGATTTTATTGAGGTCTAATAAAGTCTCTTGAGAGACTGTTTATGTTTGAATAATAAAAAATGAATTTTTTTAATATGCAGTATATAAATTTTATTGTTAGAAAGCAATTAAAAATTATATTTATCTATGACTTCGATATAAACCTGTGCTTTGGATCTATAGTGCCGTTATTTCTAACTTACTATGTTTTGTCAATCTGTTAAAATGATTTGAAAATTATCCCGTAGCAAGAGTAGAAATTCCAAGTCGATTAATTGAGGAATTATTTTGAAAAACCTTCTAATTTCAAATACAAAAAAATCTTTATTATTGTCAAATTTTACAAAATGTAACTTAGCCTAATAAAAAAATGTAGGAGGAGAGTAACTCAAATCATTTGCAATTCGCGGCTAGTATTGTGCTTATATCTAACAACAAAGAAGAATTGGAAGAAACGCTGAACAAACTTAAAAAGCCAAGAGAGATTGGTCTGAAGATAAACATCGCCAAAACCATATTCATGGCAAATAACGACTTTGATAAAGAAGCAGTACTAAAGAGTGAAAACCCGAAAATTACAAGAACTGATTCATAAGTATATCTTGGACAAAAAATAGTACTATTCAGAGAAAACTTGAAAGAAGACTTGTCAAGGATGATATCATTGGCTTGGTCGGCGTTTGGCAGATCGCGGAACATCTTCCTTTTCAATGTTCCAAATACACTAAAAGCGAACACATTTAATCAATGCGTGTTGCCAGTATTAACATACGGAATGGAAACGTGGGTCTTGAAACAAGAAATTTTAAATCGCCTACAAGTAGATCAACAAGCGATGGAAAGGAGGATGTTGGGAATATCGTTGAGGGATAGGCTGACTAATGAAGAAATTCGAGGAAGGTCCAAGATAACTATGTAGCTGAGAGGATAAGCAGGTTGAAGTGGAGCTGGGCGGGTCATATTGCAACACTCTCTAATAATCGATAGACCTATAAAGTAATCAAATGGGGGCACTGGAATGAGAAAAGAAGTAGAAGAAGCCCGCAAACCCGATGGTCTCACGACATCCAAAGACTAGTAGGATACAACTGGATAAACAAGTCTCAAAACCGAAGAAGATGGACGTACTTAAGGGAGGCTTATGTTTGACGATGGACTGCATAGCTGATGAACTTAGCCTAGATATAAAAAATACAGGATATACTACCGTTGGTTTGGATAGAAGAGTACCGTTAGCTTGGTCTGCGTTCGGAAGGTTACAATCTACATTTAAATTGGACATCCCAAACACAATAAAAGCTATAGAATTCGATCAATATGTACTGCCGGTATTAACATATGGCACTGAAACGTGGGCTTTAAATAAAAGTATAATACAACTAATATCACTATTAAGGTGGAATTGGGCGAGGCATATCGCAAGAATGAATGATAACAGATGGACACGCCTTATAGTTGAATGGAGATCAAGAGAACACAAAGATGCAGAAATCAAATAAGAAAACTAAATGGTGTAACTGTGTAGATATAAATTTTCAAAGTAAAGTTATTACAAAAAGGTATATGCACGCTTCAAAATCGTTTTTACAGTAATTGTGTCCGTCAATCGACGCGTTCACAGCGTTATCCTCTCTCCTGCCTATTAGGGAAACAGGGGTCAGGTGTAGAGGCAGTTCTGCAATCCAGTGTCTCAATTACTGGTGGATATTATGCGATATTAATGCACAAATTGAGGGATGCTGTCTCGGGGACTGAAGTTATTGCTCCACAATTCACCAGTGCACACTGCCGTTGATGTGAAGGTTCCTATCAGGAATGTGATTCCAGGAATTAAATCACCCACCTTACAGCCCAGATCTAGCGACTAGCGACTATTTTTATCCTCTAAATTGAAGTCAGATCTAAATGAGAGAAAATTTACAAACGATGGCGGAGCCATTTCAGAAGTTTTAGAGCATTTTAAGACCAAAAACAATGTTTTTTTAGTGTTCCGTACGGAACACTTATAAGATCACTTCGGTGTCTGTCTGTCTGTCCGTCTGTCACATCCGATTTTCTCCGAAACTATTTGACATACAAAGTTGAAATTTGGTACTAATGTAGAAATTGATTGCCTCATTAGAGCCGTTCAGCTTCGAAAGGTAAATTTTTTACTTAAGGGGTTAGTTCAGGTTAGTTCAGGTTAGTCTGTCTGTCTGTCTGTGTGTCCGTCTATCTGTCCGTCTATGACACCCGATTTTTTCCGAAACTATTTGACGTAAAAAATTGAAGTTTGATACTAATATAGAAATTGATTCGACGAACAATTCAGTTTCCAACCTCTTCATGGCACCACTCACCACACCACTATACTCGCCCAAACCATTTCTAACAGCTTCAACAAACACCAGAAAGTTGGAGCTGTGTTTCTCGATGTATCAAAGGCGTTCGACCGAGTGTGGCACGAAGGCCTCGTTCTGAAACTGATTCGACACGACTATCCCCCTGTCATAACAAAACTCATTCAGTCCTTCGTCTCTGGCGGAACCTTTCAAGTCAGAGTCGAAACGGTCATTTCCGAAGCCAAGGACATCAGAGCCAGAGTCCCACAAGGCTCTGTCCTCTCCCCCCACCTCTTTAACATTTTCACAGCCGACATTCCCAAATCGGATCAGACCAACCTCCTCCTTTACGCTGATGACACCACCATTATCACCCACTGCAGAAGTAGCCGCCTCATCACCAGCAGACTTCAGCGCCACCTCGACACCCTGGATTTATGGTTTGACCGCTGGAGGATCAAATTCAACCGGCGCCAAAACTTAAGCCATCGTTTTCTCCAAGGGCAGCGGCACTTCTCATGGACATCTTCAACTCCAAGGCTCCCGTATCCAATGGACCAAGACCATCAAATACCTGGGCGTCCATTTCGACCGACAACTCGTCTGGAAGGACCAGGTCTGCACTGCAATCAAGAAGGCGAAGCAACTACTGGGGAAACTCTACCCAATCCTGAACCGCTCCAGTAAGTTGCTCCCCCGGACCAAGCTACTAGTCTACAACTCCATTGTGTAGGCAGGCCTCACGTACGCCCGCCCCACCTGGTGCCAGCTCTCCAAAACAAGAAGAACTCAGCTTCAAGCAGTGAAGAACAAGGCCCTGAGGATGATCACGGGAGCCCCGTAGTTCATGAGGAACCGTCAAATTCACAGGGACCTCGGTGTGCCTACCGTAAAGGCACACATGAGGCAAACTCAACAGAAGTTCCTCGAGAAGACGTCCCAGCACCCCAACCCGTGCATCAGGGACGCCTTCCGACTCCCACCTCAAGCTAGCCGCCAGTTCCCTAGACCGTCGGACCCGCTGCTGCTCTTGGACGAAGACGATGATCCCCCCTCGCCCGCCGTGACAAGAAGAATGGTTAAGTATAAATTAGTCCTAATTTAAGTCTTGTTACATCCTAGTTTAAGTTAGCGTAAGTCTTAGTCTAAGGTAGTTTTAGTCTTAATTCTAAGTCCTAGCTTTAAGAAACTTCATGTATATACCAAATACATTTCCTAGGTTAAGCATAGGATTCCTATTGTAAGAACTTAGGTTAAGATAGAATAAGTTTACATTTAGTTATAGAAATTATTTTGATATAATTTCAAAAATTATAAGAAAGAGGCCTAGCCTAACTTAGAATCCAATAAAGACAGTGATAGAAATTGATTACCTCATTAGAGCCGTTTAGTTTCGAAAGTTAAATTTTAACTTAATGGGTTAGTTTTGAAGGGTGAAATCGGAAGTGACAACAATTTTTTTTACTAGGCCAACGAGTGGGGTGTCAAATGAAAGCTTGTAAAAACACGAGTTCAAAAATATATAATGTCTTACATATGCATACTTTTCTTTGTATTATTTTGAAAAAAATCACTAAAAATCGCTATCCCCCCTCTATCTCGAAAAGTATTGATCCAAAAATTTTAAGAAAATTCTGCAATATTCTCCACGGGGTGTAGATTGAACGAAAATTATCACGAGTGCATTACCTTTAATAATTTATCTGGTATATAAAAAAAATAAAAAATTCAAGGTCACCAGTTTTCAGTAAAGATGGGAAACTCATTTTGGGTGTGTTTTGTGAAGTCACTGATCGATCATTTTATAACTCCGTAACAATTTTTTTTTATTTCAGAAGCAATTAACGTACGGAACACTAATTGCGCAAGTTCAACTTGCACTGGACCGGTTATTTTAAAGTGTTATAAATTCCTGCTGTCTGCTCTCGTAAAAATCATTGAGATAAGGAGTGCTACTTATGACATCATGTTACTATTTTTATATTACTATTTATAGAAAAACCTGTTTGATTTACCAATGAGTAAATAATACAGTAAATGTTATATTGGCAACTTGGGCAATTACCAAACTTTAAACCAAATTGGCTTCGTCAAACTTTTATCGAACGAAAAACTCCATAAAACTTCGGTAGTTTATTTTCCGAATAAACTCCGACCTTCTGAACTTGCATCCAAGAGGAACAATATACCGAAGCCAAATGCAAAATATAATGAAAATAAATATTCCACTTATTTGCACGTTTCCATTGAATTCGACTTCCGGGCAGTTCGAAGTTTCATACTTTAACCATAAACCATATAAATGTAAATTACGTATTTGGTCAATGGTGGTAATGCGAAGAATCGAACGAACTTGGACGCGGTCGACGGTGCATAATGGTCAAACAATGGCCACAGGCGCCATACTCTAGTATACAAGTGCAGTGTGAAGTTACCTCGAAGATACCGTCGAGTAAATAATGGGACTATCTTGTGTCGTCAGTATAAGGATGAAAAACACGTCAGCTGTTGTTATAGCTTGTACAGGGTGGTCCAAATTGGACACTTTTAAAGCTAAATCCTTTATCTAAAGGAGATAGAGGAAACTTGATGTCGGTGTCTGAGGCTCAATTTTTATGATAAACTCAATGGTGAAAACCGCATATCGATATCTAGTACCGTTTCAGATAAACAGTGTGTTTTTCAAAAATCTGCATTTTGGAAAAATGTCTGTAATTCTTTTCCTATCGAAAATTTTTGATTTCTGTAAAAACATTCTCAAAGCACTTTTTCACGTGGATTTCAACAGTGTAAGTTACATTTTTTACAACTAATATTTTAATAGTTATTAACGCAAAAATATATTTTTTTAATGGGATATCCTGTATATTTTTCCTCATCTGAATAGAGCTTTAAATTACCATTCTAAAAATATAACATACTTTATATTTTGCTTAGATCTACTTCAAAATATAAAGGTTTTCAATTTTTACTCGAGTTTTAAATGCACATTTTGTGAAGTAGGCTTTGGACGGAGCGGCAATATCAATTGTTTACCGATAGCAGTCAAATCGTAAAAAAAATTCTCAGAAGTAACTCTAAGAGTCGTAACTGCAATGAAATTTACTAAATACTACAGTACTTTAAACTGTGTAGAAAATAAAACAAAACAACAATAAAACAATTTATTCCGAGTAGAGCAAACTAAAACAAAACAGTTTTCTATAAGAGATGTTGGAAATGTCGACCTGTTTCATTTACACATAGGCGGTATCTTTTCTGGACACTTATTACCGAGTTGATTAGTTGAAGAGGAGTGAGAGCTGCAAAACTTTGTATCACTGCCACTTCTAACTCTTGCCTGGTGTTTGTCGGCAATTTAAAAATTAGGTCTTTCAATTTTCCCCAGAGATAGAAGTCCATGGGTGTTAAATCCGGTGACCTTGGCGGCCAACGGTTCGGACCTTGGTTGGCTATCCAGTTATTGTTGAATTTGGCCGATAAAAAATTACTGATAACTGCAGCGTTATGAGGGGGTGCCCCGTCGTGTTGAAAAAACATATTTCTAAAGTCCATTAACGGCAGTTCATCAACAAGAGGTTCTATTTGCTGCCTTAAAATTTCTAAATATCTCTGAGAGGTGAGTGTTCCTTCGTAAATAAATGGAGCTATAACCCTGCCTCTAAAAATTCCTGCCCACACATTAAATCCAAATCTGCCCTGATTTTTTTGCTCCACAACTAAATGAGGATTTTCTTGTGAACACGTATAAGAATTGTAACGGTTAAAAATACCTGCATTGCTTACATAAGGTTCGTCTGTCCAAATGCAATTTAATGGGAAATTCGGAACATGGTTACAATTCTCCAGAAACCATTGGCAAAAATCCATACGCCGTTCAAAATCTTCATCTCTAAGGTGATGAACTTGTCTTGTCTGTCCTATATGGCCTGAATTTGTGCTTCTTTAAAGTACGACTTACGTTAGTTCTTGGTAATCCAGTGGATTCTTTTAACTGTTGGGTTGAAGTATTGGGATTATTTCCTAAAACTAGTATTTCTTCTAACTCCTTATCCCTGTTTGATGCATAATTTTTGGGTTGTCTCTTTTCAAACTGGCCACTGTTAACTAGGTTATGTCGCAATCGAGCGAATATATCCTTGAACGGTTGACGCCTCGCTGGATACTGTTCGTGCCTCTACCGAATTTTCTCCGGTTTGTATGAAACATCATATCCCATTTTTAGTAATTTTCAAACTTCATTGCGATTTATTTGACAATTCAATAACTGATCCTGAAGTAAAATTTGACAACTACGAGTAAACAATTGAATTAAACCATATGGCCGCTCCGTTCAAAGCCTACTTTACAAAATGTGCATTTAAAACTCGCTTAAAAACTGAAAACCTTTATAAAGGGTGATTCATTTAGAGGTACTTTTTGTGATGGGGATTTAATTGCAGATTGCGCATGCGTCGTGTCAACTGAAGTGGCATTCCTGTTCAGTAGTGTTTGACAATTCATAATGGAAAGACTTAGCCCGGCACAGCGTCTACAAATTGTTCAACTTTATTACGAAAATGGGCGTTCTACGAGGAATGTGTATCGGGCGCTTAGAGCAACTTATGGTCCACATAATCGGCCTACCGAACGCACAATTCGCTCTACCATCAATAAGTTTGAGACCCAATTTTCATTATTGGATAATGCTCGACCGACCACATCCAGCACGTAGTGAAGAAAATATAGGGGCGGCAGCGGAGAGTGTACGCGAAAACCGTGAAGTGTCGATTCGTCGCCGTTCTCAACAGCTTGGCCTGTCATATTCAACAACTTGGCGTATTTTACGTAAGGATCTTTCTTTAAAAGCATACAAAATTCAACTAGTGCAACAACTGAAGCCGACCGACCTTCCGAATCGTTTCCGTTTTAGTCGTTGGGCTCTTGACAAGCTTGCAGAAGATCCACTGTTTTCGAGAAAAATTTTGTTCACCGATGAGGCCCATTTTTTGGCTTAATGGGTTGGTGAATAAACAAAATGCCCGTATTTGGGGTGATGAACAACCTGAAGAGGTTCAAGAGCTGCCATTAAATCCAGAAAAAACAACTGTTTGGTGTGGTTTATGGGCCGGTGGAATAATCGGTCCATATTTCTTCAAAACAGAGGCCGGCCGGAATGTTACTGTGAATGGTGACCGTTATCGCGCCATGATAACAGACTATTTGATGCCAGAAATTGAAGCCCGTGGTCTCGACGAAATTTGGTTCCAACAAGATGGCGCCACTTGCCATACAGCCCGTGAAACCATGGCTTTACTGCGAGAGCAATTCGGCGAACAGATCATTTTCACGCTTTGGACCAGTGAATTGGCCGGCTAGATCATGTGACATCACACCTCTTGACTTTTTCCTTTGGGGCTATGTAAAGTCCAAAGTCTACATGGATAAGCCAGCTACAATTAAGGCATTGGAGGCCAATATTACTAGAGTCATTGGCCAAATACCACTCGAAATACTCACACGCGTCATTGAAAATTGGAACTTCAGAATGGACGTTGTTAACCGTAATCGCGGACAACATTTGAAAGAAATTATCTTTAAGAAATAATTGTAAAGAATGGTGTTCTTTTATATGATAATAAAGATTATAAAATAAAATTGTTTTTATTCATTTTTTTTTATTTAAAAAAAAGTACCTCTAAATGAATCACCCTTTATTTTGAAGCAGATTTAAGCAAAATATAAAGTGCTACATTTTTAGAATGGTAATTTAAAGCTCTATTCAGATAAAGAAAAATATACAGGGTATCCCATTTAAAAAATATATTTTTGCGTTAATAACTATTAAAATATTAGTTGTAAAAAAATGTAACTTACACTGTTGAAAGCCACGTGAAAAAGTGCTTTGAGAATGTTTTTACAGAACTCAAAAATTTTCAATAGGAAAAGAATTACAAACATTTTTCTAAAGTGCAGATTTTTGAAAAACACCCTGTATATCTGAAACGGTACTATATATCGATATGCGGTTTTCACCATTGAGTTTATCATAAAAATTGAGCATCAGACACCGACATCAGTTTTCGTCTATCTCCTTTAGATAAAGGGGTTTACCTTTAAAAGTGTCCAATTTGGACCACCCTGTACACGTATTATTTAAAGTTAGAGAGAATGAATATGAAGTGAAAAAAATATATAAAAGACGCCATGCTAAGAATCGCATGGAGTTGGATGTGGTGGATGGCGCATAAAGGTCAAACAATGGCCATAGGCGCGATGGACGGCAGTGTAATGATACTTTCAAGATATAGTCCAGTAAAATAATGAAAGTATAACAACATAATAACTTATACAAGAAAATATTGTGTATCCAACCGGCTTCCTCAAACTTCTGCATCATAAGCAATTTCTTTTTCCAGGTCTCTTCGCTTCATTACTTTACAACTGCCGTTCTTCTAGGGGTTACATGGACTTTTACGTAGCCTTTACATGAACCTGGTGGCGTAAATATCTTTTTGGTCATCTTCAACTAGACATCTTTAACAGGTGACTAAACCAGTTGGTCATTTTAATTCCATTCTATCAATGACTATTTTTGTTGGCTTTAATCTATTTCTAGTTTTTTTTTTCGTACCCTTTCTATATTGGACGCGCTAGAACTTCTTCGAAGCTAGTCTATTTCGATACTGTGGATTTTCAAGGAAACCATCACCGACTATTCCCATAGTGCAGTCAGGGATACCTGATATTATCTGGAGACAACATATCATAAAACGTATTTTAATGAAACAATAATACAGCTTTTGGCGCTAATGGAATACCTACACCTACCAAAAACAGCGCGTACGAATTAACACCAGTTTCTTTTAACCTTTTCAGCCTATCCTACAGAAAAAAAAATTTTCCTTTTTGTTAGAAATGTGCTACATTTCAGCCGATACCCAAAAAAGGTAAGCAGACCTTGCCTAACAACTACTGACCAGTCGCAATGCTTTCAATAATATCGAAAGTTATGGAAAAGGCTATCAATCAGCATCTTCTAAAATATATAGAGGGATTCGTAAGCGAAGATCAACCATCTTCTAACTTATGTCACATGTTTTGAAACATTAGAATTGAAGGTTTGGAGAATCTCGAGCGGTTGCGCTTGATATATCTAAGGGATTTGACCGTGTTTGGTATAAAGGACTGTTGGCTAAGCCACACTCTTATGGTATTAAGTTGGGAATGTGGAATCCTTGGCACAATGATACTACTCAGTATATATCACCACTACACCAAACACTTTATTTTTGGCACTCGACGCGCGTTTCGCTAACCATGTTAGCTTCATCAGGAGCGATGATTGACTAAAGCTAAACTACAAATCTACCCTATTTATACTTAGCCTAACCCTTGAATTACTCAAGCGGAACTAATGACATAGGCAAGGCCATCAATTCCGGTCAAGGAGGGGACTATAAGGAATAGGCCCTCTGTCTTTATTTATACTACTTTTACATTTTATGATTTCCATACTTTCGTATGCGTTTAACAATCTCCTATCAGATACATTTTTTATCAATCTTAGATTATCTAATGTTACAGTATGATCAGCTTCAAGGGCATGTTCGGCAATGCTAGACTTTTCAGTTCTATTGTATTTTAAGTGTGCTAAATGTTCTTTAAATCGTGTTTTAATTGACCTTTTAGTTTGCCCAACATACTTTTTGTCACAATCATTACAACTAATTTCATAAATTCCACTTTTCTCACAATTAGGAATCTTATCCTTGGGATTTCCGCAATCAAATATCGAAAAACATGGTTAACAACACAAATTCTAATTCAAGAAAAAACATAAAAGTAGTTAAAGGATTGAAAAAGAAAGATGTCTTCTACTTAAAAGCGGATAAAGGAAATAAGGTTGTTATATTGGAAAAGAAAGATTATTTTGAACGCGTAGATAATCTTATTGAATCTGGCCCTTATGAAAAGGTAACAAGAAATCCATTACCGAGAATGATATCAGAGGTTAAAAATTCTTTAAAAAAAATGTAAGAACCTTGTCTCCGACTCGCTAAAATTTAAATTAAATGTGAGTAATCCGACCATACCAAAATTGTATTGCTTACCCAAAATTCACAAACCTGGAAAAGCAATGCGACCCATCGTTTCATCGGTCGGATCACCCACATATTTAATATCCAAATGGTTATCAAAAGAACTTGAGAAGTTACCATTAAATACTTTCGCAGTGAAGAATTCGTTAGAATTCATTAATAAAACAAAAAATCTATTTCTTAATGAAGGTGAAGTCTTAATTTCTTTTGATGTTAGTTCTTTGTTCCCAAGTGTGCCAATTCCACAAACTTTACAATATCTCGAAGAATTACTTAGAATGAATGACTTTGAAGACGAAATTATTCGTGAATACTTAACATTATCTAAACTTTGTATGGAACAAAATTATTTCCAATATAACAATCAATTTTATGTTCAGAAAGAAGGAACAGCTATGGGTAATTGCTTATCACCTTTCATAGCCAATTTATTCATGAGTAAGTTTGAAATCGAAGCCAGTCAAGAATTCGAATATTTCCCAAGGGTATGGTATAGGTATGTGGATGATATTTTCGCGATTTTTGATACAAATAAAGCAAATATTAATGATTTTGTTTCTAAATTAAATAGCCGGTATGATTCCATTAAATTCACTTACGAAGTTGAGAACAAAGGACAATTGCCTTTTCTAGATATTTTAATTATTAAAAATAATAATAGATTAGAATTTGATATCTATAGGAAGTAACAGATACAACATAAATTAGCCTCATTACATTTTTTAGTTCATCGTTTAATCACTTTCCCTCTGAATAGAGTAAACTTTAATAAAGAAAGGAATCGTATTAGAAATATAACTAGAGTTAATGGTTATGACGACAACTTAGTAAATAAGCTAATAAATAGACATAAGTTTAGGTTTAATATTCAGAATTCCACCTTTTTTACACGCAAAGAAAATAACACCAAGTATGTCTCCATACCATATAATCCGAAATATAGCAAGGGACTCAATAAGGTATTTAATAAGGTAGGCCTCACCTTAGTCTATAAGTCATCAGACAATCTGAGGAATATCTTAGGAAATCCCAAAGATAAGATTCCTAATTGTGAGAAAAGTGGAATTTATGAAATTAGTTGTAATTATTGTGACAAAAAGTATGTTGGGCAAACTAAAAGGTCAATTAAAACACGATTTAAAGAACATTTAGTACACTTAAAATACAATAGAACAGAAAAGTCTAGCATTGCCGAACATGCCCTTGAAGCTGATCATACTGTAACATTAGATAATCTAAGATTGATAAAAAATGTATCTGATAGGAGATTGTTAAACGCATACGAAAGTATGGAAATCATAAAATGTAAAAGTAATTTAAATAAAGACAGAGGGCCTATTCCTTATAGTCCCCTCTACTGGTTCCTTGACCGGAATTGATGGCCTTGCTTATGTCATTAGTTCCGCTTGAGTAATTCAAGGGTTAGGCTAAGTATAAATAGGGTAGATTTGTAGTTTAGCTTTAGTCAATCATCGCTCCTGATGAAGCTAACATGGTTAGCGAAACGCGCGTCGAGTGCAAAAATAAAGTGTTTGGTGTAGTGGTGATATATACTGAGTAGTACTCTTATGGTATGTTTAAAAAATTTCCTATTTCCTCAGATAGTGTTTTTTACGAGTGGCTGTCGACGGATTTCTTTCTAATATCTTCACTATTGTTGTGCTCCAAGGCTCCGGCCTAGCACCTATTTTCCTTTGCATTTACATTAACGGTCTAATAAGTACCAGGAATCGTGATTAAGCGCATTCAAGACCAACGTGAGTCGCTTTCTCCGCGCATGCGTCGCATATTTAGTGCTTTAGGTATTTATCATTAGTACAGCCATTTCATCCCACTTTATTGCCTATATTTCACCTCCACACGTACCAGTACCTGCACAACTTTTCTTTGAATTTATCTTCTTTGTCTTATCTATTGTCTGCCCTTTTCGTCTCTGTCAATAACATTTTTCAAATATGACTATTTTATGGTCAGCCTACAACTATGTATTTCGTATTTTGCGTGGTAACTTGCGACCCAGACTAATGTACAACATGGCTAATATAAATTCTCTCTAGCATTTTGGCCCAGATGTTGCAAAGCAAGCAAAATGATGACTTTGAAATACCCATTCTACTACAGGTACACTTTTTATATAACACAGGGGAAGAGCTAATTTGGTGTCGAGGTTTTTTGAGCTGATTCTATATCAATTTGATGTCCTGAATTCAAATAACGTATTCATTTGTACCTAGGAGCTCAAATTTTTAAGATATACAATTTTAGAGAAATATAAGTTACATTATTGTAACTCAAATCCGTAAGTGTAGTAAACAAAAGTAGATACGAAATTTTTATTTTAGTTATACAAAATACAATATTATGTCGTACTTACAAACAAAAAAAAACATTGAAGAAATGAAATAGTCACTCAACAGTCCCTTTTTAAACTCCAGCAGTAATTTGCCATCATGTGCATGTCCCATCTTCCTTGGTAGCGGTCCTCCATAACTTTAATATCTTGGTGAAATCTTTCACCTTGTTCCTCACTCATGTCTCCTAAATTTTCTGGAAAACGGTCTAAGTGGCTGTGTAAATAGTGTATTTTAATACTCATATTGCACCCTAAGGATTTGAAACTATTAAGCATCTTGTTAACCATTTCAACATAGTTTTGAGCTTTATGTTGGCCTAGAAAATTTTCTACAACTGCAACAAATGATGTCCAAGCTTCTCGTTCAACTTGATTCATTGAATTTATGAAGGCAGGATCCTTAATTAATTGTCTTATTTGTGGGCCGTCAAATATCCCTGCTTTGAGTTTTTCTGTGCTCAACTGATGCATTTTTACCCCTATATATGCAAAACAAGACCCATTCTTATCAAGAGCCTTTACAAATTGCTTTATTAAGCCCAACTTTATATGTAACGGAGGAAGTATGATTTTTTCTCTTTCAACCAAAGCGTCGTTAATGACATTCTTTTCCCCAACGTCCATGTTTTCTCTCTGAGGCCAATCTTTTCTAACCCAGTGGTGTGTTTTGTCCCTACTATCCCAGAGGCACAAGAAACACGGATATTTCGTGTAACCACTTTGCTGCCCAAGAAGAAAGTTTACCATTTTTAAGTCTACACAAATCATCCATTGATGTTCGTAATACTTTATCTTCTGCAAGACCAAAGCTATGGTATTATATTCTTCTTTCAGTTTCGTTGAGTGAGCTAGTGGTATTGAACCATATTTATTCCCATTATGTATAGGGACACATTTTAAACTTCGCTTTGAACTGTCAATAAATAGGCGCCAATCATCTGGAATATATTCAGAAAGTCCCATTTCTTTCATGAGTCCCCTAATTTCGTGACAAAATATAAGATTGTCTTCTTGAGAAAAGAAATGGTAGCAGATCTTTTTCTCTTGTACGGTAAAAGGTAATTTTGGTTCCTTGTTCCAGTAAATTTTTGTCGTTCAACCTAGAAGCCAGTACTTCAGAAGCTTTTTTCGATAAATTGAGATCCCTGGTGAGATCATTTAATTCATTTTGATTGAAGCGTTGAGGAACTGATGACGTCCCCTCATAGTCACTGTTAGTTTCATTAGCATCAGAACTTTTATTAGCATCAGAAGAGCGATCAGAGGGAAAATATTCGTCATCAGAGATATGTGGTAGCTGATGAAATGTTGGAATCGGTATTTCATCTGAGTGCAGGATAGGGCGTATTGCCGAGTCTAAATTGGGATAAGTCCACTTACTGCGGTTATTTCGATTGATTCCATTAGTATTTACTAAACAGAAATAACAATCATTGAAGTGGTTTTTTGGTTCTCTCCAAACCATTGGTACGCCGAATTTTAGACATTTTCTTTTCCCGGTAGTCCACTGCCGTAAATGCTCTGTACAAGTTTTACATACGAGATGCGGGGCCCACGTTTTGTCCTGATCACCAAGCTTAACTGCAAAGTATCCAAGATACGCTCGCTTTACAAAGTCAGTAATAGTTTGTCTGTTTTGTTGAAACATGTATTCTCCGCATATATAGCAAAAACACATCAGGTTGATTTACACAACTTCTTCTTGAACTGGAACCTGAACTCATTTTAATTCTGTTCAATAACACAAAAACACTCTTTTCTTAACATAAAATAACACGCCGAATTCGATCTACTCTCATTAGTAAGAACGCACAAGCTGACGAGACTTACCCGAGTTAGGTGATTAAAAGGGTCAGTTCAGGTACCTGATAGGCAATGGTTCCACTATTTATAGATTTACCTGGAATTTACTCAATTACAGACTGACAATAAAACCATTGTACCTACATTAATGAATATATAATAATTTTAGAACTCTCATAAATGAATATACTGAATAAAAACCACATTGGTAGATAAGTTGATGTATCTAAAAAAGTAGAGCTGATAGAGAAAAACGGAGTGCATGTATAGATTTAGCGTCCCAAATATAGTTAAAATCAGCTCTAAAATCCCAGGCACCAAAACAAAAATATTTTTTTGTTGCCCTATGTAATCTTTTATGTATAAAGAGCCATAATACCTTCAAAATAATTAGTTAATTATTATTATACATACACATAAGCAACTTTATATGAACAACAATATGGAGTGAAGGTGAATAGAGAGTTCATTAACACAGTTAGATATGCGGACGATACTGTTATCTTGAGTGATAGGACTGAAGACCTTCATGGTCTGTTAGATAGAGTTGAGCAGGCAGGAGCGGATAAGGGCATTAACATCAATATATCTAACACCAAATTCGTGGTCTTTAGCCGCTAACAATATGCAGATACTGATCTCCATCTCAACGGTCAAACTACAGAGAGTTCACCATTTTAAATACCTTGGAAGCTACATTACTGACCAATTAGACCCTGACAAAGAAATTAAGTGCAGAATAGAAGCACCCAGAACAACCTTTATTAAAATGATAATATTAATCTGAAACTGCGTCAGGAAATGCTAAAATGCTATATTTGGTCGGTTTTGTTGTTCCACACTGAGGTATAGATATTGAAGGTTGCGACAGTTAACCGCTTGGAGGCTTTCGAGATGTGGCTGCATAGAAGGATTCTCCGTATTCCGTGAACAGCTTATGTCACCAATCAGGAAGTACTGCAGAGAGCTAAGGCAGTCAGAGAGTTGTTGACAACGATAAACTGCAGAAAACTGGAACATGTTCTTCGTGGCAAACATTATAGCAGCTCATAATGAGGGGAACGATTGAGGGCAGGCGCGACGTTGGTAGTAAGCAGGCCCCTTAGCTAAGAAACATACGAGATTGGAAGGGAATCCATAGCGCCGAAAAGTTATTCCGGAGGAAGAGGGATGAATATGCCAGAGTGATAGCCAAAGTCAGGCGGACCTGATATAGTACATATAAAAAGAAGAATGTGAAAAATACGAAATTCAAACACATTAAAACAAATAATACTATTACGGATCTTGCCTACTATACCGAACAACTCACGAGATTGGAAACCTTTGGTTGATATTACATTTTAGAAGGTTAAGGGTGTTAAAAAATGAGAGAACCATAATCACGTCATAGCCTAGCAACTTTCTAGGGGTTGATTTAATAAATTTACAGTAGATCTAAATTATATTGGTAGTTTTACTATACGTTGGTAATAAAAAATATAACTTGGAGCCCTCCGCCTAAATAGTTGACGTAATATTTATCTGTAAAATCATAAAACTTGATTATTTATTTTCGTTTGACGTTTACAAACACACAAAGGTGAATAGTTTTAATAAACAAACTTCATTAGCCCGTTCCAACACATGAAAGAGTTCTTTGTGTCTTTTTAAAAGCGTATCATGTTTTTAATGTAACGTGTAAAAGTATACATGTTAACAAACTGTTAATTTATAATTCCTAAACCGGAGTTTATTACTCATACACAGAGAAGGGCATTCATCATTTTAATTTCAGCCGAATTTTATCCATCTTGAATGCCTTTTTGGTATGTATAGAATTCTCAGAACCTGGATGCATGTAAATTTTTAATTAAGAATGAAAAGTGATTTTTATTTTTCTTTTTTCTATTTTGTTTTAAGTATTTTCAAAAATACTGTGCGGTAGAGCGGACATAAAAGACTCCACTTTTCAACTTTTAAGTTGCAGAAGACAGTAAAATAGTCAATCAGGTTTTAAATTTCGAATGGTTGTAGCTTCTACTTGATGGAAATTCGTTATAAATATATAGTAGAAGACTGTCTTTAGTCAATTTCCACTGTTTTTTTTTATTTCCCTATAGTATTGTGCTGTAAGCTATGTTGATGTTTTTTTGATTTAAAAATTTTCCCAGTGTTTCTGTTGGTTTGCCGATATAGGTTAAGCATTTAAATGAGGTTTTTCTTTCCTTAAAACATGTATATATTTCTGAGATAGCCTTATTTTTAAATTTTTTCCTAACGATCTTTTCGATTAAGGTTACTGAATAACCGTTGTGAACGGCTACTTGTTTTGTGTAGTTTAATTCTTTAGTAAAATTGTATTCTGCTAAGAGAATATTAGTTAATCTGTATATAAACCTATCATAGGCAGCGAGCTTGTGTTAGTTGGGCTGGTGAAAACTATTGTGAAATCTGTATGAGAGGGTTTGTGATATATTTCAAATTCATGTTTTTTCCGGGTTTTACTGATTATTAAGTCCAAGACAGCGTTTCTCAACCTCTGGGGGGCGCATCACTTAGGGGAGCATGTTTACACTATTGGGGGGGCGCGAGCGTCTCGAAAAGAAATTATTATTAAAAATATTCATTAAAAAAATTTAATATAATTTATTGAAAGGAAAGAAAAACAGAATACATTCTGACATAATAAAAAATAATTACACTGATATAATACACCTATAAATAGGATTTTATTTATTTATTTATTTATTTATTTAATACAACTATCCTACAGAACAATCCAATTATAGGATAGGAACATTCAAATATAACAAGTACAAAGAGAAAAACAAAAATAAAAAGAGACAGACCTAATCCACAGTTAAACATGACCTACGTAGAGATGTCATACTGCAACAGAAAATATCAACTATATGTTTGACCCTTTCATAATTCATGCACATAACGTATATCGGCGAGTACATCAACAAGTTTGTTCTTGGAACAGGCATGTAGAAAAAGGAATGGTTTAGGCGAGCGTGTGGAGATGGCACACGGAACCTAATACTTGAGAGGGTGCAAGGGCATTCAATTCTGTTGTTCAAGATTTTATATAAAAACAAGATTGTAGCATATTCTCTACGCCGAGAAAGGCTAACAATATTGAATCTTCTTAATAGAACATCATTAGGGAAACCCAATGGTGGATAAATACCATCTAACTTAAACCAGAGGAACTTTACAAATCGTCTTTGGATTTTTTCAATATGATTAATGTGGATCTCATATGTTGGGTACCAGATAACTCAACCATATTCCAGTTTAGAACGAACCAAAGCATTAAATAAAGTGTTGAGGGTTTCAATGTTTGAAAGGTCTCTAGAATTCCTCATAATGAAACCCATACACCTATAAGAAGAAGCAATGATCTCATTTATATGATCCACAAAACTGAGTTTAGTATCAAACATTACACCAAGATCTTTGAAACGATAACATTTTTCAAGATCATTATGGTTTAAATTATATAAAAAATTTACTGGTAATTTCTTTCGAGTGAAAGACATAGAAAAACATTTCTTTGTGTTCAAATATAAGTTATTACGAATACACCAACGATTTAAAGTATCCAGATCATCCTGAAGAGTTACACAATCATGGAGAGAGTCTATGCATCGGTATATTTTCAGATCGTCAGCATAAAGCAAAGAGGATGAGGTCAGGCCTCGGGTGATGTCATTTATAAATATGTTAAACAATAACGGTCCTAGGACAGACCCTTGAGGAACACCAGAGGTAGCATTAATAATGACCGACTCAAAACCACGATAATTTACTATCAGTTGACGACCAATTAAATAAGATTTCAGCAGGTTTAATAAATTGCCATTAACTCCACAGTTTGAGAGTTTTTCAAGCAAAATACCATGGTCAAGCCGGTCAAAAGCCTTTGAGAAGTCTGTATAAACTACGTCGACTTGTCCTCCATTGTCCATACTTTCCGAAATAAATTGAGTAATTGTAACTAAATTGGTAATGGTTGAACGCCCTGGAAAGAATCCATGTTGGCTTTCAGTTATGAAAAGTTTAACATGATTAAATATAATGTCATATAGCACAATTTCGGAAACCTTTGAAAAGTTGTTCAATATTACCACAGGTCTATAATTTTCAATGTGGCTCTTATCACCCTTTTTGAATACGGGACATATTTTAGACTTCTTCCAGATTTGGGGAAAGGACGATGAGTTTAAACACAGATTGAAAAGAAACGTGAGAGGCTTGGACAACACAGCTGCGCAATCCCGAATAAAAAAAGCTGGTAGACCATCGGTTCCAGCGGTCGATTTAGGTTTAAGTTTCTTTAAGGCACTGATGACGTCCCTTTCCTCTATGGTGTTAACAATTAGAGATGAAAGAGAGGGACGTGAGCAGTTATCAGGGGGGTTGTTCCGAAACATAGAGGAATCAACATATGCCGATTGGAAGAACTTAGCAAACAAATTCACTATCTCCTGAGGAGCCGTAAGCAATTCGTTTTCAAAATACATGTTGATGGGAATACTAGTTGTCCTCCTTTTCTCGTTTAGAAAGTTATTAGTATTGTATTATCTAATAATTAATATACCAATACTAAATCAAAAACAAGTTTAATAATTATTAGTGACTCCCTTGGGCATGTTTTACAGAGGAAAGATTTTCGAAGGGATGGTTTAATATTAGAAATAGACACTCTGAGTTATTTTTCTATATTTAGTTGAAATTTATATTTTGTTTTCAAAGCAGCCACCGCAGAAGATCCGGTTTCGCAAAGGTGGGATGTTGATAATGGTAATAGTATACGAAATGCTCTTGTTTTCAGTGCAGAAAACTCATCATTCACCCCTGCCCAAAATTCAAAGAGTGATTTATTATTAAATTGTCTTTTGATTTCGCCACTTGCTGTGAAGTCTATGAAGATTTCTTCTTCGGAAGTTTACCGGTTTTCCTCTTCTAGAAAAATGGCGATTTCATTTTTTTTAATTTATAAACACGTTACAAACATTTCCCACGTGATAACCATCTTGCCTCGCAATAAAATAGTAACGCTGAATGTTCGGCACCCATGTGCAGAAAAAATTATAGATTTTAGGGGTCTCATTTTAATATAATTTACTACGGTTACAACTGTAGTGAGCACAATATTCAGAGCAGGACTCATTTTTTTTTTTGGAAGCGAGTGCTTCTCTGTGGATCATACGATGTGTCCACACACACACACAGTGGAGATTTTTGTTTCACGAGTGCTTGTACACTTTGAAATCTTCCAGACATTGAATGAGCACATATTCTGACGCAATTTTTCCACTCCATATCATAGCAAAAAAGATAGCAAATAATGCGAGTGATGTTGCTTTGAGTTCTATTGGTTTTTTATATGAAACTTTGTAAGAGACAAGTAAAGCTTTTTCATTCACAGACAAAGTTTTTTTGAAAAATGATTTCTGCTTTACATATGATTTTAATTTTAATTCAAAGAATTCTCGCGGTTTGTTAAGGTACTCACTATGAAGCGTTTCCAAATGTCGTTTAAGTTTATTTTGTTCCATGCTGTCTGCTGCCAAGATTTTTGAGCAAATAACACACAGGGGCTTTTCTTCTTCATTTACTTCAGTACTGGTAAACCTTAAATTTAAGTATTCTTGAGAATATTTTCTTGATTTTATTTTCGTAACCACGCTCGTCTGTGCATTTGTTGATGCTTCACTATCGTCTAATGCTCGCTTACGCCCACTTAAAAATTTATCCATGATTCGGTTTAAATTTACTGCCGTGGTTACTTAATACCTTAAATTTCAATTAACACCTAAATTATAACATACACATTCACAATAAATCCGATAGCAGTAGAAAGATCAATTCGACTAAGACAGGCTGTAATTGGTGCAGCATTTATACACTTTTGGGCAGACTTTCCGAATGTTCGAGATAACTCGGAACTTCTCGCGAAGCCGCTACCGATATGGGGGACGTGACAGAGAGCAATAGAGAGGCATCAATCCTAGTTTTGTCAATGCAGCAGATATGTGTGTCAAATATGAATAAATTTACTTATTCTTCGTAGTTTGTAAGGTTTGTAATTAAGATCAAGTGTAGCTTTAGCATTAAAATACTGAAAATACATTATTATTGCATGCATTGTTATTGTATGAGGAGACGCGATGAAAATTATGTTTGAAAATTGGGTCGCAAATACTGAAAAGATGAGAAACACTGGTCTAAGAAGTGGATTTTCCCTTTGACTTCCATTGTAAAACGGATATTTAGGAAAGAATTAATGCACTGTGAAAAGCGTGATAATTGTCTATCTGACCCTGTAAAGTATATAATTATATCGTCTACGTATCGATACTGTATAAACAGTTATTACTATTGTTATTAATGTTGTTAAATATCTTTTTTTCAATACTATTCGTGAAAATTTTGGCAAATAATGGGCTTAACCAGTGGAAATTTACTAAAGACAGTCGTTTATTATATATTTTTAAGCAGGCTTTAAATAAAATTTAATAAGAGATTTAGCATTGGAGCTGTATTCTTTGACATTAACAGAGCTTTTGATTCTGTCTGATATACTGATTCAATTTTTTATGGACACAACATTCGTGCTCTAGGAAAATCTTTAAAGCGTCTCGAATTGCGGCAAATTATATTCGTCACAGTCCTGGGCAATTAATATCAAAGAGATGAAGTTCTCCACATAAAAGAATTCTTGAAAAGGGTGGTACGTTGAGTTACAAACTGAACCCCAAACTAATGTGATATATTCGCAAGACTCTCTTCTGAATAGAATCTAATAAATGCAACGTATGTTTGGAAGCAGAATTCCAAACATGGGAGCAATATTCCATCGCTGGTCGACTTCGAGTGTTGTATAGGATTAAAAGTTTTCTAGTACGGAATAATATTGTCAGTTTTTGAGGAACTCTCATTCCTATGCTTACAATATGTTGGTGCGAAGACATATTTACTCCCAAATGAACGCCCATCAAGATGAGTGACGATGGTAGAGGAATAGAGTGTCGCGACATAACCATGTCGAGTTCTGCAACGTTATATTTTTTGGAAAAAAAAGCCGCTAGGATTTTTGCAGCGTCAGATTCTACTTGGGGATTGTCACCCCACGATAGAGTTTTTTCAAAGTATGTTAAGTTGAACAACTTTCTGCTGTCTGCAGATATTTACAAGGATAGCTAACGCTATCAAGAGAGTGAGGGACCGTATGGAACCTTGAGGTACATCAGCCTTTATAGTGAATGTATTAAAGATGCCTGTTAACTGTACAGGGTGAGTCAACGATAGAGTAAAGTTCATTATCTCATTTGTTTCGGGAATGACGAAAAAATGTTAAATACAATACTTTTTGGGGGATATAAGGTGCACAGTTTAAAATTATTTTTGAGTATACAGGGTACTTCAAAAAAGTGTGGCCGATATAACATATATTTTTTTTAAATGGAACATCCTATTTTCTAATTTATTTTTAAATTTTGCGTAAAATTTTATAACTTTTTGATTAATAATGTTATATACCTAAACCTAGTAGTTTTTCTAATATTTCCATTTTTTTTAAAAAAATACTAGTTTTCAGTTTTATAAAAAATTGCCAGTAGCGCCATCGTTTCTGAAGGTGGAACTCATAACTGGTACAAGCGTTCTATAGGAATGAAAAAGAGATATATGTAAAGAAATTTGAGTTAGATTTTACAGGGTGTTCAAAATAAATTTATACATTTCGACTACTTTAAATTGAAAAATCTCAAATTTTTTAAATGGCGCACCCTGCATATCATTTTTTTTTCTGATAGATTTTACAAAACCCTCCAACTTTTATTAAGTATATCATATACTTATTTCTAATAGTTTTCGATTTATTTTGAATTTTTGTCCTTGTTTTTAATACACTTACGCTATAACATCATAGTTGCCAAGACAAAACAAAAATTTTGACATGTCTATTCAGCAAGTAAAAATAGTTTAATTTGTTGTAGTAAGTGACGTATAAAGATAATAGTTATGGATTTTCCTAAAAATGAATAACTGATATGGTCAAAATAAATCGAAAACTATTAGAAATAGGTATATGACATACTCAATAATAGTTGGAGAGTGTTGTAAAATCTATTAGAAAAAATAATAATATACAGTGTGCCATTTAAAAAATTTAAAATTTGAGAGTTTTCAATTTAAAATAGTCGAAATGCATAAATTTACTTTGAACACCCTATCTATCTAACTCAAATTTCTTTACATATATCTTTTTTTCATCTCTATAGAACGCTCGTACCAATTATGAGAATTCTACCTTCAGAAATAATGGCGCTACTGGCAATTTTTTACAAAACTGAACACTAGTATTTTTTTACAAAAAAAATGAAATATTAGAAAAAATACTGGGTTTAAGTATATAACATTAATAATAAAAAAGTTTTACGCAGAATTTAAAAATAAAGTAGAAAATAGGATGTTCTATTTAAAAAAAAAACATATGTTATATCGGCACACTTTTTTGAAGGACCCTGTATACTCAAAGATAATTTTAAACTGTGCAACTTAACGTTCCCAAAAACGATTGTATTTAAAATTTTTTCGTCATTCCCGAAACAAATGAGATAATGAACTTTGCTCTATCGTTGACTCACCCTGGACTCGTAAAGAATGCTCTCTGAGGAAACGTGACAGTCATAAACATATCATAAGAGTGTAGCTTAGTAAACAATCCGTCATGCTAAACACGGTCGAATGCCTTGGATATATCAAGGGCAACTATTCGCGATTTTTCAAGATTTTCAATTGCGTTGTTCCAAATATGTGTGACATAAGTTAGACAATCTCTAATGGCTTACGGAAGCCATATTGATGATTGCTAATAATATTTAGCCCAGTGATCAGAGGCAAATTTTGACGAAAAGCTCTCATTAAATGTTAACAGGATGCATTTTGGCGTACAGGTAGTTTTTTGGATGTAGAATACGATAAAAAAAAGTGCTAAGCCAACAGAATCGAAAATAAAATGGAAAATTCGTTTTTCGCAAATATCTCGAAAAATAAAAAAGATATCGAAAAACTAATAGCACCGCGTGAAACACCGGGAAATTTTACAAAAAAATAATATATAGATTATTTTTTTTAGTTTTACCGTAATTTAAAAAAAAATATTTAAAATAAAATGGCTGGCTTAACCCCTTTAGTTGTAGTGGGAATCATGCTTCCAACCTCATTTATGATTAAATAAATGTTTCTGTATACCGCTTAATATTTTGAAATTGACTGACTATTAAAGGGTTTCTTGGGGTGCTGATTAAGAATCCGATGACAGATTTGAAAAATTCAAAATGGCGAATCCAATATGGCGGCGAGAGAGTATGTAATTCATTTAATTTTTTAATTTTCTTTTTAAAATGTCTATTAAGGGGTTTTTTAGGATGCTGATTTAAGAAATTCAAAATGGGTGATCCAAAATGGTAGTTAAGAGTATATAAAAAAATAAATGAAAATATATTTATTTATATAAAAAATTAATATATTTAATAATTGTGTAAATACAATTAAATAAAATAAAGAATAAATTACAAAAAATGTATAACAGAAATATTTACAAAATAATAAACAGTATTTTTTAGTCACTTTCTTTTTCTTCAATTTTTTAAGAGTTAAATTTATTAAAAACAGTTTTATACGTTACCTGTCTTGGTGATGTATTTTCAGGTTATTATAACAGTAAGTTTTACTTAAAAGTCTATATTAATTTATTGTAATAATATTATTACTAATTTATTATTACTTCACTCATAATTTTTAAAATGTAGAAGCCTAAAATGTAGCACACTTAAGAACAATAGTTAAAAATAATTCACTTCACTAAACACTTAATTAGCACTTAAATTAAATTATTTTTCATTTAAAAGTTTATTTAACAATATACGGTATATAAACTACGTGAGCGTTGCACACATGATAGAATGCCGAACGGGACGGTGGCGCTGCGCACGCGTTTCCTCTCCGATCGCCGTTAACAAAATTCCTTCAAGTAATTTAGAATTTTTGAGTTTTCAATAACTGTTTTCTTTGTACCTGGATATTTAAATGAAATATAAATACTTTATACTCAAATCTTAGACTTTTATCTTTCATTTCCCTCCTTTAAATATATATTTTTTTATTTTAGGTTTAAGCTGTATGATTAATAAATAAAAACCGGTCAAGTGCAAGTTGAACTTGCACAATTAGTGTTCCGTACGTTGATTGTTTTTAAAATAAAAATTTTTGTTAGGGTGGTATAAAATGATCAGTGACTTCACAAAACACACCCCAAATGAGTTTTCAACAAAGTTTGTTTCCAATCTTTACTGAAAACTGATGACCTGGAAATTTTGTTTTTTTTTATATACCAAATAAATTATTATAGGTAATACACTCGTGATAATTTTCGTTCAATCTATACCCCGTGGAGAATATTCCAAAATTTTTTCAAAATTTTTTGATCAGTACTTTTCGAGATAAGGTAGGGGACAGCGATTTTTTAAAATAATACGAAGAAAAGTGTGCGCAAGTATTACATTATATATATATTTTTTACTCGTATTTTCACAAGCTTTCATTTGACACCACACTCGATGACCTAGTAAAAAAAATTTTTTTACACTTCCGATTTCACCCCTCAAAACGAACCCCTTAAGTCAAAATTTATGTTACGGTGGTATAAAATGATCAGTGACTTTACAAAACACACCCCAAATGAGTTTTCAACAAAGTTTGTTTCCAATCTTTACTGAAATCTGATGACCTTGAAATTTTTGTTTTTTTTATATACCATATAAATTATCAAAGGTAATGCACTCGTGATAATTTTCGTTCAATCTACACCCCGTGGAGAATATTCCGGAATTTTTTCGAAATTTTTTGATAAGTACTTTTCGAGATAAGGCCCGGGACAGCGATTTTTCGCGAATTTTTAAAAATAATACAAAGAAAAGTGCGCGCAAGTATATTATTATATATATATTTTTTACTCGTGTTTTCACAAGCTTTCATTTGACACCACACTCGATGACCTAGTAAAAAATTTTTTTTTTCACTTCCGACTTCACCCCCCAAAACTAACCCCTTAAGTCAAAATTTAATTCTCAAAACTACATGACTCTGATGAGGCCATCAATTCCTATATTATTACCAAATTTCACCTTTCTATGTCAAATAGTTTCGGAGAAAATCGGGTGTGACAGACAGACAGACAGACAGACAGACAGACACCGAAGTGATCTTATAAGTGTTCCGTACGGAACACTAAAAATACGTTTGTCATGAACACTTTTTTAAGAACAAAATTACAAAAAAAGAGAAAGATTTTTTTTTAATTTTTAATGATTCTCTAATATCAAGTATACTTTTAACTGTAACTGAAAAAAAAGGCCGATTTTTTTGATCATTTCGTACTGATTTGAACGTAAAATTGTCGGCGGAGCACTAGCGGTCAAATTTTCATATTTTAAAACTCAATTTTTAAATGACACAGACAATGTGGGTATTTTCAATTTTTCTTATATTAAAACTTAAGGTATAATAATGATATATGCACAAGAATTTTTTTTTCAATACTATATTTTATTAAATATTTTTAATTTACTTATGCCCGTTAAAATCATGCAAACAAAAATTTTGTTTTAAGTTTTACAAATTATAAAGCAACAAAAATAAAAACTATTAGTATCACTGGAAAGCTGAAAGTCTCCTCTCTAAAAAGCTATCTTTTAATTTTTTTACACTTTAAAAACAAGTAATATTGAAATTGCGCAAGAAGTTAAACACTACTTAAGTTTCCACTATTTTTTTTTATTATTTTTAACACCATGACATGTTTCGTTGTACAACAGCTTCTTCCTCATGTCATCCACCAAGTCACAAACTTGTAGTATTCCATAATATGATTCATAGAGTAATAATACATATTCCTCTCAACCAAGATGATTATCAAAAAAAAACTTAATATTATGAAACAATTAGCAGTAAATAATGACTATTCACCTTCCATAATAGATAATTAATATTCTCAAGAAAAAACTTTACAAAAAAGCCATTAGTACAGTTTTTCCGAATAATAAAGAGCCTTATAAAACCGTAAAGTCAATAACGTACTATGGTAGATGCAGCACTAAATTAAATATTTTTTTGAGAAAATTAAATATTAACACAGCATTTAAAACATCCAACACACTTGGAAAATTTATAAAAAATAACAAAACCAAAATAGCTAGAGACAACAGATCCGGAGTATACATATTAAATTGTGGAAATTGTTCAAAAACATATGTAGGTCAAACAGGAAGAAGTTTTTCAAAAAGAATAAAAGAATATGCTTCATCATACATCAATAGAAAAAAATAACTCAAATTACGCAAATCATTTAACTGAAAATAACCAGCAATTCGACCCAAACTTTGAAATATTACATACTTGCACAAAGGGCCTGAAACTTTAGAAATAAACAAATTGAAAAATTCAGATTTCTTAATAAATGAACAATTAGACTTAAATAATTCACCATTACTAAATCTATTTTAGATAAATTATTTTATTACCTACCATAAATTGGGAACCAACCATTTATTATAGTAATTTTATCCTCATTTTGTAACAAACCATCTGAAGAAGCTGTTGTACAGCGAAACCTGTCATGGTGTTAGAAATAAAAAAAAAAATTAGTGGAAATTTAAATAGTGTTTTACTGCTTGCGGAAATTCTAGTTATGGATTTCCACCAAGTATCGGCTGAATCAATTCAAGTGATAACAAGTAATATTGTTTATCCTTGCAGCGGTGCGCGTAAACTTTCAAAGTAACCTGTTTGGTGCGCTACGTTTTTTGAATCACCTAAATGAATTTTTAATAAATTCCCACGCTAATAAAAAAAATCTATATAATAATTTTTTGTAAAATTTCCCGCCCTTTCACGTGGTTCGAATTTTTGATTTTCTTTCGTATTTGGTAGGCTTAGCGTACATCAAACTTTAGCAAACATTTTTTTTTTTTTTCGTTTTCTATGTTCAAAAAACTACCTGTGTGCCAAAATGCAACCTGTTAACATTTAATGAGAGCTTAAAACTCCTGGCGACTGGGCTAAGTGAAGAATTAAATAATATAGAGAAATTTTTTAACTGCAATTGTTCTTTATTTCCCGAAATACTTAATAAAACTTAGCGCGTAGTATTATACGCAATGGCAATTGGTGATATTTTACTCTTAGAACGAACATATTGTACCGTCTATGTGATCCTTTAACCTCTATTTGCAAAATTACCTTCGTACCTAATGACGGATATTATAAATCGAATGCTCCTGGCGTACAGTTACATGCGGCACACACGATGCGACTTTCATTAAGTATGCAAATGAAGGGTAAAATTACTTTTCCCATAGACGTCATTATTTTTGCATTGACATCAAACCGCGTGTGGTGATCACACATATTGCTGTTTTTCTGATGGACGGTAATGTCCCATCCTAATATATAGTTTTCGCAATGTAACATTTTTTCTTCTTCCGATAATGAACATTTTTATTAATGGTTAGTTTTGTATCACAGCGCTTAATGAAGGAAGCAGGTTGTATTCTAAAGCTTCATTTAGAAACAACGTTCTATCTTCTATTTTATTTCGTCTTCTTCTCTACCTTTGTATAGGCAAGACTGCCTGTTTATTACGGTTTTTTATTGAAAAGGTACTCCTGTTTCATCGGAATATTAGTGATTTGCCTCATATGATTCTACCTTTCTTTCTTCGACCATTCTATCTCCGACCATTGTTTACACTTGGTAGTTGACGAATTCTTTCCTCCTTCCTTCGCAATCAATAACGATGTGCCTCAAGGCTTCATACTCCTACTGTCTTTCTGCTTCACATTAACGATCTGCTGGAAAGAACCAGGAATCCAATCTACAGCCTTGACGATTTACTTTGAAAGCTCGAACATTAACTACTCATGCAAATATCCAGAGACAGTAGGAAGTCGTAGAACTTAACAAGGACCTGGAAGAAATTCTATCTTGGATGACAATTACCAAGTAGAATATAATGCTGCGGAAACCCAGGCCGCAGTTCTAAAAAAGTTAAAATTGCAGGATACATCATTCTTCTAGTATCTACAATCAACTTGCTGGAGTTAACTTGGGAGCCAATATATCCTGGCATAAACATACTGTATGCATTCGACCAATGATGGACTACCGCCTTCGTGTTTGGGGCTCTGCTCCTAAATATACGCTTTATTTGTTGGATTCTAATCAAAAGAGAGATATTCGCCTGATTGGAGATCCAGAACTGAATAGCAATCCTGAGTCCTTGGAACATCGAAGAACAGTTGGCGACTTTAGTCTAGTCTACAAGTACTTGTACACTACTATTGGTACATATTGGTATGAGGTTCAGTTTGTCACCCCTCCCTATTTATGAAATCTTTAATATAGAGAACCATCTCCTTTTGGAAGAATTTGCCCAGGATTGTGTACCGAGTACAATTTCTAGTGAATCAAGATCAATGTTGATCAGGTTTTCTGCACAGTCCTCGAGTATTTTAGGGATTTCCCTGCATAAAAAATAGCGTTTGTTGCAATAGGTACCACATAGCTACAAAGTTAATTTGTACTGGTAATTTAAAATAAATAGATATTTATATATTTTACTCAATCTTTTTTTCAGACACATTATTTTCTATAAAATTAAACCATAATTTTTCATTCTTATTCACATTACCAAAATAGAGTGTTTAAAAAACCCGTTGCAAAAACACTCTCACATCCTGATAGATCGTCCGGTAATGTCAACCTAAATCGACGTAAATATTGCCATCAGCACACCGATGTCACTTACGATGGGATCGCCTCCGATATTAAAGTCTAAATCCATTTATCATTTCGGTCAAATTTGAATGTTTTTAAAAGATCAAATGTGGCTCCAAGATTGTAGAGATCTTTTTGTGTATAAAGGTAATGTCTCTTTATATATCTCAGGTTTTTTTTTTCAAAAGTTATTAGTGATATAAATGAATTATTTACCTAATTCTCTAATCTAAGTGAAAATCTATATATATATATATATATATATATATATATATATATATATATATATATATATATATATACATATATATACATATATATATATATATATATATATATATATATATATATATATATATATATATATATATATATATATATACATATATATATATATATATATATATATATATATATATATATATCTATATATATATATATATATATATATATATATATATATATATATATATATATATATATATATATATATATATATATATATATATATATATATATATATATATATATATATATATATATATATATATATATATATATATATATATATATATATATATATATATATATATATATATATATATATATATATATATATATATATATATATATATATATATATGTATATATAAATATATATATATATATATATATATATATATATATATATATATATATATCTATATATATATCTATATATATATATATATATATATATATATATATATATATATATATATATATATATATATATATATATATATATATATATATATATATATATATATATATATATATATATATATATATATATATATATATATATATATATATATATATATATATATATATATATATATATATATATATATATATATATCTATATATATATATATATATATATATATATATATATATATATATCTATATCTATATATATATATATATATATATATATATATATATATATATATATATATATATATATATCTATATATATATATATATATGTATATATATATATATATATATATATATATATATATATATATATATATATATATATATATATATATATATATATATATATATATATATATATATATATATATTGTAACATTCATTTTTTCCTAGATTTTAAGACCATGTAATGTTACTGATTTTTCCATTTCAAATTGTACTTATTTTCATTTTTGTATCGAACGGTATATTAATAAGAGATTCCAAGACGTCCGGTATAGTATGTAGTGCGGGTTCCTGACCGAACCTCTCACTACGCCGCGATTGGTGAAATGTTTGATCCGCAGTTTTGATTGGAGCGTCGTGATATTACCGGCAAAAGTCGCACGATTATTTAAGGCTCCGCAGAGCTTGAATCGTGGTTGTTTTCCATCTAGCCGCAACCAGGCAGTACCATCAAGCCGCTGCATGGCTGTTTTCCATCTAGCCGCAGCCAGGCAGTACCGTCTAGCCGAGAGGCTATTTTCCATCTAGCCGAAGTAGGCTAATTTTCATCAGAGCCGCTAAGTAAAAGCACCAGTGTCGTAACTAAAAGCCGTAGTGGGCTTTCTAAGTGTTTGCTAAGAAAAAGTGTGAAATCGGGCGTAGTCCATCAAAACAGGAATAAGAACAGTAAGTCAACAAAACTTCCTTCAATAGACTTATCCCGGAGTAGTGCCTTAACTACAATTTAAAACAGACTAAAAAGTGAAGTGTAAAGCACGACTCTTCGTCTTCGGGGGTTATAATAGTTTAAAATTTAAATGTAACAACGACTAGTTAGGCTAGAATTTTTTTGGTAAAACTGCAAAGGTTGGAACTTTTTATTTTTATTTTTAAAAACATGAATAAATTTTCTTTTTGTTGATTAAAGCTAGTGTCTCACTGAATACCTATTTCTCTTTTCAGGATAAGAAAAGTCGTACTAGTATAATTCTTTTTAGTAATATCCGTAAAACACTTCAGTATTTTTTCATTTTTTTAACTGAAGTTAGATCCTTTCTATTTTAAAATGAATGGTGCCCAAAAAAAACTTGTACAACTGAAGCTTTTTAAAAATAGAAAAAAATTCCAAAAAGACGTAAGACAATTATCTCTTACCCATATCTCTCTACCAAGGAAAACTGAGCTAGTGTGTGTTTAATTTCTTTAGTTCTTTTAAAATCAGGATTCACTCAATTCATTATCAGAAATTAAAGCGGGGCTGCAAGAAAATTGTGCTCAAGCTTGGGGTGTCCAATATTCAAACGGTACAAAATGACGCAGTGTACGTGGGGCGCAATTAAACACCTTTTCATAAGTTACAAAATGACACCACAACGTGCGGGCAAGTTCCAATGTTACAAAATTGCGCTCAAGCGTGGGACAAACAATTTCTCACAGGGTACAAAAAAGATGCCTCAAACTGAGAACACCATTTTCATAGGCTACAATATATATACGAGGCTGGTTTGAAAAGTCCGTGCAAAGTCCGAGAGATGGCACCACCGGCGCGTATCGAGGTCATGTTTAGTTAGTAGCATCTCTTGAATGAACGCAAACCAAGTTTCAGCCATATTGGTCTATTTCTTTGTGTTTGGCATTCGTGTGAATCAAGGAAGTCGAGTGATTTTCAAGAAATGGACGAAAAAGAATTTCGTGTGGTGATTAAACATTACTTTATGAAAGGCAAAACGCCTCAGGAGACTAAAGAAAAGCTTGATAAACATTATGGTGACTCTGCACCTTCGATCAGAACAGTTTATAAGTGGTTTCAAAATTTTCGGACTGGCCATATGGGCACAAGTGACGCTCAACGTTCTGGACGGCCTGTGGAGGTTACGACTCCAGAAATCATTGATCAAATCGATGATATGGTGATGGATGACAGAAGAGTTAAGGTGCGTGAGATTGCTAGTACTGTGGGCATCTCGACTGAACGGGTACATAATATTTTGCATAAACATTTGGACATGAGAAAGCTATCCGCAAGATGGGTGCCGCGATTGCTCACGCTTGACCAAAAACGGAAACGTGTGAAGTGTTGCAAGGATGGTTTGCAGCTGTTCCAGAAGAATCCGGAGGACTTTAAGTGTCGTTTCGTCACTGTGGATGAAACATGGATACATTACTATACTCCTGAGACCAAACAACAATCTAAACAATGGGTTACCAAGGGGGAATCTGCACCAAAAAAGGTAAAGACCGTTCCTTCGGCCGGAAAGGTTATGGCGACTGTCTTTTGGGATTCGCAAGGGATAATCCTCATCGACTATCTGGAAAAGGGTAAAACTATTACAGGTGAATATTATTCATCGTTATTGGATCGTTTGAAACCCGAGCTGCAAGAAAAATGCCCGCGATTGGCCCACAAGAAAGTCCTTTTCCATCACGACAACGCACCAGCAGACACCTCAGCAGTTGTGGTCGCAAAATTAATGGAAATAGGATTCCAACTCGTTTCACATCCCCCTATTCTCCAGACTTGGCTCCCTCGGACTACTATTTGTTCCCCAATTTGAAGAAATGGCTGGCGGGACAAAGATTTTATTCAAACGAGGAGGTGATTGCGGACACTAATGGATATTTTGCAGACTTGGACAGATCCTATTATTCGGAAGGGATCAACAAACTAGAACATCGTTAGACGAAGTGTATAAGCCTAAAAGGAGACTATGTCGAAAAATAAAAAAGGTTTACCCCAAACACATAAGTAGTTTTTTATTTTTGCACGGACTTTTCAAACCAGCCCCGTATATATATATATATATATATATATATATATATATATATATATATATATATATATATATATATATATATATATACAGCCTTGGCCAAAAGTATTAGGCACCCTACAATTTACTTCAGTTCTGGTGTTTCAGGGTAAAAAATTAAATTCGTATGTTTTGTAAAATCGTATATTGAGATAAAATTTTGAAATAAATTAATATTTGGTGTGTCCGCCCTTAGCTTTAATTACAGCAGTAATTCTTTGGGACATGCTGCGTACAAGCCTAGTACATTCAATTGTACTTATGGCATCCCACTCATCCATCAAAGCGCTTTTTAGCGCTGCTTTTGATGTTACGCTATGCTCCCGTATCTTGCGCTTCAGAATACCCCAAAGATGCTCGATAGGGTTTAGATCTGGAGACTGCCCCGGCCAATCCAACAAGACAATGTTATTGTCTCTAAACCATCGCATCGTGGCCGCTGATTTATGACATCGTGCATTATCTTGCTGGAATTTGATGTCGTCTAAATTAGTGCCGCCAAAAATGCGCGTTAGGCACCAGTACAGATTCTAGTACATTTATGTACTTTTGGCTATTCATGCGGCCTTCACAAACGAACCTTTCACCGACATCTTTAGCAGCCATGCAGCTCCAGATCATAATGCTGCCTCCTCCGTGTTTTACAGTAGATACCACGCAAACTGGATGGTGTTTCTCGCCGACACGCCGCCTCACGAATGTCACACCTGACGTTCCGAATAGCTGTAAGAATAGAAAATATACTCAATTAAAAAATTAGTTATTATTTTGACTGAAACGGATTAAATCAAGAGTAATTGTATGTAGTTATGTGTTAAAATAAATCATATAAAAACTTACCTCAAAGTTGGATTAGAAGGACCATACAACATTAGACCAATCCTCTTCGCTAAAATGTTGGTTCTTCAGAGCCCACTCTAAGCCTTTCTTCCTATTGGTCTCTGAAAGCAACGGCTCCTTGCCGTTCGAGAACTAATCGGCATCCCAATCTCTTCCGACAGAGTTGCAGCGAGCTCAGATGATGTTTTTTTTTCGATTTTTAATAGACTTGCGAATGAGTTTTTTGTCCTGTTGCTCATTAGACTTACGTTTTCAGTCTCTACAAACCTTTTAATAGCACATTGTACTGCGCACCGAGAACATTTCACTAACTTGGTTATTTCTACTTGGGACTTGCCTTGCTCATGTAGGGTTTGAATTTTAATTCGTTTTTCGATACCAAGCTCACTTCTCTTAGGCATTTCTCAAATATAAGAATGTCCAGTTCACAAATAAAACACGCACGGAAGCTTCTTGACACTACAAGTAGTAAACAGAGACTGATAAAACATAAAAAAAATATTTTTCAAAAAACTTCATTATCGCAATTTTGTGGGCCAGGTGTTTTATGAACCTGTAAAAGAGATTGTCTATTGTTTAAGTTAGCTTTTCACAGCGCCGCCTATAGTCCTGTTAAAACAATTAGTCTTTTTTTTAAATATTTTATGAGCTTCACGTGTTTATTAGAGGTGCCTAATACTTTTGGCCAAGGCTGTATATATAAATTTAAGACAATTTTTTGTTCTTGCTGATCTTGCGGTCAATTTAATAAAATAAGTTACATTTAGTTTACGTTTCGGTTTATTGAATTTAAATCATCATCAGAACTACCAAAAAAAATGTTGTTTAATTTTAATAATTAAGATGTAAATGTAAAATAGATGTTTAGTATTAATGTTGTTTTATACAAGAATATATATAATTAAATTAATGTTTAGTTATGATTATCCTATCTTATGTCTAGATGGATCTTTTAGCATTAAATTAGTTACATTTTAACACTTTTGTAGTTTTCGTTATACTAAATTTAGAAGGTTCAAATATTTAATTTTATTATTTTTGCAGGTAAAATGGGTAAATCCAAAGTTTGTTTATTCGTTTTGTATTGTCATTACTTTGATTGTTAATGGTTTATAATTAAGTTTTATTAGGTAATTATTTTATTAGTTTTCCGTATTATTTCGATGATTTAAGGTATTTTTTGTTCTTCGTATATGTATCATTTCTTTTATGTTTCGTTTTTTATGATTATTTTCAAAATCTACAAATTGGACATTAGTAAAATTAAAATGATGTAATTCGTCTATGGCATTTATTGAGGCAACAAAACTTTGTTTAAACTCTATAGTTTTCCAATATCAATTCTACTCGCAAATTTATGGTGTAGCCATGGGATCACCAATCTCAGCTACCAAAGCAAATCTTATAATGGAATATATAGAGGAAAGCATCATAAAAACTCTCGACTACAAACCTTATTTTTTCAAAAGATTTGTAGATGATTGTATTCTTTGTATCCCAGAAAATAAACTTCAATACATTCTAAACAAATTTAACTCTTTCCATGAAAGACTTAAATTTACATACGAAAAAGAAATCAATAAATCATTAAACTTTTTAGACATAAATAAGGAGTAGCGATCAATTCCACTATCGGTACTAAGACAGACACCGGAAACGTAATAGTACACTCTTACATGACATTATTTTTAAGAAATAATTTGGCAAGATGTCTGGAACCCTTTATAAGGTTGTAAACTGTCTTCATTTAGAATTTTTTATATCTATATCTCTAATGGTCTCACATTTGCCAAACTGAAGGTAAAATAAATTCTCTGAGTATGTTTTTAATTTTATTAATGATTTTTCAATAGAGGTAGCTTACACTCATACGAAGGGTACAAAATGCGAAACTGTATAACCACTAGTTAAAATGTTCCAAGAAGTGTAACTGAATTATGAAAATATTTTTATTTCTTCCTGATAAAATTTATTTTCAAAAGAGGTCTTGAGTTCGCCTCCAGTTAACCCTGATTTAACTCCAATTGATCTTTTCTTGTGGCATATCCCAAACTAAAGTTTGCAGTAAGAATTTTCATTCCTAGGGCTAAATAATAGAAAATATTAGTCAGCGATAACAAAAAAGATGTACGAAGTAGTGATCAATGCCACTATCGATACTCGCTAAAAAAAACGCTGAAAACGTAATAGTTCACACAAATACGACAATATTTTTAAGAAATAATTTAAAAGGACTGTAATTTGATAAAACGGAGATCTTATTTTTAGTGTTCCATACGGAACACTTATAATATCACTTCGGTATCGGTCCGTCTGTTTGTCTGTCTGCCTGTCTGTCACATCCGATTTTGTCCGAAACAATTTGACATAGAAACTTGAAATTTGGCACTAATATAGGAATTGATGGCTTCATCAGGGCCGTGTAGTTTTGAAAGTTAAATTTAAGGCGTTAGTTTTGAGGGGTGAAATCAGACATGAAATTTTTTTTTTTAAACCAGGTGTCAAATGAAAGCCGGTAAAAAACGAGTTCAAATATATATATAATTGCATGCACTTTTCTTTGTAATATTTACAAAAAAAAATGCAAAAAATCGCTGTCCCCCTCTTTATCTCGAAAAGTACTGAGCAAAAAATTTTGAAAAATTCTGGAACATTCTCTTCATGATATAGATTGAACGAAAATGATCACGAGTGCCTTACCTTTAATAATAATAATAAAAAATTTCAGTTTTCAGTAAAGATCAGAAAAAAATCTTGTTGAAAACTTATTTGGGGTGTGTTTTGTAAGTCATTGATCATTTTATACCTCCGTAACAAAAAGTTTTATCTTAAAAGCAATCAACGTACGGAACACTATTTCCGCAAGTCCGACTTGCACTTGGCCGGTTATTTTTATTTATCAATTTGTTTTTTTAGTTATAAATATTTTAAAATTAAAGTCTTTATTGGACACCTTCCTATTTTTCTTCAGTTTCTCTTATTTTTTCGATATTTGTGTCTTTTCAGATAGGTTAGAATTTTTAACCCATTGAAATCCCGAAATCCAATACGAGTCAAAATCATAAAGTTAGCAATCCAAAAAACCCCAACATATTTCGGTAAGTCATAAAATAGCAAAAGAGAAGGCGCAACATTCATTTGTTTATCGCTGGCTAGATTCCAACAGGCTGCTGTGTGGATCAACCAAGCCATGACCCGAAGACAATTGCTTGTCGGCAAATTTGTTTTCGAAATAGTTTATTGGTCGCGGCGGGAATCTTCTTAAAAATTTTTGACGTAGTCTCGCCATAAAGTACGTTTAAATCGTGTGTATTAAAGTTGCGATATAGTGATGCTGTTTGTTTGTTTCATTAAAACGCCCAGATTTTCCGAGACGATGTACTATTTAATGGTAAAAGCAGAGACGCATTCAAGAGCCAAAAATTATAATTGAGGGAAATAAATTTTTAGTTATTGAGAATTAAAAGTATACCACACATAAAAGGGGAAGTACCGAATTGCAGAATGTTTAATAAATCACTGTTTTTTGTATGTTAATAACATGAAACGGTAAAATTTTTATGATATACGAATAGTATGTTTATTTGTAACGAATCACCCCAGAATTAAAAGAGAAGCAAACGAAAATAATCTAGGGCAGCCCTTTTTTTCTTATGGATCTAGCACACGTGCTGCAGGAAAGTCCCTAAAGCGCTGCAGGAGCGACACGTATGCGGAAAAAGCGATTCACGTTGATTTTGAATCGCCGTAAATTGTACTCGGTGGGAAACACAGTCCTGGGCAAATTATTCCAAAGGGATGATGTTCTCCATATAAAAGACTGCTTGAAAAGCGTTGTACGAGGAGTAACAAGCTGAACCTCATACTGATGTGAAGTATTAGCGCGACGTGTATTTCTGACATGCACCGCTCGGGGAGGAATTAAGCGGGCTACATCCTTCGAATACTTTTCATGAAAATATTTGTAGAATAGGCTCAAGTCGCTAACCGTTCTTCGATGTTCCAGCGAGTCAAGGTCGTCGGTCAGTTCCGGGTCTCCAATCAGACGAACAGCCCCCTTTCTGAATAGAATCCAACAAATGCAATGTATGTTTGGAAGCGGAGCCCCAAACATGGGAGCACTATTCCATAGTTGGTCGAGGTCGAATTTGAGCTTTGTAAAGAATTAACAGTTGTTGTGGGGTGTAAAGCTTTCTGGTTCGAAATAATATTCCCAACTTTTGAGAAGTTCTCCTTGCTATGTCAGCGACATGTTCATGCCAGGACATATATGCTCTCAAATTAACGCCCAACAAATTGAGTGACGATGTTAGAGGAATGGAGTGCCCCGCCATAACTGTGTCGGGTTCAGCAACGTTAACATTTTTAGAAAAAACAGCCACCTGGGTTTTAGCAGCGTTAAATTTCACTTGGTTACTGTCACCTCAAGATAGAATTTCTTCCAGGTCTTTGATAAGTTGAACGACTTCCCGCTGTCTGTGGATATTCGTCTGAGTAGCCGATGTCCGAGCGTTCAAAGTGAATGAAGAGACAAGCGCACTGTCATCTGCAAAGCTGTAGATTGGGTTTCCGGTCTTTTCCAGCAGATCGTTAATGTAAACGAGAAAGAGACTGGGAGACAGTATGGAGCCCTGGGGCACACCGGCGTTGATAGTGAAGGTGTTAGAAAGAAATCCGTCGATTGCCACTTGTAAAGAACGCTCTCTGAGGAAACATGAGAGCCACAAACAGAACATTTGAGACATACCATAAGAGCGTAGCTTAGCCAACAGTCCATAGTGCCAAATACGGTCGAATGCCTTGGATATGTCAAGAGCAACCGCTCCGAAGTGTTCAATTGCGTTGTTCCAAACATGTGTTACATAAGTCAGAATATCTCCTGTTGATCTATGTTTACAAAAACCTTGAGAATGAAGAAACTTAATGTTTCAATAGATAAGAAAAAAAATGGGAAAACCAGGATGGTAGATACCTAGAAAATCACTGCATGCTTTTATAATTGGTCAATATTTTCCGAGAAACTAACTTTATGCCAAAACTATGTAGAAAGACTAAAACCATCGTTCTGTTAAAGCCAGAGAAAGATCCTGATAACCCAACGAGCTACAGACCTATTCCGCTTCTATGCTACCTACTGAAGCCGTACGAACACCTCATCCTGCCTCGCATTGAGGGGATTATAAACCACAACTCATTACACAACAGACTGGTTTTTGCACTGGAAAATGTTGTACCAGTTAAGTGCTGACCTTAACTGAGTTCATAGAGCAAGGGTTCGAAAGAAACCAGAAGATCTTGCTGTAGTTATGCAACATAATAAGCTCGAAATAATAGAAAAACGACTAGAGACAGCGTTATCATAACCAAATATATGGCATGGTTGTAGCTTCTACTTGATGGAAATTCATTATAAATATATAATAAAAGACTGTTTTTAGTCAATTTCCACTGGTTTATTTAAATTACGATGATGCGTTTCGCTGTCGATGCAGCTTCTTCAGATCTACATTTTACACTGTCAAGTTAGGTTTAATGTTCACAATTTTATATAATTTCTTAATTATAATATTACACCTAATTTAAATTACATTGATAGTATTGGAAAACCCAGACAGATTTGGAATTAGGAGAATAAATTCAATAATGATGAATTGCTTAAATCTACCTGGTGATTGAGTAAACAGGATTTATCTGCATTGTCTCTAAAAGGTTTAGTTTTAAAGCTTTTTGTTGGATGTGTAAAATTTTGAAATTCTTGTTAAATGTGTGATTTTCTGTTAAAAGATGATTAGCATATGTTGAATTAGCTTTTTTATGGATGGCACTTTTTGGTGTCCTGTAATTCTTTGTATAAAAGTACGTCCAGTTTGTCCTATGTATGTTTTAGGTTGACCCACATGTTAATTGATAAACCCCTGATTTATTGTCTTTATTGATTTGTGGTTTGTAGTTTTTAAGATATTTCCCTACAGTATTGTTAGTCTTGTAAGCTATGTTGATATTTTTTTGATTTAAAAATTTCCCCAGTTTTTGCGTTGGTTTGGCGAAATAGGTTAAGCATTTAAATGTGGTATTTCTGTCCTTAAAATCGATTAAGGACTACAGGTACTTTACTCAATGACCAGGTAGATTTAAGCAATTCACCATTATTGAATTTATTCTGTTAATTCCAAATCTGTGTGGGTTTTCCAATACTATCAATGTAATTTAAATTAGGTGTAATATTATAATTAAGAAATTATATAAAATTGTGAACATTAAACCTAACTTGACTGTGTAAAATGTAGATCTGAAGAAACTGCATCGACAGCGAAACGCGTTATCGCAATTTAAATAAACCAGTGGAAATTGACTAAAAACAGTCTTTTATTATATATAACCAAATATGTTAAAAATCCAGATATGTGCCTTCCACCTGCATCCACCAAAAGTGCGAAGAGAATTTAACGTTATGTACAAAAATAACAAAGTGGAATAAACTTCTTCTTAAAGTGCCTATTCAGTTCGCATGTTGGCAATTATTATTACTTTATCCACTGCAGCTGAGAACCAGTTTCGTAGATTGTTTAGCCAGGAGATGCGTCTGCGTCCTGGTCCCCTTTTTCCAAACACCTTTCCTTGGATTATTTGCTATAGTAATCCATATCTGTGAGAACTCATTGTGTATCCTAAATACTCCCACTTTAGCAATTTCCATAATTTCCAGTCTCCTGTTCATGCGACATCCTCGTTGTTAATATGGTCAGAAATTTTCAAAATTCTGCGATATAGCCATTATTCAAATGCTTCAAGTTTTTTAGAAGTGGCTTCAGTCAGCGTCCAAGTTTCCACACCGTAAAGAAGGACACTGAAGACATATCATCTTAGGAATCTTATTTTTGTACTTAATTTTATTGCTGAGCTTATGGCCTCGACTTTTCTACGAGTAATCCCAATGTTCATTTATCATGGTACCTAGATATGAATATTGTGAAGTTTTTTGTATTTTTTGATTGTTAATCATCAACAAGGTAGCAGGAACTGGAGACTTGCTGATTATCATGTACTTTGCCTTGCTGAGAGGCCGTGATGGTTCGTGACATAAGATATTGTAGACCAGGGGTGCTCAAACTTGAACTGCTGGCGATCTACCTTAATATCGATCGACTCTGAGAGGCTGCAAGTAAGTGTGATGCAGGATTGTCGTCTAGGTAGGGTGTATCGTGGCATAGATATTAGTTTTCCGCACAATATGCATTTTTTTAGTCAAGGTTTTAGTAGGTCGGCTCTAAAATGTCAATGAAAAAACTCATAATTATTGGTTCTTACAAAACAAACGAGTTCTACTGTCTAAACTTAACTAAAGAGTGACTTTGAATGTTGAAGCGTGGCACTGCATGTCCTCAGCATAAGATGGTACGTAATTACCGAGTGCTAGTAGCAAGCATGATGACATATGTTCGTCAGTTAGCCGATTGCGATATTTTGACTTAATTATCTTCATTTCAGAAAATGCAGACTCGCACAAGTAAGTTGACCCAAACATTGCCGTCAGTTGAAAGGCGATTTGCCTTAGATTCGGATATTTATCTTCAGATATAAAACACCAGAATTTTGTATCAGAGGCTGTGGCTTTGAGATGTATATCTGATATAATCTGCACTAACTCATTTTCAACAGAACATGAGTCCATGTTAAACTGACTTGCTATTTTAGTAGCTAATTCCTCAATGTTTTTTACACGAAAAAGGATAACTCATAAATGATGCGATATTTGCCAATTTACTGAAATCATGAAAACGTATTTCGAATTGGCCCAAAATATTTGATAATTCTGCCTCATAAATATCATAATTCAACTGAGGAATCCTTGCTTTCAAAGACGGAAAATTTTTTCAAATCCTTTCTTTTCAGTTGATCTGTCATAAGTTGCAAATTACTTTTGAATGCGTTTATTGCGCTAATCATCTCAATGATAGTTTTTTTCCTTTACCTTGAAGCTCCAAATTAATGGTGTTTAAATGCATTGTGATGTCTGTCAAAAATGCCAAATCAGTCAGCCATTTTCCGTTTTTCAGCATCTGAGTGTCATCATATCTTTCGTCCAGAAAAGCTGTTATTTCGGGTAATAATTTTTGAAACCTTTCTAGGAATTTTCCGCGACTCAACCACCTGACGTCCGTGTGAAGAACTAAATCAGTGTGTTCAGCTGACTCACTATCTTCCAACTGCAATTTAAAGAGCCGTCGTTGCAAGCTACGTGCACGGATAGAATTCACAATTTTTATTGCAATGCCCATAATCTCCTCCATGTTTAGAACTTTTGAACACAAAACTTGTTGATGTATAATGCAATGGAAGGAGAAAAATGAAGAGAAATCATCATTAGCTCGACACAATGCCACAAAACCGTTTTTGTTTCGAGTCATTGCTGGTGCTCCGTCGGTTGTAATGCACACTAGTTTATATATTGGTAGCTTGTAGTTTGTTACAAAATTGAAGGAAACGTCATATATATCTTCGCCACGGGTCTTTCCTTTCAGAGGAATCATTGTCAAAAACTCTTCCTTAGCCGACATGTCACTGAATACCATTCGAATAAAAATACACAGCTGGGCAGTGTCTGTCATATCGGTGGATTCGTCGAACTGTAAAGAAAAGTATGTACATTCCATGATATCATGTTTTAGTTTATCTGCCATGTCCTGACTCATGACTTCAACACGCCTTGTGACAGTCGGACGAGATAACTGAAGTTCTCTAATAGCAGACATAATCTCTGTTTTATTTTTAAAATCTCCAAATAAAGTCTCCCCCGCTTCAATAAATGCTTCCTTCACAACCAATCCATCATTAAATGGTTTCTTGTGTTTAGCCAATATATGAGATATTTTAAATGACGCGATCGTTCCAGCTTTTGCTTGTTTGGCTGGTCTTGTGACCATGGTTTGTTCTTTTTTCAAACAAGTTATCAAATCACGTATTTTTTGGTTTTCTTAATTCACTCTGTGACGGAAAATCTTTTTCATAGTTTTTATGAACCGTTTTATGATGCCTCTCTAAGTTCCCACACTTAGGTATTGCAACTGACGCACGGCAAATGAGACAAATGCACTTATCCTTTACCATACAAAAAAAAAAATTCTTCCCCCCAATCGTTATTAAAATGATAAGTTTTTACTTTTCTTCGCCGCACTCATTTTGGACTATTTATTATTAAACTTTGTATCAATATATCGCCTTCAAGTTACAACTCAGACTGACTCCTATTCCTGCAGGCGCAACATTTATATCGGCGCGAACGAAGTCTCGAATGTTCCCGTCAAACACGCCGCCCGAAGTTTCTAGAAAAAATCGGCGGGAATCAAAAACGCGGCTTTTCTTTGACAAGTACCGCGCGTTCCTTTGATAAAGCCGCCTTTTGCCGCTAGCAGGGGGTTATTACGATAAAAGAAAGTGATGAGGGGGTTATTCTGGCCTAATTGTGGATCGAATAAATTTTAGTAGTTTATTCATTACATTTTGTTTTAGTTACCTAAAACAAAATCTGTGAATAGTTCTATATCGGAATTTTTTTCTCGAGATCGACTCAAGCACTCGCGATCGACCGTTTGAGCACCCCTGTTGTAAACCCTTTCAGTTATCAGCCATAACCGCCATATCGTCAGCAAAACGAATATTATTTTATTCGCTCCCCATTAGGCAGTATTCCTTCATCAGCCTTTTCCAATGCTTTGCTGAAGATTTGCTCAGTAGTATTTAAACAATAGTGAAGACAACACAACCCTGCCTTAATCCACGCTCAATAGATATTGCTTCTGAACGCTCCCCTTCTGTCTTAATAAATGCCATCTGGTTCCAGTAGAGGTCGCTAATAATCCACAGATCGCCAGTTGACGTTTCCACAACGCTGAATTAAAACCTGCATAGAATACAAGGATTCTCTGTTTCCCATGGCATCACGAAAGCCAAATTTTGTAGCTGACAGGTTTTCTTCACATAACTTGTATATTCTTCTATGAGTGATTTTCAGAAATGTTTTTAAAAGATGGCTTATGAGGCTAATTATTCGTATTCTCCGCATTTTTTGGCATCTGCATTTTGTGGCATCGTTATAAATTTAGACTTTAACCAGCTTTCTGGTATTCTGCCTAAATCATAGATTTTATTGTACATCACCGAAAACTATTTAATCCTATTCTCATCTAAGAGCTTAAGGAACTCCCCATGGAATTCATCCGGACTGGTGGCTTCTCCATTTTTTAGTTGATTTATTGCAATGCGCATTTGATGAAGTTCACATTGCAATCGTGGTTACACAGTTGCGCATCTCGAACCCTTTATAAGGTTGTAAACTATTCTCATTTAAAATATTTTATATTTTAAATGAGGAGGGTGGTAATACAGGGCCCAACCAAGTCTATTGGGCATTGTGGTTAATCTGGTCTTGCATCGGAAAATAATTCTGTGATATAGTCTCGCCATATCTTCAGTTTCTCCTCCTTTTTATCGATCCTTGATGATCTATTCAACGTCCATTTGATTTCGTTCTCCGTTCACTAGTTAAGTCTTTGATATTTCCATTGATATTAAAGCTATCATACTTTCCCTGCAACTTTTCTATCTCTTTACATCTTTTACCATTCCACTTATCTTTAGCTATTCGAATTTCTTTCTGTATTTGTGTATATAGTTTGCTATATTCTCTTTTGTTACCTCTCATTTTGTGTAACCGTCTTTCCTCCTTTAATCTTAGAATGTCATCTATACCGAGAAACCAAAATACCTTGGTATTTCTTTTAATTGGTCTCTTATAAACAGATACTATTGTGATAATACTGCCCAAAAATAACTACCAGTAATAACCTGCTAAAAAATTGTATTGTCATAAGTGGGAAGTGAGCTTGAAAATACTCTGAACCTCAGTAAAAAAACGCTCTTTTTCTTGAGGGCTGAAAATGCATGCTCTGTCTGGTACCAGTATATCCATTTGAAGAAGATAGACGTGGCTCTTAATGAAACTTGCAGCGTAGTAACTGGGTGCATAAAAGGTACCCCCTTGTCAGCTGTAGAAAGCAGCAGGCTTCGTTAAACCTAAACAACTTCCAGCATCACACGAATAGACAGAGTGTTTCAAGCAGACCTTTGACGAACGGCACATAATATTAGGTGCACCTAGCCCCCTTCTTGGTGGACTAAAATTACGTTACAGTTTCCTAACACATACCAACGCAGAACCACTAAATTAGTAGCAACTGCATGAACCCGAGTCAACGGGAGCTAATTTATAACCTCTAGAATGGAGGAGAATAGAGTTTTAATTTTGAGAGACATTGGAGGTCAAAATTGTAACATGTTCGGACATAAAAAAGTAAAACTAAGTAGTAAGTGTACTACTTTTACTTAATTTATTGGTTAATTTGAGCCAACAAATTATAAATGAAGGAAATATATGTTTGACAGAAGTATACAATGTTGTTATATGTGTAATAAATCACTGTACTCCTGTTGGTTGTTTTTGTACGTTAAAAATATAAATCGGTATAATCAACAATCATATAAAAATAGGATATTTAGGAAGTTAATGAAGCAAAGTAATGTCAAATCTTCAAATGTTTTTGATAAGTTTTTCTGTGAATTATTTCAGTACATATTACGTAAATATTGTTGTGCTGAACTAAGAGCTAAAAAACTAAAAATGGAAGTCAATTTATCCGCTTTTAAGGCACTTTTCAGCTCCAGATAACTACCTTTTGTCATAAAGTACGTTGAAACCGTGCGTGATAAAGTTAAAGTTACTGATGCTGTTTAATTGTTTCCTTAAAAAGGTCAAATTTTCCGAAGTAATGTACTATTTAATAATGAAGTGTAATACTCATTCAAGGAGCAGAAATGGTAATTGTAAGAAATAAATTTTTAGTTTTTAGTACTTAAAACTACAAGCGGAAATAACGAAAATGAAATCTCTTAATAAAACTCCCCTTGGTATTGTTCAGTATTGTCCTACTTGACTTATTTTTAGTGTTCCGTATGGAACACTTATAAGATCACTTCGGTGTCTGTTTGTCTGTCTGTCCGTCTGTCTGTCTGTCACACCCGATGGTCTCCGAAACTATTTGTCATAGAAAGTTCAAATTTTGTTTTCGATTTTCCCCGATATGATTGCTGTTTTTGCATTTATATCCGCTAAGTCATTCCCCTTTATGTTGACATGGCTGGGAGACCATAGAAACACAATTTGTATTAAACGGACATTGCATATTTGTACAAGATTCATTATATACAGGATTAAGGGTATAGACGTTTTAGGTGCATTAATGGATTGTAGGAAACTGAGTGAATCTGAGATGATTAAAATATTTTTATTTTGTTGGATATTGATGGCTTCTCTTATGGCCAACAGTTCCGCTGTAAAGATCGATGACATATTGTTTAATTTATATCTTGATTTGGATGTAGGAGAAATTACCACTGCGCCCATTCCCAATCTGAATTTAGATCCATCAGTGTAATATTTAGTAAAATTTTTATATTTTTCCTGTAATGTTTGAATGAATAATGATTTTAATAATGCTGGAGAGGTAGAATCCTTTTTGTATTTAGTGAGACTGAGATCAATTTTAAGTGAGCTGTTTGTCCATGGTAGGAATATTAGATATTTAGATGTGACAGGGGTGTCAAATTTAGTGTCCTGAGTAGAAAGAAAAGTTTTAATTCTAGATTGTATTGTTTTTGGACTGTACGATTTTTGGAAGATATTTTGTAGATCCAGTGATCTTGATGCATGGGTTCTGAAAAGTAAAATGGAATAGAAACGTATCAAGGAAAATTGTCTTTGTAAGGACAGAGGTAATGTTGATGCGATTACTTGTAAGCTAGGAATTGGAGTTGTTCTGTATGCTCCCGTGGACAATCTTATTGCATGGTTCTGAATGACCTCCAGTGATCTTTTTAGAGAGGAACTGGCTGCGTCATAAATAAAGTCTCCATAGTTCCGCTTAGAAAGGATGATTGACCTATATAGTTTTATTAAAGATGGTAAATCAGCACCCCATGTTGTATTGGACAATTGTTTCATTAGGTATAGATCTTTTTTAGTTTTGTCTTTTAAATATTCTATGTGATTTTTCCATCTTAATTTGTTGTCAAAAACCAATCCTAAAAGACGCTCGCTATCTTTCGTGGGTATGGTTGTGTTTGCCAAAGTTAGGATGTTTATTTTAGTGCAACCTCTTTTCCTGCAAAAGTGTGTCTAGACCAATCCGTTAATTTATTTAAAGTTGTTTGCAGATTTTTTGTGATGTTAGAGTTGTCGTTTTCGGAACTATATATAATTATGTCATCTGCAAAGATTTTTAGTCAAGTATTTGTCGGTATTTGCTCTTCTATGGTTCGAATAGCCAAAAGGAAAAGCGTCGGACTAAGGACTGATCCCTGGGGAATTCCCGTTTTTAATTCACATATGTTTGAGAAATGATTGTTTATCTTGACCTTAAATGAGCGTGGTTTAAGAAAATTTAAAATGAATTGATGAAGATGTCCTGTTAAGCCAGTCTTCTTTATTTGATTCATTATAACTTGTGTGTTGGTTGTGTCAAATGCATTCTTCAAATCCAAAGATACTTCAAGAAAGTGGGAATTTCTGTGAAAGGATTTCCTAATTTCTGAATCAATCACAGCCAATTGTTCCGACGCGGAGTGATGTTTACGGAAACCATATTAATTATTTCCAAGTAAATTTTTTGATTCCAGGATCCATTCTAGTCTGTTTTTCACCATTCTCTCCATCACCTGACATAACTGGCTAGTCAATGTAATTGGTCTATAACTATTTGGCTGATTTCTTGATTTGCCTGGTTTGTGAATTGGTATGACTGTGGTTTGTCTCCATGATGTGGGAAAGGACTCAATTATCCATAAATGATTGAAGTAGTCTAGTATTTTTTGTTTGTATTGTTGAGGTCAGTTTTTTATGAATCTTGTATGTAGTCCATCGGGTCCTGGAGCAGTCTGTAGTATTCTACACAGGGAGTAGATTGAACGGAAATTGTCGCGAGTGCTTTACCTTTAATAATTTATCTACTATATAAAAAAACAAAAATTTCAAAGTCAAGAGTTTTCAGTAAAGATTGGAAACAAACTTTGTTGAAAACTATTTTACGCTGATGCTTTAAAAGAATTTTGCCCTTTAACGATGGTATAAAAGTCAAATATTTTTTTCTTAAAGGGTAAATCTAAATGATCCGCAATGTTTTAAAGTGGCTCTCATTGATTAATTAAAAACATCAAGAAGACTGGCGAACTCTCCATCTCGATCAGGGACCCGTGTTGGTTCATCAATAAGCTGAGTTAAGCCACAACTAATTGAGAATGATTCAGCTTCACGACCTTGTTCGTCGGTAGTATTTGAATATGCGCCAGTTGATGTTATGGACATTAAAGTCTAAGAGTCTAAGAAACACTAAAGAATAGCGGTTTTTAGTAGAACCTGCCACATCAGAGAACTAAATCACTTAAATACTGAAATATTTCATTAAAATAATGTAATCCAAATTTAATTTGCTTCTAGGAGATGCCGGTGAAAGTAATTACCATCCAGAAGTTAATAAACATGTCTAACATGTCCACATCGTATTATACAAATTTCGCCGGGCAACGACGGACTACGGCACATACTTTTTTTGATTATCTCTTATTAGACACGAAACCACAACGTTTTGACAGTTTGTGGGCGTGTTTCAAAAACTCATTTTACCACCGACTTTGTTTACTGACAGTAGCGGCTTACGCACGGCTTAAAAGTGGTTTCTTTCATTAACATGGAAGCAAAAGTTTCAATAACCTGCTGGCTCATATCCTGATTTTAATTCTCGGACGTTCAACGTATGCATGTAAAAGGTCTTCTTTATTACGGATATAAAAAAGAAAAAAAGAACGGTAGCTTGGAGATAAGGGGTATTAATTTATTTGCAAGATACACATTTGTGGAAAACATAGTTGTATAAGTGAAATAATGTAGGTATTATGTTATGTTTGTTTTATTAACAAAGCTGACGTGAAAGGAAAATAAACTGCTCCAACAATGTTTCTAACCCAAAAATTTGAACTTTGGACCGACGTTACTCGATTAAATGAACAAAAATTTAAATTTCATTTTTATGGATTTGAGGTGGTTCTTCTTCTTTGAGATTTTCTAAATGCAGCCTTTAAATTATATCTGATTTTATTAGGGTAGGGAGGAAAAGAAGACTGCGCAAGATAGTCATCGTTGACTCGAGAAAGGTAGCTCTCTGACTACCTGAACTTTTACTCTTATTATACCTTTTTATTTTATCACCCATCTCAATGATATTGACAGGGACGTCATAATCACCATCAACGTTGCCCAGATAACGAAAGATATATTTGTATTTCGCGGCACTTTTAAGATAACGCGGTAGTGCTACTACGGGCGTTACTGCATTGCTAAATTAACTACTACCTAAAAATATAACAACCAACCCATTACTGGAATCGAACCAGCGACCGTCGGTTTGCTAATCAAGCTCCTAACCCAATACGCTACCGAGGCAGGCAATTATGGAATTAGTGGACCTCCAAACATGGAATTTTATGGTTATCTCATTTTTCTTCTATAATATATATAAAATGCAACGTCTCTCTGTCTGTCGGTCTGTCTGTCTGTCTGTGTGTCTGTCTGTCCGTTAGTGCGCCTATCACTGAAGAACCACTTATCCGATTTACGTACTTTTTTTTTTAAAACATACATATGTTCTCTGGCCAGGTTATAGGCTATATTTTATTACGATAGGTAGCATAAGGAATGAGCAGTGACGTAAAATAGCGAATGATGTCGGAAATAAGTATGCCGCTAGCGCGTGCCTTTGCAATACACAGCCTAAACCATTAAATATGGAACAATATTATGTAGCAAAGAATATCCGTAATCTATAATCTATAATATATATAAAATGCAATGTCTCTCTGTCTGTCTGTCTGTCCATTAGTGCGTTTATCACGCGGGAACCACTTATCCGATTTACCTGTCTTTTTTTAATTCATACATATATTCTTTGACCAGGTTATATAATAATAATAATAATAATCTATATCTATAATATATATAAAATGCAATGTTTGCCTGTCTGTCTGTCCGTTAATGCGCTTATCCCTCGAGAACCACTTATCCGATTTACGTGATTTTTTAAATTCATACATATGTTCTCTGACCAGGTTATAGGTATATATTTTATTACATCTATAATATATATAAAATGCAACGTATCTCTGTCTGTCTGTCCTGTCCGTTAGTGCGCTTATCACTGGAGAACCACTTATCCGATTTTCGTTCTTTTTTTTTTTAAAACATACATATGTTCTCCGGCCAGGTTATAGGCTATATTTTATTACGATAGGTAGCATAAGGAATGAGCAGTGACAATAATAGTAAATGAAGTCGGACAAAGTTTGCCGCTAGCGCGTTCTCTTGCAATACACAGTCCAAACCATTAAATATGGAACAATATTATGTAGCAGAGAATATCTATAATATATATATAAAATGCAATGTCTCTCTGTCCGTCTGTCTGTCTGTCTGTCCGTCCGTTAGAACCACTTATCCGATTTACGTGCCTTTTTTTTTAAACATACGTATGTTCTCTGGCCAGGTTATAGGATATATTTTATTAGGTGACATAAGGAATAAGCAGTGACGACAATAGTGAATCAAGTCGGAGAAAAGTTTGCCGCTAGCGCGTTCTCTTGCAATACACTCCCTAAAGCATTAAATATGGAACAATATCATGTAGCAAAGAATACAATATATATAAAATGCAACGTCTCTCTGTCTGTCTGTCTGTCCGTTAGTGCGCTTATCACTCGAGAACCACTTATCCGAGTTTTTTATAAATTTATACATATGTTCTATATAATTCGCTATAAGCCTAGATAATGGGAGATAAGGTGAGATAATGAGAGATTAGGGGAAATAATGGGAGATAAGTCGAGATAAGCCTCGGTAATGGGAGATAAGGTGAGATAATGGGAGATAAGTATAAAATAATAGGAGATAAGGAGAGATAATGGGAGATAAGGAGAAATAATGGGAGATAAGGAGAAATATTGGAAGATAAGTTGAGATAAGCCTAGATAATGGGAAATAAGCAGAGATAAGTCTAGATAAGGAGAAATAATGGGAGATGAGCAGAGATAAGCCTAGATAATGGAAATTATGTAGAGATAAGGAGAAATATTGGGAGATAAGGAGAAATAATGGGAGATATTTTATTACGTTGGGTAACATAAGGAATAAGCAGTGACGATAGTAGTGAATCAAGTCCACGCGAGCGAAGCCGCGGGCCCGGCTAGTATGAGATATTTTAACAAAGATTATACAAATTTGGTATTTAAATTCGCATATTTCTCTGTGTAAGTAAAAGGTTTCTTGTAATATTGTTTTGACTGGGAAATGGCGAACAATTCGCCAAAGTCTCATTTGACATTATCGATGCTTGCTAGTCAATGGCTGACTGTAAACTGAGCATTAAGCATGCTGTTTACTTGCTGTTGTGACTGATTGGTCACTGCTGCTCTTTTTGGGCTAACGTGGACAGTAGCATCATTGTTTCAATACGCTGTTGCCGATGCGACGATATCTTTTGTTATTATTTTTTACTTTTTAAAACTCTCATTTCCATGCAGAAAGTTGAGAACATCATTTTTTTGTGTTTAAGGTGGCATTTTTTTCATTTGTTACTACTCAGAGGCTCAACTCCTTTAACCAAATATTCGAATGCTTCTCGCGGATGAGGCACACTTTCTTAATAGTCACGTCAATAAACAAAATTGTCGATAACTAGAAAAGTAAAGCATTAAAAGCCTCTACATTCCTCTATAGGGCTGTTTGGGCCAAGTTGTCAGTCCATGAAATAATTGATCTGTCGTTCTTTAAGGATGATAGAGGCAGCACAACAACTATTAATTCGTAGGGACATAAGAAAATGATTGAGAACTTTTTCACATACGTTTAACAAAATTTTGATGGTTATACCGCAGAACCTGGTTCAGTATGATAAGGCGATATCAGGCACTTCAAACAGATTTTTGCCAGAAATTTTCGCCAATAAATTGATTGCCAAAAGAGGTGTTTCAATTGGCTATTACATAATCCTGATTTAATAAAGATGATTATTATTCTTGGGAAAATATCTCAAAGCTAAAATTATACCAAAAATTCTTGCTTCCTGGAATACTTAAAGATAATATTTGGCAACACATGGTAGCGGAAATAACGTGATGAACGTAATTAAAAGTGAATATTTTATTCCTTCAGATGCTCTATATAGTCCCCTCTAGCCTCAATACAAAGTTCAGAACGTTCATAAAACCATATGAAACTATTAGAAAAATCTTCTTTTGAGATCATGTTTAACTTGCGCATCGCAGTGGTTTTAATATCCTCTAAATCGTCATAACGTTAACTCTTCATGTGGAGCTTGATTTCTGATAATTAAAAAAAATCACTAGGGACTGATTCAGACGAATAAGGAGTGTGGTGGATTACGGACACTTGTTTTAGCATCAAAAACGGCACCACAACCTCAGCCGTGTGAACGGGCTCTTGTAAAGCAAGAAAAAATCTTTTGCTGTCACGACACGACATGCCAGGCTGTTCGGAACAAACTTCGCACACATTTTACTCTTATTCAAAATATTCCGGACAATGTCTTGAACACTTGACTTAGAGATGTTAAGCTTTTCTGCCATGCAAAAGATAACGGACCTTTATATCGTCATTGACCAACTCCCGTCCTTCCTTAAAGCGCTTACACCACACACAAATACTTGTGAATACGATAAGTAAACATTACCGTAATTTTTTTCAAAGATTCAAATGTCTCCGTAGCTGTTGTACCTAGTTTCATATGAAATTTCAACATTGCTCGTTGTTTTATCACACTTCTGTAACACAACGACTACGACACATACAGTTTGCACGTCTACTACTCAGCACTGACTGATCACAACTGGCTGGCTGAATGCAAATGTGTTGTTTACAGTACTTTGGAACAGAGAGAAAGAAATATAAGAAGTCTTAAAAAAAAACAGAAAAACCTCAGGATCAGACGACATTCCAAATGAGATACTAAAACATGGAGGAGAAAACCTACATCAACAATTAGCACAGCTCTTTACAAACATAGTAAAAAATGGACAAATACCTACAGATTGGAAAACTAGCACTATAATCCCAGTATTCAAAAAACGGCAAAAACGTCCCCCGAAAACAACATTCCTCAATACTACCTTAACAGTATTAACAAAAATCATATTGGAAGAAATGAGCAGAGGATTTTAAATAAGAGAGGAACAACAGGGATTCTGCAAAAATCGATCGACCATAGATGCCATATTCATAGTGAGGCCAATAATGGAAAATCTAAAGAACTTAACAAACCGGCATATATGAGCTTCGTCGACATGACTCAAGCCTTCGATAGGGTGTAATTAACAGATATTATGAAAATATTACAAGAAAAGCAGACAAACCAGAAGCTAATAAAAATCATACATGACATTAACACAGAATGCAAAACAAATATAAAAGTGAGCAAGCAACACCCCAGTCCCTTTATCTTGAAACTCGTCATGGACAGAATAATGGAGAATTATCCAAAAATTAGAAGATATAAAATGGGCAACACACACTTCCACACAATTTGCTACGCCGATGAAGTGAGTTTAAATTTTTACTGTTGTTTACAAGGTGGCGCTGCTTAAAGGACCCGGAAAAAAATCAGGCCGGGAACTTCTTGGACAAATGTCGTACATAAAGGATTTTTTCATTTAACGATTAATTTCATCACTATCCATATTTTCAAATTAAACACTTGTTTCTATGACACCCTGTATTTTAAAGTTATATGTAAATATGCTCCAAAAAACGGAAAAGATAAAAAAAATTTATAAAACAAGAAACTGGCTCCGTCAACCTGGAATAAACGTATTCCTATCATGGCCAAAAGTAAATAACTGCGATTTGTCGTTGTCCGGCAAGCGGGTAAACAAATGTCCCTCGAAATGGGGAATGTGCAAAAAGATTCGGAATGCGCCGAGAAAAAATGCATACTATTTCTCGGGCAGGAACACCGAACAGACAATTTTCTATTCCATTTGACGCGTCAGTTTTGGAGACACCGGGCGTAGATAAAGGGGAAAGAAAATATAATATGAAAACATTTGTATATTTCATATAAGCAGAGAGAAAGAGAGAAGTTTGAGGTAGGGCGCATCGATATCTAAGATCATTTAGCACCGCGATGAAACACTTAAATTAAATTTATGTAGTTTGATTCATTAAGGAATTTGATTATATTTTTTTGAGTTGAAGAATTAGGTTTCAGAAGTAAGTTAATTGGTTTCTTTAAGTTGTATTTTTACATCAGAAAAGATGAGTTAATGTAATTAAAAATATGAACTATGGAGAGAGGAATTTGGCAGAAATGACATGTTGGGGGAGTTCTCTTTTAAGAAGATAGGAGTGGGTCAGATGAGTATGATCCACTGGGAAACTGGAGGTTTTGTGTGCCAAAATTTTTTATCTGTCAGGAGAGTATCCCACACAAGATGAAAGAGATTGTTTATAATTCTGTCAAATAGATTTCTTAGATCATTTGAGGAGCTTGGAGTTATTACCTGTTCTCCCTCAGTACTTGCCAGATTAGCGAGATTGTCCGTTACTTCATTTCCTTCAATACCCTTATGACTGGGAACCCAAAGAAAAGTTACATTGATGGATCTACGGCGGCATATGTATAATAAATTTTTGATGTCTATGATGTATCGAGAAGGTTTAATATTAGAGTTGATTGCTTGGATTGAACTTAGAGAGTCCGAGATGATAAGGTAATTTTTATTGATGTTGGATTCTATAATTATTTTGAGGGTCTCTCTGACTGCAAACAGTTCGGCTGAAAAGATGGAAATATATGTTGCAAATTTAAATTTTTTGTGAGAGTGATGCGGAAAGAGAATTGCCGCTTCCACTCCCCTTGGGGATTTGGATCCATCTGTGTACATCTGGGAGTGATTGGGGTATTTCTATCTAATATAGGATTTAAAAGTAGCGATGATTTGGGATTTGTGAGAGGAATATTTATCTAGAGAAAGAAGAAATAAGTCGATATTCAAAGACGGGTAATCCCAGAGAGAAAAATTTAATGAACAGAGATTAGGAGGATTAGTAATCAGGTTGCAGGGGATTAACATTTATTTTTTATAGTTTACAGTAAATTTAACCCGATACCATATACATATGACTGTGATTATATGACTGTGATTATACCTACGACTACAATCCCTTCTTGACTTACTCCTTACATTTTAGTCAGTCAATAAGTTTTGAAAGCGGAAAAGAAAGACGATGAATTATTGAGTCGAAATATATTTATTTTTGAGTATCTCCCTTAAGCTCAACACATTTTTCCAGCGATTTTTCAATTCATTTACTCCATCTCTGAAGAGGTTTTCCGGAAGACCTTTAAAATACCCATCTACGAATGTTATTACCTCATCATTTATTGGAAAACGCTTTCCACGTAGAAATTTTTTGAAGTTTGGGAACATATGGAAGTCAGACGGAGCCAGATATGGCGAATAGGGTAGATGTTCCAAGAATTAGTACTTTAACCCGACCAGTTTGCTGCTGCCAAAGCACTTCTGTCAGCAGGTGGATTGTCATGCATAAACATGATTTTTTTCTTCTGCAAACCTTTTCTAACAAATTTTCTCACCCATCTGATCCAAAAGGTTGCAATAATTAATTGTTTTGCCCACCCCCCCCCCCCCCCCCCGGTTTGAAGGCAATCAATTAACAAAATTCCTTTTGCATCCCAGAAAACTGATGCCATAATGTTTTTGGACGACCTTGATCACTTTGGTGGCTTTGCAGCTGAACCTCCGGGCTCAATCCACTGTGCGGTTTGTTGTTGCAGTTCAGGATCATACTGGTAAATCCAAGTTTCATCCATAGTTACGAATCCACGCACAAACTCAGTTTTATTCTTTGTGAAACAAGCCAAATTTTGTTTAGAAAGTTCTCTCTAGCGCGTTTTTGTTTCGATGTTAGCAAGTGTGGCACCTATCTTGTGAAAAGCTTTCTCATACCCAAAACATTAGTTAAGATCTCATACACTGATCCATGTGAGATGCCTATAGCCGCAATTAAATCATCCACAGTTAATCGACGGTCTTCCATTACCACGTTTTGTACTTGCAGTTGTTGGAGTTTTTGGACGTCCTGAACATGGATCATGATTGTCGCTTGTACCACCACGTTTAAACTCTAGAGTCCATCTATGAATCTTTTTCTTAGTGTGCCTTATCTTCTAAGGACGTGGGCGATCACATTTGTCCATTCGATTTTATATATTGCCGCTCTAAACAGTGCAGTAGACGTCATGTTTGTCCATTGTCGTAAGTTTTTCAACCAGGAGTTGTGGCGCCTTCCTGGTCCTCGCTTACCGATTATTTTTCCTTCAATTAAAAGTTACAGGAGCTCATACTTTTGGCTTCTCATAATAACAGCTGGAATCAACTCTCGTTCTTTTCTCATCCGATCAAGTATTTCCACGTTTGTGGTATGCGCTGTCCAAGGAACACGCAGCATTCGGCGATATCTCGAATGACTCCATTCTTTGTCGTGTTGTCTCTGTGATTGTTGCAGCTTCTATACCGTATAACATGACCGAGAACACGTAGCATCTTAGCACTCTTGTGCTTGTTTTTAAGTTGAGTTGGCAGTTACAGAGTATGATGCGCCTTTTATTAAATGAGCTTCGTGCTTTTTCAATTCTTGAGCGTATTTCAATAGAGTAGTCCCAATCTTCACTAATTACGCTTCCTAAGTACGTTATTTTTGTTACTCTTTCTGATGTACTTTAATATTTATGTTTGTATTAAGATTCTTACTGACCACCATTGTTTTTGTTTTGTTCGTATTCAGTTTCATTCCATATTCCTCAAATGTAATAACAATTCCATTCATGAGTCTTTCCAGGCCTTCTTCATTGTCTGCTAGAATGACATTATCATCAGCGTAGCGGAGGTTATTTACACCCACACCATTAATTGTAATTCCATCTTTTTTTATCAAAAAGTGCTTTATTGAAGATTTCCTCCGAATGGACATCGAATAACAGGGGTGACAAAATACAACCCTAACGTACGCCTTTCTTTATTTTTATTTCTTTGGAGATGCGATTCTCAGCTTTTATTTTTGAAGTCTGATTCCAGTATAAACTTGATATTATTTGTCTTTGTCATCAATGTTACACGATTGCAGTATTTCCATCATTTTTTCATGATTTACCATATCAAAGACTTTTTGGAAATCTATGAAACATAAATAAACATCACAGTTGACATCCTTACATCTTTCAATCAGAACGTGTATGGAGAATAGTGCGTCTCTCGTTCCTAGTCCGTTCCTAAAGCCGAACTGTGTCGGTCCAGTACGTTCATCTAGTTTTTTGTATACTCTTTGGTGGATTATTTTAAGGAAGAGTTTCAAAACGTGGTGGTTCCGATATTCCGATATTCCTCGCACTTTCTATAGTTATTCTTTTTTGGCAATGGTATAAAAATTGATGTCAAACAATCATGAGGTACATCACGCTGTTGAAGAGGTCCTGTATAATGTCCATATGTTTTTCAAGAAATATTTTAACGATTTCTGTAAATATTTTATCTTCTTCTACTGTCTTTTTGTTTTTAAGCTGATCTGCTGCTGCTAATATTTCGTTTTTATTTGTGGGAGGGCCCGTTGTATTAAGCTTATTTGTGTTATGTTGCCTAGTTATGTCACTACACATTTCCCCTATATATTCTTCCCATCTATCTATTCTTTCTTGTATGTTCAGTAGTAGTTTACCTTCTTTATCCTGTATTACTGTGGTTGTCTTTGTAAACTTAGTCCAGCAGCCTCTTTGATTCTCTTATGTAAATTAAATGTGTCATATTTCTTTTCTAATGCTTCTATTTCTGTGCATTGTTCATTTAGCCACATGTCTTTAGCCTCCTTTACCTCTCTTTTTATTAGGTTGTGGGTTTCTTTGTATTTTATATTATTGTTGCTCTTATACTTTCTTCTTACTTCCATCATATCTAATATTTCCTCCGTCATCCATGATCGTTTCGTTTTGGTTGTATTTTGTTTCAGATGCTCCATTACTTCTTCCAGTGTTTCTCTGATGTGGTGTCATTTTTCTTCCAGTGTCTGATGGAAGCTTGTTTGAATCCAGACTTCTACCAATCTCCTCATGAATCCTCTTCCTTATGATTTCTTTTTTGAGTTTGGCGATGTTATTTTTTTTTTTATGGGTCTAGCACACGTGCTGCAGGGAAGGAATCTCTAAAGCGCTACAGGAGCGACATGTGTGCGGAAAAAGCGATTCATGTTGTTCTTGAGTCGCTGTAAATTGTACTCGGTGGGAAACACAGTCCTGGGCAAATTATTCCAAAGGGATGATGTTCTCCATATAAAAGACTACTTGAAAAGCGTTATACGAGGAGTAACAAGCTGCACCTCATACGGAAGTGAAGTATTAGCGTGACGTGTACTTCTAACATGCACTGCTCTGGGAGGAATTAAGCGGGCCACATCCTTCGAACACTTTCCATGAAAATACTTGTAGAACAGGCTCAAGTCGCCAACCGTTCTTTGATGTTCCAGCGAATCAAGGCCTCCGGTCAGTTCCGGGTCTCCAATCAGACGAACAGCTCTTCTCTGAACAGAATCCAACAAATGCAGTGTATGTTTGGGGGCGGAGCCCCAAACATGGGAGCAGTATTCCATAGTTGGTCGAATTTGAGCTTTGTAAAGAATTAACAGTTGTTGTGGAGTGTTTGTTCATATTTTAACTTTTTTAGTATAATCTTGATAGTTGTAAACAGCAAATTATGGTATGTAGGTATATCTGCTCCAGGATAGGTTTTAGCAGATTTGACTATATTTCGTTGTCTCCTATTGATGGTTATATAGTCTATTTATTTCAGATGACTTTGTTATCCTCTTCATCTATTAATAGTTGGAAATAAAGGAGCAAACTTCTTTAACACTTTCACAAACTTTGCATGGATTTGCTGATAAACCTTCGAGAATACAAAATTTTATCAGTGCACGATATTCGATTTTTTTTCCATTTTTTAAAACACGTCTACTTTAATCAGCTGATAAACAATGAATGACTTGGTAGATCGACTTGAAATTTAGGGTGTGTTCATATGACAGATGAAGTTTCAAAATGGTGTTCAATATTTGGTTCAAGTGATGCTCCATAGGTGTCACTTTCGAAACTTATCGACTGACCGATATATCCAGAAGATTACGCTCCTTTTTTCAAAAAAAAAATCTGAAAGTTTACAAAATAGCAATTCACTACGCCACTGGTATAGAAGGCGTTTTATAAAGTTCAAACTTTAAAAAGAAAAATCGGGTCGGTGCTTAGGTGGCTAATTAAACCAATAATAATTAAAGACGGAATAAATCATGAAAAAGAATGGCCGAAGTTTTTTAAATCAATGACTCGTGGGAATTAAAATTAGAAAAAAAAAAGTTGAGATGATATAGTGAAGGTAGAGAATAAATTATTTAAATCTTATCAATTATTAGCGATTCAGTGCGTGATGAGAATGGGTAAATATTTCGTAGAATAAAAGAAAAATCAAGCTATTATTCATTCATAATTTTTTTTTAGTCGTATTCATTGGTCAGTAAAACTTTTAAATTGTGGAATCTGTGATTAGTGCTTACGTACTACCATAATATGCCATTGACATAAATCTCTCATATCCAGCAAGCTTAAGAAAAGGGAATTTCTGTCTCTTTCTTTTTCTCTTTCCAATCCTCACCTGCCCTTAACCCCTGGTAAGGTATTTTGTTTTCTTTTTAAGTGTCAGCTGAATTCTAGAATATTTTCACTAGGAAGTAGTCATTCCGTTTCTACAAGGTTGGTTGAAAAATCTACAAAAAACTGGTGTTAGTTCGCTAGCAAATTTTTTGTATACTATGATAGGTATATTCTATTGACATCAGAAGTTTACAAACATTTGCACTGATATTCAGACTAGTTTGGTTATTTCATCACTAAATAATCCGAATGGAAATAGTGTTTATTTTATATCTATACTTCTTAAAATAGTTTGCAAAGCGATTTATATTATACAACAAAAATGTTTTTTTTTATAAAGTCTATATATATATTTTTTTATACCTTTCATATATCTGTCTGTATATTCAAAATCAAATTTAAATCTTGCTGATTTAGGTCCTTTTATTAGGAGATTTATATGCGTCGCGGAGAAAGCCACACAAAATTCGGTAGTTTTTTCGTTTACGCGTATATAAAAATTTGTTTATTTTTTCGCGCAAAGGGATAAAGTAAGCAGACATCAGGGGTTGTGTATCGCAATTTTGGGCGCCTGGAAGCCAGCTAAAATTGGGGTAGTTTAAGAGATAGCATCAACAATCTCAGGGTTGCCTGGCCTTGCGTTTATCATTTTCAAAACTTAAAGTGTCTTTTGTTTTTGGTTTAAACTTTTTACTTGAGGTATTTGAAAGAAAAAAGAAACTAATGACAAATTTGAAAACGTTTGTTCTATAATATCGTTAAATAATATGGAGACTGAAAATTTTTTGAGTCTATGAAAGAAGATTAAAAGTAGTATATATATATAAGAACATATTAAAATATATGTATATAAATCTACATTAACTCCAGCAAACTTAAGCAAAGGAAGTATTTTATTTTTTTATTTGGAGATTTTTATATCAATACGTAAGAACTATTGCTATTATAACTGTTAATTTTACTTATGTATTTTAAAAAATACCCATATACAGAGTGTTCCCTAAACTAAGCAATTTTTTGACAGATTTTTTGTATTTACTAAAACAAGTCACTTAGCTGAATATAATCCACATAAAAATTGAATAACAAAGGATATAACATTTTTTTTAAAAAATTCATAATTTTAATTGTTGTCCTGATTTTTTTTTATTATGCTTGCCATTCTACTACCTCATTGAACTTTTAAATTATTGATACTGGTAGGATGAATCTGCTTACATTTTGATGACGATTTACGATCAGCTGGCTTGGAAGCTTGGAAATGCAAGGGTATGCTTAATGAGAATCAGTTTAGTTTTAGCAGGGAGAAGTCAACCACGGACAGCCTTGTATTGTACAGGACTGGCCTGTTGGAGGTCTTCGAGAGCAGAGTGCAGATCAATGCTGTCTACAGTCCCTGGCCAAATAATTAGACGCACTGCAAGATTTCATGTAAAATATTAATTACCGAGTGATATTGTACCGTTTTATTATTTTAAATTGATTTGTTTTTTATTTTTATATTATCCAATCAATTACCTATTTATTTGACATAAATAAAACAGCATTAATTTAGAAAAGCATAAGTTTATTAAGTTTTAAAGAAAAGTGAAATTAATGTTAGTAAAAGTCAATATTTAGTTGAGCCAGCTTTAGCCGCTATCAAAGCTTTAATTCTGCGCGGCATGCTATCAATGCAAGATTGTACTGTCTCCTGCATTTGAGGATTTCCACACATGAATAATCTTTTCTAGGAGCTGGGTTTTGTTGGTAATCACATCTTGAGCCACTTCTCTTTTCATCAGCTCCCACACATTTTCAATGGGGTTCATATCAGGGCCAATCCAACAGAGGGATATTTTTTTCTGCCAAAAAAGCTTTAACAGACCGAGCAGTGTGGCAGGGAGCTCCATCTTGCATGAAAGTGAATGGTTCCCCATTTGGAAACCATTCTCTGATCTGCGGAATCAACCGATTTTGTAATACTTCTTTGTACTGATCTTGCCTCATTATTCCTTTGACGACGTACAGACGTCCAGTGCCCTTGCCGCTGATGACTGACCAAATCATCACTTTGATGGGATGTTTAACCGTCGGGACGACACAATCAGGTTGAAACTTTTCTCCATGACGACGACGCACATACTGAGCTTTATTCTGCAAAATTTCGAATGTGCTTTCATCACTGAAGCAGACCTGTCAAAAATAGGAAAAATATATAAACTTCCATGTTTATTTGCTTTATTTAACTGAAAATGATAATAATGTATCAATTATTGATTAAATTACTGTATCTTACCGATCTCCAGAAGTCCACATCTTTTTTGCTTTCATTGCAGCTGTTAACTTGGGCTTCCTGGCGGGGCGACAGGCCTTAAAATCTAATTCTTTCAATTTTCTTCGAACAGTGCGCTCAGAAGCATTTACGCTAGCATCCTGGAGTTGTGATTTTATTACCTTTGTGGTAGCAAATCTGTTTTCTACACAAATTTTCTTCAAACATCCCTCTGACCGTGGAGTGAAAATTGGTTTTCTACCGCATCTTTTTTTTTCTTTTCGGGCTTAATTCCTTCCCTGACTCAATTTTCTTTTTTTATGCGTCGTACACTAGCTTCGGAAACCTTCAATCTTCGTGATATTTCTCGGCTTGTAAATGTTTTCGCAATCACAAGGGCCTTCACTTCAGCTTTTTTACGTGGTGAAAGATCGCCTTTTCTACCCATAATGAAAATAGTCCAATTACTTTTTTAAAACACTGCATACAAAATAAACTAATAACTGAGTAGTATAAAACAGTTAAACAAACAATCACAGTCCATAAAGCCACAGAAACACGTCCGTACCTGACTCGATTCCGATCGCGACTGATATAGGTTTGTACTTGTTTACGTTCATGTATCACTTTGTCAACACAGTGTTGCCATATGTTAAAAATAAATACAAATATGTAGTCTACAACAATTCTTTTAAATAAAAATCAATAATATTGTAGTTTAAATATACCATTATTGCATAAAAACTCTTAAGAAACATAAAATTACTAAAAAAAATACAGTGCGTCTAATAATTTGGCCAGGGACTGTATACTGACTTCTCGAAGATCTTTGACAGGATAAATTTTCAGTTGTTATTGGCGAAGCTGGGGGCTATGTACTTTCATCCCTCAATTGTTGCCTGGTTGGAGAGCTTTCTCACGGGCAGTATCAGGGTGAATAATTTTATCTCTGTGCAGTTTGGGGTTCTTTCTGGTGTCTCTCAGCGGTCCCATTGTACCCCACTATTATTCAATTTGTTTGTGAATGACGTGAAGAGTATTATTGGGCATTCTTCAGTGATCATATTTGCCGATGACTTTAAGTTGTACAGGAGTATTGAGCGGTGGGGAGATTCACTGGGACTCCAGGGTGATTTGGATACCCTTTGGGTCTGGTCTCAAGCTAACAATTTGTTGTTGAATATCAAAAAGTGTTCCTACATCAATTTCTTTAGGGGTACTAGAAAATTCAACACAGGCTACTCCATTAATGATAGGGCTTTGCAGCGTGTCGCAGTCGTCAAGGATCTTGAAGTCTGGTTCCATGAGAGATTGTCTTTTGTCGAGCATATTTTCAAGATGAGCCTGAAAAGCTTGGGTCTCCTGAGTTTTGTGACTATGAATTGTGATGAATTATCTGTGAGTATCACCAAATTGTTGTATACCTCACTGGTGAGGTCAAATCTTGAATATTCCACTGTTGTCTGTTCGCCGCATTATTGAGTTCACATTGACACTCTTAAGCGTGTACAAAACAAGTTCCTTCGCTTTGCGATTAATAAGCGTAATATTAACTTTGATCATTACCAGGGGCATGCTGGGACAAAAATTGTAACCGCCCTCTCCCCCTATAATTATTTTGACAGTGATACCCATTATATGTATTTATTATTATTATTATTATTATATATTTATGATTATTATATTTATTATTATTATCATATATTTGTTATATTATATTTTAAAGTTATTATATATTTTATGTACATAAACGTTCAGGGTATATGACTGAACCAATGAAGAAAATTCATGTAGAATATTCAATATATTTTGCAATACAAAAAGCACATAGCTCACATTGGCCTCCTGCACGGAGAAATCTATGAATCACCAAAGTAAAGACCTCGCAAACACGGAACTATTCTAACACAGCTTTTCAATAACAATTTTTTCATAAATAGCTTCCAGAATATCGCTTTCGCACGCCATGAACAGGCATGCTTCTAAGTTTTCGTCGTTCATGGTTGCTCTTAATTTATTTTTGATAATTTTTAATTTGGAAAAAGCTCTCTTGCAACTCACTTGCCTCAGGCAACGACAGCAAAAATTTATAAACTATGTGCAGGTTTTTGTATTCAGAAATATACTAGAAATATATATATATATATATATATATATATATATATATATATATATATATATATATATATATATATATATATATTCAGACTTTCCGCACTCGTGCCGCTCCTGGAACGCTTTAGGGACTTCCCTGCAGCACGTGTGCTAGACCCATAAAAAAAAAAAATATATATTCTGTACTCACCTAATACGGTATAGACACAACTGAGACAACGATTATACTTTTTGACTTCTCGTTGTCGACGCCTGAACTTTCCAAAGATGATTCATCATCACAAGAAGATGACTCATCTTGTTCTCAAACTTTTTCTTCATCATAAACATTTCCCAACGTCCGTAATGAAAGCTGCGGGAAAAACGAAGCAAGCGACAGAAGTTCGTCACGACTTTTTCTTTGTCGGCTTCGGTGAGTTTACAATTTTTGTAGAGCGCGTGCTTCGGTAAGCCGTTTTTCACAATTTCTTTGTTTTTTTTTTCAGATCGACACACTCTACATCGCTATAGAGCGTTTTATGTTTTTCGAATCGATTTTGAATCACCATTATGACTATGTCAAGTATAACATTGTACGTTTTTATTTCAAAATTTTTGTTTCTATCTCGATATCATAAGCTTTGAGTTTATTATTCACGGTTTCTACGAATTTGTCAGCACTTTTGAATAAAATTTGGAAACTTGCACGGTCATTTCGAAAATTTTTAAATTATTCTAGCATTCCATTTTCTTGACGCCAAGCCTGAACATAATCTAAATTCACTGTTTGTAAATACTTGGAAACTGGATGTGACACCCCAAAAATTGATTCGAAAAGCATTGCTGTCAAAACAGTTTCGAATTTCAAAAGCAAATTTTTTAAACTGATTGCGTGATTTCTGATTTTCGCATTAAAAGTTTTTCTTTTCTCTTTTGAAGAAACGACTAAATTCACGAAAACAGCTTTAGATTGGATGTCAATGCTAGAATACTCAACCGCATTTTTCCATGTTTGTAGTTGGTACAACTAATTAAATTAATGTTCGGAAGATATCAGTAGTTGTTAATTACCAGAGTAGAAAACCGGACTTTACAATCATCCTGTATAAAAGTAATCTGTCGGTGAACTTTGTTGTAAATTAAATTGAAAAATAGACCCCACCCACAACCTGCGACGGTCGTTTCCTGGACATTTATCTGCTTCCTTTCAATGATGAATATTAAAGTGCACTTTGTGTGGGAGAAATCTACATGTCGTTCTGATTTGCACGTATGTGCAGGGTATATAATCTTATTGTTAAATTTTTGGTAACAACTATGACCGTTCAGTAATGGAATCCGCGATTTCTTATTAAACGAACATGACTTTAATTTTTTCCTGATTCATATACCTCACACTATCAATCATTAAAACATCTATTATAATAATTATGGGTTCTATTATTTGTTGCTATCATAAACTAGGTTCTTCCTAAGATTATAACTCTAATAATATCTTCTTGTAATTTTAAAAAGTTATAGAATGTAAACATTACAAAGAATATACTGTGATCAAAAAAGACTTTTGAAATAAAACGCAAACGGGTTATTTATTTTTTCAAATTTATTTCGTCCCCTTCAAAGTAACCCCCCCTTGGATACAATGCATTTATGCCAACGTTTTTTCCAGTCTTCGAAACAGTTGCTAAATTCGATTTCTGGAATGGCCTTTAAAGCCCTCTTCGATTCAATTTTAATCTCCTCAATCGACTCAAAACGATGTCCTCGAAGCGGTTTTTTGAGTTTATGGAATAGCCAGAAGTCCGACGGAGCTAAATCAGGCGAATAGGGTGACTGCGGAATGATATGAGCTGAATTTTTGATGAAAAATTCGCGAAGAATCAATGCTGTGTGAGAAGGCGCATTATTGTCATAAAAAAACCAAGAGTTATCGGCACATAATTCCGGCCTCTTAAGACGAATAACTTCACGCAAACGACGCATAATAATATTCCTTGTTTGACAGTTTGGCCCGGCGGAAGGAATTCATAATGAACAACACCACGATGATCGAAGAACACTGTTAACTTCACCTTGATTTTCGACTTGCTTTGGCGTGGTTTTTTCGGCCTGGGCTCACCTCTAGCACGATATTCTCTTGATTGGTCGGCAGTTTCCGGATCGTATACGCGAATCCATGTCTCATCTCCTGTAATGACGCGCTTGATGACGTTTTGATAGTTAGAAATCATAGTTTCACAGACATTAACACCATGCTCTTTATCGAAAAAATGTGTGTTTTTGGTACCAAACGAAAGGAGACGCGTTTGTGGCCCAGATTGTCTTTTAAAATCGATTGAATTAGCCCAAATGATAAGTTGGTGATGTCAATAAGATCTCTAATTGTCACTCGACGATTTTTGAGCACCAAATCCTTGATTTGCTTGACGTGGTTCTCATCGGTAGATGTTGAAGGACGACCAGGACATTCATCGTCCTCCACACCTTCTCTGCCTTCTTTAAACAATTTATACCAATCAAAAACACTTGCTCTGGATAGAGCATCATCACCAAATGACTTTTTTATCATTTCGAACGCTTGGGAAGCCGAAAAATCATTTTTAAAACAAAATTTAATGCAACTTCTTTGCTGAATTTTTTCACTCATGTTAAAAATCGAAAAACGCACTTTTGTTGTTGAACGAATGCAAGTGAATCTCATTAACTATTGACTCTATGGTCTTAAAATTTGACATAAATGGCAGTTAAAGTCTTACCAACCTAAAGAAAAAAAATTAATCCGATTTGGAAATGCCCGGGCGATTTAAATTTAAAAGTGTTACTATTTTTTGATCACAGTAGTATAATACGTAAACACACAAAATTAAGCAAAATTTTGAAGCCGGCGCTACCTAGGGACCGAGGTCCAGAGGTCAAAATCCGATCATACTGCTCGACGCTGGGCGTGTGCTCTAATTGACATTTTATTCTTGGTTTTTCGAGTTGAAAGAGAAATTTGGCAATTTACCCCATGTGCCTTTTTGTGATCGATGCGGTTTATTTAACATTCAGTTTCTTCTTAAGTACAAGACTTGTACCGACTTCAATATTTTGCTTAATCTTGTATGTCAACGTGTTGCATTTCTCGTTTAAAGTGACAACAGCGAAGATTTATTTTGCAAATTATATTATTCTTCCTTAATAACTTTTTAGGAATAAGAAAAGTAATTTTTATTATTTTTCTTTAAGGCGTTTTAGTTTTAACATGGGAGGGAAGCTTTCAGAGATCGTGGTTTTTGGGATTAGACCATTTTATTTAGAAAACAGCGCTTACGATTACATAAGTCATCTTTAAGGATCTTTATTCTTTCAAATTAAAATATCAAAAGTCAGCAGTGTTCTGATCTCGGAGAGTAAAGATCCCTGAAAATAACTCGTGCAATTGTAGGCGAAATTTCGGAAAATCATTCCCATGTGACACGGTCTAATCCCAAAAGCCGCGATTTCTTGTTTTTTTTTCAATTTTAAATTTTTTTAGTTAAGTGTAGTGAAGTACTAACATATATTGTACGAGGCTGGTTTGAAAAGTCCGTGCAAAGTCCGAGAGATGGCACCATCAAGTTTCAGCCACATTGGTCTATTTCTTTGTGTTTGGCATTCGTGTGAATCAAGGAAGTCGAGTGATTTTCAAGAAATGGACGAAAAAGAATTTCGTGTGGTGATTAAACATTACTTTATGAAAGGCAAAACGCCTGAGGAGACTAAAGAGAAGCTTGATAAACATTATGGTGACTCTGCACCTTAGATTAGAACAGTTTATAAGTGGTTTCAAAATTTTCGGACTGGCCATATGGGCACAAGTGACGCTGAACGTTCTGGACGGCCTGTGGAAGTTACGACTCCAGAAATCATTGATCAAATCCATGATATGGTGATGGATGACAGAAGAGTTAAGGTGCGTGAGATTGCTAGTGCTGTGGGCATCTCGACTGAACGGGTACATAATATTTTGCATTAACATTTGGACATGAGAAAGCTATCCGCAAGATGGGTGCCGCGATTGCTCACGCTTGACCAAAAACGGAATCGTGTGAAGTGTTGCAAGGAAGAATCCGGAGGACTTTAAGCGTCGTTTCGTCACTGTAGATGAAACATGGATACATTACTATACTCCTGAGACCAAACAACAATCTAAACAATGGGTTACCAAGGGGGAATCTGCACCAAAAAAGGCGAAGACCGTTCCTTCGGCCGGAAAGGTTATGGCGACTGTCTTTTGGGATTCGCAAGGGATAATCCTCATCGACTATCTGGAAAAGGGTAAAACTATTACAGGTGAATATTATTCATCGTTATTGGACCGTTTGAAAACCGAGCTGCAAGAAAAACTCCCGCGATTGGCCCACAAGAAAGTCCTTTTCCATCACGACAACGCACCAGCACACACCTCAGCAGTTGTGGTCGCAAAATTAATGGAAATAGGATTCCAACTCGTTTCACATCCCCCCTATTCTCCAGACTTGGCTCCCTCGGACTACTATTTGTTCCCCAATTTGAAGAAATGGCTGGCGGGACAAAGATTTTATTCAAACGAGGAGGTGATTGCAGACACTAATGGATATTTTGCAGACTTGGACAAATCCTATTATTCGGAAGGGATCAACAAACTAGAACATCGTTGGACGAAGTGTATAAGCCTAAAAGGAGACTATGTCGAAAAATAAAAAAGGTTTACCCCAAACACATAAGTAGTTTTTATTTTTGCACGGACTTTTCAAACCAGCCTCGTATTTGGTGTGTAAGTAAGTGAAGTACTCGTATTAACATATATTGTATTTTTAAGTAAAAGCTTAAGGACTGTGCTGGAAATGTTCTCTCACAAGGAGTGTTACAAAAAGAAGAAAGATGCGCGGATCTGAAAGTACTGTAAACAGAGAAAAGAGACTTGATATGTAGGGCCGAATGGTCACCTGTCTTACTGTTTACCTACCTTTCTCTGGTAGGCAGGTAGGCACTAACTTACCTATCTGTCATTTAACCGACTATGTTTTTTTTTTGTTTAAGTTCTTCTTTATAAGCCATTGCTTCTCCACTGCAGGAGATAGGTCTCTTCAAGTTTCTTCCAACTGTCTCTACCCTATGCAAGATGGAGCCATCTACTGCCTGCCATCTTTTATTGGTCTTACGACACTTCGTCTGCTCTCCCAAGGTCTCTCAAGTAATCTTGTTGTCCATCTACTATCATTCGTTCTAGCCATATGCCCCACCCATTGCCACTCTAATTTTGCCACTCTTTCACTGATATCTATAATTCTTGTTGTTCGTCTGATATCCTCGCTTTTAATGTGTTTTCGTAAACTAAAACCGAACATCTGTCTATCCATGGTCCGTTGAGTACGTACGAGTACGACCAATTCGCCTTGGTATTTCTGCTGTTTGATTGTCCTTATCCAATCTAATCGTATGTCCCAAGTATATATATTCTTCCACTCTCTCGATCTCTTCAGTGCCGATCTTAATTTTTGTGTTTTGTGGGCTTAGAAGTTTTGTTTTCTTGATCATCTCGAGTTCTACTTTCTGAAGCTTGGTTAAGTTGTTCTATCACGATTTTGAATTCTTCTAGATCTTCGCTAATCATCTGCGAATCGCAAGTGATATAAATATACGTCATCGATTTTAATTCTCTTCTCTTCCCATTCAAGACTTTTAAATACATCCTCCAACGCCATGGTAAACAATTGTTTCGCCCTGCCTAACAACTTTCTCGATTTTTATGGGTTCTGTTCTTCGTTCTTCATCTAATTTACCCGTTAATGTCGCATTTTCATATATGAATTTCAGGAGTTCGGTATATCTTGAATCTATTCTGGCATGAGTTAAGGACTGCATAATTGCCCAATGTGAGTCGAAAGCCTTCTTATAATTGATGAAAACTAGGTGCCTCTTAATATTACATTGGGTCGCTTTCTCTGTGAAAAGGTAGAGCGTCTGGATATGATCTGTTGTTTCAAATTCCTCGCGAAAGCCTGCCTGTTCGACTGGTTGGCGGTCATCGAACTTATTAGACGGTTTGTGACAATTTTAGTGAGTAGCTTGTACAAATGCGTTAACAAGCTGATGGGGCGATAGTTTTCAAGGTTTTCGTGATCGCCTTTTTTGAATAAAAATGCGACCTCACTGTTTTGCCAATATACAGGTATTTTTTGTTCTTCAATGTATTTGTTGAGTAATATCCGTATCGCTTCAAAAAGTTCGTATCCTCCAATTTTCAATATTTCAGATGTTATTTGATATTCACCTGAAGCTTTCTTATTTTTCATCTATTTTAAAGCAGTTTTCAATTCACTCCGACTTACCTCAAGAATTTCTTCCGAGCCAACGCTAAGAATATGTTTTTTTGCTGCTGATTTGGACTTGGTATAGTCGAGAAATAGAGTTTTGTGCAGAATTCCTTTATTTTGTCCATTATTTCCTTTCTGTCAGTTACTGTTTTACCTGTTTTATCTCGTAATTTTATTATTTCAGTTCTATCTTGTGACATCTTGGATTTCAATCCTCCCATATATTTTTTTAATTATTAAGTTTGTATTGTATTTTCTAACGTCTTTCCTTGTTTCTTTTTTTTTTATTGGTCTAGCACACGTGCTGCAGGGAAGTCCCTAAAGCGCTCCAGGAGCGGCACGAGTGCGGAAAAAGCGATTCACGTTGTTCTTGAATCGCTGTAAATTGTACTCGGTGGGAAACACAGCGCTGGGCAAATTATTCCAAAGGGATGACGTTCTCCATATAAAAGATTGCTTGAAAAGCGTCGTACGCGGAGTAACAAGCTGAACCTCATACGGATACGAAGCACCAGCGCGACGTGTATTTCTAACATGCACCGCCCTGGGAGGAATTAAGCGGGCTACATCCTTCGAACACTTTCCATGAAAATACTTGTAGAACAGACTCAAGTCGCCAACCGTTCTTCGATGTTCCAGCGAATCAAGGCCGCCGGTCAATTCCGGGCCCCCAATCAGACGGACCGCTCTTCTCTGAACAGAATCCAACAAATGCAGTGTATGTTTGGAAGCAGAGCCCCAAACGTGGGAGCAGTATTCCATAGTTGGTCGAATTTGGGCTTTGTAAAGAATTAACAGTTGCTGTGGGGTGTAAAGCTTTCTGGTTCTAAATAATATTCCCAATTTTTGAGAAGCTCTCCTTGCTATGCCTGCAACATGTTCATGCCAAGACATATTTGCTCCCAAACTAACGCCCAACAAATTGAGCGACGATGCTAGGGGAATGGAGTGCCCCGACATAACTATGTCGGGTTCAGCAACGTTAACTTTTTTAGAAAAAACTGCCGCTTGGGTTTTTGTAGCGTTAAATTCCACTTGGTTACTGTCACCCCCGAGATAGAATTTCTTCCAGGTCTTTGTTAAGTTGAACGACCTCCTGCTGTCTGCGGATATTCGCCTGAGCAGCCGATGTCCGAGCGTTCAAGGTGAATGAAGAGACACGCGTACTGTCATCTGCAAAGCTATAGATTGGATTCCCGGTCTTTTCCAGCAGATCGTTAATGTAAATGAGAAAGAGAGTAGGAGACAGTATGGAGCCCTGGGGCACACCGGCGTTGATAGTGAGGGTGTTAGAAAAAAATCCGTCGACCGCCACTGAGGAAACATGAGAGCCACAAACAGAACCTTTCAGACATACTATAAGAGCGCAACTTAGCCAACAGTCCATTGTGCCAAACGCGGTCGAATGCCTTGGATATATCAAGAGCAACCACTCGAGATTCTCCAAAGTGTTCAATTGCGTTGTTCCAAACATGTGTTACATAAGTCAGAAGATCTCCTGTTGATCTATGTTTACGAAAACCATATTGGTGATCGCTAATAATATTGAATCGTTCAAGATATTTTAGAAGATGCTCATTGATAACCTTTTCCATGACTTTCGATATTATTGAAAGCAGTGCAACAGGTCGGTAGTTATTTGGCAAGATCTTCTTACCTTTTTTAGGTATCGGCTGAACCGTGGCACATTTCCAGCAGGGCGGAAATATTCCCTTTCTGTAGGATAGGTTAAAAAGTCTACAGAAAACTGGTGTTAGTTCCCTTGCACAGTTTTTGAGAACTATGGCAGGTATTCCGTGTTTATTTATGGCTTTGTTCAATGTTTGATACTCATGTGCACTCCTTTCTTTAGATTTTCTTTCTTCGATGAGTTTAATTGTTTCGGGAGAGAATTTGCTCACTTTCTGCTTTTGGTCGGACATTTTCTTAATTGTTACTTCGATGCCAGATGTAATTTTTTCTGTAAGTTGGTTTATTTTCATGTTTTTTAAACTGTCTACTGGAGTTTACTTTTCAGTGTTGTTTGTATCTGTGACTGATTTTTCTTAAGCACCTCCATGGTTGGAAACTTTTTTGTGTTTATGTTCAATCATGTCCTTTCTTTTTACTTTCAAATTTATTTTAAATAAAGCTCTTACTAGTCAGTGGTCGCTACCTGTATCAAACTTGTTGAGTACTGATACATCTTTGCAATATTTTCTTCGGTTTGTGATAACATAATCGATCTCGTTTCTTGTTTTACCATCCGGACTCTTCCATATTAACCGCCTTTGGGTGTGTTTTGTTGAAAAAAGAATTCATGCAGAAGAGTTGTTCGCCCTGTAGATACTCCAGAGTTCCAGTTCTGATAATTCTACACAATCTATAAGATAACCTAATTAACAAATTTGAATTTACACTTTTAAATTTAATATAAATATTGAAAAGTGCATCAATCTGAACGACCTGCACCTAATATTGTTTCTTTCCATGTCATTAATTTGGCTGGTGGTTAAGTGTTCGGCTAGTGACAAGTAAATTAGGTAATCGATTGTATATAGAAAAAATAATATATTTCTTCATGTATTGAAACTACTTAGAATATTTTATATTTTAGTCAAAAATAAAGTGTATTCTCTTGTCAAAGGAACTATGTCGCGGTCAGCAAAGCTGTATTTTGAAAATAATTTTAAAATTTAAGCTTGTCGATACGAAACTTTATAAAAAGGTTTTATAGCAGTTATAAGTCTCCATTAATAGTGATTTGCTCTTTATAAAATTCTTCCAGACCGTTGAATCGAATGCAAATATACGATACCAATACATGTTAATTTATATTCTGTGCGTTGAAAAGTTATAAAAATTATTATCCGCTAAAGCTCCCTACAAGAAGTAAGAGATTTCAAGGTTACATTTTTAAATTGCCCGAAGATAAAATCAGATCAATAAAATTTTATTCCAGATTTTTTCCTGAAGAAGGTAAATTTGTAAGGATTACGTGTATACATCGAGGCAGTAAATTTTTTTATGGCCGGGTACTCGAGAGACTAAATATACAAATTTTATGACTTTTAACCTTGTTATATACGAATTGCTTTCTGCAGGGAGAATGATCGCTTTCATAAGAATCAACGTTAAATAAGAGAAGTTAATTTTACGGTATTATCCTGTTTACTTCTTTATAATTACTTTTTGTTTTAAATAATTTTGTTTATTGCCGTTTTTTAATTCATTGGCGTTAAAAAATAATAAACTTAAAACGATGTTAAATAACAAAAGGAATTATAGTTTATTTTTGATTTTTCTGCATTTTTCTATTCCCGAAATATTAATTTTATAACTTACCTCGTAAAAAAGTATTATTTGGATACGTAACATACCTGTAACAAAAAAAAATATTGAAGTTTCTGCCAATAGTTGTAACGGAAATATTCAAATAAGAGTCGCAGACTACAGACTTTCTATCGGCCGATAGTTTGGTTGGGTTCTTAATCAGTATGAAGATGTTTGATGGGCTACACGATTGCCTTCAAACTAAACAATCGGCAAACTATCGGCCAACTGCTAAATCAGTATGGCTACTATAGGTAGCGCGCACACTACCGATTGTTTAGTCGGCCGACTCGGCTGATACCCAATAGGTCAGTCAGTTCGCTCCCTGCTTTGATGCGTAAAGGTTGTGCGAATTTGTCATAATGGCTTCGCTCCATTCTACTCCATCGCTGCTTGTGGAAACATCCATCCATGAAATTGATAGAGGAAGTAGAAAAAAGACCCCCACTTCATGAAAAAAATTTAAAAGAGTACTCAGATGTCAATTTAAAACAAAAACTGCGGGAGGAAGTGTGTGGAGTAGTTGTTGCCAACTGGAATTGCCTAGGTGCCGAGGATAAAACAAAACAAGGTACATATTGACCCAATATGTGTATTTTCTTTATTTACGTATAATTAAATCATGACTACACTATGTTATATTGACATGGAATTGCGCCTCCAGGAGAAATAAAGTATGACGACATGTACTGCCGCACGTTATTCATACTGTTTCTTCCTCGGTTGTTTTCATTTATCGTTAAGTTATTCATGGGACAACTGTAGACAGTATCTGTGAATTTTACTCCATCTTTGATTCTTACATAATTATGAAGAACACTGCAAGCGTTAATAATTCGAACACAAAAATTCATGTTTACATCAATTGGGCAGTGAAAAATACGCCATTTGTTAGCGAGAATGCTGAAAGTACATTCAACTATGCGTCGAGCTCTTGTATGTCTATAGTTGAAAATTCGCTTGGTGTACTTTAAATTTCTTTTGGCATAAGGACGTAATATTTGATTTCCAAGTCCAAATGCTTCATCGCCTACGACAGAGAATGGAATAACATTTCCGTCATCATTATTGGGCAAATGCCTTCCAGAGGGAATATTTAATCGGTTCTTGGAAAGCAGTTTGCCCATTTGAGATGTTATAAATATTTCTAAATCACTAGCTGTTCTATAAGAACCAACATCTATGTATACAAATTTATAATTTTTTGTAGTTAAAATATGATGATCTGGAATGTTCTGGTTGTATTATCCCTATATGCTTGCCTTCTATCGCTCCAATGATGTTTGGAAAGTTTGTGCGACTATAGAATTCGCCCGCAATTTTTATCCAGTCATCTTGTTGTTTAGTTGCCATATACAACGGTTGAAGTATGTTCCATATTTGTTCACATGTAGTTTTTGTAATATTTTGAATTGTAGAAGCTCCCATCAGATAATCAAAAGACAACGAACTGAAGCAAGCTCCGGTAGCCAGATATCTGAAAATTATTAATTAAGAATAATAATAATAATAATAATAAGAATAATGTTGGCGACTAAGCCGACACCCACCAAGGCGGGAAAAAACACAGCAGCGCATGAGTTGCACCACAGGAATCAACGAACACGCCATGCGTTGCTGTAATGAAAACACAAAACCTGACAAAGAAATCACTGAGAAGAGAATCACTCGCCGCTTGGACCCACCAACATCAATCCCAAGCGCAACCGACGTAGATACGGGACAAACACAACCACCAAAGCCAGGCCAGGGCCCGTATGTATTGCAAGGACAACATGCAACTACGAAGGCTGGAAAACCAAGACAGCGGTTAAAGTGGACGGATGAGATGAATAGGACGGTGATGCGCTGTTACTACACCGCCACCAAACTCGAAACAATAACATCGGGCTACAGACAGCAACTGCACAGACTTTTCTTGACCGAATATCCACATCTGCAATTACTTGTTTCAGAACAGAGAGTAGTAGACCAAAAAAGAGTTATTACCAAGAACAATCGTCTCACACCTCTCGAATTGCAAACCATTAAGGACACAGTGGCTGTTGAACTGACCACAGACCAACCAAACAATAGAAACAATAAAGCAGATTCCGAACCAGCCTCACACACACAACCACCCAATCGAACACAACAATACCCACCACCCAGGAGGAGCATAACGCAAAATAATATTGCGAGTACCGCGCAACACCATATCACAGGCAACAACATGAATCACTCGCCACCCTCAACGACATCCACACAACATCACCCCGAATCACCTCTCATACAAACACTTAAAGCAAAAATGGAGTCACATCTAGCTCGATGGTCAGGCACCGACCCCACAACAAGAAATCCCATCCCTCGTTTAATCTTCAGACAGAGCACGCAACCAATCCTCAACACACTAAACAAGCACATAATACCTCAGTATATAACAGACTCAAGCACAATCGAAGACATTCACACAATAATATACGCAGCAGCAATCACCACTCTCTAACACAAAATAATCAAAAACTCCCTCAACGACAAGGAAACCCCAACAGGACAAAACCAAAATTCAAATGGCAAATAAGAATAGAAAACAAAATCAACAACATCAGGAGAGATCTAGGACATCTTACCCAGTTTATAAGCGGGAACGCGTCCAAACGTGTCACACAGGGGGCAAACAAGATCAAATCTAAGTCTCCCAACAGAACACTGCCAGAAATCCTCGATACCTTGAAACAAAAACTATCTGTATATGCCGCAAGACTCCGTAGATACAAAGAATCAAATGAGAGGAAAGACACCAACAACCTCTTCCGAAGAAGCGAAAAACAGTTCTACCGGAAAACTATGTCCAACAAACAGATAGCAGTGACTGAACCACCAAACAAACAAGAACTCACAGATTATTGGAAAAGTATCTGGTCAGAACCCAAACAACACAATAATAACACCCCCTGGATCAAAGCCGAAGAAGACAAACATAAACATGTGACAGAACAAGAAAATACCACATTTAATACACAAGAAATTACAGAAACTATCAAACACACACACAACTGGAAATGTCCTGGAATAGACAATATACAAAACTTCTGGTACAAACAGTTTACCACCACACACGAAGCACTCACACACCAAATCAACAAAGCCATTCTACAACCACACACATTTCCCACTTTCCTCACACAAGGAATAACATACGTTAAACCCAAAAGCTCAGACACCACGAACCCGTCAAACTACCGACCTATCACCTGTCTTCCAACCTTATACAAGATCATCACAGCCACAATATCGAAGAAAATAGAACAACACCTAACAGACAACAATATCCTCACAGAAGAGCAGAAGGGATGCAGGAAAAATAGTCGAGGATGCAAAGAGCAGCTGATTATAGATAGCGTGATTATGGGACAAACCAGAAAAGAACACAGAAACCTTCACATCGGTTACATAGACTATAAAAAAGCCTTCGACTCCATACCCCACAGCTGGTTAATCAGGGCCCTAGAAATCTATAAAATCAACCAACACCTCAGGCAGTTTCTCGCGCAAATTATGAAAACATGGAAAACCAAAATACGCCTAGAAACACAAACCGAACGGATCCAAACAGAAGAGCTGTACATCAGACGGGGTATATTTCAGGGAGACTCGCTCAGTGCTCTATGGTTTTGCCTCTGTCTCAATCCACTCTCAAATATACTAAACAGAACAGAGCATGGCTTCAATATCAGACACCAAAAAGAGAATCAACATAAAATAAACCACCTCCTATATATGGACGACATAAAACTCTACGCTGCCACACAAACACAGCTGAAAGAACTCCTCAAAATCACAGAAATATTCACCTTAGATGTCAATATGGAATTTGGTATAAGTAAATGCAAAGTGCTCCACATCAACAAAGGCCAATGGAAGCACCACCATGAGACAGAAACCATCAACAATGAAACGCTCGATAACATGTTCGATAAAGAAACATACAAATATCTAGGCTTCCAACAAAGCACCAAACTCAACCACACTCACATCAAAACAGAGCTCAGAACCGAATTCAAAAACAGACTGACGAAACTTTTGCAAACAAAACTCAACTCTAAGAATCTCACTAAAGCCATCAACACGTTCGCTATACCTATACTCACATATTCATTTGGTATCATCAAATGGTCACAAACAGACATAGAAAATATTCACATCCTTATACGATCTCAATTCACCAAATACAGGAAATTACACCCCAACGCATGCAAAGAAAGACTTACCATCGAGAGGAAGGCAGGAGGAAGAGGAATTATAGACATCAGATCATTACACACAAAACAAATACAAACACTTAGGAAATTCTTTCACAGCAAGCAAACGAGCCTCCACACAGCGACAGTGAAAGCAGACAAAAACTACACACCTCTCGACTTAGCCCGGGCAGACCACTCAGCAGACACACACAGTCACACCCAATTACAACAGGAAAAGATGAAAACGTGGTCAGAGAAAACACTCCACGGAAAAACACAGATACCACATAGAACAAGACCACGTAAATAAAAAAACAATCATACACCTGGTTACGGGATGGGCAGCTATTCCCTGAGACTGAAGGCTTCTTACTTGCCATCCAGGATAAAGTCATATTAACCAGAAACTACCAAAAGCATATCATCAAAGACCCGACTATTGCAGAGGACAGATGTAGGAAATGCCACCAGCAGAAAGAAACGATCGAACACATAACGAGCGGATGTAAAATATTGGCCGGAACGGAGTACACAGCCAGGCATGATTCAGCTGCCAAAGTGGTTCACCAAGCACTAGCCACAACATACAGACTCATAGAAAACACAGATCCCTACTACAAATACACGCCAACATCCATACTTGAAAATGAAGATTACAAGCTCTACTGGGATATCGGTATCCATACAGATAAAACAGTCTCCGCCAATAGACCCGATATTACTTTTCAGTGCAAAAAAGGAAAAGTCACCTATCTGATTGACATAGCTGTCCCCAACGACACAAACATCCAAGCGAAATACACAGAAAAAATTTCCAAATACACAGACCTTGCAACGGAAATAAAAAGGCTATGGAGACAGGAAAAAGTCATCATTGTCCCCCTCATTATATCAGCCACAGGCCTTACACCAATAACATTCACACCACATTTAGTGCAATTGGGACTCAACACCGACATACACAGAAACATTCAGAAGTCAGTGATTTTGAAAACATGTAACATTGTCAGGTCATTCCTTAATACGGAATGGTAATAGCGTTTGTGCTGACTTGGTTTTGGCCCGTCAGCCAAACATGGAACCACATTGATCAAATGTGAGAAAGAAGAACTTTTTGTAAATAATAAGAATAATAAGCACCAAACTCAACCACACTCACATCAAAACAGAGCTCAGAACCGAATTCAAAAACAGACTGACGAAACTTTTGCAAACAAAACTCAACTCTAAGAATCTCACTAAAGCCATCAACACGTTCGCTATACCTATACTCACATATTCATTTGGTATCATCAAATGGTCACAAACAGACATAGAAAATCTTCACATCCTTATACGATCTCAATTCACCAAATACAGGAAATTACACCCCAACGCATGCAAAGAAAGACTTACCATCGAGAGGAAGGCAGGAGGAAGAGGAATTATAGGCATCAGATCATTACACACAAAACAAATACAAACACTTAGGAAATTCTTTCACAGCAAGCAAACCAGCCTCCACACAGCGACAGTGAAAGCAGACAAAAACTACACACCTCTCGACTTAGCCCGGGCAGACCACTCAGCAGACACACACAGTCACACCCAATTACAACAGGAAAAGATGAAAACGTGGTCAGAGAAAACACTCCACGGAAAACACAGATACCACATAGAACAAGACCACGTAAATAAAAAACAATCATACACCTGGTTACGGGATGGGCAGCTATTCCCTGAGACTGAAGGCTTCTTACTTGCCATCCAGGATAAAGTCATATTAACCAGAAACTACCAAAAGCATATCATCAAAGACCCGACTATTGCAGAGGACAGATGTAGGAAATGCCACCAGCAGAAAGAAACGATCGAACACATAACGAGCGGATGTAAAATATTGGCCGGAACGGAGTACACAGCCAGGCATGATTCAGCTGCCAAAGTGGTTCACCAAGCACTAGCCACAACATACAGACTCATAGAAAACACAGATCCCTACTACAAATACACGCCAACATCCATACTTGAAAATGAAGATTACAAGCTCTACTGGGATATCGGTATCCATACAGATAAAACAGTCTCCGCCAATAGACCCGATATTACTTTTCAGTGCAAAAAAGGAAAAGTCACCTATCTGATTGACATAGCTGTCCCCAACGACACAAACATCCAAGCGAAATACACAGAAAAAATTTCCAAATACACAGACCTTGCAACGGAAATAAAAAGGCTATGGAGACAGGAAAAAGTCATCATTGTCCCTCTCATTATATCAGCCACAGGCCTTACACCAATAACATTCACACCACATTTAGTGCAATTGGGACTCAACACGGACATACACAGAAACATTCAGAAGTCAGTGATTTTGAAAACATGTAACATTGTCAGGTCATTCCTTAATACGGAATGGTAATAGCGTTTGTGCTGACTTGGTTTTGGCCCGTCAGCCAAACATGGAACCACATTGATCAAATGTGAGAAAGAAGAACTTTTTGTAATAAGAATAATAACAAAGAATTATTAATGAATTATTAATTATGTTATTATTTTTCAGGTCGCGATGTGCAAAAAAGATGGGCGAATTTACGGACTTGCTTTCGTCGAGAATTGAACGCACAAAATAATACAAAGTCGGGACAAGCTGCTACCAAGAGGCGCAAATATATCTACTTTGAGCAATTATTATTTCTACTTCCATGCATCGACAAACGGATGGTAATCTAGAAGAGGATGAATCTCAAGAAAATGATGAAGAAGATGGCGAATCTGGTCCTTCCACTTCCACACCTATTCGTCAGCGGAAGAAGAGGACTGTGCCAAAGCAAACTAATTTGGATGAAGCATTATTAAAAGCCTTGAATGAGACTAATACCATTGATGAAGATACCAATTTCGCCTTGTCTCTTGTCTAACTAGGAATAAAAAATTTAAACAACTATTTAAGATCACTACTTATGTTTATTATATTATTGCTGACAATTGTTTCGACACACTGTGTCTTCTTCTGGAGCACGATGTAAATTAACTAACAAAGTATGTTACAGAATATATAGTTTATATAATTACAAGTACTAAATTCATTAACAACATTTACCTTAATACCTAGAACAAGTTCAGTAAAGGAGACCCTCTCCCATCTAATTGATCGTTGAGTAATAAACCTGAGGATTTTTTCTGGTTAATTTCTACCTGTTCAAAACAATTCAGTAATTTTCCTTTCTTTCCATTATGCAAAATTTTGAAATCTCCATTGAACGTATGATTTTCATCTGTTAAATGTTTAGCGTAATGAGATTTGTTATTTTTCATTCTATAGCTTGGTTTATATTCCTTTATTCTTTTATAAAAAGATCTGCCTGTTTGTCTTAAATAAGTTTTATTGCAAGTGCCACAGCATAATTCGTAAACCACAGTTTTATTTTCTTTTTTTGCTTTACTTTTATTATTTTTAATATGTCGAGCTAATGTGTTATTTGTACGGAAAGCGATGTTTACTTGATTTTTATGGAAAAAATTTTGAATTTTATTAGTCAATTTTCCGGTATAAGTGAGTGTATGAAATTTTTCTTTGCTTAGTTGTTTGTACGGGTACACCAGTCCTTTTGCTTTTTTAAATTGTTTTTTCATTAAAATATTATCTTGCTCCAGAAGAAGACACAGTGTGTCGAAACAATTATCAGCAATAATATAATAAACATAAGTGGTGATCTTAAACAGTTGTTTAAATTTTTATTCCTAGTTATTATGGATCTCCATCAAGTAACGGCTAAGTCAGTGCAGTATTTATCTCTCGTCCTTTCAGTCTAGAATTTAAACGCAGAGGAAAAACTTGATGCTAAGATTGGTATTCTTAACATTTTTAAACAGATAAGACCAGCCAGGCGTGTTCAGCTTACTTCTCAGCCAACATTTAGCTACAACATATTACAGCAACCCTGATTCTCTATTCCTGTATATCATCGAGGGACTAATGTCTTGCCACCTCACAGACTTCTAAAACCAGTTGTACTCCATCCCTCAATTTGCCTTTGGTTCAGAACATTCAATCACCAAGCAATATTTCCAACGAAAACGCCCAGTCTTATTGTTCTAAGTTTTCAGGTGAATTGTACGAATTGTAAACAATTTAATTCAAAATACTAACCGCCTAGTCTTATTGTTCTAATTTTTCAGATGAATCGCAAATATACGAATTGTAAATAACTTAATTTTTCAAAATATTAAAATTTTATTATTTTAATTAATTCTAATAAAAATACTAGTTAATAGATATTTGTGGCTTATCGTAACGCTCAATTTCTCCTCTACAGGTATAGATAGCCTTAAATTTGTATCCTCCTTCGCTATTGCTGGCCCAATTAATTTGACAAGTTCATTGATGCTGGTTATGCTCATTCGATTAAAGGAGAAAAATTTTTTCGGGTAATCTAGTAATTTGGAATGCATCGTGTAAAATTTTCCATACAATAATCTATCACTGTGGATGGGATGCACCCAATACTCTCGGTTTCTCTTCTTGGTCCTTCTCCTCCATTGTATTAAAGCAATAAACCTGGACAATATTGTAGCTTTCATTATGCGACCGTTCTCTAAAGCTGCTTACCAACTAGCTAATCATTCGAGAGCAGTTGGCCGACTGTTGTCTGGTCTGCGCACTCGCCACCAATCCGAATGTTTGGTTGGCCCAGTGTGCGCGCTAGCAGCCCAACCCGACCAAACTATCGGCTGACAGAAATTCTGTAGTCTGCGGGAGCTCAACTGTGTTGCTTTGAGATAAAATAATTTAGGACAGTTTATCACCAAACTCATTTTGCAACGGTCTAAAAAGGAATTTTATATACTTTCCACCCCCTGTACAGAACTAATTTACTGAAATCCAATCACTTTAATTATTTGATATCAGTATTAAAATTAAAAAGTATATCACATAAAACTAACAGTAGTTTTCAATAAGTACCATTACTATTTCGTGGATATTATATAATGCAACTAATAATATTAACTTTCCGCGACATCTGGTTACAACGGAAAGTAGAGGGATTTTACCATCTCATTTTTAACAGGTTAATAATTGTGTATAAATTCTTCTAAACATATTTGAAACTTATTGGTCCTCATACACCTTACATAAGCTCGTAAAATGGAGATTATTTTTCATAAAACAGAAAAATCATCCTCGAAAATCCCCTGAGAATTGCGCTTGTAAGATAACATCTCTGATTCTATGAATAGGTAAATCGGTTCCTTCAGTAGGTGGTGTCACAGAGTTGCCACGTTTCGTAACCATACTTTATTAGTTTTATTTATAAAACTATCATTAAAACTCATATAATATCTTGATCATCCGAGAGTTGGTTTCGCGCGGCAGCAGCAGCAAGATCACAGTATTGAGTAACAGCAGCAGTGAAAGCACTTGAAAATGTCAAATGAGATTTTTGCGAAACGTCGTGTAAATTCATTGTTAGACGAACGGATTGAAACTCGGAATTTTAATGTAATATATATATATATATATATATATATATATATATATATATATATATATATATATATATATATATATATATATATATATATATATATATATATATATATATATATAATATATATATATATATATACTATATATATATACTATATATACTATACTATATATATATATATATATACATATATATATATATATATATATATATATATATAATATATATATATATATATATATATATATATATATATATACATATATATATATATATATATATATATATATATATATATATATATATATATATATATATATATATATATATACATTATATATATATATATATATATTATACATATATATATATATATATATATATATATATATATATATATATATATATATATATATATATATATATATATATACAGTCCCTGGCCAAATTATTAAACGCACTGTATTTTTTTTTAGTAATTTTATGTTTCTTAAGAGTTTTTATGCAATAATGGTATATTTAAACTACAATATTATTGATTTTTATTTAAAAGAATTGTTGTAGACTACATATTTGTATTTATTTTTAACATATGGCAACACTGTGTTGACAAAGTGATACATGAACGTAAAGAAGTACAAACCTGTATCAGTCGCGATCGGAATCGAGTCAGGTACGGACGTGTTTCTGTGGCTTTATGGACTGTGATTGTTTGTTTAACAATTTTATACTACTCAGTTATTAGTTTATTTTGTATGCAGTGTTTTAAAAAAGTAATTGGACTATTTTCATTATGGGTAGAAAAGGCGATCTTTCACCACGTAAAAAAGCTGAAGTGAAGGCCCTTGTGATTGCGAAAACATTTACAAACCGAGAAATATCACGAAGATTGGAGGTTTCTGAAGCTAGTGTACGACGCATAAAAAAGAAAATTGAGTCAGGGAAGGAATTAAGCCCGAAAAGAAAGAAAAGATGCGGTAGAAAACCAATTTTCACTCCACGGTCAGAGAGATGTTTGAAGAAAATTTGTGTAGAAAACAGATTTGCTACCACAAATTTAATAAAATCACAACTCCAGGATGCTAGCGTAAATGCTTCTGAGCACACTGTTCGAAGAAAATTGAAAGAATTAGATTTTAAGGCCTGTGTCGGCCCCGCCAGGAAGCCCAAGTTAACAGCTGCAATGAAAGCAAAGCGCCTGAAGTGGGCCAAACAATGGCAAGACAAAGATGTGGACTTCTGGAGATCGGTAAGATACACAATTTAATCAATAATTGATACATTATTATCATTTTCAGTTAAATAAAGCAAATAAACATGGAAGTTTATATATTTTTCCTATTTTTGACAGGTCTGCTTCAGTGACGAAAGCACATTCGAAATTTTGCAGAATAAAGCTCAGTATGTGCGTCGTCGTCATGGAGAAAAGTTTCATCCTGATTGTGTCGTCCCGACGGTTAAACATCCCACCAAAGTGATGATTTGGTCAGTCATCAGCGGCAAGGGCACTGGACGTCTGTACGTCGTCAAAGGAATAATGAGGCAAGATCAGTACAAAGAAGTATTACAAAATCGGTTGATTCCGCAGCCCAGAGAATGGTTTCCAAATGGAGAACCATTCACTTTCATGCAAGATGGAGCTCCCTGCCACACTGCTCGGTCTGTTAAAGCTTTTTTGGCAGAAAAAAATATCCCTCTGTTGGATTGGCCCCATTGAAAATGTGTGGGAGCTGATGAAAAGAGAAGTGGCTAAAGATGTGATTACCAACAAAACCCAGCTCCTAGAAAAGATTATTCATGTGTGGAATCATCATCCTCAAATGCAGGAGACAGTGCAATCTTGCATTGATAGCATGCCGCGCAGAATTAAAGCTTTGATAGCGGCTAAAGGTGGCTCAACTAAATATTGACTTTTTACTAACATTAATTTCACTTTTCTTTAAAACTTAATAAACTTATGCTTTTCTAAATTAATGCTGTTTTATTTATGTCAAATAAATAGGTAATTGATTGGATAATATAAAAATAAAAAACAAATCAATTTAAAATAATAAAACGGTACAATATCACTCGGTAATTAATATTTTACATGAAATCTTGCAGTGCGTCTAATAATTTGGCCAGGGACTGTATATCAGAAGAGGAATTATCGGGTGTCGGTCCGTATGAGGATATGAAACTCAATTATTTCTTATTTTATTTTCGTCAATTTATTGTTGACATCATCTGGAGTTAACTACAAAACAAATTTTTACTAGTTACGTGTACACAGTTCTACAATAACTTATTTATATATATAGTCTCTGAAAGCACAAATTAAATCATTATAACACACATACAACATTCAAAACAAAACATTTCAAAGTTTCATAAAATATAGAAAATAGTACCATCAAAAAAAATATAATCTAAAAATCTTTTTACTATAGTGTGTTACAAATACTAAATTATATATGTAAACTTATTGTTTTAAAATGTTACAATTGTTTAAAACACACAGATATATATATATATATATATATATATATATATATATATATATATATATATACATATATATACATATATATACATATATACATATATATATATATATATATATATATATATATATATATATATATATATATATATATATATATATATATATAGGACAGTAACAGGGCACTGGTAACAAGCAATCGGAAGTTTAACTACAGGGGAACGCCCTTATGAGGAGAAGAGATGAGCAATCAAAGACCTATAGGCTCTAGTACCTGCTTTTTTTACCAAGCTTTCGCTGCCTAATCTCTTACAAAATTCAGCAGTTAATTCATCTCTCGTGAATAAAATAAAATTTGCAGGACATTTAGAGAATTAGACAGGTATTAGAACATAAAATACTGTTAATAACATTATTTAAAAAGACTTTTTTAAGACAGAAACAACTGTAAGAAAGACCATGATGTTGAAATGGTACTCCATTTTAAATTTTTTGACATCGCATTTAGTAACTTTTTTAGTAATATTTGAGTCCCAACCGGATATTGTTGGTACTCTATGTCGTCAGAAGATCGACAAAAAAACACAAACATTAAAGTTAAAGATTCAGTAAGTTTTGGCGAATGCTATTATTGGAAAAGTTATAGTACCAACAATATCCGGTTCAGACCCAAATATTATTAAAAAAGTTACTAAATGCGATGTCAAAAAATTTAAAATGGAGTACCATTTCAACATCATAGTCTTTCTTACAGTTGTTTCTGTCTTAAAAAAGTGTGTTTAAATAATGTTATTAACAGTATTTTATATTCTGATATCTGTCTAATTCTCTAAATGTCCTTTTGTCATGTTTTTGTGATTATACTTACTACCTGGCCAAAGAAATGCAAATTTTATTGTAATCACCAGAGATGAATTAATTGCTGAATTTTCTTATACAACCTTATAAACTTATAAATCGCATATCATAACGAACGTCTTAACTTTGTTTTTTCTGTACCTTGTTTGCATTTCAGTATACAGAAGAAGCTACCTAAAGCTAGATAAAAAAAAATAAAAAGCAGATACTAGAGCCTATAGATCATTGATTGCTCAACTATTCTCCTCATAAAGGCGTTCCCCAGCAGTTTAACTTCCGATTGCTGCTTATATATATATATATATATATATATATATATATATATATATATATATATATATATATATATATATATATATAAATATTGTTTTAGATTTTTTCTGTGTTTGTCAGTTTTGCATTTATTGTAATTACTTACCTATATTTACATAACTTAGCGTTAATTTTAACTTTTTATTTTTTAACTGTTTTATCACCAAAATTGATATTGTGGTATTTATTTTTTACATTACATGTGCTGTCGCTGCAATAGTCCATTTACCTAATTTATATTCATTCGTTCACGGAAGGGAAAAATTTAAGATGGGCAAGCTTATTGGTCATCTCACAATCTTGAAGGGAATCGGAGACATACTTTATATGTCAACGGCCAGCGACACCATTGATCCTATGCAGTGCTTCGTTAGGAAGTATAGGGTCTACTTCCCGACAAGGGAAGAGTGGTGCGCAAACCCAAGGTGGTTACAGGATGGCTCACAAAAATGGTACACGGACGGATCCAAAACGCTCCAAGGGGTGGGAGCAGGAATAGTGGGGCCTAGAGCACACAGAGCAATAACATTGAGCAAGGACACCACAATATTCCAGGCGAACTATACGCAATATTGGAAGCTGTAGGGATCCTATCCGAAAGGGGATACATGGAAGTAAGTATTAAAATACTCTCGGACAGCCAATCAGTCTTAAAGGCCCTGAATAGCTGTACATTCACGTCCAGGCTAGTACTGGAATGTCATAACATGCTTAATGACTTGGCAATTCAAAATCAGATTACTCTGATCTGGGTTCCAGGACATGAGGGGCATAGAGAAAATGAGATGGCAGACATCTATGCAAAAAAAGGGGCTGAGGGGACCTTCATTGGACCCTCTCCATCCTTTGGATTCAACAGGAGTCTCCTTAAAGAGGATATGACGAAATGGACAAAATCCATAGTAGAGAAACATTGGAACGACACTAACGGTCTGGAACATTCTAAAGAGTTTCTGAGCTTTGATGCAAGGAGGGCGGATCTCGCCCTAAAAATGGATAGGAAAAGCCTAAGATTATTGGCGGGGGCACTCACAGGCCACCATACCTGCAATAAGCTATACCTATACACGTACACTTGCACGATTCTACACTTGCAGATTCTGCGGTGACTGCCAACTGTGCGGCATTGGGACACAGGAGACATAGGATACTACATGCCTATACGCTGGGTGAACAGGATCTGCTAACGCTCCCATTGAAGGAGCTGGTCCTATTCCTGGATGTATTAAACCCGTGAGGGATAAGGGGAAACACAATAGATCAATGATGGTCGCAGTGCAAAGAGCCATTCTGGGCCCCCTCCCCTCTACACATTACATTACATTACATTATATAGGTTGTTCCAATTTTTTTTTTCATTTTCATATTAACGAGAAAATATAACTTACATAGTAATAGAGTCTATACTAGTCTATTCAATCTTCTATTTCTAATTCAAACAATCTTAATTCATACCTCCTATGAAGATCTAGTTATTTCTCTGCACATGTACTATGCAGGGTTATATAGTTTCTATTTAAGGGAATTAAAACTACACTCACTCCGATTTTCTTCTTGAAGTGTCTTACCCGACACTGACGCCTTCGTCTGTGGTTGGTGCCTTTTTAAATGTTCCACAGACAAAACAGACGTACAGTTTAATGCCGGTTTTGAACCACCAAAGTGAGTGTACTTATTATTTCCCGAGCCGAGATTCGAACTCGGGCCTCCGGCGTAAAAAGCAGACACTTTACTAGTAATTCCTCATAATGCCTTCAGTCCTGCGAGATTTACAATTTAACGTTGGTCACTTAACTGAAAGATTACAAAGAAAAATATTTAAAAAATGTAAATGTGGGAGTCCTTTTCAAATCCTTATTGTTTACGTCTTCATCTTCTTGATAGTTCAAAATTTCTGCGAAAAAACCCGACTTTATGTAGAAAAATATAAAAAAAATCAAGTATGGAGAATTAGAAAAAAAACTCGTCTAAATTAGTTTGAACAATTAATTTTAAATCCCACTCTTTTAATTTCAATATACGCGACAAATTTAGTCCTCCCTCGAATTGGCAACATCGCAAAAGGGCAGTTTTTTACCCGTGAGACCACGGTGTGTATAAAAATCAAATAAAGCAACCATATGGGACAACATATCACCGAGAGATAACACATGCGACCTCTTGGGAGCACGCATGAAATATGAGATCAGGTCAAAGAATGATATCGGCAAGACCCAGGTGACCTTATGATATGACTTTTTTATCTGAAATCTTGGAATATAAGGGTTTTTAAGTAGGTAGAGATGAAATTGGAAAATAAATACGTTCCGTTATAAGGAGATTACAATAGAAAGATTTTTACATTAAAAATAATGTTCGTTGGGTGAATCATTTTTTAGTGTTGCGTACGGAACACTTATGGGTTCACGTAGATAGTTGAAATTGGGCACAAATATAGGAATTAATGGCCCAACAGGATGAATTAATGAGTCGAAATAAATTTTTTTTTTCAGTATAATCCCCCTTAAGCTCAGTACATTTTTTTTCGCGATCTTCCAATTCATTTACCCCATCTCTGAAGTGGTTTTTCGGAAGACCTTCAAAACAGCTACCTACCGATGCTATCACCTAATCATTTGTTAAAAAACGGTTTTTCACGTAGAAATCTATTGACGTTTGAGAACAGATGGAAGTCAGACGGAGCCAGATTTGGCGAACAGGGTGGATGTTCCAACAACTCGCACTTTAATCAGACCAGTTTTGCCGTTGCCAAAGCAGCTCTGTGACGAGATGCATTGTCATCATGAAAGACAATTTTTTTCTTGCAATAATACTCTCCTGTGATTATTTTACCGGTTTGAAGGAATCAATTAACAAAATTCCTTTTGCATTCCAGATGCCATAATTTTTTTGGACGACTTTGACCACTTTCGCTGCTTTGGAGCTGAACAACGGAGCTCAGTCTACTATGTGGTGTGTTGTTGCAGTTCAGGGTCATACTGGTAACCCCGAATCTCATCCATAGTTATAAGTTGATGCACAGTTTTATTCTTTGTCCAACGAGCCAAATATTGTTTAAAAAATTTCTCTCGAGTGCGTTTTTGTTCCGATGTTAACAAATGCGGTACCCATCTTGTGAATAGCTTTCTTATACCCAAAATATTAGTTAAGATCTTATGTATTGATCCATGTGAGACACTTATAGGCTCAGTTAAATCATCCACGGTTAATCGACGGTCTTCCATTACCATACCTTGTACTTACACAACAGTTTCTTTAGTTGTTGCAGTTTTTGGACATCCTGAACGTGGATCATCAGACGCTTGTACGATCACTTTTAAACTTTAGAATTTCTCTATGAACAGTTGAAAATGAAGGAGTAGACTCTTTTAACACTTTTACTAAGCTTGTATGGATTTCAGTTGCCGATGAACCTGCCAAAACAAATAATTTTTCCTTGCACGATATTCGATTTTCTCCATTTTTAAAAAATTCTCAAATACGTCTATTTTAACCAGCTGATAAACAATGAATGACTTGACAGATCGATGTGAAATTTAGAGTGTGTTCATATGACAGATGAAGCTTCACAATGGCGTTCAATATCTGGTTCAAGTGATGCTCCGTAGGTGTAGCTTTCAAAACTTATTGACAAGCAGATTCAGTTCAGTATATTAATTACACAGGATAAAAAAAATATTTGTAAAAACTTTTCAAACCAATACATCTAAGTGTTATGTATTTTGGGTGCTGATCTTGTACCAGTTTTTTTTGTATCACCCATAGTTCTCTCACAATATGACATCGATTAAATTTCAAAATAGGGACAATTTGATACATAAAAAATAAAAACTTAAACCGTACTTTTATTTGATTAGGCTACAATTTTTACTCACAATAACATATTTCACTTCAAAGCGAATATTTTAGGTACTTATTTTTGTGTATTTCTTTTCCCTTTTCTCTGTGAAGTTTCTCGTACAGTTTTTTCTCCGATGTGATGCATTTTGTTGTTCTCCATGAAGTGACTAACAGTAATCACCCATCATGTTGATATTCCACCGTCCCTGGTACCGTTTTTCCATCTCCTTTATGTCCTGATGGAACCGTTCCCCCTGCTCTTTAAGGCTCATCGGACAACCCAGATTTTTGAACTTGTCTATCATATTAGCTAAGATAAGTTCATAGTTAGGGTCTTTCACATTACCTAAAAACTTAGGCACAATTTCTTTAAATGATATCCAAGCCTCCTTTTCCTTTGTAATCATCCTTGCTTTAAAGTTGGAATCGTATATCATTTTACGAATATCAGGCCCAACAAAAACCCTTTCTTTCAGTTCACCATCTTTAGGTAAGGCTTTCACAAGTTGTTTCATTAAGCCTAACTTGATGTGTAGTGGTGGTAGAAGAATCTTTTTTGGGTCTACTAAAGTTTTATGCAAAAGGTTCTTCTCGCCAGGTGTTTTTCTTACGGGCCATTGTTTTTTGGACTAATGTTGATCCCTTGCTCTGCTGTCTCACTCACATATGAAACATAGAAACTTTGTAAATCGCTGTTGTTGACCAAGGATCATGGAGAAACTTTTAAATCTCCACGTAGCATTCAACCGTGAGCTGGATACTTAATTTTTTTTTGTCTTGTTAAGATTTTCGTAAGTTTCCTTCATATGGACTGAATGAGCAACAGGCAGTGAAGCATAAGTATTTCGAGGGGCCACTGAATGAATCCATCTCTACCGATCCATTTTTATGGGTAACGATCGTTTAAACATTCTCGAACTTCCCGGTGGTAATGAGCAGGAGCTCCGTCTTGTTGAATCCACATTTGTTCCCTTTCAAAGTTATCAACCGCTTCAAGAAGCTGGGGTAAGCAATGAAAAGATTTTCTAGATGGTATACGTCTATTCGCTCCGTAAAGCCTTACTGCAAAAAGACAATTTTTTCCCGCCTCGCCCAGTATATAAACCATATCAATTAATTCATTTTTAGTAAAATCCATAACTATTACCTTTATACGTCACACACAACAAATTGTACTATATTTACTTGCTTAATAGACATGTCAAAATTTGGTAAAGCCTACATTTTTGTTTTGTCTTGGCTACTATGATGTTATAGCATAAGTGTATTAAAAACAAGGGTAAAAATTGAAAAATTGAAAATAAATAGAAAACTATTAGAAATAGGTATATGTTATACTTAATAAAAGTTGGAGGGTTTTGTAAAATCTATGAGAACAAATAATAATATACAGGGTGTGCCTTTTAAAAAATTGAAATTTTTCAATATAAATAGTTGAAATGCATAAATTTATTTTGAACAGATGAGATAATGAACTTTACTTTACCGTTGATTCACCCTGTACAATTTTCAGCTATTCAAGACCAACGTGAATCGCTTTTACCGCACACATGTCGCTCCTGTAGGAGTTTAGAGATTTCCCTGTAATACGTGTACTATGCCCATAAAAAAGCTGTCAAGGACTATTTATTCAAACAAACGTGCACGTGTACGCCGTCTTCGACTTTAAGCGGATACTCCACTAAACATCAAAACATTACAAACTGTTAAATTCCTCTTCTAGCACGTTATTTACCGTTTGTAAACAACTCAAGTCGGAAACAACATTGAAACAACGCGCTCTTTAGAAAGCTGTGCACACGTGGACCACACCGTAACTCGGCTTGCTTTAAGGTTCTTTAAGAGACAATTAGCTCCTTTGACTGAAGTCGTTTTAAAAACCAATAACGCATTCGGGAAATTACATTTAACTAGAGTCATTACTATACCTTTGTTAAAGTTTAATAGTTTTAGCCGATGATTTAATAGTATGTTTCCTGACACGTTAATTTATCTTCGTAAACGGTTTTTACTCTCCTTAGAGGTTACTGTATGTTTAGTCATTAAAATATATAGCAAGTTATCTTTTATTATCATCAATTTCTTAAAAACCCCTTTTTTAATAGTAACATATATACAGGATGTTTTCTAAACTGAAAAGTTCCAGCAACTATCGATCAGTAAGCACTGAGAATGCCAGATGAGATTTTTGGAAAAAAAGGCTGAGACTACCAAATCAAAGCAATACTGATCAACGGACCCATAGAAAAAACACTTCTCTCCATCTGTAAATTTCTAAGCGCTAATATATATATATATACATATATATATATATATATATATATATATATATATATATATATATATATATATATACAGTGTCTCAAAAACCAACGAATACGTTGTACTTCGTATTCTCTTCGAGGGCTGATAGGTCAGCTCATAACACACCAGAATATGTAAATATGACCTTGGTAAAAAACCGTTAGATTCCGAGAGACTGGATAATTAAAATGTTTTTACCCATAGTATTTACAAAACTGCTGAATAATTAGAATTTTAGACTACGGAAATTTGTAGTTGTGGCACTCGATAAACTGATCTAAGGAGTAGATTATCACGAAATTCATAAAAAGTGTCAATATCTCGAAATCTAATGATTTTTCACTAAGGTCATATTTACATATTCTGGTAACGTCTTGGTTTTTCCTAGAATAAATCAAACACTACTTTGCCAGAAGGTAAAAAGGCGCTGACCATAACAATAGGAATGTAAAACATATAATAAAAATTTAAATAAAATCACCTTAGAAGCACACAGTTGTTCGTAGCCTGCATAACAAAATGGAATAAACTAATTTTTATATTTTTTAAAACTATTTTCGGTTAAAATTTTTTCATGTTTACCTAGTAAATACTAACAATGTGGATTTTGGTTGAAAGAAGTTGTCCTAATAAACACCACCTAGCACTAAATTTTGATACTTTAACGTAGGTATGTGTATATGCTGCGCTGTGCTTCCCACCGAGTACAATTTACAGCGATTCAAGAACAACGTGAATCGCTTTTTCCGCACTCGTGCCACTCCTGGAGCGCTTTAGGGACTTCCCTGCAGCACGTGTGCTAGACCAATAAAAAAAAAAAATGCTGAAGTGATTTTAGTTAGTGGGTCCTATAATTCGTCATAAGTAATGCCCTAACTTAAATAACAGTGTATAGATACTATTAACATATCATAAACTAGATCCATGGAGCCCATTTTACCGGATTTATATTACAACGAATGTACAGTATTCAGATGAATAAACCAACTTAAGTAACAATCAAGAATCAATAATTTAGAAGTAAGATTTTGTCACTAATCATATAGCAAAGTAATCTGAAAACGACCAATTGTGATCGAGAAATTATATCAAATTACAATTACATTACATAACCTAAGTTTAATAGTTTTAACGATGGATTGCTAGTTGAAGTTTCCTGTAATTTATCTTCCCGAATGATTTGCATCTAATTTGTTTTTAGAATCTTGGCAATGTAAGAAAACGAATGTTCAGAAAACTTTAACTCCTGAAGCTAAATTTTAAAGTTGTAAGTGTATAATTTTTGGTTTCAGCATTTAGTGTATCACTCTCAAAGTACTACCAAAACATACAAGACATCTCATAAAAAGACATTTATAATAAGCAAATTATTAAATCGAAAAAACTTGTGTAGCATATCAAACTAGAGTGCTTCAAAAATTATTTCTTAAAAATAATGATTTCTTAATGTGAATTGTTCGCTCCTGGTACACATCTAAGCCGACGTTGAAATTATTGGTTACTACTCTGTACATCGTTTCTGTGATCGCTACTAATCTGCCAAATATTTTCTTGTAAATATTGGTTGTTACTGTAAACTAGTAGTAGTTTTGAGTGAAAGCCCACTTATGGTATGTCTCCTCTTTTGGTTTTCAGTAGAGTTGACGTCTCTCCACTCTAGTATCCTAGGAAAGGTTTCTCCAACGTGCTTCGGAAATGGTCTCATGGGACACATTCAAACCCGATTTTCTTAATTTTGCCGCTCATTGACGCAACGTCAATTTCAGGTCCCGTGGAAACAAAGACACGATTCGTTATGTTTTTTTTTCGACTTTCGGAGTGACTTTGCCTACTGAGTCACGTTGTGGTAAGTCGTCAACATTTTTCGTCTCGTTAAAATGATTTATCTACTTCTTCACAAACGACACCGACTTTTTAATATACTTGGCAGCCGCGGAATGTGTCATTTTAGGCCCCTTTGGTTGGGAATGAAGAAAGACTGCCTCGGACCGACCCGTAAACAAGTCGCTCATTTTGGATTTTACGTGATATCGACGAAAGTTCGGAATCGACTGATGGATTTTACTTAAATGAGTTGTAGACAAAGGTTCCTTCTACCGATTGAACCTTTAGAATCGCATCTACTAAAAATGAATTATCGCGGATACGTTCTTACTTGTCAGAATGTATGTATTTAGTTACAATGTTAAGCCTTTACCAGGCGTCTCTCGATCTTTTTCAAATTAGTGACAGCTATAACCATAAAACTTGAAAAATATAACCATTTTTTTAACATATCAGAATTCATATCCTCGTGGTAATCTCCTGTTTTTTTTCGATTCGAATGTGAGCAGACCTCTATTAACGAAACCGTGGATACTCCCTATATGTGTTATAATTAATCGGCATCCTTTTCCAGAAGGTAGACGGAGACCGGTTGACCAATCTTCCATAAAAGCTTGTCTTGAACTCAAATCATTTATCCAAGTTTCATTTAAATAATACATACGTTTTCCTTGAGAACGCTCATGTCTAATTTTTCTTAGATAATCTCTTCTCCAGTGTACGATTTCTCCCCTTTCAATTAACAAGGATTTTCTTTGAAATTTTTCCCAACGAAAACTGACTGATTTTAAAACGTCCCACAACTTGGTCCTGTCCAGCATTGGTATCTGTGGGTTACGTTTAACAGCCTCTAGAATAAAGTCCAGAGTTGGGATTTTTTTTTCAATGAAAAACTCATGAATGATTCTTCGCAGGGAATTTGTTACATCTTCTGTCAGCTCCAGTTTTATTTTACCTGGTTTTAGCTTTGGCGCATTAACTCCTCCTGCCCTTTTTTCCTTCAAAATTCAATAGATAGTTGTTTTTCCAATTCCGGTCATTAGGGAACACTTTTAAACACTATCGTCGACACTTAAATTAAGGTTTTCATCACTTTTTGATGTAATTCAACACATTCCCAATTATGATCTTTTCATTTAAGCTTAAAGCCGTTATTTTTACAACAATTTACAGTGATTCAAGAACAATGTGAATCGCTTTTTTTCGCACACATGCCGCTCTTGGGGCGCTTTAGGGACTTCCCTGTAGCACGTGTGACGTTTTGGGGAAGATATCTTTATTGTTCTGAACTGATGCACTACGTGGGGCGCAGGTAATTTCCACACCACTAATCCGTTTATGACCTAGATATATTTAAGGGATTGTAATTGCAGAAGTAAATTCCACACCGAGTACTTTCAGGTAGAGGATGAGGGTTGATAAATGGGTCGTGGTACGCACCAGCCTGTTCAATTAAATCATTATTAAACCCTTCTATATATAAGTTTAGTATATATAATTTGTGATTATTACTTGGTTGTGCGTATATTTTTTTAAAGTGTTGCTAATATGAAAGCAAAGTTAATAAAGAGTAATCGACTTTCGACAAAAGGTGCTAAAATGTGAAGAAACATTTTGGAGATGTTCGAAAAAAGATTGCAAATCAAAAGTCTTCACCGTTGGGCCCGAGAATTTAGTTACCAGAAGTGAAGGACTCCATACACACGAAACCGACACCAAGAAGCTGAATCGGCAGATAATTAGTCATTCCTGAAAGAGAAAAGCCGGAGAGAGTATGAGTGAAAGGCCATCTAAAATTATCCGACAAGAACTACAAAACACGCTGCCTGAAACAGTAACAGAAAAAGATGTCGAATATATTAGAAAAACATTCATAACCATAGACAAAAATTTTTGCCAGGACGTAATCCCAGTAGTACTGAGGAGGTGCATAGTGTTTTAGAGACATTTGAAATCAAAACTAGCAAGGGTGAGAATTTTCTATATATCAATGAACTCGAAAGTGGTATTATTGTCTTTTCTTGCACTACAAATATCAATATGTTGTGTAAAATATCCAATATATATATGAACGGCACCTTTTCATACTGCACTAAATATTTTACACAGTTATTTACAGTGCATGGTTTTGCAAACGGTCATTACATTCCATTATTATTTTGCTTATTGCGTGATAAGAGAGCTGAAACATACAAAAACCTCTTCACATTATTAAAATGTAAGATTTATTCAACAGATACACTGTATTTCAATCCAGAGAAAATTACTATTGACTTCGAAATATCTATTCATAAGGCAGTATCTGAAGTTTGGCCAAATGCTAAAGTGTTAGGATGTAAATTTCATTTACACCAATTTTGGTTTCGCAAGATACAGAATCTAGGTCTAGCTAAAGAATATTGCGACAAAAATTCTGAAATTGGTCGTGGTTAAAGTGTTGTTTCGGCTTGTCCTATTTAGCACCCGAAGAATTAGGTGACAGTTTTGCATACGATTTATATTCTATAAAACCTGAGGATAAACGTTTAAATAAATTTTGTGATTACCTACTAGAAACGTATATAGAGGAAGGAGCCGATTTTCCAGTTGAAATATGGACAGAATGGAGTCCATCTTTAACTCGAACGACTAACTGTTGTGAGTCCTTCCATTCCCATCTAAATAATTCTTTTTTATTCTACACATCCGTCTCTATATACTTTTTTTATCGATAGGCTGAAAGAATTTCAGATTAACGTATATATAAAAATACAAAGTGTCGACGCGTCTAAAATAAGTAATAATCATAATAATCAAAAATTAAAACATTTAAAAAATCTTTATGAACAAAGACAATTAGGAAATATTAATCGTTTCCATTTTTAGTGTTCCGTACGGAACACTTATAAGATCACTTCGGTGTCTGTCCTGTCTGTCTGTCTGTCTGTCACACCCGATTTTCTCCGAAACTATTTGACATAGAAAGGTGAAATTTGGTAATAATATAGGAATTGATGGCCTCATCAGAGCCATGTAGTTTTGAGAATTAAATTTTGACTTAAGGGGTTAGTTTTTGGGGGTGAAGTCGGAAGCGAAAAAAAAAAAATTTTTTTACTAGGTCATCGAGTGTGGTGTCAAATGAAAGCTTGTGAAAACACGAGTAAAAAAAATATATATATATATATAATATTATACTTGCGCGCACTTTTCGTTGTGTTATTTTTAAAAATTCGCGAAATATCGCTGTCCCGGGCCTTATCTCGAAAAGTACTTATCAAAAAAAAATTTCGAAAAAATTCTGGAATATTCTCCACGGGGTGTAGATTGAACGAAAATTATCACGAGTGCATTACCTTTAATAATTTATATGGTATATAAAAAAACAAAAATTTCAAGGTCATCAGATTTCAGTAAAGATTGGAAACAAACTTTGTTGAAAACTCATTTAGGGTGTGTTTTGTGAAAGTCACTGATCATTTTATACCACCGTAACATAAATTTTGACTTAAGGGGTTCGTTTTGAGGGGTGAAATCGGAAGTGAAAAAAATTTTTTTTTACTAGGTCATCGAGTGTGGTGTCAAATGAAAGCTTGTGAAAACACGAGTAAAAATATGTATATATATATATATATATATATATATATATATATATATATATATATATATATATATATACTCGTATATAAAGTAATACTTGCCTACACTTTTTTTCGTATTACTTTTAAAAAATCGCTGTCCCCTACCTTATCTCGAAAAGTACTAATCAAAAAAATTTTGAAAAAATTCTGGAATATTCTCCACGGGGTATAGATTGAACGAAAATTATGTGCATTACCTTTAACAATTTATTTGGTATATAAAAAAAAAAAAACAGAATTTCAAAGTCACCAGTTTTCAGTAAAGATTGGAAACAAACTTTATTGAAAACTCATTTGGGGTGTGTTTTGTGAAGTCACTGATCATTTTATACCACCCTAACAAAAATTTTTATTTTCAAAACAATCAACGTACGGAACACTAACTGTGCAAGTTCAACTTGCACTTGACCGGTTTTTAAAATGTGTCTTCTATTTTTCTCAACCTGTTTTTATAAATATATATAAATAGGTATGTATAGGTTTGTCGCATTATCTAGTATATGTAAGGAAATTTGTCCAATTGTATTTTATGTATTTAGCAAAAACTTCATGTTTTATCAATATTATTCTACTATGAAATAAAAACATATATTTTTGCAAATATCTAAAATTTTCAATAAAAAACTGATTTAAAAAGAAATCCGTCCAATTTTATTTAGATGAATAAAGTATAATTATATTTGCTTGGTGTGGAAATTACCTGTAAGATTTAAGCACCCTTATAAGGTTAGTGTGGAATTTACCTGTTGTATTAAGGGCGCAGGTAGTCTTGGTGTGAAATTTACTAACGCCGACTACGTGTTACGTGAGAAACTAAACTGAGAGTATACCCTCGATACGGTTTATAATCCAAATTAACCCCATCAGTTAAAACAACCCGCCTTTGGTTTATTACCCACTGGGTCACTTTTATTACTAATTGGCATAATTTTACATGATTTATTACTTCGCTTTGGAAACGGATAGAGTATAAAAATATATTTCTGGTTTGTTGTTCTTCATTTGTAGCAGATAATTAATTTATAACAAAATTTAGATATAGAAAACACACAAAAAGTTCATAGACCAGGACCTGTACTGGGCCAGACTGATATGGTATTAGCTTTGGTATGTGAACTCCCTTACGTTTTTTTTTTTTAATTTTCAAGTTTCCCATCTCATAACATAGTTAAGTGCTACTAATAATGTTCAATGACCACCAACCAAAATGAAACACACTTTTTGCACTAATTTTCTTCCACGGCATCCCCGGCAATTTTCTTTTAGTTTATTATTAAAGTTGTCACTACCTTCGCTTCCTAGAAAATAATATCTTACCTATATATATATTTTATAATGGACTGCGAAGACAAAACATACGGTTCTAAGATGGATTTATTCGTCACACGTAGAATATTATTTCGGTTTTATTCCGCACAAACGATCACCGTCTTGATTCTTATCTCTATCATTATATTTGTTATTTTACCTTAGAATTGGTAAAAAATAAAAATATAAAAGCTAGGAAAAAAATATACATAAAAAATTCAAATGTACAAATATTAAACTGTTAACAAGATATTTCTGGCTTCTGAGATGCACTGGGTACGAGAGCGGCATTGTTTGCGGGTCAGGTTTGTTTCAACGTTGCAGATACGTAAACTGCGACATATACTTACACTAGCCGTGCCCGCGGCTCTGCTCGCGTGGACTTGATTCACTACTATCGTCACTGCTTATTCTTTATGTTACCTAACGTAATAAAATATCTGCCATTATTTCCCCATATCTCCCATTATTTTTCCTTATCTCCCATTATTTCTCCAAAATTTCCATTATCTAGGCTTATCTCTGCTCATCTCCCTTTATTTCTCCTTATCTCCCATTATTTCTCCTTATCTCCCATTATCTCATCTTATCTCCCATTATCTAGGCTTATCTCGACTTATCTCGCAATATTTCTTCTTATCTCCCAGTATTTCCCCTTATCTCCTATTATTTATACTTATCTCCCATTATCTCACCTTATCTCCCGTTATCTAGGCTGATATCGAATTATATAGAATATGTACAAATTTATAAAAAACACGTAAATCGAATAAGTGGTTCTCAAGTGATAAGCGCACTAACGGACAGACAGACAGACAGAGAGACGTTGCAATTTATATACATTATATTCTTTGCAACATGATATTGTTTCATATTTAATGGTTTAAGCAGTGTATTGCAAGAGAACGCGCTAACGGTAACCTTTTTTCCGACTTGATTTACTATTATCGTCACTGCTTATTCTTTATGTTACCTAACGCAATAAAATATATCCTATAACTTGGCCAGAGAACATATGTGTGTTTTAAAAAAAAAAGCACGGAACGCACTAACGGACAGAGAGACAGATAGACAGACAGAGAGACGTTGCATTTTATATATATTATAGATAGATAACCTGGCCAAAGAACATATGTATGTTTTAAAAAAAAGCACGTAAATCGGATAAGTGGTTCTCCAGTGATAAGCGCACTAACGGACAGACAGACAGAAAGACGTTGCATTTTATATATTATGGGTATAAGATTATAGATAACCTGGCCAGAAAACATATGTATGTTTCAAAAAAAAAGTCCGTAAATTAGATAAGTGGTTCTCCAGCGATAAGCACACTAACGAACAGACAGACAGATATACATTGCATTTTATATATATATATATATATATATATATATATATATATATATATATATATATACATATACATATATATATATATATATATATATATATATATATATATATATATATATATATATATATATCATAGATGTAGTAAAATATATATCGATAATCTGGTCAGTGTGAACATATGTATGAATTTAAAAAATTACGTATATCGGATAAGTGGTTCTCGAGGGACCTTGCATTTTATATATTATAAATATAGATTATTATTATATAACCTAGCCGAAGAATATATGTATGAATTTAAAAAAAGGCACGTAAATCGGATAAGTGGTTCTCGCGTGCTAAACGCACTAATGGACAGACAAATAGACAGAGAGACATTGCATTTTATATATATTATACATTATAGATTATAGATATACTATGCTACATAATATTGTTCCATATTTAATGGTTTAGGCTGTGTATTGTAGAGGAACGCGCTAGCGGCAAACTTTTTTCCGACTCCATTCACTATTATCGTCACTACTCATTCGTTATGCTACCTATCGTAATAAAATATAGCCTATAACCTGGCCAGAGAATATATGTATGTTTAAAAAAAAAAGTACGTTAACCGGATAAGTGGATCTCCAGTGATAAGCGCACTAACGGACAGACAGACAGACAGAGAGACGTTGCATTTTATATATATTATAGATGGGGTGAAAAGTCCCGAGACTTCTCGAGAGATGGTGGCACAAACAAAAAAGCCCTATAATTTTCAGTTAGTGTCAACTCTTTGGGAAAAAATTTCATAGCATTTTGGCTATTAGTTTGCGAGTTACAGCTGTTTGACTGACGCTATTTTTAATTTTGGCAAAACGATGGAACAAAAATAATTCCGTGTATTGATTAAACATGCTTTTTGATGGGAAAAATCAAGCCAACGGAAGAATTAAAGCGAAAACAGTGGCAAGAATTTAAAAGTTTGTTGAAGGAATACGCTAATGTCAAACATAGAAAAATTTTGTTTACTGACGAAAGAATTTTCACTGTGGACCAACCTTTCAATAAGCAAAATGATATTTATGCCAGATCTTCTAAGGAAGCGTTTGAACTTGTTCCAAAAGTTCAGAGGGGTCATTATTTAGTTATGGTTTGGTGAGGAGTCAGCTTATGGGGTTACCAGTATTAATTTTTTTGAAAAAGGTCTGAAAACTTCGGCTAAAATATATCAAGGCACTATTTTAGAGAACGTTGTGAAACGCGTAAACCATAATTTTTCATAAATTCTGTACCAGGACTCAAAGCTAAAACAACACCAGCATGGCTTCAACAAAATGTGCCTTCATTTATTACTACAGAAGGTTGGCCCTCTGCAAGTCATGATCTAAATCTTTTAGATTATAAACTATGGTCTCTCTTAGAGGGTATGGTTTGCTCTAAAAGTCTTCTTAACTCTTTTTAACGAATGTTCAATTAATTTTATCTTAATGAATATATAAAATAATTCCATAATAATTTGTTTAAATTTTCATAGAAATTAAATGTTTAGGCAATGTTTTCATTGTAACAGTATTTATGGGAGAACTATGTATATACAGGGTGCCCCATATGTATGAAATAATAATTCCGCAGCATTTATTAATTAGTGTATCAAAAAAATGTTTAAATAAAAGTTATAGGGTGTTATACGACGCACATGCTGACGTTGACAATAAAATTTTTAAACTGTCAGTTCGACGAAATTACGCCACTTTTTAAAGTGGAAAGCCCTATATATTATTTTATTTTTGAGTCTTACTAAAATTCTAGATATGTTCAAAATTGAACTGTTTTGGAATTATTATCATTTGAAATTTAAAATTAAAAAAAAAAGACAAAAAAACTAAAGAATACTCTAGGTTTATTTTTAAGGTAACAATTGCTCAAAATGCCTACCGATAACAGCGAGGCAATGACCCAATCTGTCATAAACACCCTGAACAGAGTTTTGCAGAGAATCCGGGGGTGATCTGTGCTACTTCATATTGAATAGTTTGATGTAAATCTTCTACAGTTTCTGGTCGACTTCGGTAAACTTTGAATTTAAAATGACCCTATAAAGAAAATCGAGTGCCGTAAGGTCGGGACTCCTTGCAGGCCATTCTACAGCACCTCTTCTGCCTATCCATCGATTATGAAAAAATCGCATCCAAATATCTACGAACATTAATTTCATAGTAAGAGGTGCTCCGTCCTGTTGATACCATAGATTCCTGTTAGGGGTATCCAAATTATTTTCATCGGAAAAAACCCCGCACAAGTTGGAATAACTTGCTCTTGGAGTAACTGTAAGTACCGCTGTCCTGTAAGATAAAAAAGGGACCAATGATATGACGTCCACAAATCCCTGCCCACACGTTTATCTTTTGTGGTCTTTGAGAATGACTGTCGATTATTCAGTGGGGATTCTCAGTAGACCAGTACGGCAGCTATGCCTGTTAACTCTTCCGTTAAGACAAAATGTGGCCTCGTCTGAAAAAACAATATTAGGTTAGGATAATCAGCAATAAACGTTTTCGTCAATAAATCATTTTTTGACGCGTTAAGTCATTACCTGACAGTAAATGTTTGACACAAGCCAGTTAAATTTTTTTTTTTAATTTGATTTCCTTAATTTCAAATGACAATAATTCCAAAAGAGTTCAATTTAGATATGTGATATGTTAGACAAATAATATCTACAATTTTTAGTAG